>JABXJD010000037.1:2847500-3447500 GCA_013375575.1 Percina caprodes
ATCCACCAAATGGGACTCTAGCAGCTGTATTCATGTTGTAGTCATATTGTGTTATTAATGGCTTTAGCCTGATACAATTTTATAAAATGAGTAATTGATTTAGAGTAATTGATATAAACTCCTGGTTTCACTCATAATCATTAAGTACAGAACACAGTATGTGTAACATGCATTTTATCTATTTATTGAAGATCTTTTTCCTCCCTGCACCAATCATTCTAAACATTTATCCTTTGTTGTCCAAAAATGATTACAAACACATTAATGAGCCACACTGTTGAACTGGGTCGTTAAGATGAACATGCTCACTGTAGATCATTTTGAGTCAATCCAACAAATACCATCCTGCTGCTGTAAATATTAAAATGTAATGTAATTTCAGTGATGTAAAGGGTATGTATTGTGTGCCTAGTGTGGACCCCAAGAAGTAGCTGATGGGGATCCTTTTAATAAACAAACAATTTGCAAGCAATTTGAAAACATTTATGCAGATTAACATTTTTTTTTAATTATTTTGATGTTTTATAGACTCAACAATTAGTTAAAACACAGATCAATTAATATTGAAAGTTATTGTTAATTCTAGCCTATTGGTTAAATTTTTATATGACAGGGTTCATTATATGTCGGTAGCCTATTTTGCAGTGCACATTTTGTGTTTTGAAAGAATGTTAAAGTGTTCTGGCATTTTCTTGTCTGGCAGGTTGTGTTCTGTACTTTACTTATGCACTTGTGTGTACGTGCCATAAGCATTAAACCTACAGAAAACATAATTTGTATGTTCAACATGTCCTTGTTGTCCATGTACTATAGGTCTGGTTTTGGATTTTGAATAAAGCAAACAACTGAGAATAATCTTAGAGAAAACATGGGCCTACACCACCAGAAGTTATGTCAGGAATGTTGTTGAGATATCTATTTCCAGGTCTCTAAAAACACCCAGACAGACCCCATGTTTACCAACAGAATACATTTATAGGCCTAATCAGGAGGTTAAAAACATTCTCAAAACTCTCCCGGAGTCTGTGATGTTTGCATGCATGCACATGCACGGTGGGCATGCTGACAGTCCTCCCTCTATCTTGTTTTCTTCCTCCTCCTCCTCCTCCTCCTCCTCCTCCTCCTCCTCCCCGGCCGTTGCTCGTCTAACCAGGGGATATGAACTCTACTGTTTACTCTCAGGGCTGGTACAGGGCTGTGTCTGGGCTTGATACACAGCAGCTCACTGCCTCACTACTCTGTGGACCAAAGGTCTTTTCTGTCAGAAGCAGCAGCCTCTGTCAAACCAGTCACCTGCATTACACTTCCAAATGTCAGTACTAAGGCTTAACTGTGTATTGTAAGCATGTTACTGGAAACAGTAGTGTTTTATTGAAAAATAACAAAGAAGGATCAAATCTGATTTAAAAAAAAAAACTAATTGGAAAATCTGATTACAATAGAATTTCCAATGCAAATACTTGTAATTTAGCCATTTATTTATTTATTTATTAATGAATTCATTCATTCATTTATTCATTCATTCATTCCAACCCCAGTAGTATCCAGGTGCAGCCAGGACAAAGGAACAGCCAAAGGAAACAGAAATGTACTCTGTGCACAAAGTACTGCAAATTCCTGCAAAGAAATAATGATGAATCATGTCACCACATTCAAAATCTCCACTCATGTTCCATTTACTAGTTTGTTCTAGCTGAATTTGGTTAGTTGCAATGATACTCTCGATGTTTAAATTTTCAATAATTTTGAGAACTTTCAGGAGGTTTGTTTTGGCTAAAACGTTAAAAGGGACAACTTTTAACTTTTAACCTCAAGTATATAAATAAAACAGGACACTTTTAACACAAGAAGTATTAGTAAGGATTAAAATCAGTGTCTCAAACCAGTCTGATTGTGTCTTCTTTTTTTTCTTTTTTTGCCCAGGCTCTGTGTGCTTGTCCAGGATAGTTATGGGATGTTCAGCGTGGTCCAGCTCGACCCCCTGCCCCACAAGGACGACCTCCACCATTACTGCCGCACGTGGCAGGGGAGGACTTGCTTGCTGAGAGACATTAAAGTGGTGCAGCGGGTCACTCGAGAAAGGTGAGACCCACACACTGTTCCATTGCACCAAGCCCGGGTAGCTTTCACCTGAATTTCAGCCTGAGCCATACCAATCTTCAATACCAAAATATGAAATGGATTTCTGCAACAACCACACTGGCTAAATACCTCTGGTCCGTTTGCTATAGAGGCACCAAACCTCAAGCTAAACCATCCCAAATTTGCTTAAAGGAGAATTCCGGTCGATTTTAACACTCTCTGTTGTTTGGAAAGTTGGAGTGCTGTCAGTAGCAAGAAAAACAAAAAAAGAATCGGTGCAGCCTACACTGTGTTATCCTCCTGCTAGAGTAAGGCTGAATCCCATTTCTTTATCTTACCCCTACCCCTTGGCCCTCAAAACCAAGGGGTAAGGGCTAGGGGTGAAAACATACCCCTATGAAATGGGACACCACTTGGTGACATCACCATACAATATTGATCCCAAACTTCCAAGATGGCGTCTCTGTTGATTGTGTGGGTTTTGACAACAGTGTCATATGCATTTATATATGTTTTAGTTATGTTATGTTCACTTTGGTGGTGCAGAGGCAGATGTTATCTGTGTAATACTTAGGTCTGTTTGCAATACATATGTGTACACACACACACACACACACACACACACACAATGTATTGTATATCTGTTTCAGTTATCACCGTTTTGAATGTCATTGATGTTCAGAAAAACATTTTAACAAAATTCTGTCTTTATTGCCTGATAAATTAAACATAACAGGCAAAAACATTACATTAAATATATTATATTACAGCAACTATTAGAACCATAACTTACATGTCACACACATAAAAAGGCATTCAAATGTGTAAAACAAAAAAAAAGACAAGACCACAAACAAACAAATTAACTACAGCTGTTCTGATATTCCAGACTAGTCTGAAGCCTGTTGGCCAATAACCCCCCTCACAAATCATCGGTGTCCCTATCATAACCAACAACAATATACAAGTGCATGGACAGTAATTAATTACAAATGATTACAATAATACAGTACCAATGCAATAATGAATGGGTACAAAATGAACACATGATTTAAGAAACTTCTGCTCGTTTTCAGCCTGAAAGTGGACCAGCTGCTGGGTCCTCCGGTGTCCCTGTGTGGTACAGGGCGGTATATGTAAAGCACGTAGCGATGTATCATAGACCGTTAATATTAATACAGTCTATGCGATGTATACAGTCCATTCAAGGCAGAGAAATGCGGGACTGTTATTCAAATCAACGTTAGCGATTAGCGTTAGCGATTAGCGTTAGCGATTAGCGTTAGCGATTAGCGTTAGCGCAAGCTAGCGATTTTTTTAAAGTTTCAATTAAAACGTTGTTGCAGTACATATCTACAGGACTGCATAGACCACAAAACAAGACTGTCGTAACTTTTAAATCAATTATTTAAGCCGAAAATACTTACATTTATGTGTCTCTCTGGTCGATGCGGCAGCCATTGTTGCTTGCTGTGTTTACAAGTCAGCTTGCGTTGTCACTTGCTTCCAAGGGGTATACACCCCTTGATCTTTCCCCTACCCCTCGGTCACAAAAAGGAACAGGACACCACTAGGTCCCGCGTGAACGCGCAAAAACGAGGGGTGGGTGTAAGGGGAAGGGGTAAGATAGAGAAATGAGATTCCCAACCCAACAGGCTTAAACAGGGCAAGTTTTAAACATGTTTTTAGCCTCTTGACATGTTCGAAATGTCATTACAAGTGCCTACCATGTGAAGTGATTCCTTCTGAGGGAACACATTGAATCTGATCGCAGTAGATGTGACAGAAAGGCATAAAAATTTTGTTAATCCATACCTCTGTTTATTTCCCTATTTTCCAGTGAAGTCCACACTAGTCAATTGTCAAAACTCATACAATCCAATATTTCAAAATGTATTTTTTCTACAACAAAAGGATTCAAGAAGTTCAAGAGCCTACTGTTGCTTAGTTACCTATGCGCATGCTCAAGAGCTCTTGAACTTTTGACCTGCTGCAGCCGTCTCTCCTGGCTCCACTGTGTTGTCAAGTTACAGCCTGTTTCTACATAGTCATTACTAAGAACATAACAACAGCAAATGTTTTAATGACATTTTGAAAACGTTTAGAGGCTAAAAACACATTTAAAACTTGCCCTGTTAAAGCCTGTTGGGTGCTAACTCTAGCAGGAGGATAACACGGTGTAGGCAGCACTGATTGGTTTAATTTTTCTCTCTACTGACAACACTCTACATTTACAAATAACCGAGCTACATGTTGAAATCGACCGGAATTCTCCTTTAAGTGTCTAATGTGGGAATCTCCAGTATTTTAAACCACAGCAAATTTGCAGCTCAAATGAACCTGATTATGCTGTCCTGTCGGCAGTGCAACTGTTTACATGTAAAGTGATACCGAGGTGCACACTCTGTGTCCCTTGTGAGTTTCCATAGTGAGGATCCCAGATTAGAAGCAGATAGAAGAACTGACATGGGAATATTTAGAGACTGGCCGGGTGTATGTTTACATCCTCAGTGTTTTTAATGCCACCGCAGCCAATAATGTCTCTGGAGGTTTTCTATGGTCCAACTGTGATGGACAGGCTACACTGCTCGCACATGGGCCATCTTCCTAGCTCAAGTGAAACAAGCACGTGGGCCTTGTTGGGATAAATCAGTCATTTATTCTTCCCCCCCAGTTTTTAGAACCAGAAAATATAGGTCTTCCAAGCATATCATAATTATCTGGACCTTTTTTTTTATTTTAAAGGAATATTTTGACATTTTGGGGAATATGCTTCTTTGCAGAGAGTTGACTTCACTCTTCATGTCTGAGAGTGGTATCAATCATCTCATCTAATTCTTGGCAAAATAAGCGAATAAGTGTAATTCCAAAATAGTTCCCAAGTCTATTTCATTAACAATCTTAGTCTTTGAGGGGTGTGTGGTTTCCAAACAATCAGAGGCCACCTTGGCACCCATGAGAGTAGTGTGTCTTTATGTATGTAAGCTATTCTCAAAGGAAAAAGGTACTTGAACATTTGCTTAGTATCAAAATCAAAGTGAGTTGAATGTGACTTGTTAGTTTGTCTTTACTCATCCTCGAGCTGGCCTCACAGGACTTGAATGGGCTGCAGAACCAGTTTCACACAAAGAAACCCTGTGATTACAGGCTGACTAACGGGTTATTAACTGCTGGCTGATATGACTGCACACACACACACACACACACACACACACACGGATGAATAAGTAACATTGACCAGCCACCATGAACTCAACATTTACTTCTGAGAAAAGAGACAATGAATCAAGAGATTGACATGTCCTGTTGGGAGTTGCTACTTGATGTTTTTTCCCTTTTATTTTTTTAACCCTACCAGTATTTGACGCAAATGAAACATCACAGAAGCGCGTTGAGTGTGATCTAATTTAAATCTGTCATTACTGAGATTAAGAATGTGGTTAAAGAAGACAAACGTCACCAATCGAGCATTTTAAATGTGGCCGGTAAAATCACTTATCACTTATACCGGATTTTTGCATCACAATAATATTGGGATTACCATAGGGTGTGAACTCTTTTCCCACCCTTGAGTATCTCAAAATCTGCTTGTAAAAACAGTTTTTGTGTTTATATGCTCTGCCAGCCCAAGCATGCTCTCTGCTGCTAATTCTTTAAAACAAACTGTCTTAAGAGATTTGTGTTTCAGTGGAAGTGAAACTGGCTGTGAAAGCTCTCTATCTTCCTTTTATTCACTAGTTTCTCCTCCTCCCCCCTTTTCAGTGTCCCCCCCCCCTTACTCTTTTTTGTCTCCTTTTTTCACTTTTAGGAGCACCAGGCTTTTCAGCTTGATAGACAGTCTGTGGCCCCCAGTGATGCCTCTTAAAGATCATGGAAACACACCTAGTATGTCCAGTGTAAGTTCTTACCAAAGCAGGAATCTTGCATCCTCACAAAGCGAAGGCTTGGTTTGGGAATGTATTCTCATTTTTATAATAGGAATTGAGGCTGCAACCAATGCTGACTATTTTCCTGATTGAGTAATAGTTTGGTCTATAAAATGCCCATCACAATTAGCTGAATCCGTGATGATGACAAATTGCTTCTTTTGTCCAACCAAAAACCCAGACCCTGAAGCTGTTCAGTTTACTATCTAACAAGACAAAGAAAAGCAAATCATCACAATTTAGAAGCTGGAATTTCCACCCAAATATTTGACCTAAAGGTCCCATCTTATGTTCAGGTTCATACATGTATTTTGGGTTTCTGCTAGAACATGTTTACATGATTTAATGTTCAAAAAATGCATTTTTTCTCATATTGTTTGTTTGAATATACCCGTATTCCTCTCTGAAACGCTCCATTTTAGTGCATGTCTCTTTAAGCCGCCCTCTCAAATAAAGCACATTCTGCATATCTGGGTCTGACACTGTGTTTTGTCTCTGCACCGTCATTTCAGCCGGGGAATGACTGTACCGGCTCTTTCTGTACTATATAAACTATAGTTGTGACGGCTCGTTGAAAGACTCAGTTTCGGAATACAGGCTGTGTGCGTTTGTCTTTGGATTGAGCGTTTTGATACTTTTACAGTATTTATTTAGCACTACGACCTGCTGTAGAATAAAAAAAGACACAGAAATCTCACTTTTTAAAATATAGGCCCTTAAAATAATGAAATAAATGGGTTTTTTTTGGCATAAAACAGAAATTTACATTGTTGCACACATCCAGAGAGAGGCCTTACACAACAAAGGAAACCGACAAAAGACCATCACATTAAGAAAACGTTTTCACCCACTTGCCAATACGTGCAAAGAAATAAAACATGGACAAATTTACCACACATAGTCAGCATAAGAAAATGTGCTGCAATACAGAAAACGCATACAAATTCAGAGAAAAGCCCATCTGTATGTGTTCTATTTAGTTGCAGTGCATTGAGCTCTCAGGGCCAACGTAAAAAAGTATGTCATGTCTTTAAAGATCTGAAGAAAAATTAAAGACAATTGGATTCAATATATTTTCTTAAATATGGTGATGATGTTCATATGTCTTGTGTTTTATAGGAAGGTAAACCTGCAGGTCCAGCTCCGAGTTTCTGCTACCTGCTGTCTGGTCAGGGGAGCTCAGTTGAACCCACTGAGGAGCAGATCGTTTCCCCGCTTTACCTTCCTCCCACAAAACAAAACTTGCGAGACATACTGCAGGTGAGCGGTTTCTCACACGCATACAGATACTTTTTTTTAAAAATTGTTGTGGATTGTGATACCTTATCTCAAGCAGCTCAATCTCAAACTTGTTTTTTTTCTCTGTTTTGTTTTTTATTTCAGAGTGAGCTTAAAACCTGTTGCCTCAGTTTTGTTGCCACTGTGCTATACATGAGAATTATGCAGGTACTTTTTTGTTCTTCTTCCTGAAAAATACTGATTTAATTTGACTTCCCAAGATGATGATTAACACTGTCTTCTAGGGCTCCTCAGTCATCATTTGAGATCATTTGAACCAACAAACTGATAAGATTGCGTTTTGACGTAGAGAGCTGTGTGTGTGTGTGTGTGTGTGTGTGTGTGTGTGTGTGTGTGTGTGTGTGTGTGTGTGTGTGTGTGTGTGTGTGTGTGTGTGTGTGTGTGTGTGTGTGTGTGTGTGTGTGTGTGTGTGTGTGTGTGTGTGTGTGTTCGTGTCCATTGATTGTTGAAACCTTTACACTTTGACCAAGATGAGATAGCAGCTGAGAACAGAGTGGAGGACTTTGACTCACACCACTGGAACACAGATAGACTTTTTTATGTTGTTCTACCAGCATTGTGTAGCTTGTTGAATGAATAATCTTGTCAAAGCTTTTTTTAGGTGGTTTTTGGACAGAAATGACAATTTGTATCTAGTTTGTACTTTGTAAGCTTTTGTTATGTAATGTTTCCATTTACGCTTTTTTTCTAGGTCATTCTGTTTCTAAGTAATTCTCTGTCTGTTCTTCTCTGCCCTTGTCTCTCTTTTTCAGAGCAGTGATGTAGGACAGGGTGAGGTTTGGTTGGTGCTGACAGACCCCAGTCTTCAGGAGGAGCAGCTCGAGAGGCCATGCAGGCGAACGGTGGCCCTTTGTGTGAGCACTTCCTGTGTGCTCGCTTCCTCTGTCCTCGAAGCACTAAATTCCCCCGCTGCCTGCCACATTTCATTCAGAGATGCAATCAGAGAACATGGTAGAGCTTTATTGTGACCTGACATGCCATCCAACTATTATGTCCTGGGGTGTTTTATCTTACAGAAAAGTGTGCACTTGTCACCCTAAGTGTGGTGAAAAGTCAATATTCCTCTGAGATACTTTATATTAGTATTTCCATGTACTTCTACTTTAATACATTTCAGAGGAAAATATACTTTTTACTCCCCTACCTTTTATCTGACAGCTGTATTTACTAGTTATTTCCGGTGGTGGAAGAAATACTTAATACAAAAGTGTAAAATTTGCAACAATGCATTTAAAATTCTACTTAAAGGTAGAACAATGAGTAGGATTTTCCTGAAATAACAACATATAGACTCACTTTAGACTTTCACTTTTTGTTTTCTGGTCTTTGTGAATACTTCTGCATATGTGGGATGGGGGGGGGGATTATAAAACGTTTTGTAGTTCCAGAGGGAACTTCTTCCACCATTGCACCCTAACCAGTCTGCTGGATTAGGCATGAAAACAATCAGTACTCTAGTTTGATGCATATTTCCCTTGTAATAATAGTTCAATTTCAAAATCTAGGTGTTCTTCTGTGTGTGGAGCAGTCAGTTGTTGAGATGTGCTCTGTGGAGTCTGAGAGCAATCTCAAGTCCTCAGCCAGAGCAGAGTCTCTTACACAGCCACTGTCTGAGCCTCAGGCAAAGACCCTGCCCCAACCTGTGAGACTGGATTCCCTGAGTCCTGAGATCACACCCAACTCCATCTGCTCTCTCTCAGGTCAGTTTCTCCTTTTTTCACTGAGTCCTGGGGTTTTCATGTAACTCGCCTCTTTGCAAGTGATTCCTGCAGAACATGCTCGATGTGTTGTTTTCTCAGGGGAAGAAAACCACTTGTTTTTTCGTGAGTTACAGCTCAGCAAGAGGCCTTTATGTGGCATCACTTTCTGCTGTTTGTTATTCACTGTCCTCAGGCGGTCATTGTTTGGGACTTTTATGAAATGAAAACACATGAAATTTTGTTGGATTCATCTTAATTTCCATGCCATTTTGTCAGTGAAATTAACATGTCTGCTCCCCATAAGACTTTCAATTACAGAGGAGGGTGCAAAATGTTGTGAAAATGAGTTACAGATAATTAAAATACAGAAGAATTGCTTTGCTTTTTTTATCAATCTTGTTTTCTTAGAGTATCAATTAAAAGTACTTGTTGTGACATATTGCTTTGCTTTCTTTGACTCTTTACAATTATGGTGATGTGGTGCCGAAAGAAAAGCAGCCTAAATCAGATAATAATCTGCATCTGTCGGCTTGATGTCACGTTTGAGGGCAAAGATCAAACTGTGAACCCTCTTGGTTTTGGCCCCTCTGGCAGTACATGTTTGGTCAGGTGGCCAAAAAAACAAAAAAAAAAGTATTATCTTTAGCACTCATGCACAAATACTATCTTCTGGAAATTACCAGTGGAAAAAGGCTCAGACCGGAATGTACAAGAGCGATTTATCAGTGTTAAATGCAGTATCTTACTTAAGGCTCTGTGTTTGTGAGGCAGCAGCTCTGGTTGTTAAGTGAGATGGTGTTTAGGCAGAGAGCGCTCTGCAGAGTTTATCACCGCAATCTCAGATAAAAATGAAAGGGATGTGTTTATCTCTTACACCCTGTCACAAACATACACTCACTTTGAAACCTATGCGTAGATCATTTATCAGTGTTTCTTCTAGGTGTCCATACTTTTCATTTTGGCATCCGCCAGTTGAAAATAACTTAATTTTATTAACTTAAAAATAAGTTAATCAAAATAAATTAAAGCTAAGATGAAAGGTGTAGGGCTGCAACTAATGATTATTTTCATAGTCGAATAATCTGTTTATTATTTTCTCGATTGGTTATTTGGTCTCTAAAATGTCTGAAAATGGTGAAAAATGTGGATTAGTGTTTCCCAAACGCCCAAGATGTCCTCAAAGGACTCGTTTTGTCCACAACTCAAAGATTTTCCGTTTACTGTCACAGAGGAGAGAAGAAACTAGAAAATCTTTACATTTAACAAGCTAGAATCGAAGAATTTTTGTGACTCAAAAACAGATTAATCGATTATCAAAATAGTTGGCGATTAATTTAAAAGTTGACAACTAATCGCTTAATCGTTGCATCTCTAGAAAGGTGCACTGTGCATGGATGGGATTTTGTGTGTAACACTTTTATTTCTGACTGCAGGGATGATAGTTGGTGTGGATGAGAACACGTCTTATTCCTGGCCTGCCTGCAACCACTGTGGAAGTGACAACTTAGAGATGTTAGCTGAAAGACCGTAAGTTTAATTGAGATAGTTTTATGTTCATGCAAACAAAAATCATGGCAAATCGTAACTTTATTTTGTTTCCTTTGCGCAGTCAGAACTTCCGCTGTGTTTCTTGTAAGTCGGTGGTGGACAAGCCAGACACAAGGATTCAACTGGAAGTTCTCCTTAGTTCTTCATTAAGTAATTGCACTTTGAAGGTTAAGGTGAGAAGAGTGTTGCTGGGTTTAGACATGAAAGTGGTATTGATCTTCTCATCTTTTTATTTGCAAGAAAGCAAATAAATATCAAACAAATTTAATATCAGAACGGTACAAAGATCAGCAGGGTGGGAGGGCGGTGTAGTGATCAGAGTGGGCAGGCTGGGTTCAAACCTTTGGCACTGACATCCCTGCACATTAAAAGGTTGAACAAATAAAATTCTTCACTGTTTGTACACCTGCATGACAAAGCATTTTTATTATGTAAAACCTGCTGTGACTTTGTAATCAGAAACTAAGCCAAACTGATAAAATTATCAGCTTTCTTCTTATCACCCAACCAATATTGAGCCCCTTGTGTTCTTCATTTACAACATTAAGCAATAATTAAAAAGATGTTAATGGCTTCGCTTTCTCCTGGCAGCTGCAGCAAAAGACGATCATGTCCATCATAAACACTGCAGCGCTGGAAGGTACTGAGGTAGGTGTGCTTGTACAAACCGTTACATAACCCTGGACCGAACTGCTCGGTGCATTGATCTTCTGTAAATATGTCCTGAAAGCATGGTCATAATGCCATGTTTGGGTGATAAAGCCTGTTCTGTATTGAACAAGAAAAATTGCTGAGTCATGTTGGGCATGATACAGTTAAAGTAATTTGTCGCCAAAATAGTGATGTAATCTTTCACCCACCTCCTGTATAAAGTGATTATCTTTTTAAGTCTGCATGCAGTTTTTACACTGGGAATATTGTTATTAATTTCCTTATAACCTACTGGTGGCGGAGCTATTCCTAATGCAGTATAATTCGCATTACATTCATGCTCTTCACCAGGGGAAATCTGGGTGTAGAATAAATTCTTAGAACAGAAATACTGCTTATACGACCAGTGAAGAGCGCAAAGGTCAGGGCCTAAAGTGCACTGCAATATTCTTGTAACATCAGCAGATATAAGAACTATAAATATATTTTTTTCATGTGCAGGTAGTGGAGGATGTTTTATGGGGAGATATCGTCCAAAAAGTCTGAACAAGTATTAAAAAAAGTGTTTTAGTTCCCAGGTTACGATGTGGAGAATGTGCTGGGAAAAGAGGTGGGCCCCCTCGCCGCTTACGTCCGAGTCGTCACCAGGAAACCTGCCCTCTGGATCAGCCTGGAAGAAATCTGCCTCAGAGGCTGTCAGAGCAAGTAGGCTAGCTAATGAAATCAATCAACAGGCTTCATCTGGCTCCAAGGAACTGCACACTAGGCCTTGGTCTGAGCCAGTTCAGCACGCCCCCCCCCTCCCTTTCAAGGCCTCCCTGACAGCTTGAGGCTATGCTGAAGTGAACGGGCTGTAAGAAGACAAGGTCTTGTTTGTGTTAATGATATGCGATCCTGTGGACCAGGAGTTGACGGCCCAAGGGTAGACCAGTGGCATGCAATCTGTCAAAGCAGCCCACGTGGTTTATAAACTGGGACTTTTGTACATAAAGTGGTCTAAAAACATTTCCAACTCCACTTTTTAAGATTACTGACTGTCAATAAAACATTTTTGCTGACTTTACTTTCCATTTCCTGTTCCACTCACTTCTTCTGCGAGCACTCCAGCTGCTCCCTCAACATATACTGTATTATATGCAAAGACTACTCACAGACCAGGATATTTCTGCACCTTTTTCAGCAACTTTATTATAGATTCCATAAACAATGTTTTCAAGGTGTCATACAAACTATATAAAAAGATCATGCTCTGGCTCTTACACAAAGTTTGGAATTATAAAAAAGATCTACCATATCAGGTATAACATGTAAATGCAGTGGTAAAATAATTTAATTACAGAGAGAAATCCCACAAATATGGCAACATATTTTCCAGTGCCATTATGGTAAGCTTAAAATGCATCTGGTACAGATGGTAAAAACGAAATGTCTGAGGTATGGGTCCTAAAAACTCAGTTCATAAAATGAGTGTCACCGTCTCTCTGCACTCGTGGAGCCCGCAAAGGAAGAGTTGGGCATCTGCTTGAAAAAATCTCTGAGCCCGGAAAGCTCTCTGGTTAGCTGCTCGATAGTTTTATGAAGCCTGTCGTTTTCAGAGCTCAGTTCAAGCAGCTTCTGCTGCATATCCAAGTTGCGCCTCTTAGCTTTGTCCCTGCTTTTCCTCACTGCAACGTTATTCCTCTCTCGCCTCTGTCGGTACTCCGAGCTGTACTTGTCCACCTTCTTCCCCTTCTCTCTACCGATCTTCCGCGGGGAGGATTTGGCCGAGCTGACATTGGACACAGGCTCCGGGGTGGTGGGGGGAGTTGGCTGCCCTGTAGGGAGGCTGACAGAGGTCTGCGCGCAGCTCTCGATCTGGGAAGGCAGGGATGAGGACACGTCGCTGTCACTCCAGTCGGACTCCTGCTTGATAGGCGCACTAAACGCCCCTTTCTCCAGTCCGCTCTCAACCTTTCTCTCTGCGTATGTGGCTGACAGCTGTTGCATGCTGCAGGGCAGCACGGGGGTCTGCATGTTGTAGAAGTCCGCCTTCTCCTGTTTTACAGTGTTGAACAGGTCGAGGAAGAGCTCGTCGTTGCACAGCTCCAGGTTTGGCACGGCTGTCATGGACTCGATGTACTGGCTGAAGTCGATGGCACTCTCGTCGTCGTACATGGCAGGGGCGGTGCTCAGCTCCACCATGGTGCCGTCCTCGCCCGCACCGTCGCTCCTGCTGCCCGGCTTGCAGACCCCCTGCTGCGGGACGCCCAACTTGGTGCTCTCGTAGAAGTTAGCAGGCTCCATCGCCCAACTCATGTTGCATCGTGGAGACACGCAGTGAGAGTCCAGGCTATATATGTCACACATGAACCCACGTGTTTTAGGAAGGATTTAAACGTAAAAATTTAACTCACAGATGTGACAGCACAACAACCCTAAAGCTCTCTCCTAGTCTCGCCCTGCGCACGCACCTTTCTCCCTTTAAAAAAAAAATTAATCTCTGGATGTTAACCCTGGGTGCTGATTGTCAGCGTCCTGTCACTGACAACGCTTAATACTTCTCTGAGGCATCTGTACTTTCGCGCAGTGTTTTGTATCGTTTCCCTGCTGACGTCAGAAGTACCGCCCTCTCACAAGCCAGTAAGGTGAAAACGGGGGTCACGTGGTGTCCGTTAACGTCAACTTCTTATTTGAGAAGAGAGGGGCGTGTTGCTCATGCCACCCACTTTTTACTACGATAGTATGAATGGTTCAGAGTTGTTTACATACTGAAGGCTCTGGGTGATTGGGATGAAGTTTAATTTATCACAAGCACTATAAATGTCTCAAACGGCGGTGGAAGTATTGAGATAATCCATTTAAAAGTAGCAATGTAAGGTCCTACATTCAAAGTACAAAGTAAACGTCACACACAAACACAATTATTATCAGCAAAATCATGTACTCATTAAGCTGAATGTGTTACACTATATTATAATTTATTAATATTAATAATGTAGGCTACTTCTAGGTCTAGGTGAAGCTCATTATTACGTTATACTACTGGGTAGCCGCAACATGTGATAGGCCTACTGGTAGCCAGATTTTGTCAGAGCGATACCTTCACAAGCATGCAAGATGCAATCACAAGACTTTACAGGTGTGTAGTTGAGATCAAAATGAGGACTGAGTTTGAAGATAGGTGTGGTCCAAGCAAGGGTGCCAGAAATGGGGACAATGTACTGGGGAAGGGCTCCCCCTTTACTGCCCCAATTTGGTGTAACTGCTAGTGTGATCCCATAGCAAAAGCTACCTGGAGCACACAAATGTTACTAGAGAGCATGCTGAGGAACTTCAGGGAGAACACTGTCTTTTTATGGCAATGGCTACATTTTAAATGGATGTCTGCCAATAGGCCTAACACAAAGCATGTATGATTATTATGACAGAGACTGGGAGTCCAGGTTAATAAGATTCTGACTCATTAGCAAGATATGAATTCAGTTGTGATTCTGTGAGAATTCACAGATCCAGTTTCTATTTTTAATCTTCCCCTTAACATTTAAATGAATCTACATGTATGTTTGTGTGTGTGTGCTCAAATATGGCTTCTAGAAAGAAAATAAAGGATTAATATATGAATGACTAAACAGACATTAATGAAGAAGTTCCCCAGCACATTGGCCAGGAGTCCTTCTTGATGCCTACTGTCTCAAACATCTCCCTCAGATAAGGCTGAGGATGATGTCTTGCTGCTTGTCTGCCGGATCTCCGTTTTCTTCATTTTCAACCATGTCGCCATCCATTCTACTTGGCTGTGTGCTAACGTACCCCCGTTTTTTTTTTGGGGGGGGGGGGTACGGTGCCTTGCTCAAGAGCACCTGGCAGTGCCCAGGAGGTGAAGTGGCATCTCTCCAGCCACCAATCCACACTCCGTATTTTTTGGTCCACATGGGGACTTGAACTAGTGACCCTCCGGTTCCCAACCGGAGAACACATTTGCATAGCAAAACCAGACACACACCTTAACAAAGATTACAAGCTTGAACTTGAATTTACATACATAGGCTAATTACAGGTTATTATGCAAAACATTTGACATTTGCAATTGATCAACATATTACATTGTATAAGCATGTAGTTAATAAATAGAAAGATGGAGTACATAATGTATCTCAAAGGCAAATTGCACAACATATTTAATAATTCTGTATAGATTATAAAACCTATACAAAATAAAACAGTGATTGTTTAAGGTTAAGGTTTTGTTTTTGATTAAGGTTTACAAAACAAATTAAGAGACATGATGAATTGAAGGTGGTTGATTTTACCACCTTAAGGGACACATACTGTTCTGACACTTCTCGGAATTGCTCCTATGTATCCCCCCTCAGAAAGTGTGCAGTACTTTTCCTCTGTCATAGCCCTTTTTAAAATGGAAACTGCGCCACATGGTGGTCAATGAACGTTCCTGCAGGATAAAGCCACATTTTAACAAGCAAGCATACTTTTTCCCTTCATGTATATATATATATATATATATATATATATATATATATATATATATATATATATATATATATATATATATATATACTCTTTAAAATGTCCCCACTCTAAGCAAATACGCTTTCTCTAAACTGATATAAAACTGTAAGTTCTTTTCAGCACCAATAAACATTTGTGCCTTCAACTTTAGTCTAAAGAATGAATTTCCGTTTCCAAGGCCTTTGTAAGTATTATTTGTATTTCATTTTATTTTTCCTTGTTGTAATAAAAGTATGAAAGTTATTTTGATTCGCCTATTTGTTTTTATTTATATGTAATGATTAATGTCCTATTCTTAGTTGTAATCATAATTCTGATTTGTTTTAGGTACCGTTTTAGAAGTTAGCAAATACAGAAAAAAAGTAATTTATTGTTGGTCCAAACCAAATCAGCTTAGGATATCAATCCGCAAAAGGCCACGCGCAGGAAAATCAGATCGTATTTTAAGTATAATATGGAGAAAACATGTCGATTGACTGTTATTTCAAACGATTCATTTTTTTTCCATTAAGACATTTTATGATGTTTAATTAAAGTAGCAACTACTAAACTCAACATGAACTCCCCTCTGCAGTGAAGGAGTCGACCGGAAACAAAACGATGGTCCTGGAACGTTATTGGTCCAAAGTTCCCCGCGAAACAACGTCACTCGCAGTTTCGCGCCAGATCTGCATCACTCGGACATACACACAAGAAGAGGTAAGAATAGGTATTTTGATTAAGATTTTTCTTATTAATCTATTGACCATATTGATTGAATCAAACGTTTTGTTATTACACATGTTTGTTTGATTATACATCAACTTGCGAGTTCACGGTTGAGTGTTTATCAGGTCTAACAGCGTTTCAGCTTTTTGTTTCCTCTGCTGCCACATGTTAAATGGTGGCAAGTTTATTGTCAACTATCCCAAAACCTTTAAAAAATTGTAGCAAAAGAACGGTTAAGTGCCAAACAATACCATTTTAATACTTTAGCTTAATGTGCTAAAGTATTAAAAGTGTAAGTAAACGTAAGCTATTAGGAATCTGGAGTTAACGTTAACTTATTGATTGATGCATCAGTTAAACATGTGAAGGAAGGCTATATATTCACTTTGACGGCTGGCTGAGTGATACTGACGTTAGATAACTGTTTCATTATACTTTTACGTATTTATAACTGTTGCTGTTAATATTATTTCGAGTTGATTGTATGTTTTGCATGCAAAGTGTTAGTCTACAGAGGAACTAGAGGAGCCAGATAAATGTATCGATTAAGAATACTGGTGTAGTAATTATGACAAAAGGAAATATTAAACCACAGTATTGGTAAACTAAACCTACAGTCAGCATCAAATAAATGTGACCATTAATAGACAAATATGACAGCGTATCAACAATACAATAAAACCACATAGTATAGAGAGCTTTAAAAGACAACAGTCCACACTTCAACAACATACCTAAAAACATCAGCACCCTCAAATTTGGCAAGTGAATGAACCAGAAAGTGTTGAACATATCTGACCTATTTTAGCATGTATTGTGGTATGCAAGTGGAACAGAAAAAGTTGACAAACAAAATGCCCATATAGCTCTTTTTATTTACAGTACAGGCCCTGCGAGGCTGAGCGACTAATCTAAACAACCTAGTAAACTAAAGAACTTGGAGGGCAGGAAAACATTTTAAGATGTTGAAAGTAGAGTTTTCTAAAAATTCAGTAGATCTACCTGCAACAATCTGCCTTGTAAAATGTTGTGGCTTCACAAAACAAACTTGGTGGTTTCAATCCATCCGCAAGGTGAAAAACCCTACCTGAGAGAGTGCAGTTTTTGTTTCCCTGCAGAAGTCAGTCAATTTTATGACAGCTTTTATTTTGGCAAAAACATAATTTACTTGAATTAATTTGATCTTCAGATATCCCAGCAACAATGTCTTCCCCAACATCGACTCCTGGTGGCCGCAAACGAGAAAGGAACACCAACCCATCCACACGTAAGTTAATGTGTCCAAAATGAAACAAAACCCGTTGCACAACATTTCCTCATGATTCTAAACTTTTTTGTCTTGTGTATCCTCAGCCAGCAGTGAGGGCCCCACCTCGCCTCCCTCTCAGCGACGCAGAGGCCAGGACTCCTCCGCCGGGGACCTGATGCCGATGCCCACCTCCCCAGCCACCGACATGCTCAGTCCCGCAGCACCTCAGGATAATTCTCTGTTCTCCAGCCCGCGACCCTCAGGTACCTATCGCACAACGTGTGCCAATTTAAAGGGTTTTTTATGGTCAGTTTTAACCATTAGAAATGAAGGATAGTTTTAATATTCTTTGTTGTGACACACTTGATTAAACTCAGTCTCTTTTTTTTTTATTTTTTTTTATAAAAACCAGTCCTACCCAGTGAAGTGGACATGAGCTCCCCTCTGATGTATGGGACTCCCAGCTCCAGGGTTGAAGGGACCCCACGCAGTGGAGTGCGTGGCACTCCAGCCAGACAGCGTCCTGATCTGGGGTCAGTCAGGAAGGCTCCACAAGTCGATCTTCAGTTAGAGCCGGTCAGTGAAGGTGTCAAGAATATAATTTAGATTGTCTTGGTCATTTATTCTAATTGAATGAGCCAGGATAAGACAATTGCCGTGGAACTAAAGGTTGACAAACCTAAAAACAGAACATAACACTTTCTTTGTTTTTTGGCAGCCAAGTGCTGATGGAGCCGTAACCAGTGAGTCAAACGCAGGCCAGAGGCTGGTGATCTGGGGGACTGATGTCAATGTTGGGACCTGCAAGGAGAAGTTTCAGGTATGACATCTTGCATTTCACCTATTCTAAGATATTCCCCATTCTTAGTACAGTAGAAGTCATTGTTTGCATGCCTTGCATCATTTTGCTTTCAGAGGTTCCTGCAGAGGTTTATTGACTCAACTTCCACTGAAGATGAGAATGCTGGTCTGGACCTGAATGAGCCTTTATACATGCAGAAGCTGGAAGAGGTAGTGTACTTTTTATTTCATTGTGGTCTGTTGTCAGAATGTTTGGTAGTACTATTGCTGATATGAGGTGGAGAGAAAGGTGGATACCCCACAAAATGATTTTTTGCCTTGAACATCAAGTGAAATCTCAGATTTAAGTATCTTTAAACATTAATATTTCTTTTTTTTATCTCACAGATAAGTGTTGTTGGGGATCCAGTGCTGAATGTGAATTGTCTACATGTGCAGTCCTTTGATGCAGAACTTTACCGGCAGCTCATCTGCTACCCACAGGTAGTGTCATATATTATTATTTTGGAGAGTTTTGATCCAAATACTTTCCTGCACCATTGTTGCATGCGTTTTTGCTACATTCTTAATCAAAGTGATTAATTAATGTTGATTTTGGTCTTTTTAAGTAAACTATAATTTATTAAAACTGAACAGAAATGTACGCAAGTGCTTAAACAGCCACATGATAATAAAATCAATTTAAAAATAGAGATTAGACTTTGGCCTAGTATATTATGCCTACTGTATCCTTCTCACATTACAAGAAGGAGAAGTCATGAAGAAGCTACAAAGTGCAGAATTCAGTAGGTAGTGACTAATGGGATTATTGTCACACTTTTGTTGTAAATCTGTTTTAAGCAACTTTGTACCATTGCCTGTTGATGTGAGTAATTTGTTCCCTTTGCAGGAAGTCATCCCAACCTTTGACATGGCAGTCAATGAGCTTTTCTTTGAGCGGTTTCCAGACTCCATCCTGGAGTTCCAGATCCAAGTCCGCCCCTACAACGCGCTGAAAACCAGAAACATGAGGAACCTGAACCCAGAAGGTGTGTGGATTCATTAATCTAGCCCATGTGAAGTGAAATCACATTTTATCAGGACTATCACACTGCTAAATTTCATCCCATATTTAGTGTGGGATTTTTGTGAAGTGTCTGTGTGCCTTATGTGTTGCCTACACAGACATCGATCAGCTGATCACTATCAGCGGCATGGTGATCCGCACCTCACAGCTCATCCCCGAGATGCAGGAGGCTTTCTTCCAGTGCCAGGTCTGTGCCTTCACCACCCGTGTGGAGGTGGATCGCGGGCGCATTGCTGAGCCGGCTGTTTGCCGCAACTGCAACACCACCCACAGTCTGGCGATCATTCACAATCGCTCAGTCTTTTCAGACAAACAGATGGTGAGCGTTTGATAGGGTTGGTGAAGGGGCATATTGCTTATAGTCACAGACACCTAATCTCAGAATCTTTTGAGTGGTAATTAGTTGCATGTTGCTGTTGTGGTCATGACATTTGTTTATTTATTGAACTCGTTTTACAACAGGTCAAAATTCAAGAGTCTCCTGAAGACATGCCGGCTGGTCAGACTCCCCACACAACTATTGTCTATGCTCACAATGACCTGGTTGATAAAGTGCAGCCAGGAGACCGCATAAACATCACCGGTAAGATTTCCCAAATCTGTAATGTTAGGATTGCAACCATTGAGTATTTTTGTTGTCAAATAATGTGCCTGTTATTCTTGTCTACTGTTTGGTTTATAAAATGCCACAAAATAGTAAAAATTGACTTTTTTCCAGAGCCAAAGTTTGTCTTGAGATTGCTTTAATGTCCAACCAACTGCCAAAAACCGAGAAATATTCAGTGTTCGGTGATTTAAAATAGTAAATCCTCAAAAATGAGAAGCTATAACTAGAGAACATTTAAATATTTTGTTTGAAACAATTCATTATGTTAGAATAATTGCACTTTCTGGTAATAGACCAGGTCTTTTAAGCTCTAATATTAATACAAAATTAAATTGGGAAAAATTGTTTTGTCAGTCATAGACATCTTACCACCTCCCCAAATGTCCCCCGCAGGTGTCTACAGAGCAGTCCCAATGCGCGCAAACCCACGTCAAAGCAACGTAAAGTCGGTGTACAAGACACACATTGATGCCATCCACTTCCATAAGACTGATGAGAAGCGCCTGCACGGTTTGAACGAGGACGCTGAACAGAAGCTCTTCACCGAGGACCGGGTGCAGACCCTGAAGGAGCTGGCAGCCAAGCCAGACGTCTACGAACGCCTCTCCTCAGCCCTTGCACCAAGTATCTATGAGCACGAGGACATCAAAAAGGTGTGTATGTGAATAGACGCAAGCAAAACAGTGTTTACCTGTATAAGCACCCAGTAAAAAGAGTAATAACTGATTTGCCAATAGTATTTATTAGCACAGCAGACATTTTTATATCTTTTTGCAGGAAAAAACTAAGTGCAGTAATTATCATAAATGACTCCATTCATGTAGATGAGTTAGTTTCAGGGTTCTGATGTTGTGCATGCTTAGTCTGGACCCGTCACCAGACCAAGCCAAGCTCAATAGATTAGGGGTGATGTGTTGGTCTGGGGAGTCTGCTCTGTATTTTACAAGATGCCTGACCAACGGGCATAGTTCAAAGGACTCTGTACTAGGGCTGAACGATATTGTGTTTTAGCATCGACATCGCGATGTGCGCATGCGCGATAGTCACATCGCAGGACGTTACGATGTCGAGGCTAATCCTTTTTTGCTGCTGGATAGAAAACTTTCACCGTTCTCCTTTTACATGATTATTACCATCCGACCCTTCCTCTCTAAGACAGGTAGCCATGTGGGCAGCGTGTGTATGTGACATTAGTCCGACTGGGGTTATTGTTATTGGAAGTGAGGCTCTCCGTGTGTAGAAAAGTACTGTAGGCAGCAGCTGCCGCTGACACAGTGATGCGCATAGTTTTTGGTGGGTAGTCAGGGAAGCTACAGTAGTCAGTGTCTTATGTTCGCTGCAAATGCGAACTAAATCACCTGATTAATGCAACATAATCACAACGTCCCCCGGCCATTTCCCCCCGCAGAAAGCTGCAACCAGCCAGGCTAAAGCTAATATAGTTAGCCTAAAGAAACAAGGGGTCCGTCCGTCCCAACTAACGGTTCGGAGCCGCAACACTGGAAACGTAACACTAATCTACTACAGAAGTCTGTGTCTGATCTAACGTCATTTCCAATAATTTAATTGTTCTTGGATACAAAGTTTGCTGCTAGTGCATGTGACATGCAAGTCTGATCAATTTATCAAACTAACAAGCTGACATTTAGAGGAAGCAACATGCAGTCATTGTCGTTCATGTTAGCCTGGAATATATATTGCAGGTGAAAAAAAATATCGCAATGTCAGATTTTTCCAATATCGTGCAGGCCTACTCTGCACACAATTAGTAGTTCTTCAACCAATCAGACCAACAATCCGGGTAACGTAGAAGTGACGGTGCCATCAACGGGTTGCTGTGCTTCGGTGGCATTTGGTTGCCGTCGCTATGTTGAATGGAAATAAGAAGGTGCTTAGTCGCTTCTCTATCATCATCGTGCTAAACCCTCCAGTAGGGCGCCAGGTAGATCAGTCAGTTTGTGATTGGTTCCCGCAAAATTGTAAACTGAAGCAGGAGAATTAAACATGCAAGTTTACAGACCAATCTGTAGGGTGAAATCAAACCGCCGGCAGAGTGGACAGGCTTTACCCAGTCTAGTGCATGCTGGCTCAATGGGACATTCGGACTGCAGGAAAATCTAATTTGTTTCTCAAATCAAATCTTTGACAGACTGTCTGTGCTGTTATTTTTGGCAACGAGGTAGGCGTCGGTAATTATATAGCTACACTTGTGATACAGCGTTCCAACTCGGAAGCAGTTGAGAATGGAGGTCTATCATTCAGCCCTCCAGTCAATCCTGCTTTAAGTCGCGGTGCAGACAATTTATTTTGGGGTCTCTCCACAAACTGTTGTTCTATATAGCGCTCTCTCACTCTGGATTTGACGTTGTCTTTATGTGTTGCGTTGTGAGGGACTCAAAGGGACACTTTGAAATCTGATTTGAGCATCCGGACTGAGCCGCATCTGTAACAATCCAATTGGAATTGCATTTCAAACTACCTCCAAATTTGGTTTGGATCCGATTTGCAAAAATCGCATTTAATGTTTGCTGTCCAGACTTTTTTAAAACAATCTGGATACAATCTGGATGTGCCAAAAAACTCATTTGGGCTGACTGTGAGCCAACATTAACAAAATCTGTTACACTTCTGCTTTTCCTGCTATGACCAGTTGAAGTGACTGCTTTTTATTGCTGGAATCATTTATCATCATCATTAATATTATTAGTTGCACTGGTGACAGTGTTTTCTGCTGTGGCAGGTCAAATTTAACGCTGTGTAAAATCTAGTTAATGGGGTGTACACCCACAGTAAGATACAATAAGATAAAGATGTTTAGCTTTCTTTAAGTATGATGATGTATTGCTTAAAACACAGCTTATGTGGTCTTGACAGAATCTAATCATTTTAATGGTCACAGCAAAGGCTTCAGGCCCTCTGAGGCAGAGCAAGGAGAAAAGTAAAATTGAAAAGCCGACTGAGTACACTTTATCATATTTCATGAGTTAAAAATCTAATCTGTAATATGGCATTATTTAGAATAGCAATTTGTTCATTTCAGGCTAGCGAAAGCAACACTCTTGTGGTTCTTTAAAAAGAAAAAAAGATTCACCTCATGGCTTGATCATTTTTTTTTGCTAAGTTTCGGCTGATGCATTCATTAGAGGATGCATGATAGCTGTCTGCTGTCCTTTTTCGAGTATTGCACATCATGCAATCAACAAGAAAACTGTTGCACTGTTTTTTTTTAACTAGTATTTATTTCCCTCTCTGTGGGTTCCAGGGCATTTTGCTGCAGCTGTTCGGCGGGGCTCGTAAAGACTTCAGTCAGACCGGCCGGGGCAACTTCCGCGCAGATGTGAACATCCTGCTCTGCGGAGACCCCGGCACCAGTAAGTCCCAGCTGCTGCAGTACGTCTACAACCTGGTGCCCCGTGGCCAGTACACGTCGGGGAAGGGCTCCAGCGCTGTGGGTCTCACCGCCTACGTGATGAGGGACCCGGAGACCAGGCAGCTGGTCCTGCAGACCGGGGCTCTGGTGCTGAGTGACAACGGCATCTGTTGCATCGATGAGTTTGACAAGATGAGTGACAGCACACGCTCGGTGCTGCATGAAGTCATGGAGCAGCAGACCCTCTCCATTGCCAAGGTATGTTGGAGAAATTATGAGCAAGTATGGGCAGATAAGACTAAACACTAATGCATATTTTGTCATATGTAAGTTACAAAAGAGAGGTTCTCATTATTTTTGTTGGTTTGCAGGCTGGAATTATTTGTCAGCTGAACGCCCGTACCTCTGTGTTGGCTGCTGCTAACCCTATTGAATCTCAGTGGAACCCCAAAAAAACCACGATTGAGAACATTCAGCTGCCTCACACGCTGCTGTCCAGGCGAGTACCATCAGTCAGCATCATCACACTGAAACACTTGATAGAAAATGATCTTCACAATCGCACTGAAATTGTTGCTCAATAAGTTGGTAATTTTAGCAAATTGGCAGCATTTATCAGCTGTAAAAGAGGTGTTGAAATTAGCACTTTGACATAGTGTGAACTTTTTTAAAGCAACATTTGGTCTCCTCATCTGTGTCTAAAGTGCAGGTGAATCAATACGCACATTGGCAGCAATCATTCCTATCTTTTAGATGAAGTAAATGGCTCAATAAAAACGTTAGAAAAGTCCGGTGAGTGGCATTTATAAAGAGGAACTGCAGTTTATTATAGCATACGGGACATCCAACCTAATGTCATCCTTTTTCATTATGCCTTTATGGTTTAGTTTCTCAGTTGTCACTTTACTGGTTTTTAACACCGCTTTACATGCTCCAACAGATTCGATCTCATCTTCCTGATGCTGGATCCCCAAGACGAGGCTTACGACCGCAGGCTGGCCCATCACCTGGTGTCGCTGTACTACCAGAGCGAGGAGCAGATTGAGGAAGAGTTCCTCGACATGGCTGTGTTGAGAGACTACATCGCATATGCACGAACATACATCAATCCAAGGCTGAGTGAGGAAGCCAGCCAGGCTCTCATTGAGGTCTGTTTTCTCTAAGAATTTCCACATTTTATGTACATCATGTTGAATATTTGCAAAAAAGGAATGCCTAATAACATTGGTCTTGAAATCCTAACGGTAGAATAATATTCATTAGACGTATGTGCCCTTAACTGACCTTGTGCATGTTGGTCTTCAGGCCTATGTAGACATGAGGAAGATAGGCAGTGGTCGGGGGATGGTGTCTGCCTACCCCAGACAGCTGGAGTCTCTGATCCGCTTGGCAGAGGCCCATGCCAAGGTGCGCTTCTCTGCAAAGGTGGAGACCATTGACGTGGAGGAGGCCAAGCGGCTGCACAGAGAGGCCCTCAAACAGTCGGCCACTGACCCCAGAACAGGATTTGTTGACATCTCTATTCTCACAACAGGTATGCAACACAGGGCCTCGTGAATATCAACTGCTTCTTTTAATTGCATTTGGAATAACAACAGTTTATGTAGGCAATGTGTGACATGAGACTGGGTGAGAATTAATACCAAATTTTTATTCATCAAAAAAGTTATCTTAAACTGTCGATAGTTTTTATGTGACCAACAAACACAGCTGACTGGGAGAGCAACAATTGGATTGGCAATTCCAGTGAATCTGTGACACAGCGCCATCTGAAAAAGCCCCAGATGTAGTATAGATGGATATTTTTTTTACTCTTCTCTGACATTTTATTAAACAATTGCTTAATCAAAAAGAAACTGCAGATAAATCGAATTAAAATATCATTAGTTGCCTGTAGACGCTGTATTTGGGTGTAATAATTTTGTGATTCCAGGTATGAGTGCCACCGCCCGCAAACGCAAGGAGGAAGTCGCCCAAGCCCTGAAGAAACTGATCCAGGCCAAAGGAAAGACACCTGCCATGAAATACCAGCAGCTGCTTGAGGATCTCAGAGGACAGTCTGAAAATGTAAATATTAATTTAGCCTTCATTATACTACCTTTTTTTTTTTTTTTTTTTTTTTTTAAAAATCAATTCGCAAATGCAATTTCAGTACAGTCAGAACAGAATGCTCCTTGTTTCTAATTTGATTGAACAAGAGCAGAGGTCTTTCATTTCTAGTCCATGACATTGATGTAAGATACAGTAATGCATCATTAGATATTGGCCAGCCAGCTTACAATGTTGGTAAAAGGCTTTGAAATTGGCAGTGATTTAACATTTCTAAAAAGTTTTTTTTTTTTTTTTTTAAAGTGATTCTACATTGTCCATTTTTATCATCACCACCACTTCCTGTAATGACTTTCTTCTTTGTCACTTTGTTTTCAGGCGATCACTAAGGAGCTGTTCGACGAGGCACTCCGAGCCCTGGCTGACGAGGATTACTTGACGGTTACTGGAAAGACTGTCCGTCTGCTCGCCTAAGGCACACCCTGCAATTATGTACAGTCCTTAATTTTAAATCCTATCCTGTGTCAACCTATTTCACATGCTGTAATATTTTGTATAATTTAACCACACGTTTTCTGGCCTTACTAGATGTTTGACTATCATACAATGTAGAGAAATATCTAACTGTATGACTCGTTCAAACTTTTGTATCCCATTGTGATTTAAAAAAAAATAGAAAACAAAACGCACATACTGGCAATTCATAGAGTTTCATACTCAAAAGTGCTTATTTCATTAGTTTGTTACCTGTTTTCAAGTAATGCTCTTGTTGGTTTTGTGTTATGGTAAAAAGCTCTTTTGTTCCAACTTGTACATTGTAATGACTGAGTTAATAATGAATGAGTTACTTTCCCAGAAATGAATTGTCCTTGTAGCTTGCATTGATTACTTGTTAATATAGGGGAAAATAAAATGTTGTTCACTGAAAATGCTTGGGAATTTTATTTTTTCCAATATTGGTAAGTTTAATTAAATTCCAGTGTTTCTATTACGTTTACCTTTTGTGAATCTTAAAGGAACATTTCACCCCAAAATCTAAAATTTGTACTCTTACATGTGTTGCTATACATACGTCTAGATGGTTTTGGTGTGAGTTTCCTAGTGTAATTCAATATAATACAGCCATGGTTTTATGTAGGAACTATTTTCAGTTTTACCATAATTGCTACACAACCAGGTCTTTGGATTATTCTTGAATTTTTGATTCATAACCGGGTCATGAAAAAAAAGGACATTGCGAGTTTTTCCTCAAATGCATTTTTTTGGCACTTTGAGCACCAAAAGCCAAGTGCCATTTAGTTCCATAATATTGGAAGCCGACATTTCCAACACTAAGCAATGTTGTAATTGGCAACGCTTGAGCTAATGTATATTAATCTTTAGTGTGGACTCATACTGTTTTGTACTTCATAAATCATAGTGTAAAATAATGACTTATGAGTGAATGACTTGGCTATTCAAAAAAAAAGACTTGTCAAAGTAATGACTTAGTATCTCAAAATAATGACTATTGGTTTCTGAAAATGAGAAGCTTTCTAAAAATATACTAAGTTATTATTTTAGAGATACTAATTAGTCATTGTAATGAATTGGCGGAAATGGCCTTCCATAAATGTGAACCATAGACAGAAAAAGGTGTGAACCAGCAGCTTGAAGTACCGTGATCCGCCGGTAAGAGATGTAGCTGTCGGTTCGTCTGTGATGTCACAGTCGTGTGTGCTTCTGGACTCGGCTGAAGAAGATGGCGGCCTCCTCAGGTTTGTGTGTCTTAAAATCTCCCATCTACACCGACACAAAGTATTAGCGAAGCAGCGGGCGCGCAGTCATCACAGCCACCAAACGCAGCAACTTACTCAATCATAGATGTTCACAAAATTGTTTTGAGTTTTAATGTATTGTTAAAAGCTCCTCGGTAAAGCAATGATCTTCACGGGAGCCATCTATCTCATGGAACGGTATTTAGCTAGCTAGCTAGCTTAAATGGGCGCATAGCATGCCCCGAGTTAGCTGGCTATGATAGCTCAAATGTGTCAGAAATAAGCGTCAGGATTGCAAGTATTGACTTAATGCGTCACAAAGAAAACCCCATAGCTAATATAATGCGATATAAGAGTTTAATTGGGTATAAACGTTATTAATATAGCTAAGGATTGCAAACAATAGCTAGTTTAGCTAATGTTAATTTACTAGAATATTCTAACACCGCGAGGCAGCAAGTGTTGATGCCGTTGTTTCTTTGATCGGTAGAGCCGTTAAGTTAATATAATGTTATTGATTTCTATGCACAACTCATTTGTGTGGCTTAATAGACATTAAGCTGCAAAAATGTAACAGTAACACATTATGTGGGGATTTGGTAACTTCTCTGTGACACACCTCACACTGCAACACCACAACCATCACGGTAATGTTTTAACGTTATTAAGGCACCCTGACCAGCACTTAACTTGCTAACGTTGTTGTCATCGGGTTAACCCCAGGAATAGATGCAGGGAATAACGCCGTGTCTTTATATAAGGTATATTGTTAGAATTTTCAGGTGGTGTATAAATCAACCAGATGTTACAACGTTACGCTATCGTTGGCACGCTTTGTTTCAGCAAGTAGTCGGATCCCATGCTTTCTTAAACGCACGGCAGACAGCGTGGTTGTCAAGCTTACAAAATAAACTGCCAATTTCAGAAAAACTAAATATTTGTTTTTTATATGGTTAAACGTAACGTCAGTTCATTCTGCGTCTGTTTAGCTATACACCACGGGAATGCAATTGAAAATTGAAGAAACGGGAAGTAACGTCATTAAAGAAACTACCGTAGGGCAATTTGGCGCGACCTGCTGATTCATTTCATAGTTAACATGGTT
Organism: Percina caprodes; assembly: GCA_013375575.1. Taxonomy (NCBI): domain Eukaryota; kingdom Metazoa; phylum Chordata; class Actinopteri; order Perciformes; family Percidae; genus Percina; species Percina caprodes. Next base: position 2,875,925 of record JABXJD010000037.1, read on the forward strand.
AAAATGACTGGCATGGGTACGCCTCAAAACAGTTAATCTTGTAATTTAGTTTTTAGAGTAAATTGATTCACAAATTAAATTTGGATTAAACCAAATGTGTGCATTTGGTGTAGTAGTATTTGTGAAAAAAGCAGAGGGGTGGATGTTTGAAAACATGCAATATTTAAATCCCCCTTGCAATACCATAGATATAGTGCCACTCAGCCAGGCATGCCACACACTTAAATATGTACTTCCAATATTCAATGAAAAAACAGCGCTTTCAAGTCCGAGAGCAGAATTCACTTTGCGGCAAAAACAAAATACTTTCACCCAGCAAACGCTTGTTTATTCCTCCTGAATGTCTTAATACAAACTACAATCTTTTTCCTAAACCTATCTAGTCGTTTTGGTGCTTAACTTAACTTTAATGGCCTCATGATGCTAACTTTTTCTGGATGGACTCCACAACATGGCCCCTGAAAGAACTGTCGTCTTGTGGTGCCTGTACCCTGCTCACAGTCACCTAATGTCAGCTAAACACCTGCCGCTGGTAGCAGGCATCCCGGAGCTCTGTATCGTCATAATACAACCAGCAACTGGCATTGGATTGTATCGTTCAATCACACTATAGAATGTTCACGTTACAGCGCTTTACTTAGTTTAAAATAACTTCTATTTTTTACGTATACAATGTTCTATTGGTGAAGTAGCATTGATCACTTTGAGGGGGGGATACATTGAGGCATGGGATATGTAGACTAGAAAGGGGGAAATTCCACGCATCCTGTCTGCAAAATTGCACCCTAATTGTTTATTTTTTATTGTTATTGTTAATTGAATGTAATACTCTCTCCCCACAAACCTGATTTGACATGTTTCAGATTTGTAGCAACAATGGTGTTGTTTTGTATTGCAATAACAATATTAAGCACCCAAAGAGCAAGAAAACCTATGACAACCCCAGGAGGAGGGGAATAAAACTATACAGTAATAAATATGCATGAGAGGCACAAACTGAGGCTGTTCCAAACCATACTGATTTATTCTTTATTCTGTTTTTTATCATGTAGGATAGTAGTGGCCTCTACAAAGCCCTACTGATCACACACTAGATCAGCTAATCAAACAAAGGTATTATTTTCCTCAATGTGCAGTTACTTTGCTTTATACTGTATACTAAACGTGTTTTATACTTATACCAAAACACTTTTCATAAGGGTTCCTTAAATTTGGTTATTAAAGAGATGTGACTAGAGTTGGGCCTACATCAGGTTTACGAGGCTAAACCGGTTTGCTTTAATGCTAACCGGTTGAACCGGCATTTGTCACTATTCCACCTTCTGGCAAATTAAAGAGTGGGCAGGAGCGTTACAAGTTTAACAGTTTTTAAACAGCGTTGCTGTTTTTTCTAATCAAATAGCTTTTCAGTTGCTTAAGTTATCTCTTTTATTGATCAAGTAGTGTGGTAGCGTCCATGCTAGCTAACACACATTTCCCCAAGCACAGAGCTTTCTGCTGCTAAAAAATCATTGTTTAGAGGCGCATTACCACCATGTGTCTCGCTCACCTGTCCCACTGGGGAGTGGCTGAGACAAGTGCGACACCTAGTGGTAAATTTAGTGAACCTGTATGGTGAGGTATTTGGCTTGAAAACAAACCGGAAAATTTGAAAATGATTGAAAATGTTTATACCGATGTGACCAAGGCCATGTACTAAGTGGGACATTTTAGAGTTTGAAAAACGGCAAAAATAACTTAACTGGAAATGTTGAATGATTTGATGCAATTATGTTTGGGCTAAAGGAAACTTGTCACTGGTTTTGGACCTTCTTTAAGGTCAAACAAGTATTCCATTAAATGAGAAAATTAGCTGTATAATTTGAAAAGTACCAAATTAATACTACTTGAATGCTGAAATTACTGTTCAAATGTGTATTTTCATATATAAATTTGTAGGCTAACGTTAGCAAATCTCCACCTTCTCGCCTTGGCCTACCTGCATGTGAAAACAAAATGCTTTTGTCACGTTTGAACAATAAATTAGCGAGAGTTAGCAACATAAAGCATTGTGAGATCTTAAGGCATGAAGCTACGGTAGAGAGACTGTAACGTCAGTAAAGAGGAAGTGACAGGCTGTGGCTCGGAATCAATAGAAGGATGGGAGATAGTGTTTTACCAGACATCCTCTAAGTGAAAATGTTATCATTAATTAGCTCATTCTTGTTTTCTAACTGTCACAAGTTATTGGAACTTAGCTGGGAGCTTCAAGGAGACTGCTGAGACCTTCAGCTGTCAGAGTCCACTTCAACGTGATATATTAACTTCTAATATCTGTATTTAACATGACAATCTGTAAGAAACAGGTTGCTTATAAACAATTTAAATAGGGACAGCACCGTTTGGCTTTGTTATAAATGCCATCATGGTGGCTAACACTATTGTTACTCTGTTTAGGACATTTCTGCTGTGCTTGCTAAAGGCAGATTTATGCTTCTAAAGGGGCTCTATGGAGAGCTTTTGCCGTAGTCTACATAAGTGGCCTGAGGTTTATACTTGTGTGCTGGTGTCTGTGTTGTTGTAGTGTATGAGAGAATATCAGGGCCGGCATGTGTGCGTGTATGCATGAGGAGTGTGTGGTATAGTGAGTGAGTGAGAGAGTGACGTGCTTAGTTTCGGAGCGACTCTAAAAGGACACAGTGGGAGAAACAAAGGGTCTCCCAGGTGCTTTCTGACCGGAGAGCCGTAGCAGGAAAAGTTTACAACAGAGCCGCTTCACTACACTTGTTAGATAATATTTAATTACAGGATTCTCTGTTCAGGTTACTTTATTGGTACCCAGGGTACCAAACTAGGTTTACAGTCTAATGGCGTTTTTCCACTGCGTGGTATCTACTCGATTCGCCTCGACTCTACTCGCCTTTTTTGGTTTTCCATTACAAAAAAGTCCCTGGGACCTGCTACCAGGTACTTTTTTTTTAGTACTACCTCAGTCGAGGTTCCAAGCAAGTTGAGGCGATAACAAAAGGTGACGTGAAAACCTGCAGACTACTGGTTTGTCGGAGGACCGTCACTTATGACTGCGTTTTTAGCAAACAAGAGTGCGGAGTGTGTGTCCGGAACAACCACGCCATTTAAAAAAAAACAAAAAAAAAACAGACAGATTATCTACTCTCTGCACTATTCTCACTTTTCTATTCCCACTATTCCATATTAAGGGCTATTATTTTGCATTTCGTTTCCAATATTGCACACTGTTACTTTAAAAAAAAAAAAAAAAAAAAAAGACAAAAATATCAAAGAAAAGAGAGTAATAGAAACGGTAAACATGGATAAAAAGAATAGAAAACATTACATGACCAAAGTGCTTGTGTGTTTTGTGCAAGTATTTCTAATTCTGCAGTTTGTTCAATAGAGTGATTGCTGTTGGGACTAAATTGTTTTTTGAATCTTGTAGTTCTGCAACCGGGGTCTTTTAGCCTCCGTCCAGAAGGAAGGTACTGGAATTTCCTATTCAGAGGGTGTAGGGTATTTCCTAAGATGGCCATAGCTATCCCCTGTAGTTGTTTAGCATACAGGGATGTGGGGTGCAGCTGGGACTCCCCAGTCAGCTTACTTGACCATTTTACAATTTGATTTAGGCGATTCTTGTGCTTAACTGAAACACACCCAAGCCATGATGCAAAGGAGAATGATATGATGGATTCAATAAAATCTGTTGATTTGTGGTGATTGTTGTCTGAGCTTGGAGGAGGAGAAAACGGTTCAAAGACGGAAGGGAAAATTTAAATGTTTGCCCTGTGTCCTCTGCCTCAATCACGGGGCCTTTTCACTTTCCCTTCTGTGAATGATTGATGATTTATGAAAAGCAGAAGTGTTTCTGGAATGCTGGCCCCTCAACCTCCACCACTCCTCCAGCGATGAGCTGTAAGTGGTCAGTCATTTACACAGCTGTGAGTGCCTGTCAGGCTGTTTGTTTAATGCCAACGTCTGAACCGTCTTCCAAGAACATTTTTTCCCAGTACCTGAAAGCTGTTTTGACTGACTGTGTAGGGCTGGGCAATATATTGGTGTTGTATTGATATCGTGATATGAGACTAGATATTGTCTTAGATTTTGGATGTATCGTAATATGGTAAGTGTTGTCTTTTCCTGGTTTTACAGGCTGCATTACAATAAAGTTATGTAATTTTCTAAACATACCAGACTGTTCTAGCTGTTTTATTATTTACCTTTACCCACTAAGTCCATTAAATAATTTTGGGAGAAAATATTTGTCAAAAATCTCATTGTGTAAATAACTTTTTGTTAAAGCATAGTCATCCATACATAGCCGTAGCAATATCGACATCAAGGTATTCGGTCAAGAATATTGTGAGATTTGATTTTCTCTATAATCGCCCAGCCCTATGACTGCGTTTTAAATGGTGATATTATCAAGTTCTGGACGCTGTTACGTCGGTCATAAGGTGACCCAAAATCATTAATAAAAAATTGGCAGTATGTGCCCATGTGCTTTCCAAACAACGATCAAGACTGCAGATTTTTTATAACGCTTCAGTGTTCAGCAGCGTCATACGTATTAACCAAATGTCTTGTGAACAAGGTGTCAAATTAGATGCAGCTCCGCACCAGGTTTTATGCTTCTTGTATCAATCAGTCCTGTCTTGCACATGTTTAGCTCTCTTACTCATTTGGATGATTTACTTCTCTATGATTAGAAAGGGTGTGTGTGTGTGTGTGTGTGTGTGTGTGTGGGGGTAATTAAAGGTTGCACAGTGACAAAACGCTTTGATAATGATGTTGCAGTTCAAAGGATTATTTGTATTGATTTTTGTGAATCATAAAAAAAAGTCATGACTCAATTTCTCACAATTTTCTGAAAATTGTTTAAATCTGTTTTGTCTGACCAAAAGTCTGAATTGGAAATATATTTAATATACAAAGATAAAAGCTGAACATTTCTTACATCTGAGAAGCAGGAACCAGGCAGTAGTTGACAAATTTTCTTGATAATTAATTCTGCCGATCGACTAATCGTTTCAGCTCTATGATATTAATCTGCTAATTATTTAGGTAATGAATCAGTTAACCTTTTGGTCCACAAAATAGAGAAAATGCCCATTGTAGTTTTCCAATGTGACATTTTTATTGTTACTGATGGGTTTTTAATGATTCATTGTTGTTTTTTGGTCTTTTTATGGAATTTGTCAGCAGTTGAAAATATGAGTGTCAGACAGACATTCTTTAAATGTGTAATTCATATTCTATTTTTGTTATTTTAGGAGTTAAAGTTCCACGTAATTTTCGCTTGTTGGAGGAGCTTGAAGAGGGACAAAAGGGCGAAGGCGATGGCACGGTTAGCTGGGGCCTCGAGGATGACGAAGACATGACTCTCACACGGTGGACAGGCATGATCATTGGACCAGCAAGAGTAAGGAGAGCAAAGTGTGTGTGTGTGTGTGTGTGTGTGTGTGTGTGTGTGTGTGTGTGTGTGTGTGTGTGTGTGTGTGTGTGTGTGTGTGTGTGTGTGTGTGTGTGTGTGTGTGTGTGTGTGTGTGTGTGTGTGTGTGAGATAAATACTGTAACCAGTGTGTGTTATAAATACTGTAACCAATGTGTGTGTGTGTGTGTGATAGAAACTGTAACGTGTGTGTTATAGATACTGTAACCAATGCGTTTTTCTATTTTCTTCTTTTTTTTTCAGACCAATTATGAGAACAGGATATACAGTCTGAAAGTGGAATGTGGATCTAGATACCCAGAGGCATCCCCAACTGTTAGATTTGTAACAAAAATTAGCATGAATGGGGTAAACAATTCAAACGGGTTGGTAAGTGTCATCACAAATCTGACAAGGTTATGTGTGTTGCTGTCTTATCACTTGTCAAACTCAGAAATGGTTTGGTGTTGCAGTTTTGTGATGCTCTGTGATAATTCACTGTCAGCTGTCCTGTCACAATGACTGATATGGTGTTTTTGTTTTGTCTCGTCACACAGGTGGATTCACGTAGCATACCAGTTTTAGCAAAATGGCAGAATTCTTATAGCATTAAAATTGTTCTTCAAGAGTTAAGACGTCTAATGATGTCCAAAGAAAATATGAAGCTTCCACAACCGCCAGAAGGACAAACCTACAGCACTTAATCGTAATGGATTGTTTTGACCCTCTGTCTTAAACCTACTCTTAGAAATATCGTGTAAAACCATCAAGAGGCTCACTTCAGTCATACACAATGTTCTCAACAAGACCAAGATTGGACTTTCTTATTCAATAGCTCATTCAAAAAGAAAATGTCCCTGCAGTCAAGCACTGAATAGATAGTTAAGACTACAAGACCACAGTTTTTTGCCTTTAATAAACTTACTTTGGCAACGACTTTTATGTTTGACATGTTCCAGCTTGAGTGGGCTTGAAGAGGAAAGCATGATGCCACACCGAGGCTAGACCAGATTCCCAGTAGTTTAAGTTCAAATTCCTGATCATTGAAGTAAACGGCAAGATGTGTGTATGACGGCATGTTCTGTAACTAATACTTAATCAAAGTGAAGCCACATTTATGAGTTTGTAGTCAAATTTAGCAGGTTCATTACAATATGTTGTTTGCTAAATATTGAACTGTGGCTGTAGTCTTAAAGTAGTGTCACAACATAAGCAAGATTTTTTTTTTTTTTATAAATATATATATATATCTGTATTTGACACAATACCAATGTTTCTGTTCTGCAGCTCTTTGACATGTAACAGACGTTGAAGCCTGTTCTGAAACCCTTGCATTTAACTTCTATGGCAGGTGTATGAACTTGTGATTTTCTGAAATTAAAATCACTGTCTGCAAAAACATAAATCTCAAGGTTGAAGTTTATTTGAATCTCAAGCTGCACCAACATTTGCCAGTTCTACCACTAGAGGGCCTCAGCTAACACATTGACTTGTGGATGCCTGAGTCATGTTGTGAGTAAGCTCTCGCTGTCCCTGCTATGTAATGGGCAACAGGTTAATGAGACTGCTAGGTGACACCACACTGCAGATATTTGATATGTGACCTGTGCTCATTAGAATAATGTAATTGAAACAATTTCATATTTATTTGATGAACAAGCCTGTTAATGATTTATAGTCAATCAGAACTCTTATGTTTGTGCACCAATTGTCGGTGAACACTGTAATGTTTAGTAGTAGATATCCGGTGTGTCAGTGGGAGGCAAGGCTACTGTTCCTTCTGAGACCGTGACCTTGTGTTGCTTTTCAGCTGTTTGATTATTCACAGTTTAATTAAACAAATGGGCATTTAAAGGGAATTCACTGCAGATTGTGTAATCTGTCTTTAGTACACTCCGTTGGTTCATCTGTTTAATTGTGTATTGCTAAACATTAAGTTGCTGAAGCATCTTTGAATTTAGATTTGTAAACCCTATTTTGCAGGCAAATCGAGCAAGAGCAAATTCTTTGTTCCAGCAATGGTCTGGGAGAAAAGCTGCTCTGTGAGGGATGGTTAATGGTGCATTTAGCCAATATTTATTTATTTTTATTTTTTTTTTTTTTTGGCAATTTTCATTACCATTATTCACTGGCACCAGGCTCAACTTATTTTGGAAGGAATATTTGATGGTCCAGCCACAAAACATTGATGTGCCATCAGCCAAATTATTTGATTGACATAATTCTACCCAGATTTTGTGCCATTGGTAATGTAAATACCCTTTTATGATGGAATTTAAAATGCCGCTGGTCCCCTTTTGTAAGCAATTTAAACTCTATCTTCAAAAGCATTCAAGGCTTGAAGACAGCGTGTCCGTGTGTGACATCTCAAAATGGTGAATTGTGGTGGCTTCCACATTCGACCTGTGTGACCTCCTGGCCGTATATCTCCTGGCTGCAGCAAAGCCTGACTCCGGGCAGCCGGTTTCGTCTCAGGACTAGGGCGAGCACACGTCTGTCGGCCACATTGACTCTGCTCTGTAACTCTTGTCACTGCAGCATGGCAAGGGCTTGGGGTTGGGGATGATTTTTATTAGGATCACATACTGTGTTTAATCTGAAGACAGCTGGCTTGCATGAAGATGAAGTGAACCACAAAGGCTTCTTGTCTCAGTATGTTTTACTTTATATGAATATAAATTATACATTTGCATGAGAAAAGCCAAATACAAACAAAGAAAACATGATTGAATTGTGAATTTGCATATCAAAAGTCAATTGTTTTTACTTTTAAGCAACATTTGCATAGGGTGACCTTTGATCTTTCTTTGGTTGCTCTGGTATTCTTAACCGCTTCTGTCCAGTCAGCTCAGAGCATTGTCCCCTAGAGGGCACTCTACACCCATGTAAGTCCTTGGCAGGGCTCTGTGAAGGGGCTTCTGTTTAGAGGACATGGCTTGTGTGAAAAGGCAGGCTGCTTCCAGGCTCCATTTGTGCATGCTGTCATTATTCCTTAGAAAAGTGACGCGTTTTGTGGTTTGCTGTAGGGAACTACAGCCTGGCTTCTTGTGGGCTACGGTTCCAAAGGCTCTTAGCTGGTGTCCCTGTTTGTCCTCATAGTGCTATTAAGGTTGTGCACATTGCCAGTTAATTAAGGCAGCATTTGTACTATTAAGCTATTTGGTCTCTGAGTGCAAACAATATTTCTTATATCAGTTTGTGTGTGGGTGTGAGATGAGTCAGTGTTTGCTGCAGAGGATGACCTCGCTCTTCCTCAGTCTGATCATAATGAGATTTGACTTTCTGGATGTGACAGTTAGTATATGGGCCTTGCTTCCATCAGCTATCCTCCCCTTTGCTTGCTTGTTTTGTTTATTTCCCTCCACTCCTCTCGGAAGTCATGAATATGAAATCCGAAGTGGCTTGTGTTGCAGCCAGTTCACACAGCAGCACAGTCATCCCCAAATATAAAAGAGACAGCCCCAGGTAATACAGGCTCATTTCCTACATGTATTTCCAGAGCAGACTTCTCTGAACCTTTTTTCATGATGACTACTCTTTTTTTTTTTTTTGAGAATCTCATTTGAATGAAAGTAGGAAATACTTCCCTGACTATTTAACCTCCAGCCCCATCACACTAATCTGAATTTTAAACTTGTGCACCTGCACAAAAGCACCAGCTGAAGCCTCACTGGAAGCTCACTGAGCTTATTACACATGTACCACCCGGTTTATTTTAGTTTCTTTACAAGGTGCTGTCTGGGTGAAAATAAAGAGTTATATTGCTTTGGGTTGGAAGGGACTGAAGGCAGAAAGCCACAGAGAGCTGTTCAGTGATCTAAGATGGAAAGGAATGTGGTGAGAAGGACATACGTCTCGTCTGCCGGCAGACTGCTGGAACCAGGCCTCTGCTCCCAGAGCGCTCACCTTTTGCCCTAAAGGGCCAAAAGGTCACGCCTTGCGTCTGTTGATACTGTAAAAAGCTTTGTCTTCTTTATGGCCAGGGAGAATGTGTCTGTCTTCCTGAAAAACATTTCTTTCAAAGGTTTTTTTATTGAATGACAACCAAACAAAAAAACAAACAATTACTGTACGATGGAACATACATATTTATTTTTCTTTTTTGTTAACCAGACCTGAGAAACATTTGTTACCAATCTTTAAGTCCTTGTCATAACTTATATTTGGTCTTTTACGGAGAGGAGAGCTCATATAGTCTATAGACGTGAGTGGGAGGACAATAGATCACACACAACTACAAAAATTTAAAGAATGGCACAACATATACCAAGTTACCGTTGTGGTACTTTGTGTAAAGATGGCAAAGATGTGGGAGTTTAGGCGATTAGATATCATTAATATCACTCAAAGTCAACATCCTAAAAATAAATGATAAAAAACCTACACACAAGCTGCCTAATGCTCAAAAAACCAAAATGTTGATCTGAAAGCTGCAGAAAAGTTCTGTACAGTTGTGGGAAACTGCAATGTCAGGAGCTTCTTCTCTGTGGCCTCATCTCAGTGCTTGAACACATTCACATTACACATAGTTATTTATTAATACAAACATGTTGATTAGTGCAGCTTTAAGTGTTTTTCCTCTGATCCTCAAACCATGAACTGGTAGAGAAATCCAAGCAACTCAAAACAAGAAAATTGGCCAACAGTTATTAGTCCATCAGTTAAATTAGATTTCTTGTTTGCCTTCCCCAGGGTCTTCAATGCTACCCACCTGATTACTGTCTAACAAATATCCTAGATAACTAACAGACAATTTGGTAGTAACAAATCTGACCATGTAGGACAACTGGTTGAACTTAACTTAGGGTTTGATCCAAATCAATCATTGCATAGAATTTAAACAAAAAATTAAAATTGTGGCAGAGAATGAGGTACTCCTTTGTATTTTCTATGTGAATTATTCAAAGAAAATCAGTAACAATAACACTGTTTGCTTAGTTAATTACCCACATGGACCGTTTTTTGGGAGGCTTGGAAAACAGTGCGTCTGAGTGCTGTGTGTTAAGTGCTTTATTTACAGTGAGATAAATAAATGGCCTTCTCTCTTGCTGTGAGAAAAGAAACAGATTGGAACCACATGTTTGTTGCACTGCCGGCTCTCTGGGCTATTGACATGCACTTCCCAGAGCCATCTACATTCGGATACGTTGCAGCAGTGAGCGCTTGAGGTAATTGTCATGCTCACTGATGTTAGACTTTAAGACTCGCTGTATGACAGTCTCAATAGGAAAGCTTTGATTTGAATCTGCTGTCAGTGTTTGATGTTTGGATCACACTATCTGGAACAGGAATTTAAAAGTCAATGTGTTGCTTGTAACTGCACAACCTCATCTCGGGTCAAAGCGACACAGAACAGGGCTTTTTGCAAAATGTTGCAAAAAGCAGGATGAAAAAAAGAAGAAGCAAATCGTCTGTCTGTGTACTCACTGCATACCAGGTTATTTATACAGAGTGAAAAAACTCAGTAGACTTCATGTCTCTACTTGGTGAGAACTATTAAATTACTGGTGGATGTTTTTAATTACTTCACATAAATGTTGGAACACAACACTTCTCCAGTGTTTTGAGGAGTGGGGGGGGGTCTATAATGTCTCACATGTTTAGGGAAGCACTGGCTTGCACTTAATCATGGTGGTCCCTGTGTGATTCTGGCGTTGGAAATGTGGCTTTGTGAGAGAAAAGTGAGCATTCCTTCTGCTGGCGCAAGGGAGAGGAAATGGGTAATAAAACCAGGAGAGAAAAAAAAGCCTCGGCGGCGTGCTGGAGCCAGTGATTCTGGGATCCACTTAATTGCTCTTAAATGAAAAAGATTTTTGGCTTCCCATTTGCTGTGTTTAAAGAAAAGTCAAGTAAAATCCTGCATGTATACCAGCCAAGCGGTGACTTCTCATTCAGCAGTATGAGCACTAATCCCTCTCTTTCAGTGGTGCCATTGGTAATATTATTATTAATATTGAGAAAGCTGCTGCTCACCGTCAACAAACGCCAGACATTCAGCTCTTTTGCTCATTTATTGAGGCCAAAAAGTTGCTTGGGAAAAAGGATATCAATACTAGTTTGTTGAATGTTTTATCAAACTTACTGCTGACAAATACGATGACAAATAAATGTCTTTGCTTTGAAATTAGTAATGGCAATATTGGTTATGTTTTTTAGTTCATGGTATTAGGGACAGCTTTGCCTTTATGTCAAATATGTTGCAGTTATTCTCCTTATAGCTAAAACTCACCACAAGCTTTAGGGAAGAAGTATTCAGATTTTACTTAGGTAGAAGTTCTAGGAGCAACATGTACTTAAATGAACAACAGTAAAAGTACTCTCACTATAGCAGTCAAGTAAAAAGTAGCTACAATATTCGCCACTGAATTGTAGTGGACTTGAATGTAATAGAAATACTTCAGTAAAGTACTTCCTCAAAATTGATTTAAATTACTGTACTAGAGTAACTGTACAGTACTTAGATACTTTCCACCACTAAGCATGAGGTTCTTATCATTTTATTATCGTATTGCATAATTCTTTTCAAGAGCGCAACCTCCTGTTGTATAAAAACCTTCTAGCGAGTCTTTCCGTGTTGCCATCATTGGCCATTTTGGCTTCTGAGTGTGATGGCCGGGTGTGAAGATGCCACTCAGCCAGCCATTAAGGCCTGAAGTACCACGCTAAGCTGTCATGTCGTGTCATCCGCTTCTTTTGTACTCAGTATTGTTAAGAGAAGTGTGTCACATCCTGTCAGGCTGACTGCTGGTGTCCCTCTGGTCACCCCTCAGTGCCCGGTGCCCGCTGATGCTATTGTGGCAGCGATGGCCAGAGAGGAGAGGAGAGCAGAGCCCTGCAGGATGTGAGACAATACTGGGAAGGAAGAGGAGGGAATCCCGGAGCTGTGTGCTTAAAGCCCGGTCAGCTGAGTGTCTTTGAGAGCACTCCCCCGTGACTTCTCTACCCTCTTCCCCCTAGGATAGACTTTGTCATCCTCTTAGTTTATGTATGTGGAATGAAGATTTTTGTCTATGTTCCTTACAGGTTTAAAAAGGTGATATCTTCATCTAGTTGGCTTCAGTGGAATTCACAGTAACACTTTATTTTACTTATTATACCGTCTTATACGTTTTGTAGCATTTATAAGGCACTCTATACACCTTAATAAATTATTTATAACACAATTTTGTAGTTGTAAGGAGATATAAGGACATCAGATCAGGGTTGGAAGAAGTACTCAGAATTTACATAAGTAAAATTATCAATACTACGGTGTAGAAATACACACAGGTAATAGTCCTGCATTCAAAAGTTTACTTTTTACTAAAAGTACAAAAGTGTTAGCATCAAAATATACTAAAGTCCAACTAAAAAAATGTGACTGCTGATAAAGGTTGGGCTAATTTTAATTATTTATCTACTGCTGGGTAGCTTAACCTATAATAGTTGGGGGTGTCCATCGAAACAAAAAATTTAATCACGATTAATCGCATGATTGTCCAGAAGTTTACTTGTGATTTTAACCTTAGTAACTACATGAATCAAAGGCCAATAAAGTAACATCAAATGAAATTACTGAATTTTTTAATTAATTAATTAATTAATTATTGTACCTACAAGTAGCCTACTTGGGTAAATGTATTTAGTTACTTTCCAACACTTCACTGGATACATGAAACCTACACTCTGTCACACAAAGTGACTAGAATCAATGTTTTTCAATGTTTATAATAAAATACACTAATTTACTTAATAACTATACCAACGTCACCTGCATTATTTAAACTTTGTAATAGATCTGTTATGCTACTTAGCTACTAAGCTAACTGCCCATGGCTGCTGCACCTGTATTCACCATAGACAGTATAAGAAATGGACACTGTGACGCTGTGCCAAGAGAAATCTCAATCATTTCCAATCAGCAGAGACGGAGAGCGTAGGTATATATAAGGAGATAACATAGGCACAGGCTAATTATTGCTTACTAAAATGCTAGCTAATATTAGTAATTAAACCTAAACAGCTATTGTAAATCGAAACTGCCTGCGTGCATCCCCTGTACTGTTCGGTAATTTCTCTACAATGCGACAGTAAGTTGGTGGTCATGACACAATTGTTGGCCTGTTTTTACAAAAATGCCTGCTACAGAGCCATAATGTGAGGTATAAGGTAATGGATCCTTTTATACATTGTTGTTTCTTTAGAAATAAACAATGGACAAATAGAGTCTTTAAACGCTTCAGATGTAAAGTTGTTCGCCAAAATGAATGGCAGTCAATGGAATGCCAGAGGCGGGTGAGTGCTAGGTAGCAAAAAAATGGTGCTGGAAGCTGGCTTACCCCTTTGGTATTGAAACTGGAGTGTTCAGAACAGTTGGAAATCTGAATGTTTTAGTTCACAGAGATTTGTATTAAAATACGTTTACCTCATTACTTTAAGTATTGGCAACTTTAAACATGAAAATCCAACATGATAACAATTGTAGATATGACAGAAAACATGCAAAAAGCATACTATGTAACCTTTTTAAAGTATTTATCACTGGATTGATTCATGGAACGAATGAATGATGGAATGAATGTACACATTGCATTAGATTTAATCCAATAGTTGTTGATTCCACTCAAAACTACAAATGTTAATCTCATTGGAACACTACAGTTAAAGTCAAGTGATCACCAAAGTCAGTAGGATAGAATACTATCTGTTGAGATATTTCAGTCTGGACCAATATAGACCAACATTGCCAGTTAAAAAATATCCTTATATCGGTGTACAACTGCATTACACTGTTATAAACCTTTTATTAATCATCTATATACTGCTGAATGCTAAATGGGGGTGCTGTAACTCCCCTCATGTTAGTTAAAAGCCAAGACTTGAACCTCTTAAGAGATGAAATATAATCCAAATGAAAGATTTACCTCTGTGCGCTCAGTAAGCTGTCTGCCTGTACAGACCCAGATCCTGTGTGCTCATGTTAAAGCAAAAGCAATTGCATAATATTTTTTTATGTTTCCACAGGCAGTTTCAGCACATAAAACACTGCTTCATCATACTAGCAGTGACAATTTCTGTCTGACTGAAAAAAAGGCAGTTGCGTTGGCTGTGCTATACTGGACCAATGCGCATGAATCAATGCTCGAGCAGTGATAGACGACGTGACACGGATGGGGAATTAACGAAGAAGAATCTGCGGTGTGGGGTTGCAATCACAATTTGCTCCTGCTGAGTGGCTAAAATGCAGTCACACAATAAAAAACCAGCTAGTCCTGACCTTTTAAGGTTCTGCCTCTGGCCACTTGAAAACGTGTCTCTCAACCACAAAAGATGATGCACTGGATTGCTCTACAGACAAGCAGGGGAGCAAAATAGATGTCCAAATATTTCCATGGCTCCTGTGGCCTTCTGCTTGCATAGTCCTGGCATGAGCTCATCGGCGTGTGGCTAGTTTGTGCTCCCTCAGCACTGTTCTTTCCCAGTCTGTAAGTATCAATGTCGAAGCTAACTAGGCATTGACAAAGTCCTCTGAGCTCCCTTTCCCACTACCCACTAGACTGTGGCTCCACTTGGTATTGAGGGTAGAGGTTTTTTAAAAAGGCAGATTATATCTTTGTGTCACCTAATACTGAAAGAGTGCAGGTCATGAGCTCAGGTTTGACTTAATATCTGGAACACTTACAGTGGTCATCCTCAGTCAGGAGTCTGAATTATAGCGCCATTTACCATCTGTAGCAATAACGTATCCATTCTTTGTGGTCTGTAATGTCTTTTTAAGTGAGCTCACTGTATGAAACAGTAATTTCTCTAATTCCCCTTTAGTAGTTATTTCTGTAAGCTCTGATCCATATGGAAAAAAGGCATCACACAACGTTGAGGAGACCCTCTTTTGGGTATAAGCATTCTTTTCAACTGTCGTTCAAAATCTCCCAAAGAATGACTCTCTTGTGGTATTTAACCAATGAATAAATTGACATGAAATGTATTCCTGAAATTGCAAACATTGGGAACAGAGGAGCCAGGAATAACTCTCCCAGGCAAGATGTGGAAGAGATTAAGGCTGAACCAACGAAATAAGTGAGTGGAGGTGGGAGGTTGGAAAATGAGATGGGGGGAGGAGGGGAAAGAGGAGAGGTAAGAGGATGTGAAGAGATGGTGTCTGCAGGGGTGAGTGTGAGTATGTGTGTGTGTGTGTGGGGGTGCGCTTAGTCCATAGAGGGTTTGTAGAGTGAGTTGACAGGCGAGAACTTAGCCTGAGAGGGGGGTGGCCCTGTGAAAAGGAACTCATAAAAGTCACATTTGTTGGTGATGCATGAGGAAGTGAAGCCAGCTTTGGCACATGTGTCTGTGGTGCTAAATTAACTGTTAACACAAATAATCAAAGTGCAGGGCCCATTGAGCGCTGGCGCCAGTGAAATGAGGGGGAGAGGCTGGCTTGCTTCTCTCTGAGAAGTTGCTACAGACTAGTAGTGAGCTAGCAGGTGGAAGTCAACCAGGGGCTTTCACAGGATGGAAGTGCTTACAAAACAGGCTGACCAGCCCTCTGACAGAGGAAAGCACCGCTGCACTCCTGCTTTCCATCTATTGTGTGGAAGTGTGCTTCTTGTTTTAGATCTTTCTTTGTAAATCCTGACAACTCAGAGCATTAAAGGACATGGAACCAGCAATTACCTATATGGCTGGCTGATAGTAATTAAAATACCGCTATTGTGACCATGGGAGTTTTGTTTTTTATCCCAGGCTTGCTTGGCTGCACACAGGAAGTCCAAACAACTGGATTTCCCCTCTATAAAACCATATGGCCACAGAGCTGTTCTCTGAGTTGAGCTGATACTGATGGGATTGTATGAGAGTCAATATCCCTATTGATTTTTTAAAAGTGAAAAGAAATATATCAGTTAGATATATATCATATATCAAGCTGTAACAATCTGTTTAGTTGTCATACAAGATGAGCAGTACTCTCTTGTCTATGTTTGTATTATTATTACTTAACATTACATTGTCCCCTTTGCGTTTGTGACCCCTTAAAGAAATAGTTAGACATTTTGGGACATTTTTTGCATTTTTGTTATAAGATTAGTCTGACACAAGCATATAAGCCTGCCATTGGTTGCCTGTTTCATGCTTTGGTCTGGCTAAGAAAGACTATGAAAAGATTGATACAAGTGTTATATATAAGCCAGTTAGCTTTGCTTAGCACAAAGACTTGAAACAGGTGGAAACAGATAGCATGGCTCTGTCCAAAGGTTACAAAAAGTGCAAAAATATAATTTTAAATTTGTAAAAATTAAAAACAAGATATGACATGTTAATTTGTGAGCTTTGGAGGTGCTGGTAGGCAGATTTTGTTATCTTTGGACAAAACCACGTTAACTGTTTCCACCTGTTTTCAGTCTTTGTGCTAAGCTAAGTTAGCCAGCTGCTTGCAATAGCTTCATATTCAACACAGACATGTCAATAATATCAATTCTGACATCTAATATCTAAGTGAATAAGGTTATTTCTCAAAATGTCAAACTTTTCTTTAAAAGGGAAGCAATGGAGTCATGACCTGTGTAAATGTGGAGGTGAGTTATAAGCTGTTTATAAATAAATATATATAAATATATAATACATTTTCCTGCATTTAAGTTGACCTTCCCTGTGCACAGTCACAGAGATGTAATTAAGCATTTCACTGCACACATGTGTACGATTGTGAATGTGTAAAATGAAAATATGAAAGCAAGTATTAAATGATCAGTTTGGGAATAAGCAAATGAACAAAATTGATTTGAGCTGCCCAATGAACCAAATATTACTAAATTGAGTTAAAAAGTAAGATCAATAGCTGTGTTTGCAAAGCTTGATTCAAACACGATATCTTTGATGCCTTTATGCAAGATTAAACAAATGAGCTGCATTTAAATTTGCCTTTACAAAACCCTTTCAGCTCTAGTTTTCCCCTGCCAAAACAGTCAAGTCGTGAGGGGAAAAACAAATACAACAATTTGGAAAAAGTAATACCCTGCAGCTTTGTGACATCAGCACAAAAGAAGCATGGCCCCTGATGCTCTCCACTTCCCATGCAGCCCACAACTGGGCTGTAGACCGAGGTTGCCTGGCGCCACAGTCATCATGTGTGTCAGTCACTTGCAAAACTCACTGTTTTCCTTAGAGGATGAGCTAAGCTCCTCCTTTAGCCCTAACGATTTATTTTAGACTCCAGCGTCCAAAGACCCCTTTTCTTGAAATCCCAGTTTATCTTAGCCATGTTGTTTCAATATGAACCAATCAGCTTAGCCTCCAGTGGAATGTCCCCTGAGACTTGCCTTGGTTTCCCAATAGGCCCATTCATTTTGAGGACACAAGTTTAACATCTGGTTTGTATTAACGCTCCCTACAATAGCTCTCATCTTTGGCTCAGTCACACATGTGGGACAAGATGGCAATCAGTCCCAACAGAAACATTATTTGATACTAAGACATATGAAGAAATGATTACCGACAACTACCTTTTGAGTAAAGTTGACTATGTGATAAAATTGCTGAAAGAAATGGTTTGACCATTTGGGAATATGCTTTTTTCCCTTTCTTGCCCAGAGTTAAATAAGAAGTTGATTACCTCTCTCACTTCTCTACGGTAAAATTGTAACTGCTGCCAGCAGTGGTGTTAACATACAGTAGCTTAGCATAAAGACTAGAACAAGGAGGAACAGCTGGCAAGGAAATCCACCTACCAACACATCTAGAGTAATTATGTTATATTTCATTTTTTTGATTTGTACAAAAACTGAAGTTAAAAAAACCTGATCAAACAAACAAGCTTAACAGGTGTTTGTGTGCAGATTGTTTTACCTTTGGACAGAGCCTTTCTAGCTGTTTCCCCCTATTTCCATTCTAAGCCAATAGGTAGAGTCATATCTACCATATACTGTAGACATAAGACATAAGAGATAAACAATAAACATTTCCCAAAATGTTAAACCGTTTTTTTTCTGTTTGTTTATTCTGTTAAAAACCGAAGTGTAAAAACATCAATTTGCCAGGCAACCAGCGGAGTAACGGCTCTTGGCCAAGAAACAGTCCGCCACATGACAAATTGGTTCTTCACTTTTGGTCTTTGAACAGATTAAACAAATATGATATAACACATTAATTAGTGTGCTGAGGTGCATTTTGTTACCTTCCGATGAGACTCTCCTCCCCAGAGAAACGCCCACATAAGTTTGTTCAACAGCAATTATGACTCATGTTTACTTTTATTATGATGGGAGCAGAGCAGACAGTAAGGTAACAATAGGTATCGGAATTCCGCATGAGGAGGTAGGCTGGGGTGGTGGATGAGTCAAAAAAGTGCAGGACTTTCACCCAGGAGACCAGGATTCGGGACTGTGTCCCATTTGAAAATAAAAGGAAGTTTTTTTTTTTTTTTACTTCACGGAACAAACTGAGCTACATCACGTCCTGATTTTAACCCAAAACATGATTTTCTTCTAAGCAGTTGGTGCATAAACATGACCAAGGAGTTTTTGTGCCTGGACCAAACCAAACTGCAACTGTTTCACAATGTCTTTAAAACTGCAACCTTTATGGTAGGTATGAGGACGGAAAACGCTCCTGTGGGTTGTATTCGATTTGATAAACATCAACCTATATTGTTGTATGGCTTGGAGAACTTGTTACTTCAGACAGAACCAGACTAGCTTACTAGTCATTATGCTAAGCTAAGCTAACCAGTTCTTGGCTCCTGCAAAATATTTAGCATACAAATATGAGTGGTAACAGACTTCTTATCTACCTCTTGGCTACCTTACACATATTATTTCACCAAAATCTTTACCAACGATATAGTGATAATTTAAAATGAGTTATTCTTATGTGTCCATGTAGACATTTATCTCTTGATAGAGTCATTGCACATGTAGCTGGATGTCTTATGCTTAGTTAATGTGATAATGTGTTTGTGTGAAAATTAGGCTTAGTTTGTACCACTGCAGAGTACTGCAAGGACACACATATATATATATATATATATATATATATATATATATATATATATATATATATATATATATATATATAACACACTGAGCCAGCAGGTGCATGTCTCAGGTAATGGCAGCTGCTCCCCCACACACACACACACACGATTTTGTCCTTCTCCTTCTCGGCCTGTCTCTCTCCCTTTATCATCTGTACCACCCTGGAGTGCAGTGCATTGAGGTGCTTGCCAAAATGCATGCCAAATGAAGAGCAAGAAGGAGAAGCAGGCAAAATCTCTTATCTGGTTATTGAAATTTTCTCTAAAGATATAAATAAGTAGTAAGTATCCTTCAATTAGGCTGTGCACAGAAAATATAGTCTTTTGACCACAGTGTTAAGGCACTTTCACTATTAGCCTTATCATATACTATCTTAAATGGAGAAAAAACTATTAACCTTAAACCTTTAAATTAACATTGACGGCATCTCTGTCTGGTGTAGTTCTGATTAGGTGTTGGAGTTTAAAAATGTATGAAAAGTTTGTTAACTATTGTTTTCACTGCCCAAATGTATAACTCAGGTGTATTGGTTATGTTGGCTTAATAACTATTTACACTGCAGTTTTTGAATCAAACCTTCCAGTTATAACCAGAAACTATTCTGTCAAAGGTTTCTAAATATCAGCGGAATCCAATTGACCTCTTAAATCTTTGTTACCCTGTTAGATCATTGACTATTCATGCAACCAAATAAATTGCTTTTCCCCTTAGTGTGCATGAAGCAGCACAACTCGCCTTGCAGCTTCACAGATAAACATGACACACTCTTCACAGGGTTATTAACAGGGTTATTAACCCCCGACTCCCAGATGAAACACATTTAATGCTACTGATGTGATATAATGTTCATTCATCCAGCGTCACCTCTATGACTTTTATCTTACTCATTGAAACAAATGTGTCATGAGGGTTTTTACGAGGTACCAAATTAACCATTTCTATCCTCTTTTGATGGAAAAGACTATGTTATATTCACCTGTTTATAATTTATGAATATGAGTTTATTTGTTAAATTAAGTCAATCAATTCTATTTATTTTAGTATCATATGTTCTACATACAGAATAGATTGGTTCATTATCATATAAAACTATGTAAATACAGTTTGGATAAAATAAGAGTGAGTTTAACCTCATAATAACCTGTGTCTAATGCCTGGATGACCTACATCTGGATTTTCTCTGATTTGTTTTCCTACAGTATATGAGGGTGGATGTTAAGGTCACTAATTCACAGGCAGTAACTTTGTGTCAGACCTCATATTAAATACTGGCCATGTTCAGCCTATGGCGTCTCTCTGAAGCCCAAACATTTTGACCTCTGACCTTCTGGGAGGTTTGGTTTACAGCCAGAGTTAATGGTGCTGATAGCATGCTGAGAACCTGCCCATTTGTACCAGTAGACAGCTTGCTGTGGACTGTTTTACAACCAGTGTCATCCAGTACATTATCAAAGAAAAGGTAATTTATAATCCTGTAGACAACCAGGTGCATGTTTTGTTCCCCATTTCTGTAAATTGTTATTGTTTTCCAGCCTAAAATAGACTACTGTTACACGATAACATGAATAGATTCAAGAATATATACATTTAATAGCCCGAGATTTAAGATTATTGCTAAGTGTGGTAAGTAATGTAATCTAGCAATTATGGGACACAACACACAACACTCCTTGCATAATCTCAGACAGCCCAGAGAGGATGTATAAACATAACAAGTCACTTTCTGTGTTTTACACAAGGCAGGAAGGCTCTGAACTCGTAAAAGACTCTCTGGGACTTCTCAGTGGGGGATGAACTGGTGGGGTCTCCGAGCGTGGGCCGGGTTTGTGTGGGTGATTATGAGGGGTGGAAAAGAGCATCAAAATGTCCTGATACATTTACAATCCTGACAGTCAAGGCAAGTAGATGACAATTTACTGATATTATAAAAACCCTCTGAGGGCAAAGCCATTTTTTTTTTCAATCTTTGGTCGCCTGTCCTTGTGTAATGCTTGTGTAAACTCAACCCTGGAACACGCAATCAAGTTATGTTATGTCTCATTCTTTTGGGGACAGCCTCGGCTATCAGGATATATATGCTGCAGGGATGTCTCATGGATGTATACATTGTTCTTCCAAGTATTTGTGATCAGAGGAAACAAAAATAAACACTATGGCTTACACACACAAAAATTATTTAATTTAAACATTTTGTAGTGCAAGCTGCTATTAACCTCCTACAATACTATCTAAATGCATAAATGAGAATCTACACATTATTACATTTATGCTATTATAGCATGAGTTTGTTATATGTTAGAGACATGTAGCAGGTAAGAAACACAGTCAGAAAGGGGCAGCATCTACACCATTGTGGTTGCCGCTGCCGTAAAATGCCAAAGAAGAAGAAGAAAGAAAGAAAGAAAGAAAGAAAGAAAGACAGAAAGACAGCCTCTGATTGGTCGACACATGCAGCCCATTGAGTTTAGAAAGTGAAGATGGCCAGAGCTAACAGTAAATACCTTTTTTCATATGAAAAGATGACAAAACTAATCGCTGGGAATTATTGTTCATAGCCTCCAAAATGACACTAAAGTTCCAGGCCGGGTTACAGTGATTACAATGCTAGAAGACCTACAATCACACAGAAGCCCTCTTTGGAAAATCACAGATGTTAGCCTCCATGCTAAATGAACAGAACAATGCTACCATGAAGCCATGCGAAGATTTCAGAGATTACGTTATGTGATTTATGCATGGATGTAGGCTATTAAAAGAAAGGATTTATGGATTCATTGTACAAACATTATGGATTTATTGTATAAAGACACAGTTCCAGGCTAAATGAAGAATGTTCTAAAAAGGGTATCGCTTGGAAGGCCTTGAAATGGCACATTTGCCTTCTAATACAAAGTAAAGTCAGTTTTTACCGTTACACTGTACTGACCTGGAGAATTGAATATTGAATATAACATGAAACATGTAATTTGCTGTTCTATATGACGACAGCTTTGACCTCTTAAAGGATAATAGTAATGAGTGTAAAAGCTAATTGTTGACCTTGGAAATACTGGTTTGACAAATAAAAATCTTGGCTTTGACCCTTTAATACTGACGTTTTTGCATGTTTGAGGCAATTTACTTTACACTATTGCTGTTTCCACTTATTTTAACTCAATATCAATTCAGCTAAGGTAAATACATGACAGAGAACAACATTTATTTGTCAGGGTTATGTTATTGTTGTGTACTAATGCAATGCAGACTTCTTAAATCAAAATACACTTTATTTGTTTGAATTCGTTAGAAAAACAAAAGGTAATTGTTGTGAAAAGGATAATATGCATGTGGATCACAAAGTTTGTTATTAAGTCTTGGAAGCCCATGCTTCCAATTGTATTACCATGCAACAAAATCATAACACAACATGACAAAAAAAGAAAGCAAACTCAATGTTCACTTTGGAAAATGTATGTTTTAGATCCCTCCAAGTTGATTTTCATAAACAATAGTATTAATACACTCAAAAGTCTATATGCTTTGTTTGCTTTGTAAGGTGGTCAGCGGAATGTAAATTATACTACTTTCGCAAAATTATGCAAAACCACCAGTGTGACCTTTTGAGTAAAACTGAGAGGCAGCTTATTAAGATTGTAAAAGGTCAGTAAGATACATATGAACTATCTCCTGCAGTGCAAAAAGGAGTGGGAGACAGAGTTCAGTGTCTGTTATACGTGTTGTAACCTACAAGTTCAACTTCAAAATATTATTATGAAACTCATGTTGCTACTTAAACAAGCTTCTTGCATTTAAGCCATAATCTAATTAGTGTATTCAGACTACAGTATAATTTGAGCCACTGATGCAATAGCTGGTTTGTAACAGAGGACATTTGTCATCTTGGCAGCCAAAAACCTTTTTTAAAACATGGAATGAATTTGCAACTGCAACAACATGGCATAACTTTCTGATGATAAATGAATAGGGGTAATTGGTAATCCATTTTATCAGCTGCTGAAACAACAACATATTTGGTCAAGGGCCAGATCTGGCATCATTCTTATCGCGCAGAGTTTTAGCTTTGTCCCTCGACGGTTAACACTTAATTTCAGTTTGCTTTCAGTTCTTTAATTGAGATAGAAAACAATGTGATGCAGCGATGTTTCATAGACCATCTGCCTTATTGAGGGCCCAAAATATCTGAGCCCTTGATTTGATGTCACAAACTTGAAATTGAGGGCACAACAGGTGTGTTTTGTTGAATTGGTATTTCAACAACATGTCTAACCTTCAAAATGTTGGTAATAGAATTTCTTTTCTTTTATATTTACTTTTTCTTTTTTACAAATGGGATTGTTATTAATAGGTCAATGTCCCTTCTGGGTTTGAATGGAAACCCTCCAAATGATTTCATGCATAGTGCTGGACTGAAAGCAGTGATAATATTATGGTAAATATCTATCTAGTTGCTCAACTAGGGCCGGTTTGAGGATGGATGGATGGATGGATGGATGGATGGATGGATGGATGGATGGATGGATGGATGGATGGATGGATGGATGGATGGATGGATGGATGGATGGATGGATGGATGGATGGATGGATGGATGGATGGATGGATGGATGGATGGATGGATGGACAAATATGTGCCTTGAGATATTTCACAGTGGGACAAATTGAGGGTTTCTTGTCAAATGTTCCTTAACTTGATAAGATCAAGTGTCACTTGGCAACAATGGAAGGACTACGATTAGGCTATTATGGTTAGGGTTAGGTGCCTTGAAGTCAACGGTCACTGCGCTGCCTTGAAATCGATTAGGCAACAGTTATGGTTATGGTTATTGCTAAGGTTAAGGTTAAGGTTAGGTGCTTTGAAGTCGACAGTTGCAGCACTGCCTGGAAGGAGATGTTGGGTGTTGACGTTGGATGTCGAGCATATTGTCAACTGGATAGTCAAGATTTCTCAAAGCTTTAATGCGTAACTTTTTGATATTAATATTCAAGCCATTGCCAAATGAGTTGCCAGAAAGCTAATTAAGACAAGACAACTAATTAAGACACACAACTCTCTGGAGGGGGTGGGGGCTACTGTTAAGGCAAGACAAATGACAGCTTCTTATTGGTAGAAAATATTTGTGATGTAATAAATCCAAGCTCCGGCCCACTTTTAACCTGTGCAGAGTCTAATCAGCCAGAATAACTGAAGTCACCTGTTAATGATTTATGGGGGAGAACATCCTAAAACACAAGCTCCATTTTTACCAAAATCAACTGTACAGATGGACAAGATATTAATAATAAAAAATATTTAAAAAAATATTTTAATAGTTATGCTACCGGGATGGATGCAAATAGCTGAAACAAATCCAGCACAAGTAGTTTAAATATTTCAGACAAAACATACTTTATTAAAGGTTAATTACTGACTGAAAACTAAACAGCACAAGTACCCAGCAACAACACCAAATAATTGCAATTTGTAGACTACTTTATCCAGGAATATTGTTATATTCACGTTTAAACTGTTGGTAGCACTAAACATCCAAGTTTGTTTTGTTATACAATTTAAAACACATCTCCACAAAATATCAAATGGTGGCCACAGTGCTGATAAATCCAGTCTGTGGCTTTAGTTATGAGTCCATATCTGTAGGTTGTTACTAAAATATGCTTTTGAATGAATTATGCTTCAATGCATGACATGAAATTCTGAAGATAATTGAACTTATATAAAGCAGTAACATTGCATAAGGTCTTTGATGCTGACTTTTGGTGATGCCTAACAAAACAATCAGTGAATTTCAAGGAAAACACCAAATCTTATGCAACACCATGTAGAGAAAATAAAGGAGCCTTTCTGATCAAACAAGGCTTTGTGAGACTGAAGCTAATAAGCTGTAAGTGTCCATTAAGAGGGTTCCACATTAACTACCTCATCCCAGACTATTTTACCACACGTTTATTTCCCAATTAGCAGTAATCCTCGGAATGGCTGGCAGAGGATCTTGCTAGCCTCTTTGCAATAGGCTACAATTAGACGCATTGTATTGAATTAGCATTGTGGAGCCTGAAGTCGTGCTCCTGTGAGGCCTAGTGTTTTATTTGTCACCTGGGAGCAGTGCTCTGAGGCCAGGTCACAGCTCCGCACAGCAGGGACCCTGTAAATTGCCTGTAGCTGCCGCCTAGGCTGACCCGCAACAGGGCCGCCATTCAACCATCTTGTGAGGAATGTCTCCTGCAGCAGTGGGGGGTTGGACGAAAGTTAGATGTGGTTTAAAGAGAACAGACGGATGAACCATGTGCGGACAGTGTTTCTTTTGAAAAGCCTTTCAAGAAATCCTTTGACAGTGGTTGTGTCAGCTGATTACAAGTCATTTGACTCTTCTCTGGTATCTAATGTGCTGAAACACTGCAATATAATACTCAATAGTATTGTAGCTAAATTGAACTTGTATTTAGAATCAGCTTCATTTATATTATTACACTTTGTACACTTACAAGGAATTTCACTCCAGTAAAATATAAACATTTAACTAATATGTACAGATATAAATATAGAAAAGTATGACAACAAGAACAATGGCATGATTAATGAGCAGGTAGTTTTCTAGTTTATACTTCTGGTCCACTATATTTAAAAATGAAATAGTATAGTATTTATTTGAGATTTTAAATGCAAATGTATTGATTAAAATGATCAGTAGCTACAGTATGACCCTCTATCAGGTATGCCATTAAAATGCTGCTTTATGTCTATACATCAGTAATATAATATATGATATTCTAAAAGGACCCAATGAACATCATACTAATGCATAGTACTTTTAATTTGATATATCAAGTTTATTTAGCAAATTCTGTACTATCACTTTTAAAACATGCTGTTCATTAATATTAGCTTAATGATGTTAAAAAATCAAATGGAAGAAGTATGAAAAATATAATATTTGTCTCCAAATTTAGTGGAATAGAAGTATAAAGCAGCATAAAATGGAAATACTCAATTGTACTTAAGTACAGTAATTGAGTAAATGTACTTAGTTACTTTCACAGTGCTCCCGTAAATACTCCAGATTAGGTGTTATGTCTAATAATGTTTCAATTCTGAAATCAATATCATGCCAATAGAAACATTATGATGACACATCATTAATGTCATGTTTTTTACATTAGACAAATGTTCAGGAGGCCACAAGGAACATTTTCAAATGATTAAAGGGGTCAGCCGGGATTTCTGGCTGAAGATGGAAAAATGGCGTGAAGCACGCAGACTCACTCTCTGCAGGCAAGCGCACCATGAGTTGTGCGTCATCAAATTACCATGAGTGTTGCCAGTCTCAATTGTAGGGTAACATAATGAGTGTGCTTTGCCATAATAACGAATAATTGCAATTCTAATGGCACAGCATATTTGGCTTCAGCTCTGTGTATCATGCCTCCTACTGTTTTTTATTCTTTCTGTTGATTCCAGTTTATCAGTAACCTTTCAGTCTGCTAAGACAATCATGTTAGAAGACTGTATTCACATGACACAATAAGTGTCACAAAACATTGCAATGGCTGTGAGCCTGTGATTACATTTGTTCTTCTGCATAACCACTATCATCAGCAAATTCTCCATTATTCAAGCACGAATGATGAGAGGAACA
Organism: Percina caprodes; assembly: GCA_013375575.1. Taxonomy (NCBI): domain Eukaryota; kingdom Metazoa; phylum Chordata; class Actinopteri; order Perciformes; family Percidae; genus Percina; species Percina caprodes. The sequence continues at coordinate 2,902,982 of JABXJD010000037.1, forward strand.
TTTGAGCAAGAGTTTTTTCAGTCAGTTGACACTTGCCTTCAGCAAACTGTGACAGTGAATCGCCCATGACTAGAGTACAATTAGCTGCAGCAGCAGGGTGCCGATTTTAACAATGCTGTTGTTTTCCTCCTGCCATTGCGGTTCAGTTTTATAGCCATCCTGAGCGCACGTTTTCACCTCTGTTTTGCATTTACAACATACGTAGTCGGTGGAGACGTAATATAAGTAGTAAAGAAAGACGATTAAATATTTAGCACATTTATTAGTTAGTGTAGTTTGGCTGGTGGCAGTGGTCGTCACCTTCCGTAACAAAATTTTCTTTTTGTAGTTTGCATTGCAGGGAGAACTACATGAACATTGTATGTTTTCAAAAGAGTCAAGTGTCAGGTTCATGAGTGCATCGATGACAGTGCAGACAACTGACATAAGCAGCTCGGGGTGAAATGAAATGGCATGCTGAGGTGACCTGTGCCAGCTTGTGGTTGGACCTGTGAGTGTGTGTTTCAGTGTGTTGTAGAATCGGCGCAGTCAGGGCAGAGAGTTGAAAGGGCGAGGGAGGTGGTGGCAGGAGTGTGGCGCGGACCAGTCAAGGATAGACCTCCAGTGTTTGTGGAGGGAGGGAGGCCGGCCAGCTCGGGTTCTGGGGGGACTGTGAGGCTCGTGGGTTGGCTGGGGGTGGTGGTGGTCGTGGTGGGCAGGAGGGTTTTCTAACCAGGAGACTGTAACTCATTGTAGCCTGACTCCACTGGCTTGGGTGGCAAAGATCGTGAAGTCCTGGACATTCATCAACCTGCCGAGGAGGGCCGACTGACTGGAGCCAGGGTCTGTTTTCTTCCCCCCTTCGTCTCCCTCTCACTGTGTCAATGGGATCCAGTGCGACTGTGCCGAGGCAGCCACCCTGAGGAGACAGACCCGGGTCAGTGCAAATAATCAGGCCTCTGACGCCTTGCCTCGTTACTGGGCGAGTGTGTGTGTGTGTGTGTGTGTGTGGGGGATCCCAAAGGAAACCAGGGACCGGGCTGTGGGTCTGTCTTTCGAAGAGGAAAAGGTCATGATATGGGCATGCCTACTGAACGATAACAACACAGACACCATAACGATATGCATCCAGAATGGTGTTAGTTTCAGTTTTAGACTTAATGCATGTACATGTAAAAAGGTGATTAGAAACCTGGTTACATGGCCAAGAAGTCAGACTTCTTCATGAGAAATCTAGCTGGGGAAATTAGGTAATCCTCTACCCCAATTATGGTCACGGGGTTTCAGGTTACTGCAGAAAGCCATCTGTAACAGCACTTATACACTACATAAACAACAATCATCTTGCATTGTGTGAGATGGGTCTCATAAAACATTGCCCGGAATCTGTATCAGACTGTTTAATAAACAAGCTTCGTCCATAGCATTGTTACTTCTATGCACCAAAAAAACTCAAAAGAGGAAGGAATGGAGACTGTAGGCCCAGTTGCAACCAATGAAAGAAGGGCAACATGAAATGTCCATTCTGCAATGTGAGTTGGATGTAAATATATTTTTATCAGTAGCATTATGCTAACCTGTCCATGTAAAATGTTTGAGTGTCAGATTTGGTGGTTTGAGGTACCTTTGTTTAATTGGGTGGGAAAAAAGATTTGGGCTACTTTGTGTACCATTTAGGCAGTTTCTCCAATGGAACGATTAAACTGTTAAAACTACTTTTAACTGTTAAACTAATTGGCTTCTTCTTCCCTCCGAGAAGTTTGATTGAGATCAGCAGGACACAGTTTAGTGGGCATATCGCTATTATTTGATTTATTATAACATAAATATATACGATATTACACCTGTTCATGTTAATGAAGGCCTTTTCTGTTTAATGAATATTATGATTGGATAACTTTGCGTCAGTCAAATCTGCCAACACTAGGAGCGTTTTCTCCTTCATTTAATTTCTTATTCTGACAAGTTATGGCTGCAGTCACATTGTGAGATTTAAATTTCTGTCGGAACTTTGACACTAAATCAGCTGCTGGTGGACTATTGTTTTTGATTGACAGCCAGAGATTTCACCTCGTTATTCTCGCTAGGGACCGCCTAAAATTGCACAAATTGTGAAAAGCGCTTTACCCAGTCATTCAAGTGCATGTAAACACACTTATATTTTTGTAGTAAAGCTTTTAACCAGGTGAAAGTTAAAGCAAATCTTGTCACCCATTATTTAATTTTGTTATCTGTAGCTTTCTCATGTCTCAGGCTGCTCAGCGTGACAGAAACATGGCTGACATTTAAAAACATCATATGGGAGGTAACCACATGGAGGACGGAGCTAAAACATTAGTCTGGACATGAGGGCTTCACTCTGTAAGTCATCAGCAGCTTTCCAATGACTTGTTCCCAGTGATAATGGCGCTGAGTCAGGGCCTGAGCTCTGAGCATGGGAAAATGTAAAGGGAGGAATGTGCGGGGGAAACACTGTCTGCCCTGATGGCACTCCAGGGTCTGCTCTGTGTCCTCTCCGAAAAGAACTTTGTCTTTATTATGACTCAGGCCTCATGTATTTACATTAACTGAGTGATGTTGTATTAATACCATTAACATTTTCTGCACTCATATTTTGGTTTTGGTGCTTCTGTCTACTCCTGGTCACTAGCATTAACTAATTGTAATCAGTAGCAGCTCTTTTGTTTTATTGCCAGGCTTTTTGAATTGTCTTGTTTTATGAACTTGAATAATTTCATCTACTTGGAGCTACATGATTTGATTTAAACCATGTTGAAATACCCTGACTGTGACCTGCCTCCACACTCGTCTCAATTTTCAGCAGCGGACATATTTCCCTGCTAAAGTCATTTATTCTCATGTCGACGTCATTCTCTTCTGCTCATTTAGCGTTGCGCCACTGAGCCAACTGTGCTCATTATCCTTTTGGATAAGAATATTTAGACATTTGCTGGACCGTTTGTGCGTGTTAACACTCTCTGTCCCTTGCTACTCATCAGTTTTGACTTCTCACTTCCAAATATCCTCCCCTGCCCCTTTTTCTCTCTCCCCTACACCACCCACCTCCACCTCCCCCAAGGCCTCATGGGAGCTCAGCAGTACAAATTTCCGTTTATACCAGTGGCTGGGGCTGACGACACCGCAGCGCTCTACCCCACAGATTGACGAGCCCTCAGATGCCGATTTACTGTACATGGCAGCCACTCTGGAGCCGCCGCACATCTGGAGTGGAGTACGCTTACTGAAAACAGGGGCCAACCTTGGCCCAAACAAGTGTAGCAGAGCAAAACCGATGAAAGGCAGGCTCCCCCCTCCACACACATATCCTCAAAACCTCCCCCCTTCTCCAGAACCAAGATCTCTCAAGCTATTACAAAGACCTTGGAAGGACTGGATTCTGTAAACAAAAACTTGAGAGAGGCATTAAGAGACATGGTGGAGCTAATGATGTGATTGTGGTGGGAATGTCTTCACAGGAGCTGCTGAAATCTCCACTTTGAAAGTGTGACTGTGTGTGTGTGTGTGTGTGTGTGTGTGTGTGTATTGTGGGGCAAACAGTCAATTTTTGGAAAAACAGTGAACCTTCAGCTTTGACAAAGAAACACTTCTTAAAAGAAGAAAAAATTGAGAGATTTGAATTATACATTTAATATATGTGTCACATTTTGTTTTTACATTTCCTGGGAATTCATGTTAGTTGGCTTTTAGGAATTACAGAAAGTCAAAAGACATAAAAAATGAGATGCCTTGGAGGTTCAAAAATGATTTCACAATCTGACATGGTATCCAAACACACACACACACACACACACACACACACACACACACACACACACACACACACACACACACACACACACACACACACACACACACACACACACACAAACAAGAAAGCAGTTGGCTTCCTGTAGGAGCTTCATATTTTGTAATCTCGTCTTTTGCAATTCACAGCTGACATTGTTCCCCACAAGAAGGAAAGGTTTCATAAATATGGGACTAGGCCAAGTCAGGAAAAAGACACTGTAAAATGTCATGATATCACTAAAAGGAGAAGTCAAGTGTGCAAACTTTTTTTAAGATTCTGTCAATAATTGTACTTTGTGTCACAGCATAAGGTTAATATTGGTTACATCTTTAAATTCACACCCCAGATTTTTTTTGGATTGTTACATTATATTCTCATGTGTAAAACCTTAAAACAGGCTCTGTTCAGCTCTCAAAATTTGCTCTACATCCTGCCTGTATTTTTACTCTCAGATCTGGTTGTTGCTGAGCTGAAACCACAGAGACGGCGTCAGGAGTCTCTCCTGTTCACCATATTGAAAATATGTTACTGTGTATTTTGAGAGAGTGTTGGTGCGTCTGTGAGTGTGTACGAGGTAAAAAGTGTCAAGGAATTCATTGTCTGTTCTCCACCTGTTATTATTCTGGTCCCAATCAACCTGCTAGCCAGTCTGGAGCCAGTGGCCATCTGGAAACACTGCTCTGTTTATAAACTTGGCAAGGATCAGCACTCCGGGGCTCTGACCTCCCACACAAATCTGGAAACAATTAGAGCAAGACAGTCTGGCTGATTACTGCAAAAGGGCCCAGCGTGGATCCCACTGACGGCTGTGGGGACGCCAGACCCTTGTTAGACAAAATGCAAACTCAGTACTACACAAAAACCCGAGCACAATTATCACACAAACACTCATACTTTCTTGGTTGTGCAGCCTTTTCATCTAGAGTCTCTATTTTTGTATTTATGACCTCTTTTTGTGTTCTCACAGACTTTTGGAGCAGCTCAATCACCCACGCACACAAACAAACACAATTTATTGATCTTTTAGCATTGTTCATGGGATGACTTACATCTCACTTTTATTTAGGAAACTGGCTCTCATAACCTCTGTCCACACATTGACTCATGCTCATAAAAACTGCCGACCTAAAATCTAAATTTAGAAATTGCCTTTAAAAAAACAGTAAAAGGAATAGAAGTTGGATTATGTTTTTAATTCTTATTTTGTTGCCATAAATAATTTTAACACATCTTAAATTCATTATACACATGCCATAACCATGCCTGTGTAATACCAACATTATTCAGAGCCTGGAAGTCAAAGGCAACTCAATTTGATGACAGCACAGAAAAAAGGTTTCCCTTGTAAATAAGCAGGGAGTGACATGGAGATCACTTTAGATCATGGTGTTATTGATTGGTTGTCTGCATCGTGTGGATCCTTCCAGCCTTCAATAAATCAGTACAAAGATTGCTCTGAGAAATATTGTAACTCATAATTGACAAACAATCACTTGAGTTTATACAAACATTTGATTAAATTTAAATTAAATTGATTCAATTTATTAGCATTCATTTGCAATGCAATTTATGCATGTTAAAGAAAACAAAATGTCTGAAATTATTTATTTTTAAAGTATTTCCTCATTGTGATGTTGTAAATGGATGTTTGTGCAATGATACAGTGTCAATATTAATGAAAATACCCAGAAAGATTAATTAACAGCACATATATTTTCCTGTTAGAAAGGTCTTATTCATTTCTCACACGTATTCAGACCAACACAAAAGCCCCCAAAAGCTTGATTGTGCTGGGATTATTAATACCTAGCACACATTCATCACTGGCAAATATCAAAGCTATACATCAAGTAATGAAAACTTACATGAATCACATTTAGTTGTTGGTGTTTGTCCGACAGCAGTTTCTGTCTCATTGATTACCTGCAAATCATTAATAATCTACATTTTGGCATTAAAACAAGTCCCACCTTACATATCACTCTGACAATCTTAACCATTACTAACATTACAAGGTGCACCATTTTGTCTAGTTCCCTATCTAAATTAGGAACAGTATACAATAGTTAAAATTAATCAAATTATGCAAATTATCCTAATAAAGATAAGAAAAACAAGATAATTACAAAATAAATCTTTACCAAAAAAAACTCCTCTTACAATAATAATGGTGGTGAATAATTGCCCTTCTCTTTTTCTCTTGCATCTTCTCCCTATCGGCCTCCCTCCTGTTCTCTCACTCACACATTTGGGTCTTTTACAAGGATTTATGGTATTCTGTTGCATAGAGCATGAGAATAAAGCAGGAGGGGCTGCTTTTAATTAGCAAAGATTATAGGAAATGGGCCCAAAGCCCAATAGAACATTTCCAGTTGGAAGTCCAGCCTCTGTGCATAGCAGCCGTGCAGCTCAGCAGCTATAGTTTAACAAGGAGGGAGATGGAGATTGAATGCAGATACTACATTACATGGTACTTTCCCATTTCTGTTTCATTACTTATGTTATGGCCGAGCTGCTCCTGTGCTCCCAGAGGTAGAAGAAGTATTCAGATTTTCTACTGAAGTGAAGTTACCAATACATTAAGTAAAAGCACAGAAGTAAAATGTACTTAAAGTGCTTGTGCTGTAGTAAAATGTCCCCTGTTGCTGATAAGTTATGTATTACATGATTTAAGGTTGATGGATCTATGCATAATCATCTTTGTAGCTGGTTGAGGTGGAGCTGTAGTACTTCATATACAGTTGGGTTGTTTAGTCTGGTGGTTTCTAATCTAGGGATCGTGCCCCTCCAAAGGGTCACAAGCTAAATCTGAGGGGTCATGAGATGATTACATGAGAGAACCAAAGTAAAAACAATGAAGATGTTCTGCTACACTTATTGGTAGAAATCTTTCAGACTTTTCTCTAATCTTTGCTTTTTGGTGGAATTTGGAATAATTGTACTTATTTTGGCCTTGAACAATTATTTGTTAGAAGTTAGAAGGGGAAATGTCTCTTAACAATGCATTGTGTTTTATAATCTTATTATGATGTTTATGTAAAATAGTAATCTGAAAAGTGGAAATTGGATTTTGTACTTCATATTTACGAGGTCCGTTAACAGGTGTTACACCATACTCTGCAACCTGATGCTGCAAAACGTTTTTTTTATCATTCTTTATTGCATACTTTATTTTGATAGCTGTTTCCAAGCTTGGCAGTATTACGCACAATGCTGACATACTACTACTACTTCTACTACTACTACTACTACTATTTCTACTACTAATAATAATAATAATGCTAACCATATCACTCAGTGGCATTACTAACTTTAATATAAGTGTCTTAAACCCAGGAGGTAATAAAAGCAAATATTTCTGTGGTGAAGAACTACCAGAAACATAAAAACACTTATGTAAATTAGTTAAATTTTTTTTCCTAAATCCTTTACACAATGTTTAAACACTACAGCACAGTCCGTACAATTAATACATACTGTACGACCAGGGGTTGAAGAGGGCCGGGGCTGTGACTTTAACGCTCGATAGTTTGTGGAAAATTAGTTGAATCTTAGGTAGCTACCTCCCCATACACACACACACACACACACACACTCACACACACACTCACACACACACACACACACACACACACACACACACACACACACACACACACACACACACACACACATGAACCCCGGTGTAACACTTGCATTTAAGAGGCTGGATAGAAAATCTTAAGTTTTCAAAAGCAGTTTTAATAATGTCTAGTGACTTATGAATCACTGTCACTTTGATATTGTGACATTGATTCAGAAGATAGTTATAGCTGAGTGAGTCATTGCACTGCTGCAATAATCACTTCCTCCTACAACAAACCTTTCAAAACCCTGAATATCTATAGAGTCTGTGCTGTGATCAGCTATCTATTATTCTTGGTCATGTGCTTAATCTAAAATTAGACACCTTACACCTTTGGTCACATGTGCAGCAAAAAACTTGTGTCATGTCACATTGACCCTTCTCCTGTTTAGGAACTATGTCTGTGGAACAAAAACGAGTGAAAACAGGATCCTGATCGGCCATCGTCTGGTGCCTGGAACTGGTGTATTTTTGATGTAGCAGAGGAAGAGCGAGGGCAGTGTCCTTCCTGGTGTTCTACAGCTTCCTGTACAAACTGGAATTTGATTCAGAGCCACTTGTTACATTCACTCCCAATGCCATTGTTTTACTGACCATTGATCTTTTGAGATTTGCTTCCGCTGACAGCATGGCCCACCTAAGTAGTGGTGGAATGTAACTGAGTACATTTACTGAAGCACTTTACTTAAGTACAATTTTATCATACTTTTTACTCCACTAGTAACAGCTGTAGTTTCTCATTAGTTTGCAGATTAAAAGCTATGCACAGCCTCACAGGTGTTTATAATGACTGGCTGATTAGATCTCAAGTCAAGTGTAAGTTGGGTGGAGCCATGCAAAATATAATGCAATGTCACCAATAGGTGATTTGAGAGGGGATGACATACCCTTTGTTACCAAAATGATCAAACATATTCAAATTTACAACCGAGTTGCATTTTGTGTGGGCACCAGATTTTTAAAAGGAAAAAGAAATATATCTGATTCTGCTGCATCGATTCTGATCCTGAGGTGAGGGAGATGTCGATCAAGAGCAGTTTGGTCCAGATGACAACATACAGAAAAGCACACTAGACACACCAAAGAAGGCACAGTGCACTTTTGCCACCATCCTTCCTTGTGATCAAATTTTTCACTCTAAAACAAAGAGAGGAAATACAGGAAGACAAAAACCCAACAGCAAGAATGATGCCCACAGCTCTCTAACATAACACCCAGAAACAGACACAAACAAACACACAAACAAACAAGAGGCATTGACAGGGAGACCCGCACAAGACAAAAGGGACCAAACAAACACACAGACAGAAATGCACAAATCTATAACATGGACTTTAAGGATCCAGCAATGCTGAGCCAAGTGTCCAAAGTCTTTCCCAGGGCTCCACCTATGCGAGTCATGGAGCGCTCTGTATACACGACATCCAGAATGGAAAGGGGCCAAGAAGTCATGAGGTGGTTTCCAGTGGGTTGCAATCATTCTCTTGGCCGCTGTAAGTCCAGCAAAAACAGCACGTTTTTGAGTTTTAGAAAGCTGGAGGGCTGACAGATCATTCAGAATCAAAACATTGAAAGTAACAGGTACAGTATCATTAATCATGGCAGATATTTTGGATGCAATATTGTTCCAGAAGTGACAACAAGAGAAAAATCCCAGATCATGGGAAGATATGTACCTTGAGCTTTCAGTGGGCAAAACTTGCATAAAGGACTGTTAATTATCTTCAGGTGATGCATTTTCACAGGAGTGAGATGTGTCCTATGAATGAAATTGTAGTGGATCTTCTGATGGTCTGGATTGTGTGATACTTCTGGAATGTTAGACACATCATGCCAGTCAAGATCGATACTCAGGCCTGAGCAATCACGTGCCCAGATCCTCTCAATAGGACGGCCAGAGCAGCCAGACATCACCAAGAACTGATAAAGCCTTGATACCATACCACAGGTTTTTGGTGGCATAGTAAATAAATTCCGAATAGGATGGATGGGCAGAGCCCTCTGCCAGGGGACACCGTATGCCTTGAGTGCTGACCTTAATTGAAGGTAAAAGAAAAATGAGGAACGGGGTAGATTTAATGTGTATTGTAAGTCAGAAGAGGGTAACAAGCTAACCTCATTAAAAATGTCTTTTAGACAATGAACCCCATCAGTTCCCATGTGGACTCACTAGTTTTTCATAAAACAAATGAATGTAATCAGAAAAAATGCATCTGTACAGCTGTCCATATTTACTAAGTCATTGCACTCTGAAACTGCAGGGGCGCCAAATTGCGAAAAATCCAATGTTGCTTTAAGGTACAGTCACATTACACAGTCACATTGTTTAATGAATATTCACTCTGTGTCCTATTCATCTCTATTGGAACTTGAATAATAAACCCATTCAAGCATGTTTCCTTTTTCGATGTGATCTCCAGCCGTCTTCAGCAGACTCACAGGACTGTGTTTGGAAATGGAGAAGTTCTTTTTTACATTGTGGTATTTCCACTCACTTTAGTTAAACAAATTATCTGGATACTTCCTCCACGGCTGTTCTCTTCCTCTTTAGATAATCATCATCACTAACAACCATGTGAATCAATGTGTGTGGCACTCGTGCACTTGTATGCTGCATGCAGTAACGTGGGGAAAGATCTGTCAGGTTTCATGTGAAATGTCATTAGTGAGCTGCCAGGCTCATCAGTATCACACAGAGTCACTAAACACATCACATCCGTAGCTGTGTGGTGATTGCTCAATGCTTGTTTTTTCTAATAAGCAGCCTCTGCAGAAAGTTTAAACATTTATTTCACCTTTTTCACTGTGTGTGTGTGTGTGTGTGTGTGTGTAGAGTGAATGAACACACCTGTCTCATCCCTGCAGGTGATGCACTGCAGGTCTGCTCCAGCTGGTGGCATCAGGCCCTTATTTCATCATGTGCAACAACAACCTTGCGCTCCTACGGCCTGCAGGTCTGTCTGAGTCATAATTGGATGCTATTTAGTTTGCTAAAGGCAACGTGAGGGACACGTATGGCACAAAAGAGTAGATAAAAATGTTAAATGTCTCTTGTGCATAGGCTCTAGGCATTTTATTAACCTCAAACTCATTTAGCTCTGAAAATAGGCACAAAATAAAGTTACTGTAATCTGTTTAATTTATTTATTTAACCACCATTTAGAGAGTTAAAAGAGACTCATTACAGCAATTCAGCTGTCTGATCAAAGATGTTTAAGGCTGGCATTGTTACATTTTCATTTTGGTTAAGTTGTAAAACCTACTGCCTTTCTTTTTAACAAAACGGTCCTTTTTAAACAGTAAATGCATCACCATCAGACTTAGACTTAATTGAAACCTGTCTGTAAACAATCGCTGAGATTCATCCAGTCAGTTCAAATTTGAAGCAGGTCTGATGTTCTCCTGGAAATCCTCCACTCAGTTGGTTTGCGTCATTCGGATTGGACAAGCTGTAGCAGCTTTGTTTGACATGCAGCATCCAGGATTTCAGGCTGAAAGGATTTATTACTCCAATTCATCCAGTAAATACCAGTTTACTGAAAGTACATTTATTAGCAACACAGCATACAGAGCAGTGTAGGTGAGGTAGTGAACTATTTTAAACTATTTTTGACTGCAACTAATTAGCATTTACTAAATAATTTATTCATTGTAAGAAGTTAAAAAATTATGAGACATGCCAATCATACTTTCCCATCACAAAATGTTTTTGTCCAACCATAGTCCAAAACACAAATACATTTAATTCAGTTCAAATATGACAAAGAAAAGTCAATACAAGCAGAAACTATTTGGAATTTTTGCATGAAAAATACTGATGACAAAAAAGACGAATAATTAACAAATTATTTTAGCTCTAACTTGTGTACTGTTAGATAGCCTACCATATAACATAACGTATTTTATTAGATCACCTTTTTGGGATGTAAAGTCTTAATTTACAAAGCAACTAAAAACTGTAGCTGCCAAATAAATGTGTAAAAAGTACAATATTTCCTTCTGAAATGTAGTGGAGCAGAAGTATATTATTAGTATATTAAATGTATTTGATATATTACTACATTCCACTTACAGTACCAGAGTAACTACATACCACTGCCAATAATGTAAGTTAACACTGACAAAGGTCATTCTGTTGTTTAATAAGCACTTTCACTTTTGATGCTTTAGTATATTCAGTTAATAATACATCTAATTAAGTAAAATTATGGATGCAGGATTTTTACTTGTGATGGAGTATATATACATTGAGGTATTGCCACTTTTAGTAAAGATCTCAGTAATTCTTACACCACAGATGCAAAACATAGTCAAACTAAAAGCTGCTCTCTTGAACAAGGATGCGTGAGTGTAAGAATCTCTCTGCATGTCATGTGAAGATGTGAAAAGTGGACCAATGAACTTAAGTCATCAGACATCATGATTGGATGCAGCAGAGCGCAGGTAAAAAGTGTTGCAAGACGGCAGTTAAATACAATGAGAAAAGCAGCAAGGGAGAGTGAGGAGGACCAGAGCAGCCAAATACGCTTTTTAAGTCAAGTCAAAGGATTCAGCAGAGCATGCTGGGCTGAGTTAAGTTGAGACGCACTATGTTATGTCCGGTGGAAACCTGTAGGTGGAGTGGATCCTCCTTCCTGTATGTTCCCTCCAAGTGCTCACCACTCACCAGTGCTCGTCCTTTATTGCCTAGGAATATTGAGCTCTATATGGTCTAACTAGCAAGTCTGTTTGATTAATGTTTCAATTAAAGAAAGGAAACAGGGGAAAGGTTACTGAGTAGATGGAGGGAGTGGTTATTATATTGGCAACATTTTCTATTTGATTATGTTGGATGGGAGTTGAGGAAAGTTCCTCTCATAGCTCAAGCAACCCCTGGACAGTTGGAATGAGAGTGGAGGGGGGGGCAAAAAGAGCATGGTTAAAGGAGAGAGGGATAAATGAGAAAATATTTTTATGAACATTAATGAGATTAAATGTTTAAACTCAGATGAGGGAAAGATATGGTCCTAGGCTGAGTTAGTATTTTGTGTATGGCTATTTTAGAGTTTTCTGCAGTGAGCCAGCTGGCGGTGGAAATTGTGGATGAGCAGGTGTTTCAGATTTGAGTGGCAGGTGGTGATCTATGCAGCCAGAGAGATCCATAATTTCTTATTACAGTGTGCAAGAATCCGAGAGACACTTCTGTATTGTAGGTTTTATTTGATAGCTTTTATGAATACACAATTATGTTACAATCATGATTAAAACACACAAAAATTGGCACACTGTTACATTTAATTGATGCTTAAAAAATGCCTTTTTTTTCTTTCTTGCTGAGATAATAAGAAGATCAAAACCACTCTGGGTGAATATGAAGCTACAGCCAGGAGACAGGTATATTAGCTTAGCGTATAGATTGGAAACGGGGGAACAGCTAGCTTTGTTATGAGGTACAGAGATACAAAAATTCAAATCTCTAAGCTCAGTCATTAACATGTTATATTTCATTTGTTTAATCCATACAAAGACAGCAATGTAAAAACAATGTTTCCACCTGGTTTGAATCTTTGCGTTAACCTAAATGGCTTTTGGCAGTTAAAAAAATCTGTAACAATGTGTAAGGTTTTTGGACAATATCATCTTCATTAGTGAACTTTAGAGGTGCTAAGCTAACTGGCAGCTGACATTAGCTTCATATTTAGCGTGGATATGAGAGTGGTATCAATCTTTTTGTTTAACCCTCAGCAAGAAACCAAATAAGCATTTCCCTTAATATTGTGCTAGCCTATTTCTTTAAAGCATTACTAATCCTTAAAGAATATCCAGCCCCATTTTTCAGCCTGTGAAACCGATTTTCCATTTCCCCACCCATCAATAAAACCGGACAACCACAACACACAATCCTTGTTTGGGAAATCAATCCTTGTCCCAAAGCTATGATCTCTAAACACTAGCTCTGAAAGTATTTACTAAAACAGTGGTGGCTCCTGGCTGCGTGTTTTAACTTGTAATCCGCGCTCAGATTCACAGCTCGCAGCCTAGGAATGTTGGGCTTTTCTATTTGCTTGGGGTGGTGCTGTCGCTCCCACTGTCAGTCTATCATTATGCCAGAGTTGATACAAACACAAACATGCATGCATGCACATGCACACATAAATATGTGTATACAAACACTGCAAGGTATTGCATTGTACACCTTGGCCTGCAAGATCTAGCCAAGCACTAAAAAAAAGTCTTCAACATAATATTACAATGAATAGAGAAAATCAGCAGTCAAAAAGCTCTGTAAAGTGTTTTGAGCTGAAATAAATTATTAATGAGTACGGATGTTGTGTCAACATTCATTCATTGTACTTTCAGACCACATCACAGTGTATTCATCGAACTTTTAACACACACACACACACACACACACACACACACACGAATACAGAAAGATGATGCATTAAAATGATGATCACACCTGTTCTCTGTATCTGAGGAGCTCCGATGATCAATGAGACTATGAGATGAAAAAGAGAGAAGAGAGGATTCATGTATAAAAAGTGATCTCAATCAATTTGATGAGAGAGACACGTTGCACAACTGAAAATGCAGCGTTCTCGTCTCGAATGACAGCTGATCTTTGTTAGAAGTTCTGGGAAAAAAACATTCTCCCCATCTCCTGTAAAAACTTTACCCCCCGACCCCAAAAAAACCTTTCTTGTTAGACAAAGAGTATGAACAATGACAAAGAAATGTTTATATTTTGAGTGTTTAAATGCACTTCTGTGGGGAATCTACATAATGTGTTAACATGCGTTTGCACAGACGTGATTGTTCTGACAGACTTTGAAGTTGCTGTAGGCATTAAGCTGACTGCCCAACACCGTGTCTCCTTCCGGACAAGTAACCCACCTTACAGGTCACTGTCCTCCGGATGTCTCAGAGGGCAACTTGTCTCTGTTCTCTATGTATTATCATCATGAGGTGAGAGGCAATAGCAGCAGATATGGATGACGTCAGATTTATTTACTGGTCTTAAAGAAGACACAGGAGGGAAAAACGTGTCCAAGGCTACTGGCTAAAGGAGACTGTAATCTCTCTCCCATTGAATTTAAGATCTGTAGACACCTTTAAAAAGCAGCCCTACTTCTTTAAACTTACTTTAATTTAGTTAGGACCTTATTTAACATTATACATTTTATGCTTTAGTGGCTGTATGTACAGTTTGTCTGCATTTTCGTTCTGTTGCTTTTTGATCAGATTTAACACCTTTGCAAAATAACTGTATTGGTATCCTTACAGTAACATTTTAGGGCTTAACAACTTTGTATAGTATATACATACCTCACCCTCAAGTTGTAGTATTATATTACATAGTGTCCCTTAGCTAGTAAATAAGCATAAATAAGCTAGTAGTATACATCAGCTAGTGTACTGTCAGGTAATAGGGTGTGTTAGCCAGTAGCATGCGTTAGCTGGTGGTGTATATAAGCTAGTAGCATATGTAGCTCTCATGTCTAAAATTCCATACTAAAATGCTATTTTGTAGGCTAAAATAGTATGTGAGATTTTTTAGTATGTCTGAAACCTGAGTATGAAACCAATAGTATGAATGAATTGCATACTATTTCCGGTGAAATATTACAGTATGCAAACACTGGACACTACACCGGCATAAGTATCCCACAATGCAAAGCGGTAGTAACAACAACATTCATAATAGACAAACGGAAAGTGACAAAGGTAGTTCTGTAACGTCAAAAACGCTTCAATTTACATTCCAAAATGTTAAAAATCAGCCATTTTGTGACCTGCGACCGTTGGACTAATTGCTTACCGTGTTCAGTAATTTAAGCATTAAGCATCTCACGATTCCGGTTACCATGGTTATGTGCCTCTGGCAAGGAGGCTCTCAGGAAGTAGTATGGAACTGACAGATCTGTGTGACCGAAAAGCTATGGTTTTGTGGCGTAATTGTGGCATCATAGCCACTTTTAGATATTTGAGCTGGAAGTTGTTTTTGTGTGACATGAATAATGTATACTGTATGTTTCCATGTATTATATGAGTGTACACAGTAGGTTTCCCTAGAGAATCAGACAGGAAATTTGAGGGTGAAAAGGGTTTTTATTATCTATAATGATTATTATGATGATTTTTTTTTTTGTATTCTTGATGACTTGGTAGCATGAACTAATGACACATCCCTCAGTATTTAAAGCCTAGTTTGCAATCCTCATCCCATAGATGGGCATTCATCCTGATACACAAAACACAATCAAACAAATACATGCAAACCAGCACAAAAATACAATAAATTTACAATAAAACTAAATGACAAGCACCAGATGATTAATGGCTACATGATTGATCCCTTGTTCTATGAATATTGCCATTTATTATAAAATTAAAATTGGTTCTTTGAGATATATACATATATATATATATATATATATATATATATATATATATATATATATATATATATATATATATATATATATACATATACTTAAAAATACTGTCTATGTCACTCTATATTTTTTCCAATAAATGACATAATTAATTAAAATTATGTTATACACCTGTGTGCTCTAAGTAAAACAATATATTTGAATAAATAAATCCTTTTTGGTTTGGTTTGGAAGGAGAGTAGTGGAGAGATGTTGTGAGCGATGAACTCTTAACCTCTTGCCTTTGGGCTCTTCACAGAGGAACTTCCTGTTGTTTTCTTAGTTACATGGATTGAAAACTCTGAATGGGTTTTGAATAGCTTTCTTTTACTCTCGGCCGTGGGCTATTATTATGAAATAACAGATAGCTGAAGGCAATGTGAAGATACTTTTAAGATAAGAGCTACTTGAACCTGTCTTCTTCAAGGCTAACTAGTACCTCTTAATATAAGACGTAGTGGACATTTATATTTATAAGATAATGCCTGTCTGCAGATCTACAATGTACAATTTGTTGACTGCATTAAAAACTTTAATAGCATGCACATTCCTGTCTGAAGGTAATTTGGTGTGTGAGATTTTATATATCTTGGCAAATACTTTTTGGGCTGCTCGTTTTCAGTTTAATGTTCTTCTATTTGAGCAGGTATATTTCATAGTAGTGAAAGCCCTTAAGTTCACCAAGTACATGTCTCAGGAGATTGAGTGACATCCCCTGCTTTTAAGAGGATTTTATTTTGTGGGCCGTGGTGCTAATCTATTCTGACATTGCCATGCAGGTGGATCTACTATTCATTCAGGCAAAGCAAACAGAGGAGGGAAGGCAGATCGTTTTGCTTCCTCTGCCCTCATTGTTAAAAGCCTCCATTCCTTTAGTTGTGCGGTTATGATTGCGGCTAAACTTTGTGATTTTAGATCCATATCATCTCATTTGCTGCACTAGCTGCTCAGAATAACATTAAAATTGTAATAGCAGCATGTAGTGGTAAGTCCACACTGAAATGACCTGCTGGTAAAATGCTCCTGGCTAGGAGGCTTAAAGAGGGGGCTTACAGATTTAAATTCCTTTGAATCCATGTTGGTGGGCATTGACGCAATCTTTGATTTTCCAAACCAGCATGAGGGCTACAAATCTTTCACATCATCTCACTTAGGTTTTCTTTCAGGCTCTGGATTGATAAGTTTTTGTTAAACACCACCATTGCAAGGAAGTTTTCTCTCTCTCTCTCTCTCTCTCTCTCTCTCTCTGCCTCTCTTGCTGCCGCTCTCTTTCTTTTTCTACAGTACATCAGAAATAGATTTGCATGAAACATCTTTGAACCTGAAAAATGATTGCCTTGGGCCTTCTATTGCCACTCCTACAACAAGAAAGGATTGTGAGCGAGTGTAGCCCATGGTGAATCACGTCTCCTTCAGAAGATTATTCCTCACATTTTTCACACTAGACCTTTTAATTTGCGTTTTTCCTCACTCAGACCCTTCTGTGCAGATGATTAATGTTGCCCTGTGATGACAGGAATCCTATGACATGGGCAGACTTGCAAGCTTATTTGTTTGTGATTTGTTGTGCCATATGGGCAGCTACAGGTGCCTTTGTGGTGGAGAGTTCATCCTTACACACTGGGGCTGAAGGCTGAGTACAGTTAGGGCATAATGAACAGAAAGAGGATGATTTCATTAAAAATTACAGCCACATTTCAGAGAAAGTCTTCAGTGGAAAATAAGAATCTTTGGATGTAAACCTTATATGTGCCCCTGCTATTTTATGCTCCCTTTTATACTCTAGCTCCACTCCCAAAAAAACAAACCTTTTGAATTTGAAATATAGCTGCTGAGCACTGTCAATGATATATTACTTTATTTTAAAGTCTGTAGTGCTTTTTCTTAGGGTGGAACATAAAAGAGACAATCTCTGGGATTGTAATTGCTGTTATGATGTATTATGTTCCACATTAGCCTCCATGACAAATATCACAACAATCCTATAATTTTATGTTTGAGCCCTGGGATTTTCCAGTTCCTCCATCACATCTTTAGAAGTGCAAGTCATAGTATGCGGATCTGGTTAGCCTTTCAGAGCAGGGTGGTGACTGAGTCCTCCAACTTGTCCTGACAACTCAGCAGGTTGGGTACTTCTCAATAGAAACACCTAGGCAGCGTCACGTCTGCTACCTGCACCTGCCACAGGCAAGTGCTTCTGCCTTACAAAGGCATAACTTAATGCTGAAGCAGGTCCCAACCTGCTTCCCCCCAACCTCCCCTGCATCCACTTACCCAGCCCTGCCTTGTTGTTTTTACTGCCTTATTGTCAGACCACAAGGAAGGCAGGAAAAAGTGCCTATACCTGACCTTTGTTTGCTATGGCTTTCACATTAGAGAACAACTTTTATCCTGGAAGAACTGTTGGACTGTGCCGGAGAATTCAAAATCCTCCTACCAACTAATATTATGGCACACAAAATGAGTAGAGCTGATTATGTTGTCTACAAGCAGCTCACCATGTGAATTGTATATTAGCAAATCCAATTCTTCTTATACTGTCCCTGTGTGCACTATGATCAGGTGGGGATAGCTGTTTCGTTAAAGATTTCTTTTAACGATGTTACAGAATTCCACAACAGTATCAACGCTGCTGTTGCATTGAAATGCCAGATTTCCATAGCTCAGGCCACTGTAAAACGAAAGCACTTGAGCAACAGTGAATCTGTGAGACAAAAGTCAAAACATGATCCCTCTTTGCTCATGATAACCCCCTGATGCATGCCCAAACAGATATTATTTTGAATTCCTTCTACTTTATCTCCATCTTCCTCTGCATCTGCTGCCAATTACATCATCAAAATGCATCGGTTCCTGTTTCCTACCTCTCCTGAATGGCTGATCAGCCCTCAGTGGCATTTGAACAGACACATGAAGGAATACATTTAGAAGATGAATGTACAAGTGTATATCTGAATGGATGAAGGGGAGTCATTAATGTCTTAGATAAAGACAATATTAGAGCAGATAAGCATTATTCTGCTTCACAGGGTGGAAATAAATTAACCAAATAACCAAATACCAGGTACTTAAACTAATTTATCAAATTTCTTTAGACCAGACAATAATCGATAACAAGAAACTAGAATGGAACTCCAGAGACCACAGGCCTCTGTCAAGACAAGGCCTATCTCAAAGTGTTAATGCAGTGTGAATCTATCCAGTTAGGAACACATTTCTGATTTTACAACAACAGATGGATGCAGCACAAAGGTCTTATCTCGCAATGTTGACGAAATTTAAAAATATTTTTTGTAGCCGTCCCGTAATTCAGATTTGCTCCAAAATGTAATGGTTTTCCATGGTCCCTGCTACACCCTTTCAAACCAACCAACAAACAAATTTATTAACCAAACCAAAAACATAACCTCCTTGGCCGAGGTAATTATCTGCAGATTGATCTATTATGAAAATAAATGTAAATTGCAGACCTAATTTACAAAGTGCAAAATCACAAATTTGCTTCCAAGGGCTTCAGTACACAGAAATAACAATGTTACTGACTTCACAAAATATTCTACATATTTAGAGCAGTTGTCCCCAACCCTGCTCCTGGAGAGAAATGACTACTGACTAAAAATATTACTACATTACAAGGTGTTCCTGTTATTTTGTCCACCCCCTGTATACGCCTGTCCGTAAAGTCTACTGTCAGTCCGTTGCAGCCAATTTCCAGACTGAGTGCATTCACAATGTTTGGCCCAGTTGAGGGACTGAAGCTGAATCAATGTAGATATTGAAAAATTCCTTTTAGTAATGACTTGCGTCAGGTGTTCCACTCAGTCTATTACTTTATTGTATTTCTTACTCCTGAGTCTACTTTGAATGATGGACTGGAAAATGTAGGTCAATAAGATGACCACACATAAAACCTGCTGTTCTTTTCTATGTGCTTCAAGAAAAAGGCCAAGTCATTTGTTATTGATTTTTCCCTGCCTCGCCTTCAGATTACTCTTGCTTCTCCACAATGCCTTATACCTCTGGGAGAGCGCAGAAAAAGAGGACAGCTACACCTGTGGCTGCTGAACAAGTGTATCACTGTCTGGGTGCTGTGTCTCGGCTTGTCAGTCCCTCTCACCTGGAATGTGCCGATGAGACAATCAGGTGCAATAAGCGCGTGGCATCTTGCTGCAGGGAGGGATAACCTCCTCTGAGACACTAAGCAAAGAGCAGCAGCTGATTTTCCACCCCTCATCCACACACCTCTGAAACCCTGAGACGTGCCAATACAGAGAGACAGGCCAAGTGACACATTGACGAGCACAGTGGCTGATTTCTAAACAGATCTTCTCCAGAAGCAATGTCTGTATATTCATCATCGTGTAGGCTTGTTTGACTATCCCAGCATGACTCACTCAAAGGGTGGAGTGCAGTGAGATTTTGTTTAGCCTGAAGGAGAGAAAATTTCATTTCTATCAAGAAAAAGGTCATGAGCAATGTTCCAGCTTCACAGGAAATGCATCAACGCACATAATTGGATAACCTATCAGTTTTGGGGGCACCGTGATTGAAGTGACACTATTTGCCAGTGATATTTGGTCAGCTGAATTGAAAGTGAATGAAAAATACCAAACGCCAAGTAGCGCTTCGGCTGCAAAGGACCAACTGTTGCGCTAGCATTAATCTTTTATTTGCATGTGGTTGCTAAAAAATCTTTAAATATATTGTCACAGGAGTTGTTGAGCTTTAGATGCCAGCATTGGAATGTATGTTATCTATCCGATTATCAACTAAAGATAACATTGCTACATTGTTATTCCTATTGGCGGGCTCATGTTAAGATTTTTCTAAGTGATACAAATAACCACATGACCTCTAAACTGTTAGATCTTCAGAGAGTTATGAGCTTCCCTCTTCACAGCCCCCTCCCACAATGTTGTTGTGGGATCTTTTTATTCCACACAAGACATCATAAAACTTCACTACTTGTAAATTTAGATTAATGGTTTGATAACAACACTTATCGTATGTATTATCTCGAGGCGTTTTTGTAAAGCTTCTTGATTTTCCACGTCTGAAAGGAATATTATTTACTACTGAAACCCAAGCAAGACGTTTTAAGGAGAAAACGACCCCTCTCAAGTGTTCATTTTTCCAGAATGTGTGTGTTTTTGTTGTCTAGGTTTGCCTTGGTGGCAGTGAACAAAGCGTTCTACTGTGGAGTAGTTTCAGCAATCGCAGACACAGTGTCTGTACAGGGAGTTCCTGTCCCTGGCCCAAACCCACAGACCAACAGCAAAGAAGGACAAGGTCAACCATTGCCTCTGCTTTCTCCTGGCATCAAGGCAGAGGAGCTTTACCTCACCCTCAAGTTGTATTCCTCCAGGCTTCATGTCGGTGGATTTATTTTGCAGTGAGAAATTAATCAAATAAACCTTTAGAATATAATTTTACAGTAGCGCTTCATCAAAATCAGTACAAAAACAGCATTTATTATGGTAGGTTTTAAAACTCTGTTTATTGGTTTTCTTATCAAATGAAAACCTAACCATACTCAGACAAGGAAATATACAGAGATAGTAGTACAACAGAAGAAAAAAGAGGGGGGAGTGGGGGAGTTGCTTCAACTATCAACAGCAGGTATAACAATGTGATGTATTTACAAATAATGATAAAGCTATTCATTACAGTTAGGTGAGTTATGGCAGAGCCAAGTGGTTACACATTTCAAGAAAGTTTGCCATATATTTTCAAACTTCTGTTTCCATTTTTAGACTAAGCTAAACTGTCTGTAGCTTCATATTTGCCTATTGTAACATTTCTTTAACTTTAGAAAAATGCACTCAATGACACAGTGTATGCACTCCCTCCATAGCTTTGTTGCTTCTGCAGTATAGCCAAACTCCATTTCCATCCATTTGCCAGTTGATTGCCAGAAGATTTTGCTCCTGTTGCTGAGAAGTTTGGTAAAAATAAAGCTTTAAAGGCACTCTACCATGAGGATCCGTCATTTTGGTGGTAACCTTAGTGAATTACAAGTAAAGCTCTGAGCCAGTTTAGAGCCAGAATTATTTAACAGTCCAACCCTAGAAACATATATCTGCATAGGAATGTAGAATCTGTAGGACAAGGGACAATCAGAAACGTGTAGTCTGAGTAGTATTGAATATTTGAGCAGGCTTTGGTTGTATGCAGATGAACAGTTTGTGTACAACCCGATCCGGCTGGGGAGAGTCTAGCCCGATCCGGCAGCTCTCTTTACCCTGTCTCTCCTAGTTAGTCATGCTCTCCTAGTTAGTTATGCTCTCCCAGTTATGCTGTAACAGTTTTAGATTGCTGGGGGAATTCCTTTGACACACTGAGCTCCTCTCTCCTCTATCTTTTTATCTTTCTATCTTTCCATTTGTGTGCATCTATGTCCCAGAAATGCTTGTTACTAACCTAGCTCTGGGAGTCATTCCCGGAGTCCTTATGTTCTTTTCCCCCAGCATGTTCCTCGGATCAGGAAGGCTCCAACATCATGGTAGCAGCTGTAGCCATGGTCCCGCTACACGTCCTGCGATGCCGTGTTCATCCTGCTACGTCCTGCTGTGCCTTGTAATGCCGCACAATTCCCTGCTATGCCATGAACTACTACAAAGAACTACTACAAACTGTTATCTTTTCTGTGGCTGTTATTGCCACTCTTCATTCTAACCCCAACCGGTCGTCAGACACCGCCCACCACGAGCCTGGGTCTGTCCGAGGTTTCTTCCTAAAAGGAAGTTTTTCCTCGCCACTGTCGCACTGTTGCTTGCTCTGGAGGGAACTACTAGAACTGTTGGGTCCTTGTAAATTCTGGAGTGTAGTCTAGACCTACTCTATCTGGTCTAGACCTACTCTATCTGTAAAGTGTCTTGAGATAACTCTTGTTATGAATTGATACTATAATTAAATTTAATTGAATTGAATTGAAAAAAATTGAATTGAATTGAATTGAATTGAATTGAATTGAATTGGATGGGAAAGAGGTAGAACCCATTGGCCGAAGAGCAATCTTGGAACCCATCGGCTATTGTCTGATGGTGATTTAGCTTTTTATTATCTTAAAAAAAGAAGAGTATATCTTTCACATGCAGATATCTGTTTATAAAGATTATCCAAAATGTTGTCTTGACCTAAAACACCTACAAAAAGTATGAACTCGGACTGTAAACAATGACGCACAGAAAAGGAATTCATGGTCCGGGTATTGGCTCGCTACGGTGGAACCCCCGACATATTGGTCGTTGCCTACAGAAGCTAAATCGGCATCAGACCGATTGCCAATGGGTTCAGAGATTGACGTTAGTTTAATTCTTTGCTCTGGTAACCAAAGATTACCAGACAATTATCAGAGGCTGGAATTCCAAGCTGTGCTGCACAAGATAAGAGAAGTTTAGCAGTTTAGAAGATAAAAGCAGAGACACTCACCAATGAAAACACAAGAAGTCTTATCAGATTGCAATAGACTTTGTAGATCCTCCCTAATCTCTGTGTGTACTTGCTTTGAAAAAAGCTTTCCCTGTCACATCAACGCTCTGCCATATGTGGTTTGTCACCTTGGTCTGTGTGGGAATTCATGCTCTTATATTATTCTTTTTTTTTAAATTAAAGCTTTTATTCACTTACTGGAATTGATTTACATGCTTTTAAATTAGCTACACTGGCGTTCAAAGTAGACGGGCAATTATTCTTTCACAAGTGAGAACATCTATTAAATCTAGATAAAAATTAATTTAAGTAAGTTAAAAGAGAGTGACAAGTTAAATATCCTAGATTAGATTCAATTTATGTGAGGTGTGCGTCTGTGAAATTATAAAGGGCCTTCAGTCAACACAAAAAGCAAAGGATTTCATCACATTTCCCTCTGTTATACGTTAAAATGATCCACACAACCTCGCAGGAAATTACAGATGATGCAATACTTATTTTCCATGGTAATACTGTGACAGAGAGCTTACACATCCTCTCTGACAACTGCAGCAGGCCTGCAGGGGGAATATCTGGCCTTTTGCAATGCACCGATTTCCAGCGTCATTTACAGAGTCCATACACTGGTATCTGCAAGGCTCTCTTCAAGGCTTCAGCAGAATTATGTGGAATCTAACCTTTGACTTCATGCTAACGCTGACATCATCATCATGTTTGGAGCCAGAGAAACAAGAACATGATCTATGACAAAACCGGCGTTATGGGTTTTGACATTTAGACCTGATAAATATACATATACTGGTTTCTATTCCCCCCACTGTTTTCTAAAAGCATCTGCAGTTCATTCATATTCTAAGAGCTCCAACAATCATGTTTTGGCTACTGAGCAGAATGAAGGGAGGGGAAATATCATTATCAAATGCTCACCAGTGAACTTCTGCAATGTGTGACCAGCGCTTTTGACCCTGATAGATTTGGCTTGTTTTTTAGTCCTTAAAAGTCCATTAAAAGTACAGCTACTGAAATGCAATTGACAATGCAAAACCAGCAACAAATGATCTATTAATTCCAAGACTTTCCATTTCTGATGGACAACTGGAAGTCAGTGTTACATGACTATATCCAAATACAGTATAATGCTATGAAACTATGTATAAGATATTCTATATTTTCTTACTGTCAACAAATCTCATGAAAAGACCAATACCAACAATTAATTAATCCCGCTTTTGATTACTGCTTGCGTAGTCAAAGCTTGATATTGTAGGTTATTCCTCTGTTCCATAGACCTCCACTGGTGTCCAAAACTATTGACACATACAGTACATGAGACATGTTTCCTCTTTACCATGAACATGGGCACATATCACCCGTTAAACCACAACATGTCATAAACTTTGAGTTTGTGCAGAGAAAAATCCCAAATATAACACATTAGCTGGGACGCTTTGGAGATGCTGTTCAGACATAGACATAGCCAGACTAGCTCTTTCCCTTTGTTTCTAGTCTTCATGCTAAACTAAGCTAACAAGCTGTAGCTTCATATTTACCATACAAATATGAGCGCAATATCAATTTCTCATGTAACTTTCAGCAAGAAAGAAGAAAGGATATAAGGTTATGTCCCAAAAAAAATTTAACTATTTCTTTAACTTGCATAAAGAAGTAATGACATTTGCAAACTTCACCTCGTACTCTTGAACCAGAATGACATTAAAATAGCAACTTAATTTAAAGGAACATGCCCCTGTTTGTTGAAATAGGGCTGATCACGGTATCCTCTAGTTGTAGATAGGTGGGCCAATGCATTTTTCTTCTCAGTGCATGCATTGGTTTAGATCAGTGCAACTTATGCTAAGTGCAGCTTAGCATAGTGAATGGAATCCAATATTGCCGGTTACCATGTTGTGAGTAAAAGTGAGCCAACAAAAAAACAACAACAACCTAATTACTTCTTGTGGCCTGCGTATTCACAACGAGTACAAACGGCAAAGCAGATTAAGACTAGACAATTTCCTAGGCAGATATTTACTTGGGACTATATTGCGTGGAAGCACAGCCGAAGCACTTCTACATGGGCACAGAGATCATGCAGCACTTTAAACTCCCCAACTTCCATCATGATTGGCTATTTTTCCTACAATAGAAAGTGAATGGCAATGAACATGGCAGATTTTGTGAGCGACAAAGAGGATGACCTTTGACCTCTACGAACCAGAGTTTTCAGAAGAGGAGCTCGTACTTTGGAAATAGATCGAGAGGAGGAAGAGGTTGCAGTCACTCAACAGCCTGAGGACGTGAGGCATCCTGCAGTCCTCGACTTTTTTGTTGTGATAAAGTCAACTGGGAAAAACACAGAATGGACTCAATAAACAGCTGTCCACAAAGTAAGTGATTTCTGTACACATGACTCATGGTTATTTTACGGGATAAATCAACCAATTTTACACCTATACTCTCACAGAGTTTCTGCATGATATCTCGGCCCCATGTAGCAGTGCTTTGGCTCTGCTTCCACCAAATATGGTCCCAAGTCAATATCTGCCTGGAAAGTCATGTAGTCTTAATCTGCATTGCAATTTGTACTTGTTGTGAATACACAGGCCACAAGAAGAAATTAGGTTGTTGTTGTTTTTTTGTTGGCTCACTTTTACTCACAACATGCTAACTGGCAACATAGGATTCCATTCACTATGCTAAGGTAACTAGTTGTGGCGCTAGCAGCGTTGCACCGGACTAAAACAATGCATGCACTGAGACAAAATATATGTTGGCCCACCTATCTACAGCTAGAAGAGACTGTCATGAGCCCTATTTCAACAAACGGTGGCATGTTCCTTTAAACATACTGTCCCTGTAAATTAAAGTATGCAACAGAAATTGAACTTCAAAATGTATTGCTTGTAAGTCTTTGATGTGGCACCCCACTGTGAAAAAAATCCCAAAGAGGCCTGCACTTTATGATAACAGTACAATTATAGGACATTGTTGGCCATGGTCGTAGCCTCTTTTAACAAAGCATACCCATGCAAGCAGAGCCTCCTTGGGAGTTCATTTCTCTACACCACATCCTAGTGAGTAAAAGCAGCCCGAGACGCTAATGTACTGTGGACCCTGCCTACTTCTCCACACCTACCCCACAGTGTCATCAGAATCAGGGCTACTCGCTGAGCAGTAATTACCTCGGACTGACACACACAACAAGGGAGATGCCTTCAAGTAAACACAGTCCAGATTCTGGCCCAGCTCACTTCAAAGCTGGAGCATGCTGATAACAAAGCACACCCTGGAGAGTCCCCCTCTCACCTCCCATTGAGAGGTTGGCCGGGGCTCGCGGGGGGCCGATAGTGGTGGTGGTGTGTGAGAGAGAGAGAGGAGGTGTGAAGTGGCTTTTGACAGCACAGCACCTGCTGCATCTTCACTGCCAGGCAGCGCCTCACCATTTGTCTCGACTGACTGGTTAGCGCAGACTGAGGGGATTAGAGCTGGAGGGGGGTTCAACCAGAAGGCATGTTGATGGGGAAGAGTGGTGTTGAGAGAGGTGGGGGGATGTTGTTGTGTGACCGGACACACCCTCTGTCATCCCAGTGGAACATTCCAGCTGTCTGTGGCAACTAACACTGCTGTTGTGGGATGATGACGTGTCTGCCCCCACAGGCCCTCGATTCATATCCATTCCTATGCTCAGTGGCATGTCTCATATTGATGCTATCATCAGTGATCTCAAGCCAGAGATTTTTTTGTGTGTAACTTCAATCACTAAAGACCTAAATTAGTGTTCGGAGTGCCATTAGCATGATCTCCTAATACAATCCAAATGCTGCTTGTGACCTTTAAATTCACGCCTTATCCCACATCACTTGGTGTCTTCTCAGTCTCTTATCAGCCATGGTTTTCTCTGAGGCTCATGACACAGCTGGATCAGGTCTCCTGTGATCAGTCCACTGGAATGAAAGCATCGGTGCAGACCAGACAATCTCCCCGAAAATACTCAAAGGCTGTGGTGAAGGCAGAGGAATGCACCACTGACAGAGGATATTTATGGCAGGGAAGGCTGTGACTACTAGCTTGGAAAGACAAACAATCTGTTTCTCGGAGGGGGATTGTAATATTTATCCAATGTTTATAAGACTCATAATTGCAAAATATCACTTTGTACAAGTATTCAGCTGCCTGGTGGGTTATGTTTGAAATCCTAGAGTGCTGAAATATTTCCGACTCCTCTTGAAAAACAGTAAAATAGTAAGAGAAAGAAAAATCTTGAAGTCCCCTAAGGGTTTTCACTTCACTGTGGACAGTTTTGTTGAATACATTTTTGTATCTATTCTGTCCCAATGATCAGAGAGAAATCTAAATTGAGCCAAAAACTAGTCATACTAAAAATGTTTTTTTAACTGATGACATTCTGCCATTTTGTTTATGTATGCAGATATTATTTAATGGTGCATAACCTATCAATATGTATTCATTATTTTGTGAGAGAGGGCATCAATCACAATGACAGTCACTTTTTCCATACTAGTAGAAGTAACCATTTACAAATCAGAAGTAGCGCATAAAATCTTCCTCAGGCATTTACAATAAAAATGTATTATAAAAAATGTCCATCCACAGATTGATTTTGTACATGTTGAAATTTTGGCAGAGGCACAGATCATGGGGTCACCAAAATCAGGGTCCAAATCATTCATCCTTTAGTAACTATTTTTATCACAAGAAATCTTAAGGAAATGTACAAAGTTGAAATGGGGCTCACACGTTGGGATCCAAAATGAAGGGGCTCATCCTTTGGGATGCATAAATATGCTCTATACATTTAACGTCAGTCTGCCGATTAAATCTTATTATATTGATTTATATCTGTATTTATTGATATTTTGGCCTGATACTGTAGAAAAGTTCATGGGTCACCAAAACACTAATATTCATCCTCTGGGGACCATGAACATCCACTGCTAATTTCATGGAAATATGGCCTTTAGTTTTCCTATGGAGTAAAGGGTTTATCAAAAATAAAATTTGACCTGAGGGCTTTGAAAGATCCATTCCAATAACACCATGAATATCAATACAATATCAATCACATTTCATGGCCCATAGTTGTGAAGATATTTTTCTCCAGACCAAAGTGTAGAGCAGAGCAATAATCAGGATATTCTTTTTTCAATTTCAGCCAATAAAAGTATTTATATTATTAATAATATGTTGTTCAAGCACTGGTTCCTTAGTAAACAGCTTTGTTTTAAAGATACAAAAGCCAGAAAGGTTGTAAGCATAAAACAAAAGGTAAGTAGTATTTCCTGCAGGGCTGCTGCTGTATTGCATACAATCTTACAGGTGTTTCTATATTTCTATTTTTTACATTTTATGTAGTACATTTGTTTCAGGTTATCAACATAACTTTTTCTTTTAATCTGCTGAGTTGAGCAAAGGAGTCCTTCCCATCCCTGTAGAAGCTTCTCTAGAGGTTTATGTCCTGTTGAGGCTTGTCAGCAGAGTACAATACCCAGAGTCTGAATAATGTGGCCGGGAGCTAGTTTATTCAAGCACCTTTTGTTTGCGCTGCATGCTTACCTTTTCCCTCGCTCAATGATCAGATAACCACTAGACAGAAGGGAAAAAAAACATCCTAACTATCTCTAGAGGTGCCCTAGTGGCCACTGGCTTGTTGCAGAATGTGTCTCAGTGGATATTGTGGACTAATTTCATACTGCATCATGGTTTGGACTAACACATTCATCTAAGAAATTCCAAAAATCCTCAAAGCAACATAATAAAGTCTTGAATGTGTTGTGGATAATAACTTATACCACTCGAAGGCCCAATGTCATGCCAAACTACAGGGCAAACCTTTCTAAAGCCCCCAGAGTATTCTGTTTCACTATTTACCCCTACATTATCTGAGGTCATGCAGTAATGTGTGTGTCCCCGAACAGCTTCTCTTTGATGTCTGTACCTGGGACTCAACAGGGATACACAAATTTTAATGATAAGCTCACACAATTTAGATCCAGTTATTTTAAGGACAACACATTCTCACTCTTGTCTCAGAAAATACGGACGCTTAGTCAGGTGCCTTTGTCGTTGTTATTGACGCTAAAAGTCTCCTTTAGCTTCTTATCTAAATGTGTTTGGTCGGGACTATTGGCGTCTCTTTTGACGCTGTTATGTTAAGGAAAAGGTCACGGGTAGGCTTACGTTTCCATGACAGGCGGAACGGGAAGGTTGGGTTTAGGACAAGGTTGTGGGTGGGTTTACGTTTCCGTGACACTCAAGACTAATGGGACGGTTAAAGAAAAAGCAAGTTTAGTAAAGGTGCCACCCATAAGACAAACCCCGGTCTCCTGGGTGAAAGTCTTGTGTTTGACCCAAACACCACCCCAACCAACCTCCCTGAGCAGAATTTCTGCCTTACATACTACTTGCTAAACCCTGTGTAGCTGCTGCTCTCTCCAGTACATTCTACTAACACGCTGAAGGGAACCTTTTTCGTCTCTTTAGACGCTGACAGCCACTGTCCAAACGTTTGGAGTGAGAATGGGTTGTAAAGGAATAGTAAGACATTAGATGTAAAGTTAGATGAGATGTTTGATAGGCCATCACTCTTGTGCCTGTCTGTTAGCTTAGTTTAGCACAAGGACTGAAATCTGAAAAAAGGGGGAATCTGATAGCCTTATCTGTCCAAATTACCTCAAGAATTAGCATGTTATATATCTTGCATCGCTGCTTTGTTGAGGCTGTTCATGCTGTTGCTGTGGAGTGTAAAAGCACTTTGAAACAGCTGGTTGCCAGACAGCTTTTTCCAGCTCTGATTCATCATAATTAGGTCACTGGCTCGGTCTGCTGCCTCTCAGGGATCATCTCACAATCACACTCTCACACCACTGTGCACCGCTGATGCTGCTCAGAGATAATCACTGATCAAAATACTATTATAGTTATTATAGTATTGTATTATTGTTTATATTATTATATTAAAGTTATCTTTCTCATATTTACAGTACTTGCAACCTTCTTTTTGCACAATCCATGACTAATTATTGACGTAAATCATTCTCCAACTTGTCTGCTGCTCTTTATCTTTCTCCTCCTGTGTGATTGGTATAGATTGAGTGAGTGAAATCAATTAAGGATAATAGCTTCATCAGTTGACATCAGGAAAAGTGCTCTGTAACATTTATTTTATATATATTTTTATAATCAGAGTATGTAATGCATTGGAAAATATGTAGATGCACAGAGCTTCCCACACAACAGGTAAATACAGTGAGGAAATTAATTTGAATAAATGACTTAGGACACAGCTGTATAATTGGAAAGTTAATCCTATTTCCATGATGACAATGAGTTGTCTTTAAAAGTCCAGTGCATTCTGTTGTATAATTTCTCCATAATCACATCTAAAAGCAGAGATCCAGTGTGAGGATGTGGTGCCTCTGCACAGCCTGTAGCACACACAAGCTGTATGGAGTCACCTTAAAGATACTGGAGGACAAACCACCATGTGTGCTGTGTTTAAAGTAAACATTTACCAACTCTGCTTATTTAAAGGTTCTGAAACTTGTTATGTCTCTAATTTCTCATTGTCGTCCTCCAGACTTGTCTTTAGTTCTCTTATATCTTCCCCATTAACTGATACTGTGAGCTTTTCTTTTTAATTTGGTTCAAGACAAAGGAATAATTGGTGCCTAAAACTCATTATGATAACCAATTACTGACAAACATTTTGAACACAGACAGTATATGTGAGGCTCCAGTGGGATCAATTTACTTGTAACTTCTAATAGCTGTCAAAACAGTGGTCTGAAAGAGGCATACCAAAGTTTGTGTTGTCTTACTAAATGAGGGAAATAGTAATATTTCATGTTTTTGAAGTCACTGCTGCTGAAAATAACGATCAAAACATCCTCTTGTCGTGAGTTCAAAATAAAATGCAATACATACACATGATCATTTTCTTGTGATGATGTGGCCTACAATACAATCCCAGTCTTTTATTGTTTATACCCTTCTTGAAAAGGTGTGTTTCCTGTGGTTGTAAATGCTGATATAGAAGATAGAAGACTTTTAATGTGTTCTTATCCTAAATTTAGCTTCTAAAAGATCTCAAAGATTGTGATCAGCCACTAAATTGCTCTTTTGGTAAGACTGTTTTGACAACTACTGTTTCCAAGGCAAACAATGAACTTTCAAATATTAAATCTGAACTATTTCAAATTTGTTATTGCAAAATTACAACTCTAACATGCTGATGTACAGCAACCATGTTTGCCATGTTTACTATTGTTGTTTAGCATGTTAGCATGCTAACATTTGCATTAGCACTAAACACAAAGCCCAACTGAGGCTGAATGTCATTAGTTTTGCAGGTATTGATGAATGAAATATCAATCAAATTCAATTTTCGACATGATAATGGCACTAATTGAAAAGTCAGGAGATCCCTTAAGTTCTTACAATTTACCCTGAGAGGGACATTAATGTCTGAACAAAATTTCATGGCAATCCCCCCAATTGTTAACGTAACATTTGAAGTTGGTGTAATAAAGGTTTCTGTTGACGTGGATGGAAATGAATCAGTGTGCAGGGCAGGTAATACTACCCAGTGCTCAAATGATTATAAAATGATCAATTTGCTGCATCCGCTATTCAAAGAATGACATCATCATTACTCAAAAAAAAGCAAGCTCTCCCCACTTAGTGTGACAGCAGCTTCCCATCAAACTTTCCTGCACCAGTTTGTGTAAATGACAACCATTCAAAGGTACATTCTTTGAAATATCTGATGTCTGTCCAGCATCACCTGAAAATGCAGCGGAGAGGACTCTTTGAAAACATTATTTGCCTGGATGGTCTCTATTGAGATGTGGAGGAAAAGGACTCAAGACTGAACTTTGGAGAGCTGCATGTTGAAGAAGATAAAATCCAAGTGAATCGAGTCATGTCGTTATTTGCTGGTCACCTTTAAAAAAAAATAGGCTTATATATGCATAACCCAGCCTATCTTGCATATTTTGTAATCACAAAATATCTGAAAGTTCAAGGAGTTATATGGAATTCAAATTGGAAAGACATGAATGAACCATAAGAGTCAAGCTATCCAAGTTAAGTGTAATTTATCATAATTCACAATTAATGATAAAGATTACAGTTTAGAAAATGTTTAAAATCCGTCGACACAGGTTTTTCTGTTAACACTTCACTGTAACCTTCCCAATTTCAAATAAATAACAATATATAAACACTTAATAACTAGTTTATAACAGTCCGTTGTCATGAGACAATAAAAGCATATTTTAAGTGTTTATTTAGAATTTGTCCAATAATGTTAACTTGTAGTTGTTGCTGCTAAAAAACAAATAGTCCTACATTCAACTTTAAATAGTTCACTGCTTGAATACATTAATGAACACTTAATTCATTTGTCCTAATCTCTATAGCAAAAACTATAGCAACAATATAGTGTTCTGTGTGCAATATACAACTTATTCATGCTGGATACTACTAAAATAAACAACTTGCAGGCCATCAAATCATCTGTGGTCATAAAGGACCGTGTTGTTTACAGAGATTATCTTTTACAGCTGTGGTCATGGGGTTGACCATTAAGGAGAAAATACAATCAAGTAAATATAATCACAGGATCTTTTGACAGCTGACCTCTGCTCAACAAGGAGGCAACAAAAAGAGACTACAGAGCTATTGATTAAGACAACACAGCCTCGTCTGTCTCTGCTGGACTCTTCACTTCAGTGCTTGTAATGACACACCCAACAAAAATCATTTCTGACCTACATAGAGGGTCAGCCACCATTTCTCAGTTCACAACTACAGCCTGCCACACATCAAACAGATGGTCAGCTCCTTGTTTTTTCAAACTAAAATGTAATTTCTCTAAAGATGTTCAACCCCTTCGCAGTAAACCTTTTTTTACTTTAATGAAATAAACACATAAGACTATAAGACAGCAGCAAAACTTCAGAAGAATCCATCTTCCCCGGTGATTAAATTATGCTCGCTCGATCTGCATAAATCCAATTTATTAACAAATAGAGCGCCAATGCAAAGGACACCATACAATTAGAGGCAAACAGTATTATCTGGAGAATATGCAACTCCAGCTGAAAAGTAGAGTCATTTTAAGTAGCTACCCAGTCACTTGAGGAGACAACTGAAATGAAAGATAATAGTCTTTAACAAGATGCGGGAGCTCAATAAAAAGGCAAACATTCCTCTGGGCGCTCGGAGTACAGGGGAATACACAATCATCTTCTTTCTGATGTGGTGGGGTTAGAGAGGAGGGCTGGGGCTCACGTCCCGGCTAGGACAATCAGACCATAGAGGACACCCTTAACTTTATTTGTTCCACTTGATGGTCATAAAGGAATCATACTCTCTGATTTGCCATTAAGTCAGCAGGTTTCTGAGGGCTGTGCCCTCCTTTACATCCAACCAACTGCTCTCTGAGGCTGCCTCCAAGCACCAATATGTGCAGAGTGAGAACATTTATTTCATATGTAATATAAAATACATGATAAAATACAGAGTATTATGAATTCAGGCTTTAATAACAGTCAAAAATCAAAAGGATATGCTGCCCAATAAGATGTATAGACAGCTAAAGTAAAGTGTCAAAATCAGATTTTATTTGCACATCAGCTGCAATGATTAGGCAATTAATTAATTATTTGATTGACAGAAAATTAATCCGCAACTATCATGTTAATTCATTAATTGTTTTTTTGTTTGTTTTTCAGCTTCTCAGATGTAAGGATTATCTGCTTTTCTTTATCATATGTAAAAAATAAACTGAATACCCTTGGGGTTTTGGACTGATTGTCAAATTAAACAAGCAATTTGAGTACATCACCTTGGGATATTTCGGGCATTTGTCACAATGATCTTGCATTTTATAGAAAAAAATAATCAATTAATTGAGAGAATAATCATTAGTCCTAGATAATTAAATTAATCATTAGTTGCAGCTCTTAATTGCAATGAAAACAATAAATGACTTAATTCAGGTCTTAAATATGTTCATTTTAGTTGACTTTTGGCAAAGAACCGATTGAAATTCACCTCATCTTTACAATATTTCCCAGCCAAATACAATGAATGGACAGCTAAAGTAAAGTAAACTAGGGCAAAATCATATTTTATTTGCACTGAATGTAATAAACAACTCAATTAAGACCTCAAATATGTTAATTCTAGTTGACTCTTGGGCAAGAATAAATAAAATGTAATCTTATCTTCACAATAGTTCAGCACAGAGATTGTTTTTTTTTTTTTATCTAATTGCAAAACACCCACAGTCTATCTATCTGCATTTGGCCTCTGTGGGATTCACAACTTACACATAACAGTGAGACTATTAACAGTCTCCCCACCTAACAAATATTTGATCTCAGATTCTTTAACACATCCTCCAATAGAAATATGCTTTAAAACAAATGAATTCCTGCTGCTTCCCCTCCCCTTCTCCACCCACTATCATCAAATATTCATGTTGGAGGGAAAAGCATTTAACATGTTGTTGTAATCTGAGAAATCAGTCATGCAGTTAATTGTTGTTGTAAAAGGGGAAATCTCACAAGATTATGAAGCTAATTGGCATTATGCATTCACTGTTATTCCTCTCTGACACTAGTATGATAAAGTGTTTCCCATGGAATAAAACATATAAATGAGTGAGCACAAACAGTGTCACTATTAGAGTTTAGAGTGCCCTCTCGATGGCACTTTCCTTTTATGAGGAAAATGATCTGAATAATAGGACCTGCTGCTTGTAATGTTTCCACATTAGGTCATGGCTGAGGTTTCTGCAGTGGACCGGTGGCTGTGGTTTGTATCCTCTTGGTTGCACCTGCTTTCTAGTGATGTTGCTGAAGAGCCCTGGAGCCACCTGGCCCGACCCACAGTGCGGCAGTGAGCACCTGGAATAGCTCGATGATGACTCACAGCGAAGAGTGTCTACCTACAGGGGAGTTCAGCCCCTCGGTGCGAGAAAAACAAGTGTCTATTTGTCAGATCACATCTTTCAGGTCAGCAGCTTTTGGGCATTAGGGCAAATGGGAACACACTCTGGGGTTTGTTAGAAAGAGTTCAACTTTGACTGTATCCCTTCAGGCGTTGCAGTTTTTTTGCTCTAAAGTAGACAGAATATGGTAAAAGACAATAAAATGTAGCCTGAGGAAGTCTATTTAATCTTTGGTGGCAAACATCCCAGAAATCCAAGGAGGTTGTCAAAGCAAATGCAAATTTGAGCTTTTTGTGAAAACATATTAAAATCTGAATTCCCTGTGCCCCTGCACTGATTGTTATGATTGAAAAGATTACAAAAAAAACTTTTCCTCATGTTACATATATTGATGACATGAGATTGGTATTACTTTCTAAAGAGAACTACACTCTTGCATTTAAACTTTACACACACTTAGGTAAAGAAAGTCATGGGCCCTCAAAGAGTATAACAAGTGAGTGCAGATCAATATAGCTAGTATGTGTTAAATTTCAAGATTGTTTGATGTCTGGACAGGTTCACAGGGAACAGGTTCAGGCCTGATTCAGAGCGGAGTCACATCTCTCCTCATTTTTACATAAGCATAACATGAGATGGTGCAAGCTGTATTAAATATCATTTACTTTTGTGCAAGTTATACCATTCAGAGCGGGTAACAATCACTGAATGCTGCTGAGTCCTGCTAAAAGAGCCAATCATACACCAATGGCTTCACAGATGAAAAGCAACTTGAAGGATGCCAAAGATTATAACAAAATGTCATGAAACTTTATTTCTTAAAGTGTCATGAAAATATGAAAATATCAAAATCATTCAGCATCACAGTTTTTACTGTAATTATACAATCATCTCAGTCACGCTTACATTCAATATATAAAAATATAACAGGAAACTGTTGTTGAATAATACATATTATTGCCAAATAAAACTGAGGCACTTGAGAAAATGTATTTTGCTGTTTGAGTGCTGGCAAACTGTTTCTAATGTGCAAAAGAATTATAATATTTCACCCTAAAAATAAGTTTGCACTTGTTCCCTAAGTAACAATGGCTTCAGTATTCCTCTAGTTATGTATACTGTCATTCATAATGCGCCTTTTGGCATCGTTTGTGTGGTGCGTATAAAGAAAAGTGGAGGACTGCATAACAGCCATTGAGAGACATTTGTACAAAACACTGCAGATAACATTGTGAAGGCGTATAAATCATTCTAGACATGCAGGAAAGTGCATGAATAGCACAGGTAGGTGAGTACATGGCATAACAAAGCTCGACACAATTGCAATCACAGAAACACTGCTTGAAACGAAAAGCACGTGAGCACAGAGCTATTTCTCACTCTGAAATGAAATGGACTGTTCCTAGAAGAAGAAAAAGTCTGCATATTTGGGAACAAATCCCCTTCGATGTGATTCCCTGACAGTTTTTCTGGAAAAATAAAGAAGCAACAGAGTTTTTTTATTCTCTGGTAGTGGAAAAGTATCCCAGTTCAGTGTGCTACACAACAACCAGATTCCTCATGCTTGTGCAAGAGAGACATCCTGGAGAAGGTTTTGGAGCAGTTCTTGCATTGGTATTTTTTCACATCCGAATGGGTCTGTAGGTGAGCCCTGAGATTGGACCTGTCTGCAAAAGCCCTGTTGCAGTGAGGGCAGGAGAATGGCTTCTCTCCTGTCGAGGGGGAAATGAGAAAGAAAACATTGTTAAAGATGGTACACAAACATATGTGACTAAAAATGTTACAGGCATCTATTGGCCTATTACTTTTGGCTGGTTGCAACACAGTGTGTAAAACAAAAGCACTCTATTCTGTTGCTGAATTGTGTTGATTGTGACATTTGTCCAAAAAAAGCAATATTTTTCTTTTCAACACACAGCCAAACCTACAGGAAGTAATACCATTCTGAGACATTTTCACAGCAATATCAGCCTTACTACAAAACTGTTGTAAATGTGAAACATGGTCTAAAGGCTGTTCAATCATGTACTAAGTTGAACACAATTAGTCTGTGCCTGCAAAAGCCCATTCTGCCTCTTCACACAGAAGGCCCCTCAAACTATTATTCCCCCATCCACTCACCGGTGTGCGTCCTGATGTGTCCTTGGAGCAGCCACGGTCTGGAGAAAGCTTTCCCGCATATCTTGCAAACACAAGGCAACGTGTGAGTCCTGATGTGCATTTTGAGAGCTCCCAGGCTCACATACTCCTTCTCGCAGTATTTACAACTGAAGGATTTCCTCGTTTGGGCGTCGCAGTGCAGTTGTTTATGCTTGAGCAGTCCAGAGTACGTGGAGTAGGACTTGCTACACAAACTACATTGGAATTTCTCTGCGTCCACTCCGTGAGGGTCTATCAGTTTGGGCAGCATCTGCTCGTCTTCATCACTCCTCGGGCTTTCAGAGCCGCTATGGTCTTTAGAGGATGTGTCTGAGAGCGATGAGGGGTATCCAGAGATGGGGGAGAGGTCACTAGGGAGCGGAGACAGCGGCAAGTTGCTGGTAGTCCACACTGTGATGGGGCTGTACGCTGCCGGGCTCAGGATCTCCGGCTGGGGGATGACAGGCAGGGGAAGACCCCTATAGATGTGCGGCGTGATGAACACTGAAAATAAAGAAAGTAAAATGGTCATGTGCTGGCTGTCATCGCTTGAGGAGTGAAGAACACAGATTTTAAAGCCGGCCAATAAAGTTTCCAAACTTTTGTAATAAAAAAGAACCGCAACTACATGTAAAAACATAAACACTTAAAGTAGAACAGGTCCTTTACTTTGAAAACTTTACCTGTTGGGCTCTCCAGCTCACTATAATTTGGCTTCTTTGCTGAATTTATATGTTTCTTGACCAGAAAGGAGCGTGGCATCTTGGAAAACAAGTGGACAACTTTTGGCAAACTTTTTTCTTGGAAAATATAGCGGCGAGTTTACTTTGTGAAGACGGAAATCCTTAATGCTTATGTCCAGTGAATGTCATGGTGCGGCGCTGCGCTCTTGGAAACAGTGCAGTGAGTAGCTGTAAAGAGCTGTAAATACTCCCCATCAGGTGCATGGGAGGAGCCACCCATTACCATTTACATATACTGGGACCTCAAACCAATTAAATCTCGCTTTTACCACTGAGTTTAAAATGCGCTTTTAGCCTATAGGGGCACATAAGGGACTGGTTTAGTGCCATTTACTTCAGTTAGACAGGTGCTTTGTGTAAGACTTGCGTGTGTGGCAAGGATGCAAGTGAACCTGGCATCATATGTTGACAGCAGAGTTATCTAAATTAAACGTAAAATGTGCGGAGCATGTGTTTTTTGGTTTGTTTAAAAACTCCAGCAACTGCAGAGAGAAGAGTGAAGTGCAAGGAAGAAAAGGAAAAAAATGAAAACAAGATGCAGGGTGAGATAGACAGGATTTTTTCAGATGACATTACTAATGCAATCACTGCACAGTGTGCTTGGTGTTGCTGATGATTGTTATGTTACAAACCTCTAGGGACTTGATTATCTAGTATGGGTGGCATTTTTGAATTTGAAAATACTACCAACACTAGAACTCTTGATGATGAAGATTGAAGGACGATTTATCATCTGTATTCATACACATTTCCTACACACACAAATCTATTGAACAGACAAATCGATGACTTCATGATCAAACCAACAACTGGACCAATGCTGCCATCCACATTGTTATTCTGTGGCTTAGCCAGAGAATAGCCCTTCCTAATGCAGTTGAGTGTGAAGAAAGTCACATATTTCCTCACCAATAATGCAATAAAGGATTCCTACTTGAAATGTAAATTTAAGAGTAGTTTCCTCTCAAGGTCAGACATGATACCATAATAAGATTTATCCCTGCTGCAGCAGCAGTTGAATTGGACAAGGAGAGGCAAACTTAGCAGTCTACGCCCCCTTGTGTTCAACTCAGTTCTTCTGAGAGGGCTAGGAGTTGAACATCTAAAAGTAACAAAGCAGGGGTAAAAAGAAACACAAAGGCGTAGCTATGGTGATATTGCAAAGCAGCTCCTGGAGTAGTTTGATTGGCTAGGTCAGCAGATATGAAAAGCTCCTTATGTCTGGGGCAGGCCTTAAGTTAATTGTGAAATGCTTATCTTATCTAGAAAATATAATTGAAGATCATGAATAGGTTCCCTTTGTGCCCGCTTGGATTATAAAGGGAAGGGAAGGTTATCTGTGCATAATAACTGCCGGCTACTGTCACACATTCAGTGTGATGTAGGCTATGTGAGGAGTGGTGTTTGGTGGTGATCCAGCAGAAAACATTGTGCACCGTAAAAGATAATGCTTCAACATCAATATTACCCTCCAACCAAACAATATCCAAGAGAAGCACACCATGCATGACCTGGTGAAAAAAATGCTGTCTTGCAGATTTCATGCTTCAGTACT
Source organism: Percina caprodes (assembly GCA_013375575.1). NCBI lineage: Eukaryota > Metazoa > Chordata > Actinopteri > Perciformes > Percidae > Percina > Percina caprodes. Next base: position 2,942,659 of record JABXJD010000037.1, read on the forward strand.
GTTTTTCTGCATTCAGAATGTGTGGATGCGGTTCTACTCACAGTAATGAAAGGGGAGTGAAAGCACAGTGTGCAGGCTTAAATTATATCACTAATTCTGAAAAGCAGAGGCTGTAGTTTGTGAACCCAGAAATTAATAACAGAGAGGAAGCCGTGTATCCTTGGCCCTGCGTTGTGTCATAGCGGGATATAATGTAACTCCAACAAAAATGTGGTCAATTAAAACATGAACATGCTTTTGATTTCTGGTCAAGCACAGGTAAAATGATAACATTAGCCTTTCTGAGGAGGCAGCAGCAGCTGCTCAATGCAACATCCAGGTATTGTCTACCAGACAGTCTAGACATCATCTTCTTTCATGTTCCACCAATGTGGTTACATTTTCATCTACAAACAGATGATGTTTTGTTGAATTCATTTTTGCATATTTCCATCATTCATCTTCTTTAAAAAACATCTTTACCAAACATTGTTAATTTCCTGAATTACAGTGTTTACTGAAGAACAACTGGACTGAGAAGTGACTATTTCTTCATTTCTTTTTCGTTTTTCTTTGTAATTACCTAATGCAACTCCACTTACCTGGCCCAGCGATTTTAGGAGCCATCTTTGTGTGAGCTTTTAGCGCCTTACCTCTCCTGCACAGCCATTTGTTTACTTTTATTTTTGTTGTTATTTGTTTACATACTCTATGTCTAGTGTGTCTGTTTGTATGTATGTGAATGTCTGTGTGTACATTTATCATTTATAATAACTATTTTAAGTACAGGAGGTCAGATTGGTTAAAGACAACTTTCAAATGTGACTACAACATCCACATCCAGAATCCAATTTTAGATCATTTTTGGTAATACTCATAGTAAGAAGCTGATTGAGAATGTGTTTTCTAGGGAGGCACCAATCCAACTTTTTCTTTTCTGGTGCCAATTTTGATACCTCAACTCAGGGTGTGTGTTGAAGATGAAGACCGATCCCATAGCAGTCCTCTCTTTTTTTCCCAAATTTAAAATCTCTATATCTCACTGTGTGAAGTTATTGGGATACTTACAATTGTGTTCAGATTAAAAGCAATGTGTTCAAAAAAGTGATTAATGCTCAAAATCCTGGAATAGCTTTTTAATTTCCTGATATCAATGCACTCTGAACACTGCACATTCAATTCCAAATCAAAGCATGACCAAAATTGATCAAGGTTGTGTTATACCTTTACAGAAAGAGAAGAAAAAGTAATATTAGGCTGTATAATAGCAGTATTTACATTTTTCTTTACAAACTCAAACATTTACTGTATAAACTCCAAAATGTCTCAAGGGTTTGCTTTACTATAAAGCACTGCACTAATATTTAGTTGCATAACCATTATTTCTGAGAATTGCTTCACATCTGCATTGCATGAGTTGACCAACTGTGAACAGATATTCCAGCCCAGGACGATTTAGCTACGTTCCACAATTCCTCTGCATTACTGGGTTGTGCCTCAGAAACAACATTTTTGATGTCACACCACAAGTGTTCTATGGGATTGAGGTCTGGGGATTGGGTTGGCCACTCCATAACATCAATCTTGTTTATCTGGAACCAAGACTTTGCTCGCTAACTGGTGTGCTTTGGGTCATTGTCTTGTTGAAAGACCCACTTCAAAGGCATTACTTCTTCAGCATCATGCAACATGACCTCTTCAAGTATTTTGATGTATTGAAACTGATCCATGATCCCTGGTATGTGATAAATAGGCCCAACACCACAGTATGTGAACCATCCCCATAACATGACATGACATAACATTTGCACCACTATGCTTTACTTTCTTCACAGTGTACTGTGGCTTGAATTCAGTGCATGGGGTCATTGGACAAACTGTCTGTGGCCCCTAGTCCCAAAAAGAACAATTTTGCTCTCATAAGTCCTCAGAATGTTGCACCATTTCTCCCTTGGTCAGTCAATGTGTTCTTTGTCACATTTCAACCTATTCGGTACATGTCTTTTTTTTCAGCAATGGGACTTTGCGGGGCTTCTAGCTGATAGCTTTGCTTCACGCTAGCTTTGATTCTTCTGATCGTAACAGTAGTTACAGGTAACTTTAATTGTTCTTAAATTTTCCTAGAGCTGATCATTGGTTGAGTCTTTGCCATTTTGGCTATTTTTTGATTCATTCGAATGGTAGTTTTTTTCCCACGTCTTTCAGGCCTATGGATGCCATTTCAAGACATTTGAAATCATTTTGGCTGAGCAGACTATAATTTTCTGCACTTCATTATATGTTTTCCCTTCTCCAATCAACTTTTTAATCAAAGTCTGCTGTTCCTCAGAGCAATGTCTGGATCAACCCATTTTGCTGAGTATTTCAGTGTGAATTGCACTATAAACCAGCATGCACAATTTGCATCCTTCCTTTCTTAAATATGGGCCATAATTGACACCTGTTTCTTCACAGAATCAATCACTTCACTAATTGAACACAACACTTCTATTATTTTGAACATGCTCCTTTCAATTACAGATTCAATTACACAGAATGAGCAGCATGCATGTCATGACTGTTGGGTCTGTTGGTTTTCTATGCTAGTAAATTATTTGCCATGTAAAAATATCACTTCAACCAAAAAATATGATTTATGAGGTTAGTGATGTTGGACTGTTATTTTGAACACAACTGTAAAAGGTATCAAGAGAACATGGTCGGTTGAGGCTGCCAGTCATCAAATTTACGTAACTGATAGCATAAACACTTAACTCTTGGCTCAGAATTTGTGCTGATCTCAATCCACCATATCTACATCAAATCAGGAACATCCGACAGGTACATGTAGGCCAGATTGGTTAAAGGTACTGTAGTACTCTTACAATGCCTCTGGTGTGACCTGAAGGCTATAATCTGGGTGTGAATTAACTTTGGTTTGCTAATGGATCACAGTTAAGCCTAGGAAGGCCAGGGGTGGAGAGCCTCACAGTGGAATTACACTTAGAGAGGTTGCTGTTGTAAAGTGAAGTGTGATGTGACTGAGCCCTTCCATTTAATCATACCAGCAAATAGCACTGAGCACATGATGTAGGCTGCAGCACCAACAGGAAGCAGAATAGGCCTTACTGGTCAAGAGCTGCAGAGGTTTTCTCCTTTGATTAAACAACTCTTTCAGAATAAGAGAGTGTTGGGTAATCAGAATCAGATAGACCTAAATGTTGCATGTGCTCCTCAGTTTGTGAATAAGGGTTGTCAATGACATGCAGCTAGGATTGGCATAGGTGGGAGCAGCGACTTGCATCATGTAGTGAAACAGCGGGACTCCTCAGCTGGCATGATGACAGCATGGGAAATGAGGTGCACCTGGTCAACTCATGCAGCTGCTCACGCTAAGGCCTCAGGGAACTAGTCCAAATACTACAGAGTGACTGCAGCTTACATTGTGTAATTGTGTGTGTGTGTGTGTGTGTGAGTGAGTGAGAGAGAGAGAGAGAGAGAGAGAGAGAGAGAGAGAGAGAGAGAGAGAGAGAGAGAGAGAGAGAGAGAGAGAGAGAGAGAGAGAGAGATGCAAAGGTGTGTTAATTGACGACAGAGTCATGAGAGTCTGATTTTGCAAAGACTGAAAAAAAACACCCATGCTATATTTCCTCTTTTAAATGCCATTTAGCTCAGGTAAGTTGTAACATGCATTCACACACACTGGCCTTTAATGTGAAAATAACTTTGATGTTGGGCGTTGCGTTGGAACAAATCAAATATTCTTTTTCTTTCTTTTTTTGCCGCAGATCTCATGTGTAAGCGGCCAAACCTTGGTATGAATCCCGAGTGAACACACACACACACACACACACACACACACACACACACACAGAGGACCGCAGTGCATGTAAATGTAATTGGCATGAAAAAACGCTTTGTGAGATGTTTGTGCGTCTTCTTTAGCCCGGGTGTTATGTGGGACAGAGGAGCAGACGTCCCTAGAAACAGTAAAAAAGTAGAAACATGTAATATTTATGGATCCAGAGTTGTGCGGGTGCCTTGGGTAAACGAAGTCGATTGACGCGCGCGGTAAACCAGTCGCATGTGATTTCCAGCTTCAGTCATTTTGGCAGCACGATGCAAGAGAGAGACAGACACGGAGCTGTGAAACTGGACCCTCTGCCAGAGATGTCGACGGAGAGGAATCCCTGAAACCGCCGTTACCCAGGAAATATGGACAAATCTGGTTTTCTGAGCGAGTGCGGGCTGTTTTTCTGTCGGTTTGTGCACATCGCTACAGAGTGTAGTGGACCAGGATGCCGTGTGGGCGATGCTGCCACAAGGGATACATTGTGATTTCGCAGAGATGTTTTAACAACCCTTGCATACATTAAAATAAGAAAGATCGTCACTCAAGGGATTGGAGTGCAAAGGATCTTTAACATCACCACCTGTTACTAGAAAATCAGGTAAGCCTCATAGACCTTTTTTTGGTTTACATTTACACTGCCTCCTAATACAGTCCACGACGAACGTAGGTAGTTAATTATTATGCCAAACACCCATTAAACGAAACATTAATCCGTTAACAATGTACTTTTTTGAGACGTAATCTGCCTTAATGCTGCGCACCAAGATTGATGTACCAATCACCTAGCCTATATAATCCAATGCATAGTAAAGCATCCCACCCTCTATTAGACACATTTTGTGTGATGCACTGAGCTGAATACTTCACTTATAATGGACCTCATGATGGAACACCCTTTCATTATTGTATGATTATTTTAGGGGATATGTGTGTTTTAGAAACCTTCACATTGCCTCAGTGCAGGTAGCCTGTACACAGTAGCACCCGCAGTACCTCCAGCCAAGGCAGTGGCAGCAGACCTCTTTTCATCCATAGTGCTATTCAGCAGCGTTAAAGTACTCTCTCTCTGCACTGGCTGCCAATAATCAACAACATAGGTTATTGTTTTTTATTTTTTTACAAAATAGGCCATTTTATGTTTACAAATCACTCATCTGCAGCTTCTTCTTGGAAAAAGCATCAAGGCGACATCCATCTGTAATAAACCTGAAGAATTTTTCAACACAGCCAGCTGCTGCTGCTGGTCCAGTGTGTTTTATAGCCTCACAGAAAGCTGAATCCTCCTGTGTTTCACAGAATTCATGTTGCTTCTTTAACTGTAAACTGGTGTGGCAGGGTGCACATATGTACATGTCTTCCTTTCTCATTATGGGCTCCAAGATGAAAGGCAATCACTTTGTATATAAGAAGCCCAGTGAGATGTAGAAATCAGACTTCCCATCAATGATTTTTGTGCTCATAGAAGCACATGCTGAGTCAAGCTGAGCTGAGGTGAGCAGGTCCATTTGCTGGTCATAGGTCAGGAGCAATCGGTTTGATGTGCTGGAGGTCTCACTTCCCAACAAAGGGAAAGATGTTGACATGTCATTGACAATTTTATGCACTAGCACACGCATCCCTCCCCCCTATTTCTGCTTATGTCCTAAATCAAATAGCCGTTTGGCCAAGTGACAGAGGTACACTGGCACAAAATCAGGCCTGAGTGAAATGGTGTCAGTCATGTCTGGTCAATATGTCAGATTAGTGAAAGAGGAAGGAGAGCCAGGGACAACTTGTTTGAATTTTTCATAATGGGTTGTAGTCTGGATCTGCTGATAATTGGAAGAAAGGAGACTGTCACTAAGTTTTACCCAATATAATCACGATCTAAAGCACACTGGCATCGATCATGATCTGGAAACAATGTCTACACTGCACAACAAAGAGTTCCTCCACACTTTGTCTTCCTTACTTAAGTAATCAATAATCTGTTTCTCCTGCAACTGAATCCCATCGGGTCGTTTAAGAATCCGAATTAGTCAAATGTCTTGAAACACACAAGTGTATATGTTGTCCTGAAGGCATTACTGGAAGCAGACAATGTACACAGTGACATCAATTATGTATGTTAACACATTCAAAGTGATGTTGGGAATATTCAAGGGTTGCACTGTCAGTGCTTTGAGAGAAGAATTAATTAATTTCTTAATGTCTTGTGGCTTCAGTCACTGACCTATTTTGGTCATGAAAAAGAGTGTTGTGCTGAAAATGCTGCACAAAAGAACTTGACAAGGCTGGCAGAAAAAAATGGAAAAGTAGCAATGAGTTTCGAGTGAGTAAAAGGTAGAAACTAAAACATGACGTTGCAGATTTGTGCATGTGAAGAAAACAGTCCTCAAAATAGAGCAGTCCTTTAACATTTCCCTGCAGCGATTGTTCTATCTAAAGGGCAGCTAGGAAAGCCTACAGTATGTCACTGTAGAGCTGGACATCTTCATTACAATCTAGCCCCGGAGCCCGGCAGCAGAGAAGAAAATGTATCACACCTGATGTTTCTTTGGGGCTTTTATAGCAACTGTTTGGTCGACCAACCATACAAACTGCTCCAGATGTTGAATTCTCAGAGGAGAAGCCATATGCTTTTTTATTGCGGTGTGATGTATGAGCTGCACAAATAAAAAAGTGTGGATATCTCTCTCAGAGAGTACAGTATGTGCCACAAAGTCACTTACTGTCATGCAACAAGAAAACCATTAGTCTGTCTTAGCAGAGACTGATGGCTAATGAAGCGAATGCACACCAAAGTCTCATGGCGGGGAAGACAGAAGACACAACTCTCATTTATATGCGCCTCGTATACCAGCCCATCTGATTTAGAGGTTCAGGACTGCAACACAGACCAACGCACTGAAAACTACACGTAAGTGATCACTGCCCTAAGTAAAGCAATAAGGGGTGAGATTACACATAATGATTTATGATACTAGCACACTGCTTAACATACAAGCAACAAAGACCATCTAACTTCTATAGCTCCACCACTGCATTTCTGTTAATTCTTTTATGCTTTGCAACATGTAAGTAGCCCAGGCCAGACAATTTTAGGTCACATTTGATTAATGTGGAGAGTCTACTTATTCGTTAAGCAACGCTGCCTTGACAGAATGCTAGAGAAGGAACTCAACCCTGATGGAAGGCAGTCTTCTTCTATGCTGTAAATTGCATTATTGTATTTCCTTTGAACAAATTCAGTCAACCTGTGAATAGAAAATAGCCCAGAGCAGCAGAACAGACTGAATAGCCGTCATATGTTTCTGTGCACTTTACTAGAAGTGAACACACAACAAGCATTTGTTAATTTATTCAGGGCTGAAACAATCAGTAGATCAACAAAAATAAATGTAACCTCTTTACTGTTTGGAGAATTGATTCGTAATTTGTGATTTTGCTGCTGTTTTCTATTTTATTAAGTTGAAATAGCGTTTGGACTCTTGTTCCAACAAAAAAAGTGAGTTTGAGCTCCAGGAAATTGTGATGGACACTGTTTTCTTATATTTTAAAGACTAAATGATTCATACATTAATCAAAAAAACAATCAACAGAATAGTCGATAATGAAAATTAGTTGTGGCCTTACATATGTCAGATATTGTAGCGGTTTTCAGGCGAATACTTCCCATTTTGCAGCTTTAAATGACCCTAAGGGAATCATGCAAACTTTCTAGGAAATAAAGTAAACATGAACTTCATTAGTTGCTAACTGCTGCTTTAATCTCCAGTAAAATGTACAACTATTTAAGGTCCATGCATTTACAGAACTTAAATGATATCCCAAGACAGTCATTTGTTTCATGTCACACAGTTTGAATTCATAAATAATTTGCCTGAGCAATTGAGAGACAGTTCCACATTTCCCTACTTTATATTTAGTAAGTGAGCAGATGTGCCCCGACTGTGTAGCTTCATTTCAATGTAGCCTATAGCCTTTAGCAATATGCTGAGCTTTTTAATCCTTTCATGTACTCTACACACAGCATGGTGCCATTTCCAGGCCCCCAAGTCTTTTCCTGCTTGAGCCTCATTGGTTGAATTACAAAAAATGACTAAATATGTAGACATATAAATTACAATTAAGAGAGTGAATTATGTAATTCAATGGAGTATAATGGCTGCATGTTCATCTGTTGAGCTCAATTAAGACCCTCATTTAAGATAACATGCTTGACTTGACCAATCCATTTATCTACTGGCGCTGCCCTATTATGTCATATGTTAAAGGAAAAAAAAGATTACAATCTAATTAAGAACCCCCACAGTATCAAACATGCTGCAGGACCAGTGTCCTCTAGCTATGGCTTAATGTCCTGCGTATGTCTATCTCTGCTCCCTGATATCCAGCAATATATCTGTGACAATTGTGAAATAATTCTCGCTGAGTTAAGTTGGCAGCCACCTGATATCTGGAGGCTCCCTGTTGCCAAAAAACATACATCATAGTCCGGACGGTCAAGGGTTCAGTCTATAAATGTGTTCATTCCTAATTTACTCTTCCTATCATTCATGAGCATCTGGGCTAGAGAGCCCCATTGGCTGTTGCTGGGGCTCAGGAATCGATTGAGTTACAAGGAAGTGAAATACTTTTATTTTTTGATAAATAATTTTTAAAAGAATTGAAAGTGATACTTTATCTTGTCTAAATGATCCGTATTGAACTTAATCTGACAGCAAAGAAGGATAAGTAGCACTTCTAGCAGCACACAAAACCGGCGCTGTTCAACACAAGATGTGCTCTGCAAATACATAACTGTTCAAGCTGCTTCTTTCCACGAGCCGTTCACTGCAGAAGTGAGTGACGGTTGACTTTATTAATGTGTCAAGAATTATCAGGTGACAAGGAACCTGCACACCACACAACTTTAAACACTAGTCTTTAGATTAAAGCCATGTAGAGCTGAAACGATTAGTCAACAGAAAATTAACCTGCAAAAATTTTGATAATCAAACGGCAAAAGACAAAGCACCAAACTGTCACTGGTTCAAGCTTCTTGAATGTGATAATATGCTGCTTTTCACTGTAAATTAAATATTGTTGGGTTTAGGACTGCTGGTCAGACGAAACATGACATTTGAAGATGTCTGGGCTCTTAGAATTTTTGATGGACTTTTCCCCTCACATTTTCTAGACCAAACTATAAAATAAGAAAATAATCATTATAATTTGAGTTTTATAATTGCATGAAAAAGCCCAACAAAAATGTGCCGTATTTCAATGATAATATGATAATGATAATACCATTTATATTTAAGTATTCACCTTGGGCTGTGGGAATATTTGATAATTTTTCTCTATTTTCTGACATTTTATAGCCCAAATCCTCAACTGATTATTATAGGAAATCATCTGCAGATAATCAATAATCATTGATAATAAAATTGTTAGCTGCAGCCATGATGCCAAGTGAGGAATAGTAAAACAGTTTGTCTTTGCCACTCACACTCATTGAACAGGCCATACTGTATGTTATACTCCAGAGATACAAAATCATAACAGATCAATGCAAACAGACACAAAAAACCCAGGCAATTACACAGCTATAGATTGAGACATAAAGATGTCTACATACATACATACATACATACATACATACATCTAGCTAACATTTCTACAGCCTAGTAACACTTTTCAAAATAAGTACTGTACATAGAAACTAAAGTAAGAATAGATTGCTAGCAGCAACAACAATATAAATCATATGTTGACACACAAAGAGCCCAAACCAACAAAATCATGTAACCTTGGACAAAATCTGCCAATAAAATCAGCATTCTCTCCTGATTTAGATAAATCCACAATTCCTCAGAACAATGTCAATTATGGACGGGGACAACATTTTCCAAATTGGGCCCCTATCCAACCCGCTCTAGTACCATAACCCTTTGCAATGGTTGGGGTCATCTGTACCCTTTGAACTCACCTGGACGACAGGCCTGCTCATAACTAATGTATGGAAGAAAAATACACCCATTTTGCCTCTCTAGAATTAATTTCTTGGGAGGAAAAAAACGAAATGAGTAAAAAATAAGTAATCACGATGATGTTTTTCTACAGAAATATTAAAGAAAGGTGTACATTACAGAGGAGTTTGGCAGCAAACATTAGAAATGTCATGTTGTCTAACATAAACTGAGCAGATCCTGTGAAACTTCACTGTTGATGTTGAGGCAGGACGCTTTTGAGTAACATAATAGCTGCTATCATCACTTGCCAAATTAAAAAGCTGTACTCCCAGGCACAATATGTTCCAGGTTGCAGTACCAAGTGAACAGTACACTAAGTGAAACCCATCTAAATCTTTTGAGTAGTAAAACTACATTTGCTGGAGCACTCTGCAAACAGCTGCTCCACCTCTGTTCACAAATGGCCATTCATCATTGTGTACAGGCCACAGCTGTCCTCAAGAGATGGAGATGTCCCGTTACAATCTTCACATCATCCAAGCAATCTAACTCTGCTTCTCTCTCGGTTTCCTGCCATTGTGTCAAAGACAAGTGCATTATTTGAAAAACATTGCAAATTGGTAGGACTGAAAATATCTGATGCTGTGGTTGTAAAAGGAGTTACGCTGACTCAACTTAAAAGGCACAAAAGGTTCGGCCTATTTAATCTGTGGATTCTCACAGAAAAATAAAAGGAAGTGCTGGCGCTTGACAGGATGTACAGGAGGCCACCTGGTAAGACAAAGTGCTCATCTCAGAGCTGCAGACACATTTTCAGCTGACCACATGAAGACATTCATTTTTAAAGCAGGTCCACAACTGATGTCAGGATTTCTCTTACATCCATTACAGACCTGGCTTGTCTCCGACTGCTCGATGTGGAGCGGCAGGCGGAGAAAGGTTGAGAACTCTGATCTTGTATCTCTAAACTCAATAATCCTTAAATAATAAATGTGTGGAACACGCATACATTCACATAGTAAAATAATACATGAAGGATTCCATATATGTATTTCAAAATGCATATCAATTGTTTTCTCAGTTGCAAAATGTGCAACATTTGTTTTTCATATACTTGTATATTAATATTTAACTTAATAGAAATGTGAGTACATTTTAGAACTCATTTGTTGTATTAATAATTGTTGTACTCATTGATTATTTTAATTGTGTATTATTTTAATTATTGATTATTGTAGTAGTTTATTGTTCAGTTGTTTGATCTATAAAATGTCAAATAATTATAAAAGATAATAATTCCCATCAAATTTATCATCGGCTCAAGGTGATGTCATCACGGTGTCCAACTACAGTTCTTAACCCAATGGTATTAAATCAGATACAGTAAGCCCAAGAAAAGCAAAATATTTTTAGAAGCTGGACAGATTTTTGGCATTTTTCCACACAAAATGACTTAAACAATAAATTTCCTATGATTAACATTAACTTTCTGAACTACAGCCTACATAATGATCATAAAGTTAAATCATCTCTCTAAAGCACAAACTAATTATAACCTTGTCATTATAACCTGCAGAACAGACTGCATTAGTTTTACCTAATACCTTTCTAATAATAAGCAGACTACTGAGTGTAAGTATGTCAACATATATATATATCTCCACAAATTAGTCAATTTAACTTGAGTTAACTCAATGTTTCCCAAACTTAGGGTCGGGACCCAAAATGGGTCGCAGACCCGTTTTATTGGGTCGTCAATTGGCAGAGTAAAATGAGAATCTGGCTTTTCGACTTTAGCGTACCTGAAAAACTAATACAGAAACAGACTAAATGCTCAGAATGACCCCAGAATGACCCCAGAATGACCCCAGAATGACCCCAGAATGACCCCAGAATGGCACTTTCAAAAACCGAACCTAGAGTAGATCAGCTGGTTGAGATCTTCAACCAGACACATACATCTCATTAAATTCAAATCAGCATTATTAAAAACATGTTGGTGTCGGTACTGAGGGACGATGGGAGGGGACGGAGACACAGAAAGGACAATAGAGACCTTTTCTGTTTTGATTACTTTTTTAATGGAATAAATATACTTCATATACATTTAAATTTATGGTTTGTTCCGTCTTTTGTCCACAGTTTAAAAATGTAGATGTTACAATGATTCATGGTGTATTTTTGTAAATTTGGGTCCCGGGGAGACACCAAATTTCTCTTTTGGGTCTTGAGCTGAAAAAGATTGGGAACCACTGAGTTAACTTTATCGCCATTACAAAAAATGTTGTTTAGATCTTATGATGCACAACTGACAGCTTGCAGCATTAACCTATGATATTTTCTATTTGTGGCTATGTAAGATTAATAAATAAAATAAATGTATTTAAGCTGAACCAGCCTGAATTCATATGTTGATGTAAAACCATATCTTGCAATGTATTTCATAAATAAAATACCTGTCTAGGAGGAAGAAGACCCATTTAGGATCGCTTTAGAATCCTTTCATGTCCCACAATTCTCTCCCTTTTATTAAAACTAACTATATAGACAGTCTTCTCGATGATGGTCTCATTTGCATATGTAGGTCATATAGAGACATCAGTATTAAATTGAGACTGTTTCATAACCAATTGAAAAATCCTTGTAGCTGCTTTAAGATAATCTGATATCACATCATCTAGAGGATTTCTTCAAAGACGGTAACATATTTTTAACAAATACATGAGGTTTTATCAAGGCTGCTGTTACTTTATTCAGTACTTACTTTATCAGGAGTCACTGATTTATGCATTAAATGTATCTTGAAATACATTTTATGTAAGTTTTATTTTTTTTTTGAAATCCTGCAGAACAATGATCATAGCGGTTAACGCCATGGCTCAACAAGAAGGTGGCATCGAGCCAACAATGCATTACTAACAAGGAGGATTTTTCAAGGGTCTACAATTGTAACTTAAACACTTTTAAAGAGTCATCTAGGCTTGGCATACAAAAATGGTAGAAAATAAGTTAATTGCATTTTGGCATTCATATGCACAAATCCACAGGTTTTTCTGACAGGTGTTTAAGAGGATCCTTCATCGCAGGCTGAAGAATGGGATTGACAGTTTTGAGTTTGCTTTTGAATTTACTTTTTTGTGCACCAGATGTTTTTTTGGGGAATAAATCTGTGAATTGCTTGTGATTTACATCCCACATTAATGCAGTAATTGTATTGACATTACACTCATCTGTGTAGTTGGCAACTGTAGATTACATATTTTCATACGTAGTCAGAAGCTTTGAATCAACAATATTCAGCTCTGTTTTTGGGCTCTTTTAAAGACTGATTTTTATTTATTTTTTTTTGTGTTGAATAGCAACTCCTCGCCTGCAAGTGGGTTTAGTATCAGAATGATACCTTAACTACATCCTCCTTCTGTTACTGCAGCAGGGACCGCCAGGAGGGAAACCCTTACACGATAGCCTCATTCTGTTCTTCAGCACCAGCTCTTCAAACCCCCCAGCCGGCCAGGAGAGGTGACAGCACTGCTCTCCAACCACCTAAGTCTGACAACCATGATTTGGGGAGGCCCTCTGCTACAGCTCAGATCAAGGATCAACTCAATGCTTGATGGCTAGATCTCACCGTACAGTGAGCTTGGGGCCTTTCTACTGAGGTAAGTCTCTGACTTCCTCTGCAGCACAGGTTCTATTATTCAAGTGTGAGCCATTTTTGTTCTGTACTCGTTTTGTCAAGTCAAGTGGCAGTCGGGTCTGATTAAAACTGAGTGGAACTGGTTTATGTAAATGAGGTTCTTGCATAGTATTTCCTCAAGACTGTTTACTTGTGTATCTGTCTGTAAAGAGAGAGTCAGATGATATGTGGCATTTATTGTGACTTTTCTTTAAAATCAAAATACGACTCCGGTCAGTTTTTAATTTCTCCCGCTGTGGCCCAGTTTTGTGCTCTCTCTGACAAGACATCAGATAGATTAGATTAGATTATACTTTATTTATCCCACAACGGGGAAATTTCCTTATTACAGCAGCAGCATTTTCTTCTATACAGCAAAAACCACACAAACAAGTAAACACACAAGAAATACAGGCAAACAATAAACAATAATTATAAGGTAGACAGAAAGTAAGCAGAATGGTGTCAAATAAAGGTATTTTAAAGTATATTTTAAAGTGCGGCCATGATACAAGAAACAATATTGCAGTGTAAGTGACGTTAAAATTAAATTGAATGTGTAATTGGAGTAGTAAAGCAAGAGTCGGTAGCACAATATAAATTATATTAACCTGTGACTATAAATATTGAAAAGTAAGTACTTGTAATAAAATAATATAAATACCGATAAATATAAACAGAAAGTGTGTGGTGTAGATGGGAGATAAAAAGGAACAGAAACTACAACATTATCAGGTAGTGCAGGTGTTGTAGAGTCTGACAGCGGCCGGGATGAAGGACCTGCGGTACCTCTCCTTCCTACACCGTGGGTGTATCAGGCAACACATATACAACAACATTGTATATGGCAACACACTTTATTTCTGGGAGCGCTGGATTCAATATTGAAACATTTATTAAGATACCTGGGTTCTCACCTTTTACTAATGCATTATTCATTAACACTTAATGGTCTCCAGTTTTCTCCCGAGATTGCTCAATGGGGATTTTAGTGTCTTGAGTTGAGATAGAAGAAGTCCATTTCAATAAAAAATCTATTTGTCTTAATTTTCTTAGTTCGGAACTTTAATGAAAATAACCTGCTAACAATGCTAGTTTACATTAGCTGTACGGTTTTGCTGCAGCGAGATGGCCTTGTTGTTAAGCATTTTCCTCTGCAGTCTAACTCAATCTTTTCTCCATTGCAGTATCTCTCACTGCATAGTAGCACATGGATTTCAAGACTTCAAATGAAGAGGTTGGTAGGATTCAATCAATATAACATTTTGACAGTAAATTGATTACTATTGTATAAACAGCCTTGGAATTATCAATTGCCTGAAATAGTATCACTGAAAGCATGCGGCTAGAACAGCACATACATCTGGGGCCCTGTATGCAGCCTCAGTGGCTCCACCCTCCCTTGTAATAGATCCATTGTCACACCTGCACAAGAATGTAATCAACAAGGAAACACATACAATAAAAGAAACTTGTGCAAAGTGTTGCGCCAAAGTAACAGGAGAGGATGGTGATGATGGACCTGCAGTTGATCCACTCTTTGTGGTTTGTCAAACTGAGGCCAGTGTTGCATCATTCATCAGCTAACTATCATGAAATTATATAACAATGATAAACCATTCTGACATATTGCTAGCAAGTTGATTTCCCTGTGATTGTTTTCTTTCTCGCACCTTACTTTCTATTTTCTTTTAGTAATTTACCTTAATTTTTTAAAATGACATGGCTGCTTCAAAATTCAATTCAAGTCCTCAGCATAATTATTGCTTTGGTAACAAACTTTAGCCCATATGACTGCAGGAGTGCACTAAACTATGTGCATCTTTCAGAGGGGGAGGAGGTCTAATATTGTTTTAGATACAAGAAATAATCAATTTTTTTGGTCAGCCAACAGTAAAAGATACAGTAATAGAACAGTTTGTATGATATCTTACAAAAAGTCATGCTCAATTTTTGATGTTAAACATAAATGTCCAGCAATTGATCAGTGTGCCTGAACTCCCCTGCAGTGCAGAACTTGTTTAGGAAACCAAACTACTTGGTTAGGTTTAGGAAATTATTGCGGTTTCGTAAGTTACGTATGTGGAGTCAGGCATTACAATGGTAAAATCGGTTAAAATAATTCAAAGTTGACTTCCTTTCACATGGGGCCTCCTAGGTCTCCTAGGTGAAAGTCCCTGTGTGTTTGACCCAACCATCGATCCTGACATCCTCCCTATGCGGATTTTGTCAATCTTTATACTACGTGACATCCTGACTTCCTACTCAGGCAGCCCTGCACGTCCTGACTCACAATTAAGTGGGTTTATAGTGTGCATTCCTCTCTGTAGCTATAAGTAAGAACAGTAAATGAGAACAGCCTGATAGGTTGCTTATAATGCTAATAACGTTAAATTTAAAAATTGCAGATAAAAGCAAACTTTTAATACCAGGCTTTTTTTGTTGATGTTGGGGCCCCTGGTTATTAGTTCCACTACTCCCATCATTTCAGCCCTAGGTTAGAAAGAGATATGCTGCTGTGGAAATAATCATGCACATACTACCTAATCAGAGACGATAATGTAGATAATAATAGAGGCATGTTAGGAGGTGAGGGTAACAGATAGACATACAATAGGATCAGAGATAGAGCTAATTAAGTACAAGGCAAGCGCTACAACAGGTCAAACAATGCTCAACTACACGAGACGCAGTCTCACCCAGCTATATATAATTATGGCACTACTGCCCTCATTTTGCTCAGCTAATGAGTCTGACACACACATTACTTCAAATAATGTGAATTAATGCCCAATTCATTGCAATTCTCATGCTGCAGCTGCATGCAGTAGCACATTTCTTCACATTACTCATTACAGATGAAAGATAATATGCTCCATAAACTGACTTTCATTCAAGTTTGACCTGCAGTTGTGATACTCTGTCTAAGAATAGCAACCACGCAACCAACTTGTCTTGTTAACTGATAAGCGGTGTGTCCCGGGTGACAAGGATGCTGACACTGGTGTCTTTCTTTTCTTTTAGCAGTCTTGTCAGGTGAAGGTGCTTCTTTTATTTAGACCTTTTTAAGTCAAGGACAGTGCAGGCATTGCAATTAGCCAGGGAGAGAGTGAAGGATATGCAGAATGCAAATTTATGCGGATTAGCATGTTCTAATGGATCATTGGAAACAGACACAGTCCTCACACTTGCTTGTATGAAGCAAGGAAATTCAAATGTGGAGGGTGAGCTTGGTTCCAGATACTTAATTTCACAGGTTCCTAATTTGCCATCATCCTCATCAGCCTTACACGTGCAGTTAAACAAATGAGATGATTTAATGTTATTCTTTCAGCGTGAATGTATACATAGCACACAACTCATAAAAAGCTGCTTCTTAGAGGGTCTGCTTGTAATTTGAAACCATAGTACAGCAGTTGTCCTGTGTTTTTATATCTAAATGTGTGATTATTATTACTCAGTGCTGAATATGGTTATTTTAAGAAACATTAACAAGGAAAGTAGTAAAAAAAGAAAATAACAGCCAAAACTCTGTATCCTAATTTCCATGCATCCTGCAGCGAGTATTCTCAACGACATTTCATTTCATGGCCAGTTAATTCAGTCGTGGAAGGATGATGAATGATTTTATCTTTCTGACTGTTCGCAGACAAAGACTGGGATTTATTTGATGCAAGAAGGTAATGAGGAGCCATTTAATATTCGACTACATTTGGCCAAAGATATTCTGACCATTCAAGAACAAGATGTCATCTGTGTGTCAGGAGAGCCCTTTTATTCAAGTGTAAGTAACCCAGTCCATCTCATAATTGCTAAATGCCACACTTCACACACTCATAAATTGAAATCCATAATATGTACTTCACAATACATGAAGGTTACAGCACATACAGAAAGACACTGAATGTGAATAACAAATCTACATCAGTTAATCTATTCCTCATTAATCAAGTATAGCTATTAAATAGTGATCCACCTACTGGAGTGGATCATGGTGTATAGAGCGTAATCTTTAAGCCACACATCACGTCTGACAACTTTTTTCCTTCACATGAATAAATGAGTGAATGAATAATAAATTTACTGTTACCAATAAAAAAGAAGAGTCCATGACCTCTCCCAAAATGTTATTTTAACTATTCATTCAGTAACATGTTGCTGGATGAATCTTTGAAGATAAATAGAGGAAGCGCTTGTGTCTTCTGACACATGATTATGATAACTATTAACAGAAAAAGTCAAGACCTGCTACAGTAATAAAACCTTAGCATGTAGTCTTGGTGACTAAAATGTAATAAAAAAGGTTGAGTTCTTGCACACTGTTAGCACTGACTGTATTTAAATTCAGTGCCAGGTATCAAATTCCCAATATGATACAACAACATATTTTATACTAGAGCCACAGGCTGCAACAACCACTAAAAAAAGGAGTCAAATCACGGAACACCTGAGACAATTAGATAATCAATAATTGTTGAGACAAACACACCAAAGAAATATATTTTGTGAATTAGGAGAGAAAGGGAAGAGGAGTGGACAACAACCATTCCAAATTAAATATTCAAACTTGGTGTTCATAATTTGAACACTGATTTGCTGTAAAATTAAGATTCTGCCTGTCGGAGGTCTACAGTATGACTGAAGTATTGTATTTTCAATTAACTTAGTACTGACAGTGTGTGGGAATCTGAACAATTTTTTCCTTCACACTTGTCTACCAGGTGTGCCCCAGCCAACACTTTGTCATTTTACATTTATAATTAAATCTAAATGTTATCTCACATGGATGGATGTAAATACTGTTAATCTTCAAGTGACTAATGTACTGTATAGTTGGGGCTGGGTGATATGGCTGAATTTTTTTTATCATTAAATAGTTTGTAAACAGGTAGGCCTGTATGTCAGGATATTGCAAATATATGCAAAATCACATCAAGATGTATCAAACATACAGTATGTTAAAAGCAGTTAACTGTGTTCTACTTATGTAACGTGTGAAGCAAAAGTTTGACATTTAAGAAACGCTTAATCTTGTTCAAACATTTGTAAAATGAAAGAAATGTCCAAAAATGATAGAAAACAAATAAGGATGAATCAATTCATGTTTTTTAGGTTTTGTCTTGCACCATTTTATTTCATTATGATTAAATTAAAGTTCTGACAAAAGCAGCTCTTCCCACTTGCTCTGTTGTAAGAGATCCCACAGGAACTGGACTGAACTCATTTGCCGGCTCTAACTGAATCTCTTTCAGGAGAGGACTGTAACGATCAGGAGGCAGACAATTGGAGGGTTTGGCCTAAGCATCAAGGTAATTTAGATCTCAGCTGATTAGGCTGCTCCTCCTAGCTGCTTTAAATTAAGTCTGAAGTGTTATCGATCATTTTCTTTTCAAACCACAATAATGATTATTTTCTTGTCAAACTGCAATAACAGTGATAGCTGAGGGATTTGCTGACAATTGTGTTGCTTTTGAGTGTCTTTGACTCATTCTGTGTTTATGCTGCCTTATCTCCTTAGGGTGGAGCAGAGCATAAAATCCCTGTTGTGATATCAAAAATATCTAAAGAACAAAAAGGTATATTGTTGTTTATAAAAACATTTTACACTGTCCCTTTGACTCCTCTAGTTTCTTTTTACTGATGTGATTTTTATTCCCAGCTGAACTCTCCGGGCTGCTTTTCATCGGGGACAGCATCCTTCAGGTAAAATGCCAAAACTCATCTACACATCTTATCCTACTCTGCAAAATAACACATACTGCATCTTTTAATTTTTTTTTTAACTGTTTTTTTTTTTTTTTTAAACTGTTTTTGTGTAAAGCACTTTGAATTGCCCTGTTACTGAAATGTGCTATACAAATAAAGCTGCCTTGCCTTTAATAATTCATGTGCCACATGTCTACAAAACGGCATCCCTACAGGTAAATGTCACATCCCAGATCTTTCATTTGTTATATATATTCCAGCAAAACTCATATCTCTCTCAACTCATCTGATGCAGAGGATACATTTCCAAGCCAGCAAAAGACGCTCTGTATTCATGGCAACTGTGGATGAGACTGTTGTTTACAGTGTTCAGCGCAGATGCCGTAACAGTTATTGTGCTTGCCTCATTAATCATTTTGAAGATCCAACTACAGTGATGTGATGCCAGCAGTATTATAT
Organism: Percina caprodes; assembly: GCA_013375575.1. Classification (NCBI taxonomy): domain Eukaryota; kingdom Metazoa; phylum Chordata; class Actinopteri; order Perciformes; family Percidae; genus Percina; species Percina caprodes. The sequence continues at coordinate 2,962,247 of JABXJD010000037.1, forward strand.
AGGGTAACCCTGTTACTGTTGTTTTCAGATAAATGGAATAAACGTTAGAAGTTATCGCCACGAGGAAGTGGTAAGCTGTCATCTCATATCTCGTATTTTCAACAATGCAACAGCTCTTTCAACAGCTGATCTTTTCTTCCTTTAGGATTTGTATATTTTTGACATGCAAAGCCAATTGTTTCTGTTTCATGCTTTTTTTTTAAATGAAACTGCAAGAAATATGTGTATGTCTGTGTACATCTCTTATCTTGGCTTTTCCAGTCTTAGACGTTCGCATACCATGTTTCATGACAGCAAGCAATTGTCAGAAAACCTCACAGTTTACAGCTCCTTCAATGAAAAGAATCCCGCGTTTTTAACTTCCAGGTCCAGGTTTTGAGAAATGCTGGTGAAGAAGTGACTCTTACTGTCTCTTTCCTAAAGAAGACTCCTGCCTTTCTGAAACTGCCTCTGTGTGAGGACTGCACATGTAAGAAACCTCTTTAATCACCATTACTGCAGTGCAAAATAATTAACCAAGAGTATTTATAGCTTGTATTAATGTCAGTCTGAGGATTGGTTGTCCTGGTGACAGTAAACTAGAGCCTGAATAGCTACTTTGAAAATAAGAAATGGTAATATAGTTGCTTAATTTTTTCGACTTTGTGTACTCATCTTGACAAGCAGCCCTAAATAAAGACGCCACTTTGCTAAAGAGAGGGGAAAAAAGAGAGGAATGGACGCATCTCAAGCTTCACAAAAGATGCTAAAGACCAAACTGAAAGAATTGACATTGCTCATTGTGGTGCAATTGATTGCTCTTGCATGGGGAAGCTTCAGTCCCGTCATCAGACATGAAAGCTTTCATAAAAGCCTTTCATTCACGTATATAGGCCAGTTTGACTGGCCATCCAAACAGTCAACTGAATACAAATTGGCACAGAGCAGAAGCCCACACTGGAGGAGAACAAAGTGGCATGCTTTGTGTTGATATCTGTGATTCACTGCAACTGGAAACCTTGAAATATATGGAGGTGTTGCTCTAAATGTTTAGTTTTTAATTTATTTTGTCTTGCCATTTTTGTATGTGTCCTTGCTGTACATTCAGGCATCCCCAGCGACCACAGTAGTGGGACCTCCTCACCTCTGTGTGATAGCGGCCTGCACTTGAACTACCATCCCAACAACACGGTACTCTTTTTATTAGCTTCATCTTTCAATTATTCTCTAAATGTCCCTCTGTTACCACGCAGCAGCATTCCTGGTGCCAGAAAGTTGTTTCTATGCAACTGCCACTCGCTGATAACTGGGATGCTCTATCTTTATCTGTTGAGGAGGGTGAATCAGATTTCCTCTGCCGCTCGCGCTCGCTCGGCTTGCCTGTTCACCTGCAGCAACAGCAGCAGCAGGACTGTTGACATGTTGATTGTTTGAGATGTGCAGTGTGGGAAACAAGCACCTCTAAATAGCGTTTCACACTTCTGCAGGACACGTTGTCCTGCTCATCCTGGCCCACGTCCCCGGGGCTTCGCTGGGAGAAGAGATGGGTGGACCTGCGCCTTATTCCACTGCTTCACTCACGTCTGTCGCAGTACAACCCAGGCTCTGACATATGCAGGTGAGCTTCTGGACTTCATATTGAAGAGTCAGTGGTGTCTGTTCTCACTTGCAGAGCTGGTATCTTCCTGTAAGGAGATGGGCCTAAAGGCCTGCCATGCTAAGATCATTTGTCAAATCCTTAGGGGGTTTCAAATAGAGCAGACTGCCATCCTATCAAGTACATTCCTTTCCTTTCCCTAACCAAAATTAAATAAGCAAAGGAGTTCTGCAGAAAGACAAACCCACTGAATAGTATATGCTTGACATAATAAGTCATTGAGCTGTAAATAAATACATTTTCATTTTGCTACACTGTGGATGATAGAAACAGTAATATTGTGGATTGACTCTTAATGGACCACACTTGTGGTTTGGCATGTTTAAGACTATTAACAAAAAAATTGCACAAGTGGAAGTTTTTTTTAGATTGATTAGCCATGTATTGGGCTGGGTATTCAGTTTATTTTATGACAGAATAAAGATCTTTGCATTTTTAACACTTCAGACTTAAGGCAGACCAGAGTAAACATTTTGTTTGCTTTATTTTGGTTATGAAATTGCGAGTAGGCCCTTTTTTTAAAACTTGTTAATACATTTAAAGCCATACAGTGATGAACCTACAGAGAATTGATTGAGAATTGAGAGATTGTTCAGCTGCTAACGAGCCAAATATTTCCCTCAGGAGTTAAAACAACCTTAAAAAAGAGCAATATTTAACTTGCATTCAGTTGGCCAGAAACATGCAACTGCTCGATATGTAAATGAGCAACAGTTTGCTAGCAAGTTTGCCATATCAACTTAAAACCTTAGTGTGTAACTTTTTGATATTAATGAACGTCCGTTACATTGAAGCCAATGAATTGCTACAAAGCTAATTAAGACTTATCTCCACACAACTCTCTCAGTATGGCTATGTTCAGAAACTAGTGTCGTCCGGCAACTTCGGCACGCAGAAATTTGAGTGAAGATAATTACCTCTTCTGAAGAGTCCAAGTTTTTTTAATCCACCGTGTCCCACTTGGCTACTAGCAGCTATGCGCGGTCACGGAAGGCTTGTAACATTGGGACACGCCGACAGTTTTGTTCCCATTACTTAGAATTCCTCATGGGGCAGACAGAAACTACGCACTATATCTTTTTTTGTGGGTGGCAGTAGCTCAGTCTGTAGGGAGTTGGGTTGGGAACCAGTTATTGCAGGTTTAAAGGAATTGTTAAAGCGGGATTTATGCTTCTGCGTAAAATACACACACACATGACTCACATACCAATGCACAAGTAAACATGAGGCCATTTACATGGACTACGGTAAAAGCTCTGCGTGGAGCATCCGGAGAATCATACTGTATATCAATATTTAGATGTTAGATGAGAATTGTTACTATTTGTGAAAGAGTCTGCCCAGTGGATATTCCATTAAATGGAATAATTTGGCTTTGACCAACTGAAATAAATTAATGAGGAAAATACATATTGAAAGTACATTTCTGGTTTTTGCAAGCGGTTTCTCATCCTGTAGTGATATCAATGGAAACCAATGAACTAATGGCTTCCTTAAACATTGTTAATCAATTAAATAAGTAATGAGTTATGTCAGTGTGTTGTTTTTAGTTCATGAGCTAAAAAATGCGAAATCACCCCATAATCTTTTTGTTTTTCTCCTCATTCAGGAAAAATGCTTTCCATGTCATAGCTGTGGACGGAGTGTGCAGTGGAGTTATACAGTTCCCCACAGCTGAAGACTGCTTGGACTGGCTTCAGGCAATAGCGAGCAACATTTCCAGTCTCACCAAGCACAATGTGAGTATAAAATAATAACACTTGTTAGCTCTGCTGCCTCTCGCTGTCCCCCATGTAAACCAATAAGATGTTGGGTTAGGAGTTAGTGCAAAAGAATTTGTGGCTCGTCAAAAAGTCCCTTTGCAAATGTCATGGCAACATATACTGTATTAATGTCTTTTCACAGTGGGAGTACAATACACACTTATTTATCAGAGCTTGAGGTCACAATAACAGCAGTTGGGCTTTACTATACTATCCCCTCAACCAAACTCATGCAGTTACTGTATAATCTTCTAATTCAATATATTATGTAATACAATAATGACAGAAAGAGTTCACAAGAAACAAAGACTTAATGTAATGACTTAAAGCATGTTTCCAGATGCTCAGCGGGGTGGTCAAATACTGTTGACAAGCTCCATCATGTGTGGTGGCTCATACAAAACCTAACAGAGAGTGTCTAGTGTGTGTGTGTGTGTGTGTGTGTGTGTGTGTGTGTGTGTGTGTGTGTGTGTGTGTGTGTGTGTGTGTGTGTGTGTGTGTGTGTGTGTGTGTGTGTGTGTGTGTGTGTGTGTGTGTGTGTGTGTGTGTGTGTGTGTGTGTGTGTGTGTGTGTGTGTGTGTGTGTCCTGGGGAATAATGGAGCCGTGGTTAATTGGAGTGGACAAAGTCATGGACGTACTATACATAACACTGATTGCTCACTGCCAGAATGGTCTCAAAAGTGGAAAGTGTATTTCTCTCTCTGGCCTCAGCATTAACTGAGGTGTGCAAATGAGTTGGCAAACTAGATGGGTGTAGGATAGACAGATTTCAGATGCTCTAAAGACTACATGATTGTAATATGGCCCAACCATTACATTGATGATAAAAAAACTGTGCATCCTTTTTATTTGATGCTCTGGATTTTACGTTTCCTGCTGCACACAGTATAAGCACACTGTTCACCTCAGTTTATAACAAACTGTTCTTTTTTGACGGTTCAGAATGTGCTTCCAGTAATAGAAAATGAACTGAAATATAACCAGAAAATTCAAAAGAGCAACAAGACTGTCACGGTTCAATAGCGGACCCAAATGCACAACTCAGAGCAGAGAGTAAAAGGTAATGGATTTTTATTGTATGGACTACAATCCAGGCAAAAAGACGTGGTATAACATACAAGCTAGAGGTCTACAAAAATACTGAGAAAGAAATACTAGGGATAATGCTGGATACGCTTCCCTAATGTGTGTCACATTAGGTTAATCACACAATGCAAAACAAAGGCAGAAAGACAAGTGACCTGACACAGAGACAGATGTTAAGTTAAAGGTCCCATGGCATGAAAATTTCACCATATGAGGTTTTTTTAACATTAATATGCGTTCCTCCAGCCTGCCTATGGTCCCCCATTGGCTAGAGATGGTGATAGGTGTAAACCAAGCCCTGGGTATCCTGCTCTGCCTTTGAGAAAATTAAAGCTCAGATGGGCCGATCTGGAATCTTGCCCCTTATAAGGTCATAAGGAGCAAGGTTACAGCCCCTTTCTCTGCTTTGCCCACCCAGAGAATTTGGCCCAACCATGAAAGAGGGACATCATGGCTTTCAAACAAGCAAAGTTTTTTTTTGTATAGTTCTTTAAAAATAAAAAGGAAACTTGTTTTGGGGAGAATAACATTTCTCTAGGCTGAGTTTTCCTAGTATCCTTACCAAAAAAGCTGCAAATGTTGGTAGGTAATATTAAAATGGCTGGTGGATTTAAGACAAAAAATAATCATTTCTTGAATGAATCAAATTTGAACATATGTGTCAGTGGCTTGTTGCTCTTTACATTGTTAGTTAAAGCTACATTGTATAAGAATTTCTCCCATCTATAGGTGAAATTGTATGTGACAACAGACTGAATTTCACTTTCTAGCCGCCACCCCCATTAAGAGCGCGTTCTAACTCCTACGGTGGCTGAACCCGAAATTAACGACAACTTCGTCCATTAGTGTCTCTTCCAGAGTAAAAATAATCTTCTCCCCTCCCCGGCATTCGTCACAGTCAGTGCCACTGAGTGAAAAGCACGAAAGGCGGAGCAGTATAGCCTGTATGTCCCTTAACGCAAACGTATTTCAAGATGGCGCATGATTCTTCAGCGTCTACCCCAGTTCATGCAAGCGTAAATGTCAAAATCCAAGCCAATAGGAATACTTGAAATTGATGGTGGTGGTCAATATTCTTAAAAAAGGACAAGTTTGTGAAGGGGAATACAGATTTTAATAATGAACAACTACAATATAGCTTTAATTTCCTATCCTGGCCTTGGACACATTAATACAGTTTAATAAAGTACTTATTGGACTTTAACTTATCATTACACTTACAATAATGAGCGTAGCTGTCCTCAATTTAGGTCATCCTGTACGTCTCATCTCTGTTTTTTTCCTGCATCCACTGTGTGTGTGTGCACGCGTCAGTCGAGCAGCAGCCCGGCCCGCTGCAGAGAACCGACAGGATTTAAACAGCAGCCGCTTCAGCGACTTTAGAGTTAAAAATCGTTACAGGATACATTGATGTTAAAATGTATACAGGTTGGCTGGACGGACTGAAATGTTTTGGGCGGTCTTTTGCTGTATATTTTGTTGGTAAATGTGAGTCACACACATATCGTCTTCATATCAGCAACAAGGAAATTAATTTGGTGATCAACCCGTTCTCACTCCTGATTGGTCATTGGCTCTCAGTCACATACGGATGCAAAGTCTGGCACGTGGGACTGCTGAGATCGGTTGAAGTCGCAGGAAACTCTGGTCATTGGTAAAAATCTACGGAAAAGTTACGGTGATTGGTCAAAACTGCAAGTCGCACTAAAGTCGTAGTGATTGGTTGAATTGGCGCAATTGCCACATCGCAAAATCCTGGAAGGATTTCTACAGCCAAGCTAGCTGCTCTGTGCAGCGGTACATAGACACTGGTGCTTTGAGATAAATGCTAACTTTGACATGCTAACTTGCAGATGTTTAGTGTGTTAGCATGATAACATTTGCTAATTAGTACTAAAAGCAAAGTATGTCTGAGACTGATGGTAATGTCATTTGTTTTGCAGATATTTGTTCATAAACCAATGAAAGATTTTGAGCTGATGATTTTGACGCTAGATTAAAAGTGAAGAGATTGCCAAAGTCATTACAATTTGGGGGACTTGAATCTCAATACTTCAAAAGTGTGAACTTCATGGTGGCACTAAAAAAAAAAGATGAAGGATATTCATATTCAGTAGGATATATCGTCTAGTGACCCTAAATGAACTTCATGGCGATCCATCCAATAGTTGTTGAGATATTTCAGTCTGAACCGCAGTAGGCGACACACAGACAGCTGAAAACTAATATAACATATATAATAACTTTTTTATTCGGTCTCTTTTAACTAAATTGCACCTATCAGATACTAAATAACAACACATTTTATATTTGTATGATGTTTCATTTGTTTCAATGTGTTTTTGTGCTTTGTGTTTTCATTTCTGCTGCTGCACAAGCAATTGCCCTTTTGGGACAAACAAAGTGATTTATTGATTGATGTATCGTGCTGAGGATCAGCCAGAGTCCCGCAAAGACCTTAAAAAATTCAATAAACTGTAAAACCAGGGAATATATTTGAGGGCTTGTGGTAACACATTTTTTACCCATTTTGTAATAAATAAAATAAATATTCATAGATAGCCCTTTTTAAAAAATGAAAATGAATGAGCTCCACATATTTAACAGAGGAATATTGCACATGAGATGTGCAGTTGAACCAAAATAGCACAGACACCTAAAAATATGAAAATCACGGACCTAATTAAGAGTAGGCTCTTTCTCTGCTTCTAGGGTAGCTTCAGTCTTTATTTGATAACTGTCATGAAATTGAAATGAGCAGATTGCAGTCAAATACTACACCATTTGTCATGAAGAAATGCCTCTAGTTCTCTAAGCGATGGAGGAGGAAGTCCACGCTGCTCTCTACAAATGTAAAATGTTCTTCTGCAACTTCACTAGTACTTGAGATAAGAATTGATAAAATAAGAAATTGTTGTGCCAAAGATGCTCAGTATACCATTAAAGTATACATACTTACATGTAAACAGTAAATATATATTGTTCTTTAGTATTTTGCATTATTTTACATGTCTTCAAGATTACTTCAAAAATGAGACCTTAATTGTAATGGGACTTACCTGATTAAACAAAGGTTTAGTAACAGCTGCATCACTCTACAAGAAGCAAAAATGATGAAACAGTATAGGATTTAACTGCAGTGGATTGAGCATGAAGATTTATGTTGACGATATGTTGTTGTATAAGCATTGAAAATGGCAATGAACAAGGAGGTACATCTGTTACAATGCAGCGGAGTGTAACACAATGTTTTTATAATATGCTGTGGATTAGAGTCTCTCAAAACTGAAATACATAAGTCAAGTACCAGAACCTGCAATTCTTTGCAAGTACAGCACTTGCAGAGTAAGTGTTAATGACTTTTGGTACTTTTCATTTCCAGTGAAGGTTCTTATTTTTTTGGTAAAGGATGAGATGCATGATTTGTTTGTAATAACAGAACTGGACCCCATAGCCCGTTTGCTTGTTTGTGTCAGAAGTGGGTTAGACCTGCAGTCGCTGTGACTGGTCACAACAACCAACAGCTGAATCTGAACAAACCCACTGTCACCGCTCCTGTATACCATCTTGTTATCTTGCTGTTTCGTTTCAGCTCCTCCACTGAAAAAACATCCTGATTTCTCCCTCGGCCCAAACTTCAGTAACCTTTCAAAACAAGCAGCTGTGACTTGTTCTTGCCTCTATAGGGTATAGGTTTGGATGGCTTAATTTAGTGTACTGCTGCTAAGAGAGTTATATTGATAGTATAGTGTGAATTAGGAGTGAATGATGCCTGTGATCTGAGCAAAATGTTTTAATTTAAAGCCTGACTGCTCTCTCGCTAGTTTCCCCGCTTTTATTATCACAGAGAGAATGGATTTTTTTTATTTTTTTAGGAAGAGCCTCGGGTCACTGTGGAAATGACTCTATCTATCTTATTTTGTAATTTGCATGCATTGAATAAATGAAGTATAGCCCCTAACAGTGTCCCTTCAGTGCTGTGTTAACATGTTAGCACGGATACTGTGATCCATAGTTCTTAGACACATCGTCACTGTTTGTGAGTCCCTGCGGGGTCTGACAACTATTTTACATTCTTCCAGTAATTGGTGTCTGATTGTTAGCAGGATTTATTGAAATTAATTATTGATGTTCTTGTTCAATTTAACAGGTAAAGAAGATTAACCGAAATTTTCCAGTTAACCAGCAGGTAAGATGTTTCTCTGGGTAGCTTTGACTGACTTTTATTTGTTTATTATATCCTTATCTTAAAAATCACAAGTAAATTTAACCAGGTCAGTCAGTCACAGAAAGGACATATCTTGCCAACTATTGCAACACATGGAGAATGTTTGCATCATTTAAGTCTATCCACTGAGAAATGATCAGAAAACAACATAAGTGCCTTCAGTCAGTTAACTTGGAATTAATGCGATGGTGGGGTTCCTTCTTTATTACTATTTCTTTTGATTTCTGTCACAAAAAACATCGGAATTCACTTGACAAAAATAAAAATAAAGCAGGATGAGACAAGACTGCTTGTCCTGAATCTTTCACAATCTTGTTTTGCCATCCTTCAAAAAACTCCAAACAGAAAAGAAAGAAAGCAAACATTTTACTTGGGTTGCAATCACACTGAATTACTGATGGTGACATACGCTGTCTGAAATCATGTATCAGAACATTTTAAGTGTATGCTTTGTTTTCTTTCTCTTCAGTTTCTCCGTAATACTTAAAAGGGGCTGTACCTGACATTCAGAACATTAATATAGCACTAAACAAATATTTGCTATGTAAAGATCTGGTGGAGTAATGGTTTCCCAAGCAGAGTACGAAGTCACACTCAGTCTGTGTTATCCAAGCTAATCTGTTCTCTGTTTAGATAGTTGGTTCGGCCACGCTTGAGTGCAAGTGGCCATGAAAAAAGTAGGTATTTCACCTATTGGGGGAATTGTCTGCAGATGCAATATAGCCGTTTGTTTTTTTTGTCAATATTTTGAGTACAGCCCATTTAACTTTATACTATTTGCCTTCTAGTAGGAGTTGGCAATATAATAATACATTTATTTAATATAGCATCTTTTACAGACAAAGTCACAAAGTGCTTCAGAATAGAAAAATACCGTGCTAAGCTATGTCTTAAGTACCTCTATGTGTATTAGACCATTGTGGGCTATGCTACAAATCTGTTAGCAAGAGTGCACTGCTAAATGATGACATTGGATTTTAATATCATTTTGCCTCAATGTTATGTATTACCTTGACTTGTTAGGTTTTTACAGTATTCTGCTGGATAAACCAAAAAACAATGTGCCTTCATCATTCATCTTCAAAGCCCCTGAGAACTTGGTTTCTCAAGTATTTCTTAATACAATTAAATATTCAAGAAGTTATAATTTGGAGAGAAAAAAACTATTATTTATTAATACTATTAAACTCTGTGGGTCTGATTTTGATCCAGCAATGTAAGCAAACAACCCAAAAAATGTTGATACAAGTACTGTTAAATATTTTATCCGTTGTTATACATTTGATATATTCAACTGTGTACTGCACACAAAAACAGAGCTGAAATAGAAATATCATGCTAAATAACCAAAACTAGGGGTGGATATCTTTTTTTTTTAATTTTTTAAACTTTTCTCAGTCAATTACTAATCGCATACATGATAAAACACAAGATACTTTTTAATGGTGAATAGCAAATGTTTATTATGTGAATCCTTTGAACTAATAAGCGGATTGCTGCATGCATGTATGCATGCACAAAACAACAGCAGAGACTCTAGTATCCACTAGGAAGTGTCTTCAAGAGCACAAAACTTGATCCAACGCGAGACCATGCATGTTATTTGGTATTGGTTGTTCCTATTGATGCTAGTATTGACATTAAAAAAACAAAGCTTAGTATCAGCAGTAAAGATAATTTAGGAATAGATCTGTTCACCCATGATAAAAAATGGCATGCTTGTATCTTCCATGTCATACACCTCTACTTTTTCCTTTAACCCCTGTACAGTCCGCATCCCATCATGACCACGTCTCTTTTTCACTGTTTTATAGATTATCTACATGGGCTGGGTCGACGAGAAGGAGCAGGACTCCGTTCAGGACCGAATGTATTCACCAAAGTTCCTCGCTTTGAGGGGTTCCTCACTTTTCAAGTTTTCAGCACCCCCTGTAAGTGGACACCTACCATGCTAACTTCTTTAACCAATAAACGTCTGTGTTTGAATTGAGTGCTGTTCAACGTATTAGGGGGTGGCAATAGCTCAGTCCGTGGCGAGTTGGGTTGGGATCTGGAGGGTTGCTTGTTTAAGTCCCAGTACGGACCAAAGTACAGAGTGTGGACTGGTAGCAGGCAAGATGCCAGTTCACCTCCAGGGCCCTGCCAATGTGCTCTTGAGCAAGCCACCAAACTCCCCTCAACTGCTCAGAGTGCCTGTTCAGCAGTCGCAGCCCATTTACTCTGACATCTCTCCATTAGTGCATGTATAGGACCTGAGCATGTGTGTGTATTTCAGGCCTGTGTGTAATGTGTAATAACAGAGTGTAAATTGTAATTTCCCCATAGGGGATCAATAAAGAATACATTATTATACTGTACATTATTATTACATTACATTATTGAGGGAGAAAACGCTTTCCTGTTAGAAAAAAAAGAGGAAGCAGCTCACTCATAATCCTTCGTGCTGCATTGATCTTCCTCTTGATTGAGAATGATCATTACATCGGTTTACATTCTGCCAGCCACTTAAGTGATTATGACGAGGGATACACTGTTGATGTTGCTGGTGAGAAAGATTTATAGAAAACTGAAATTGCTGCTCAACATGAATGTGCTGATATAAATGGAATATGCTAATGTGAGTGGATGGTGAAAAATAGAAGCCTGCTCTTTTAGACAATGTGACAAGCTTCTTCATTACTGAAGACTACTTACTTACACTTTGAGGAATATCCCCCTTAAATGGCAAGATGACAGTTTTCAATTCAACAACAATTCATCAGAAAATTGACCTTTGGTTAAACTCCGCCCCCGAATAGTGATTGACCAACCACAGCTTAGCAATTAAACTAGGTACGGCAGGCGTGCATATAATTTTAATGAGAGCGATAGGCTAGGCCAGCTAGGTATCCATAGAGCAAGAAGGGTGGTGGTCTTATTGTTACCGTTCCAAAAACACATGGATGCAAGATGGATGTATGGAATGCACTGTATTTATCTGCTCTAACTTCAGCTGTAAACATTAGCATGCCCAGCTTATGTGCATCCAGTAGAAACCTAAAGTTAGTGTTTCTTCCAAAGGAAATGGCAATGGAAAATGAGGTTTTCAAAAACAATTTCAGCCAAGGAACCCTTACAAGATAGAATATACCAGGCAGGGACCTCCTCATGTAGGCTATGTCCCTTGGAATAATTTAAATTGTATTAGAAAGATATTAGACATGTATTAAACACATTCTAAGAGTTATAGAATTGTCAGATTTGAACAATTTGTTTTTATATCATCATTTAAATCAATGAATATCTAAACTTTTCACAGACCCCCTGACGGAGTGCCACGATCCCTAGGGGTCCCAGGAGTGTATTTTTAGAATTACTGAGAGAGCGTTTTGTTTGCCAAAGTCAATGATTATTCTTCATCCTCAAATCCTTTTCTCTTGGAAAATATAAGGCATAGCTACTGTTAGAAGACGAAAAGATTAAAGCATAAATCTATCGTGTTGCTTGTCGAAGTTGTTTTCCTGTACCATCCAACCATTCTGTTGTGTGTTATGTTAGCACAAGTAACACTTTAATAACATTTTTGTTTGTCAGACTATCTCAATCCTGCAATACATGAACAGTGTTATTCCTACATTTCCATATCTCCTATAGCTACATGGATCATTAACCAACTCACAGTTTTAGCTCATTTAAAATGCTAAATCTCAATAGATAACTTTACACTGTAAAGTAAGATCTTGACAAGCGTAGCAACAGTAATCAGGGGTGGTTGGATTTCACAAAGGGTCAATTTTCATTTTATTTAAAGGTATTTCCAAATGAATCATCTGTACAAAACCATGCATGAGGATTACTTTTAGGCAAGGCAATGCAGCTTTATTTATGTAGCACATTTCATAACAAGGCAATTCAAAGTGCTTTATATAAAACATTAAAGAGTAATTAATTATAAATAAATATTATATATTTACATAATATAAAAATATTTGTTAAAGACAATATAAACAGCTAAAATATAATAAGACGGGTATAAACTTTCCCTTTTTTAATAAAGCCATCCTTCTAATTAAACAGGTGACAACATGGGACTGGACCAGAGCAGAGAAGAGCTTTACTGTGTATGAAATAATGTGCAAGATTTTAAAGGTAAGACCACCGCTTCCATTTCATTTTTTTGAACATTTAGAGAAGCAACCGTCACACTAGATACATTGAGAAAATATAACGCAAAAGGCATCAAATGACAGATTAGACATTCATAGAATATGTCACAAAAAGTTAGATTTTATTTCCATCATTTATAAAATAACAAAAAAATGGCATCTGCAAAAGTTTGGGCACCCTGCAGAGTTTATAGCATGCACCGCCCCCTTTGGAAAGCTGAGACCTGACAGTGTCATGGATTGTTCTCAATCATCGTCTGGAAAGACCAGGTGATGTCAATCTTAAGGTTTTAAATGCCCAGACTCATCTGACCTTGCCCCAACAATCAGCACCATGGATTCTTCTAAGCAGTTGTCTAGAAAACTGAAACTGAAAATAGTGCTCACAAAGCAGGAGAAGGCTATAAGAAGATAACAAAGGGTTTTCAGATGCCAATATCCTCTGTTCAGAATGTAATTTAGAAATGGCAGTTATCAGGAACAGTGGAAGTTAAGGCAAGATCTGGAATACCAAGAAAAATATCAGACAGAAAAGCTTGCAGGATTGTGAGAAAAGCAAATCAAAACCACGTTTGACTGCACGATCCATCCAGAAAGGCAGACACTGGAGTTGTGGTACACCATTCCACTATAAAGAGATACTTGTCCAAATATGGTCTTCGTGGAAGAGTCATCAGAAGAAAAACTCTTCTACGTCCTCACCACAAAAATCAGTTGCAAAGTTGCAAAGTTTGCAAATGAACATATACACAAGCCTGATGCATTGTAGGAACAAGTTCTGTGGACCGATGTGGTTAAAATATAACTTTTTGGCTGGAATGAGCAAAGGTACATTTGAAGAAGAAGGGGCACAGAATTTAATGAAAAGAACCTCTGTCCAACTGTTAAACATGGGGGTGGATCAATCATGCTTTGGGGTTGTATTGCAGCCAGTGGCACAGGGAACATTTAACATTTAATAACATTTCAGCAAATTTTGGACGCTAACTTGAGGCCATCTGTGAAAAAGCTGAAGTTAAAGAGAGGATGGCTTCTACAAATGGATAATGATCCTAAACACACCTCAAAATCCACGGTGGATTACATCAAGAGGCGTAAACTGAAGGTTATGCCATGGCCCTCACAATCTCCTGACCTCAACATAATTGAAAATCTATGGCTAGACCTTATAAGAGCAGTGCGTGACAGACAGCCCAGAAATCTCAAAGAACTGGAAGACTTTTGTAAGGCAGAATGGGCAATGATACCTCAAATAAGAATTGAAAGACTCTTGGCTGGCTACAAGAAGCGTTTCCAAGCTGTAATACTTGCCAAAGGGTATTAACTCTGCAGGGTGCCCAAACTTTTGCAGATGCCATTTTTTTGTTTTCTGTTATTTTGAAAGCATAATTGATGGAAATTAAATCAAAATTTTTGTGACCTATTATACAAATGTCTAATATGTGATTTGATGCCTTTTCAAGATTTTTCCATCTTTTCTTGGCTTCTTTATGCAAGTTAATACAAATTTTCACCTGGGGAGCAAACTTTTGAGCCCCACTGTATATGCATTGCCTTCATGTATGTGTGGAGAATAAAGAGTAAAAACAATTCAAGTGCTCTTACAGTAAAACTGCAGTCTGCAGTCTTCACTCTTCAGAGTATAAACCTCCCTTTTAGCTTCAGGAAACTGCATTGCTGTTGCTTTGTCTTATCTCCACGTCACTCTGCCCATCTGTATCTGATCAGCATGGCAGCCGTACTGTCTTATCTTAGGATAGTGACCTTCTGGACAAGAGAAAGTACTGCTTCAGCGTCCAGACGGAGAGCGGAGAGGACATGTTCTTCAGCGTGGAACTGGAGTGTGAGCTGCTGATCTGGGAAAAGGCTTTTCAGATGGCCACTTTCCTGGAGGTGGAGAGGATACAGGTCTGCACCTGAACAGTAGGCAACGTGCAGGGAATTGTGATGATTTTAATCTAGCGCACAGTTCCAGCTCAGTCGTTTTAGTACAGAGATTGATAACGTTCATATGACATTTTCAGCAGAGCAAAAAAGGCTTTTGTGTGCTTGCGTAGCTCTTGTGGGTAACATCTTGTTCTTCTATTCTGTAGTGTAAAACGTATGCCTGTATCATGGAGAGCCACCTTATGGGACTGACAGTTGACTTCAGCAATGGTTTTGTGTGCTTTGATGCAGCTTCAAAGGTGAGTGTGGGACACTACTTTTATCATCAATACAAATGTGAAAGGAAGATCTTTTCAGTGGGTGATTTCAGACAGCTGTATTGTACAGTGTGATGAAACTAATCACGATGCTTCAGCCTCCCCTTTTCTTTTTTTAGTGCTGCTAACTTATTCTGCACTGTGTGCATTTTTGGGGAGTGTGAGTACAATTGTTTGGACGGCTGGTCCCCCTACCTCAGCTCAAACATCGCACTTCTTCCTGCAGTTCATTTTGGCCTTTCCCCAAGTCTAAGAGCCATGCAGACTACTCCACTGGTGCACATTATGTGAATGAGCAGGACACAAGCACTGCCATATTGTTCTCTAAGATTTTGGCCGTAATTCCTGCAATGTGAAGCAACAATGTCCCCAAGGACAATACAAATGTTGCCAGCGTATTGTTTACAGAGGGAAATGCACAAAACGCAATCCATACTGAATGAAAACTGCAATCACAGACAATACACTGGGTGGGATTACTTTCTAATTAAAAGCTGCTATTGGCACATTTCAAAAAGCATGTTAGTTAGTTTCAATCGTTAACAACACAACTATAACTCTGTTCGACAAGTTAAGCTGTAATATGCTGGCTCAGGACCCCATGAGCCATGTTCTACATGGCTCTAGTTTTTATTGTTCCCTTATAAAGCACAATAGAAAAATAGAAAAATTGAATTGGAACATATAAACCAAGGATGACAGAACCAAGACATATATTGCACAATTATTCAAGCTCTGAGTTTGAAGCTGCCAGTTGGCTGGGGTCTTACTGTGTGGAGTTTGCATGTTCTGCCCATGCTGTGTGTGTGTGTGTGTGTGTGTGTGTGTGTGTGTGTGTTTACACATTACATTTTTATATATGAAATTATGTAAATACAGTATCTAAACTGTAAATACATCAAGCCAATGTCTAGAACAAATCAAATACTCAAAACATATAAAAAAGAGCTCTTAAAAATAAATGTAAAAAATGCTCCTTATACAGGAGACTGGCTGCGGTCATTGTTATTTTAATTATATATTGTAATATTGAATTTTTTATGTATGCATATGTTTTTGAAAAGTCATATTAGATTTTTTTTTTTACACAAGATCCTAATCTGTTAAGTATCAGCAGCTGTCAAATAAAGTAATAAATAGAGCACTTAAATGTGGAAAAAAAAATATTAGATATAAGATAGCATAACTACTTTAACCTACTTTAACTAAAATAAAAGAATTTCAGACTTAGTCTCGTGAGCATATAAGAAAACCATGTAGGCCACAATACAGATATGACGGTGTATAGGTGCTTGTGATTGACACAGGAAATTGTGTTACCGTCAGCTCTCCCAGAGTCAGATTGGGTTTTAAAGGAAAGCTGGAGAGGTTAAAACTCACTGAATTTCTGCTTTGATTGTATAAGATTTGTTTTGTCAGAAAATCACAGTGAGACATTTTGTATATTGTATGTTACACAATATTTCTTATGCCATAATTAATCAGATTGTTGTCACACTAATTATTATGATGGCACGAACAGTTACAGATTCATATTTATGAAAGCATAGCCAGCTGTCTACCTGAGGAAACTGGCTTATGTTGCCGCTTTTGTTTATTCAGATCAACACTAATTGAATCACTGAAGCTCTGCTATATCGGGTGAAATAACTGTGGCTTGTTAAATTTCCCCATGGCAAAAATAACAACTTCTGTCTGGTTGATCTGCTGATGTGTCCCATTTCTCACTCGGTCTACGTGGATTTTTAATGTGAATTATTCATGAAATAGTGACATAAAAAGGCTTTCATAAAATAAAGATTTATAGTTGTTTTTTCATTGTTTAAAGTTTAACGCTAGACTCAATCTTTGGAATTTTTACATTTCAGGCGGTCCTGTGGAGATACAAGTTCTCCCAACTAAAAGGATCATCTGATGATGGAAAAAGCAAGATCAAGTTTTTATTCCAAAATCAAGACTCCAAATCTATTGAAGCCAAGGTAACTCACTTTGAGACATATTTAAAAATGCATATCATGGAAAAGGTTATTCAACAAGACTTCCAAAGCAACATGGTCATAGAAAATAAATTACTTGCATTTGACCTGAGTATTGATTTTTTTTTTTTTCTCTCTTTCAGGAGCTGGAGTTCTCAAACCTCTTTGCCGTGCTTCATTGTATTCATGCTTTTTTTGCTGCCAAAGTCGCATGTCTGGACCCGATGTTTGTGGAGAGCCAAGGCACCGCGACTACCACTGGGTTTCCTTCTCTTTCCAGTATCTCATGTAATTCACAGACACCTAAACTCAAATACACCACCTGACAGGCCCTTCTAAAAGGATGCTGTACTTAAATTTTGACCGTGGCCTCAAGTGGTGAACAGGAGAACTAGAACATGTTCAAATCATGTCATTAAGGGTGGACAGTGGTGGAATAAAAGACCTGTTTGACAGGGATATACTTGATATGTTGGTAGAAATTTCAGTTTCCTAGGATTTCTGGAATAATTGTGGACCTAACCATCAACCTCTACTTTTGGAAACTTCACACAAAGACGTTGTGGACACAAAATGTGTGATTGAAAATGTTTTTAAATGAATTTGTCCTCAGATATCATGGTGATCAAAACATCACAAAGAAAAATGCAGTTCTTTTCCCAAAGTAGTCTGCTTTTCTAAGTAATTTTATTCCAGATTTGGAGAGTAGCCTTTTTGTTCCACGTCAGACAGTACATGACTGGAACTTCTTGTTAGGATTTGTCTGGACACTGGATATGATTAGGCTTTCTATATTTCTATTTTTTTTGTGTGTTTTTGAGTTTAAAATGTTTACCTACAGTCATACTTGAATTATAATTTCCACTGGAGTTTAATTGAGAGTCCAACTAAAAGCTAAATGGCAACATAAATCCAATTCTGAATCGGAATTTTGACAACACTTAATTTCACAGATGCTTGCTGGCAGCTTTGGTTGGATTAAATGAGCGCTTTAGATGTATTTGTGTATGAATATACTGAGTAACCCTATTTATGTTTCTCTGTATATGAAGTTTACCCACAGGTTGAGGTCAGAATATGACTATTTCCTGGATTACTGGATAGAAAGGCTGTATGAAGGTGTAGTTTTTCTTGTATGGATGAAAAAAGACACTTTGATCATCACTAACCACACAATTATAATCTGACAATACAACTCTAAACATGCTAAGAAAACACTTTCCATAATGTTTATAGCATTTCTTTCCCAAAACGTGATTATGTAAATAAACACTGACATTCAAATGACCTCAAAGTATTATGAATTAAAGCAATTTTGTAAGGATTATGACATCTGTTAATTTGATCACCAGAGATGGCCAGTTAAATGGAGCTCATAACCTCTCTTTATCATTTACTAAATGGACCAATTCAGAAGAATACAATCAGCTATGGTGTATTTTTGGATTATATGTTTTACTTCAGCTTGTAAATATGACAATTTTTCATTGACAATGAGAAAACGCACCTGCAAGGAAAACAAAAATATATAGCGGCGTGGCCTCCAAAGGTCTGAGATGACCCTTTAAACTTCAGTCTGTATTAAACTGTTTATAAATGCAGAATGACAAACTAAACTATTATATTCAAAAAAGAGTTCAGGTCAATTAGCGCGGTTAGTCCCGTTCTTACCTTCCATTTACAGAGCAGAGTCCAAACAGTAGAGGCCTGTGGGTAAGTAAACTCTAGAGGATAGCAAATTAAGTGGCGTTTGTAAAGTGCTTTGTACTGTGCAGGCTTGTTAAGCTGACACAAGTGTCTGAGGGAGACTAACGGTGGTGTAGTCTATGCAAAGAAAGTCTGAGTAATGCTTTTGTGCTTATTTATTTTTTTTAATTATTTTTTGGCCATTTTTAGGCCTCTATTTGACAGGACAGCTTAGACTTAAAAGGTGGGAGAGAGGGGGAATGACATCCAGCAAAGGGTTGCAGGTTGGAATCAAAACCGTGACCGCTGTGGCGAGGACTGAGTCTCTGTACATGGGGCACACACTCTACCAGGTGAGCTACGTGGGTGCCCCGCTTTTGTGCTTTAAAATTGACCTCAGTTGCATATACCCATATAATACAGGATCTAGAGAGGGAGGTTTATTTTATTTTTTGCAGATGTTTTATTAACAAATATGCTGTATAATAAATTAATAAATAAGACCTTTTATAACATGGCTCACTTGTGGTGGATTTTATTTTTCAAGTATGGGACTTCCACCAATTTAACACGTGAAAGTCAGTTTGCATGTCATAAAGAGTACTCAAATTCCAATTTCACGTTATATTGTTCGTATGTGAAAAATACGAATTAAAGTGTGCTATAAATTCTGTAGTAAATGGTGATATTTTGTCATACTGTTTATGTACTTCTATGCAGTAGGTCTACAGCTTGAAATATACGTGACACTGAAAGGAATAGATTGACTTTTTTATAAATACACTAATTTGCTTTCTCAAGTGTTGATACCAAGATTGATAACACTTTCTAGTGGTATCGATTTTCTCTAACCCTTAGAAAGCGAAATAAAGTGCATTTTCAAAAGTGCCGAACTATTCCTTTCTTGATAGTAGTATAGGCCTACAACTTAAACCATTGACCTTAAATTCTAAATAAGTCTATTTAAATGGGTTACAGTATCTCCACTCAATATTGACATAGGCCTATAAAACTACTTAGAACTTCAATTTACTCAAATTGATATTTTGGGTATAATATTTACATT
This sequence comes from Percina caprodes, assembly GCA_013375575.1. Classification (NCBI taxonomy): domain Eukaryota; kingdom Metazoa; phylum Chordata; class Actinopteri; order Perciformes; family Percidae; genus Percina; species Percina caprodes. The sequence goes on from JABXJD010000037.1 coordinate 2,982,038, forward strand.
TTTTAAATACATGGTAATGATAAAATTATGCAAAAGAAAGTGTAGTTATTACAATGTAGGTTTTTTACCTTCAAAATAGAAGTCAAGTGCACTTACGTTTTGTCAATTAGGGTGACGGTAGCAAATTACTGTCATTACTGTAACAAAGTTGTTTTTGTGTGTACTTCTTACATTTTTTTAAATACAAAATTTTTCTGTATATAAAACCCCTCAAGTAGGCCTATTTTAGCTTACTGGCATTTCAAATCCGTTGCAGAGTAAAATCAAAGGTCCTGATAAACTGTGTGAGAATAGAACAAAAAAAAGGAGAAAAAATCATCAGTTGCAGTGAAGAAGCTGCAGGTGTGTCTGCGGCCGCAGGAGGGCACAGCCCCAGAATCTGACACTGAAATACATATGTTGAGTCTATACGAGCCGAGTGGTCGCACCTCGGTTGGGCCTAGCACTTTGTTAACAGTTCAATGCAATGTGCTAAATAATTACGTCAATGTTGGTTACCACCAAGCGTTATTTCGGCGTAGGTATCCAACCATGGGTTTAAATGTAGGCCTACCACCCGCGAGCACTTACGTGACGCAAATCAAACAATCAAAAATCGTGTTGCGTCACCAACTGGTGCACGTTTTATCTGGCTAATATTGGCTAAATGCTAAAATGCTCATGATGGATCCTCCGGAAGCTTTCTAAATTTAAATTTATTCAGGAACTTTGGCCATGAAGTGTGTGCGATCTTTCTGCTGTTTGAGACTGTTGAGAGGCCTACCTATGGCTGAGACCTTGATCAAAGTTGTGATTGAAGAGCGTTGTTTAGCTCAAAATGTTTCAAAACTTTAAGGAGCGCAGTGAGACGGAGAGGCTGAGTGGACTGGTCATATTCTACATGAAGAATGAACGAGCAGAGAAGTTGTGCAAGACTTCAAACTGGTGAGTAGCCAACTCTCGAGATGGTTTCTCGTTTTTCCAGAGGAGGACGTCAACGTTGCTAGGCAGCGTGGTGTACGTGCGGGTGTGCACTACACGTTGTGTTAAAACCATAGACCCTTATAGTCTATGGTTTTTTTGCTTATGTGTTTGTGGCTGCTGTCGCTTTGGAGGTTATGTTGTTGATACATGTCGTTGTTGTCTGTTTTGCTAATGTTTTATTCTACATGAAGTGTCAGGTTATTGAATTTATGTGGCTTCATACTGCTTTTTGGCATACTCTGTGGTTGTCATGTTTGTGTAATTGAGTTGTGTCCTCTGTGCTGGTTGCTATGATAATCCACCGTGTGCACATGCTGCAAAGTGCCGCTGTGGACAGGGCTGGGTACCGTATTCAATTTTTTTTTTTAATGGACTTTATAAAATTGTTATAAAAAAATTATCTGTTGATAATATACTGACTGATAATATACAGTCTATGGTTTGGACAGAGGGGCTCTTTGCCCATGGTGTGATCTGTATTTTTATTTAATAGGTCTATTTGCTATAACATTACTTGAGTAAAATGTGTTTGTGCTATTCTATACTCTTTACATTTCTGTATATTGTACCCTACTAATATATTGTTAATACCATGACTAGATAAAATAATAAATAATACTTACCTACACAAACATTTCACAAAGTTTTAAAATGACCAGATGTCATCAGGGTGTCCTCAAGGTTATCTTAGCCTGGGTTTAAGATTTAAAGTTTTTAGCAGGAAGCCTGCATCCAATAAAAAATGTATTATAAGAATAGTAGTCTATATCCCTGACGCTTCACTTCCGGGATTGCTCGGTTGCCGCCGGAAATTCCACCGGATTTCACTCTTTTAAACTCCGGTTGACTATGGTTAACTGCTCCTCAGATCTCTGCAGGGTTAATCCAGACAGCTAGCTAGACTATCTGTCCAATCTGAGTTTTTTGTTGCACAACTAAAACAACCTTTGAATGTAAACATGTTCAACCAAAACAAGTTGCTTCCCGAGGAAATTTTACAGCAGCACCGTTGCTTTAACCGGTGCTTGGTTAAAAGAAATGGCAATAAACCCATCCCAGGATGCTGTGTGGACTAGCCAGACCCTCCTTTACAGTGCTGTGGAGGAAGGTCTGGCAAAGCAAGACTATAAGAATAGCAGGATCAGCACCATGTTACCTCTGTGTTTTGTGCAATCAAAGATAGGAATGTTCTGTCAGACATCAAGTATACTATAAATTTGTAATGAATAGTCTTGGGTTTTATGTGCATATAGGACTTGTTTTCCATAACTCTGTCTGAGTTATGTGAGGGTACATGGAAACCCTTTTTTGTTATCAATTAAATGTAGCAGTGACAAAAATGGATCATCAGAAGTTTGCCAAGGTTGACAGATTGGCACTTTTACTAGTGTTCTAGTGCGCTTCCTATGTGCTTGCAATGAAGACTGAGTTGACTCCTTGTCCATGCCTTGACACACTTGGAAGAAAACATCTAGTAAATAAGAAACAAAAAAAAAAAGAGCAGTTACAATGAGGCATAATGTGATTGTGACCTTTATTTTTTGCCAAACATTTACAGAGAAACAACACATTTTTAAAATGAACTGCACACACTATAAAATCCACCTAGGCCTGAAAAACTAATAGAACTGTTTTGTCGCTTAACAAATTAGCTTAATATAAAAGCATAGAATTGGTTAGGGCTTAGTCTTTACTGGGTGCCATTTTTGTAGTCGAATCTCGTCTTCACATTAAACGGAATCGCAGCAGTCCCATTTACTTTGGTGCAAGGCGTGACCTGAGTGTTGAGGTTGTAGGTCCCCTGCTTTCAATACTTAATGTGCTTTCTAATTAGCAATTCTATTTTAGATAATGGTATATGAACTGTTCCATTCCTGTAATTGGTCATAAGAATTTTAATGGATACAACGTAAATCAAATGGTACTATGTTATTGGTAATTATAAGCTGAGAAATGAATTCATTATTGCTTACTTGCAAGCTTTCCGATGAATGTAAAAAAACAAAAAAAACAACGTATAGACAAATGTCACCTCTTCACACAAAAAACTACTAATAGAATAATCACTCCCATTTTCAAACATTTTTCATTACACTAGAACAAAATTAAGACCTATAGCACTAATATCTTATCTATTTAACAGACAGCAGTGGAGTTTAGATCTACAGAGTTCCCAGTGTCAAGATACAGTACAGCAAGAGGGCGCTACAACAAATCAAATGCAAATTAAACTGTATGCAGAATCATAACAATACATATCACTTTTATATTGAATATAATAACAACATTCAACTCAGCTTTTGGAATTCTAAATTATGCATTCAAAGTAAGATGAACAAAATCTCAAGTCTATGACCGTAAAACATGAAGAAAAAGTGTGACATCTATCAGTGATGTGCTGTTTTCTTTTCTTTTTTTCACCGTGGAATGATTTTGTAGAAATATACCATCACTTGGGTAAATTTATTGTGCCAGAAAAACTCACAGAAGTCCTACTGTGATGGGCTATGTTGGCACTTTAAAGGCAAGTTCTGCAAGCAAATTGTACTTTTACATTTATTTACATTACATGTCCAGTCCACAATACAAATGATTTTCAAGATATTTCTTGAGGACTGCAGACTAAGGTGCTTTGGACACTTCTACAGTCCAGGATATAAAAGGCTTTAAAATCGTAAGCAATTCTGTTTTGCATTTGCATAAAAAACACATTTGAGATTTGTCTCAAGGCCATCTAAATGATAAATATTCTTAAAATCCTTTTTTTTTTTCAAAACATTTTCAGACTGGATCACTTGGGACATCACCTCCAGTGACCAAGCATAAGATGTAAAGTAAAGTCAGGAACACCCAACACATACAGTATATTCATGCATTATTGACATCTCTCCTTTACCAGTCCCCTTTAAAACAAAGCTGAAAATGTGAACCACCCGTAATCAATTCTATGATTTTTCCAAACCTGATATAATTAAACAAATAATTCTATTTGCATCAACAATGGAGGGGAAACCATGGAGATGGTCTACAACACCTTATATCAAGTAGGATGTCAGCTATTCATATGCAAACTGAGGAAACACATTACCACCCTGTAGAAAATGTTACATCAAAAAGGTGCCCTGTAGAAAAAAAATTAACCAATCTAGTTTCTCAATGATCTTTTTGTAATAGGAAGGTACAAAACACATTGACTGAAGACAAAATATCAAGAAGAGTAATGATTATGAAAGGATGTCTCTTTAACTCAAAATGGGAGGACAGCTGGCCTTATTTGTCTTTTGCTTCTTTTCTGGTGATCATTAAATCACTAGACACTGATAGTAAGTTAAAGCTTCTAAAAAAAAGTTTAAATCTTTGCATGATCATATTTTAACAAAAGAACTTTGTTTATTATACAATTTTTGTATCTGCACATTTCTGCAGAAGTCCTGAAATTGTGATAAAATCTGAATCTCAAAATGGGCTTCTGAAACTGTCTTTTTTTTTTAGGTATACTTTTTTTTTTTTAAACATACAAATCAAAAGAAAATGCCAACAAAAACTAACAACTTGTGACAATCATAACATTATTATCCAATATTATCTGACGTATCTTTCAATTACAGTTTTGCCATCAAGATTTAATGGAAATAATGCTACATTTGTACTGAAAAGAGTAAAGAAAAGCATTTCAGCAGGCGCTGCACCCGTCAAGAGTGGATATGGAGTTCAGTCATTTCTCTCTGTAATACAGCAAAAATGCTTTAAGTGACTCAGGCAGCGGTAAAGCCATTATTTGGTCTCTCAACACGTTCACTTGCTTGAGGATTTCAATTTCGCCAATGTCCCTTTCCTCCTCTTCCTCCTCCTCCACTTCCTTGTGTTCTTCCTCAGCATGCTCCTCCTCCTCGCTCTCCACCATTTGAGGGATCAGCTGGTTGCCTACAAAAACGTAGGTGTTGATGCGTCGCCGTCGGCACCGCCTGCGTTTGCGCTTCTGGGGAACTCTTTGCGCCATCCCCTTCCCTTGGCTATCCTCATTGGCCAGGTTTCTGAGAGTGCGGCGTATGTAGATCCGAGACAGATCCTGAAGACTGCGGACAGTCACTGGGGCTGAGGACAAAGAGAGATGACATAATCCTTCAGTGCAATGTGCCACGAAAATAAGAATGATCCATAAAACTGCACCAGTCTTTCAACTTGGTCGGAATAAACAAGTGAGGCCGTCAAAGAGAGAATTGTGTCTCAGTATTTCAAGGAAAGGGAACAACTGGCTCTGTAGAGCAGCTGCAGGGCGAGCTTTATATGTCAAAGCAAATATTGGTGACGGAATTGTCTCGTCACATCACTGAATGTACTGTCTGACTTTGAATAATTCCTGCTTTAAACTTCAAGACCAGTTAGGCATAATAAAACACAGAGTTGTTTCCTTTTGTTTAGTTGAGGCTGGAGAACTTACGCAGCTGGACAGCGTCAGGCTTCTCTCCATCAGCTCTGCTCTGCTGGACCAAGGGGGCAAAGGACACCGCCAAGATGTTTTTACTCTCCCATGTGCACTGACCAGTCCTGGTTATCTGGGTCAGCTGCATGAAGAGACGAAACCTGAACTCAACACTTATAAGATATGAAATACTGTGCGACACTCTAGACCAAAAATTAAGGGCCTATACCTGCAGTTCCTTCAAAATATAATTGTCTTGCTTATTGCACATTTAGTAAATTTGCCACCTCAATACAGATGATTCTTATGGGCACTTGGTCGGTTTGATTATCTGTATAAATAGTGTTTGCTTATTAAATAACATTCGCATCTAATGATCTTACTCCAGATTATCAATGTTCATTATGGTTGGCAAATGTACACACTGTGTAACCAAAGATAAACCTTGCCAGTGGAGATGGAAAAAAGGCTTTTTTATATTTGCATACTTGCTACTGGATCAAATAGGTGCATGGAAAATTAACTCCATTTCCACACTTGCTTTGTACGTGACCAAATAACTGCCGGTGGGCTTAAAGAACTGACTGAGAAAGGTTTGAGCATCAACAGTGCTGTAGCTTTTTAAAAGGAAACCATTTAAAAAAAAAAAAATATGTACAACTGATTGGACCAGACACTAAGGGTGGGCGATATAAATTGAAAACTTTTAGATTTCATCCATATCGCAATACGGATGTATGAATTTTATCAGAAAGTCAAATGAGAAATTGTTACTGGATAAACAAATTGAAATACCTGACTAATCAAAATTCTTTATTGCAATAATCCTACAAAATAAATTGACCCGATTTTATCAGTTTCTAATCTAAAAAAAAACTTTAAATTCATCCAATTAGAAAAATCTAACATTCCCATCAGTAATGCTCTTATTTTGCAACACTGTCCACAATGACCAATAACTCATATTATAAAAAATAAGAGTACAATAGCAGATTTTTTTTTTCCATAGTCGATTCATCTGCAAATTATGTTCTCCATTAATTGATGGGATTGCTTGGTCCATAAAATGTAAAAAAACAACTGAAAACATCAATGCCCTTTACATTTTCCCCATCTTCAAATGTCTTTAGTTTGCTATACTGTAAAACAACAAATTGTGACACTTAGAGGCTGTAGCCCTCAAATGTTTCATGTATGTTAATTTTTGCTTGAAAATATGATTCAATTATCAAAAGAATAGTAAACTAATTTTGTCGATTGACTAATGTGTTGTTCTCCTAATCGTTGAAGTTATGGTGTACATCATCAGATCACCCACTATCGGTCACATCATCAAAATGTCTGCTATGAGAAGTAAGATATGTGATGCATGGCCCTCAGTAGATAACAGATATTTGGTTGCTCAGGCCATAACAAGTAATTACCAGTCTACAGGCAATAATGAAAACACAATTTAACCACATGAGGCTAAGGACTTCATGTCATGCATTATAATAAGACTGGGTAAGGAGTGGTGAAATCCATTAATACCAGCAGACACTGAAGATGCCTTGAAGGCAAATGTATGGTTCATCCATTTATAGCCATCATGTTTACTTCATTCAACACAATAATGCTAACTGTCAAAGAGTGCAAGGTCTCAATTGTGATTGCTTATTTTTCTTTTAAAATAGAATACATTCATATTGTATCTATTTAAGCTGGGCAGGTTTAAAATTGTGTTTTATTTAAAAAGGTGCTCTAAGCAATGTTGGGTGATGTCACTTCTTGTTGATGTTCAAAGTATTGTCAAACAAAACAGAGGCTAGCTCGCCTCTCCCTCTCGCCTCCTGTCTCCTCCCTTCCACGCACTAACCCCCCAACCCCCACCTCCAAATCCTTCTTGTCTGTTATTGGCTGGAACACTGTTTCATGGTGCAGGTTGGCGCAGTTTTGTTGGCGTTTGTGGAGCCCGGGCTGTCCAGAGATTGTGTTTTACAGTGTTTACAGTGTGTTCAGGGGACAGGCAGCTAGCGGATAGTGAGATGTTTGCTGTATGTAACAAAAAATGTTGTAGCCTAAAAAATGCGTGACATTGCTTAGAGCACTTTTAAGGGTAATAAATGACCAATGCTAACAGTAATTCGTGAGTGTTTGCATTGAAATCTTTTTATATTTGAGTGCCTACCAACAAAAGCACAGAACATACAGATAGTTCCAGATTACATCTATATTATGTGACTCATTTTATATATATATATATATATATATATATATATATATATATATATATATATATATATATATATATATATATATATATATATATATATATATATATATAAAATACAAGATGAGTTCAAAGCTTGCTTCTTCACATAGTACTCAATATACTCAATCATAGAGTACACCAGCATTTTAAAATGTTTTTGCCTTCCTTCCATACTAAATGTTTCATATTTGTCCATATTTTGTATCACTGATAAAAAAAAAAAAAAAGCTTGTTTTGGAGGTGGGGAGTATACTGGCTGGCTGTTGATTAAGGGCCACAAAAAAAGAGGAAAAACAAGATGTTTATTAATTAATTATTCACACTAGTGTGGCCATGGCCTGAGTGGATATGACACTTTCCTGCTGTTAAGATTTTATATCTCTGATCAAAATTTTGTGAATTTGCCCATTCATTATAATTAACGTATACTGTGTATTGAGCCCCAGTGGGGAAATTACAATTTACATGTTTTTTTTTTTTTTTTTTTTTTAGTAATCACTACATACAGGCCTGAAATACACACATACTCAGGAATTATTCATGCACAAATGGAAAGATGTCAGAGTGAGCGGTCTGCCACTGCTGGACCAGCGCCCTGAGTTGAGGGGGGTACAGTGTCTTGCTCAAGAGTGCCCAGAAAGTGAAGTGTAATCTCTCCAGCTCCGTACTTTTGGTCCGTACGGGGACTTGAACCTGCAACTCGTCAGCATAACATCTAATTGTTTTCTTTTCTGAACTCATTTCCAAACGCACTGACAAACTAATCCAAATATCCAATCTTAGTCATGCTGTGCTTTTTCCTTTTTTAAATTCCTTGACCATTAATTTGTCGATAATTACCCTCCTTACTAGAAAAAGTTCCTGCCAACCATTTTCTCCAACACTTTCCCAAAAAATTCAAAATGCCCTCTTACATGCCCCACAGTCTGTCCACACTGACACATCCACCATTTTAAATAAAACATGTGTTTATACAGCCCTGTTTGGGCTCCTTGGGCAGCTTCTCAAATCCAGTGGCAGTTGTGGCTCAATAATGCATGTGAAAGTTTCATAAGTTGCATAACCAGTCTTGTAGGTCAAAGCTATTTTACCATTTTCCCCTCATGTGTTAGCATTTTGAATATAAATCGTGATGTGTTGATTATGTATGGTTCTGATAGCTTGAAGCACTTACCTGATCCTCTATAGGCATCACCAAAACGCCTCCAATTTTGAGCAGTACTTTCATGTAATTTTCATGGTCTTTCTGCACTCCTGCGCCACAATAGATGCGATCGTATTGGTGACTGTCTGCTGAGATTTCAAGGCAATTCCCCACCACAAAGACGGGTTCACAGAACTCAAACCTGTGAAGAAAAGTATAGTGAATAAAATCCAACAATGGAAAACAGAAAACAGTTTTTTTTCAGCCTCATTGCATTTGTGAGCTATGACACAATTTATGCAAATTAGATGAATTGTATTTAATTTGCAAGGCAAAATATTGTATGGTCCACTAGAGAAAAACTGACATGTAAAACTGCTATTAGTGCCTGTGGTTTGAACACAGTTTTTGTTAAAAGAAATAAGCTAATCTAAAGATCATTAATTGACAGGTTATATTTTTAACTCGTGTTTTTACTCAGAATAAACAAACAAGATATTATCTAACATAAGCTTTAGGAAGTGTTGGTAGACAGATTTTGTAATGTTAAGACAGCGCCAGGGTTGCTGTTCTGGCATTTTTATGTTAAGCTGGGCTAACCAGCTGCTGGCTTTAGCCTTATAATTTCCAGACGGATTTGAAAGTGTTGTTGACCTTTCCATCAAACTCTTGGCAAGAAAGCAAATTAGCATATTTGCCTGAATTAAATTATTCCTTTTAAAGCATGTACTTACTTATCAAAGCTGTCACTATTCTTTATGAAATCATCAAGTTTCTCTCTGGCATATTCAACTACGTCCTTATGGAGCTCAACTCCATGGTTCACACCAAATGGCCCTTGAAATGAAAGGAAAAAAAAAAAACTTTCTTTAAAAACAATCCCATCATAGCATTACATACTATTGTACTTTTATGGAGAGCTGAATTTTTTTGTACCGATTATCAAATTAATGCACCTATTTTGCAAATTGCTAATCATGTTAATAATTTTCCTAAAAATGCCAAATTTGCTGATTTTCTTTGTTTTGAATTTGATTGTTGACGAAATAAGCAGTTTGTAGATGGTGCCTTTTCTATAAATCAGAAAAATAATCGTCATAATCAAATTAAAATCCTAGCAGTTCTATTATCACTGATGCTAATTTGTGTTTACGCAGTGTACTTTTGTATAGGATATTTATTTAACCCAGATTTTTAACGGAACACCTGAGCACTTCCCACACATGATAAACACCGCTGGGTACACTATGCTTACCTATGATAAGGGCAACCATTGTGCTCAGGTAGCCAGTTCCACTGCCCAGATTGAGGAAAGAAAGTCCAGGCTGCAGTTTAAGAGCCTCCATCACCTCAGAATAAATACACGGAGCAGACAGGTGGATGTTGCCATGCTTCCACGCCAAGTCTTTGTAGGCACTGTCCCTGTAGCCGTCCAGATAGTAGTCACCACGGTCTATGGCTCGGAAAGCCTGTTCAACTTTTTCTGTGCGGATATACTGGGCCTCCTTCAGATTATCAATGAGGTCATCATTGTCCTCCCCAGCGCTCACAGCTCCCCCCATGGTGAAGAGAAGAGGAAACACAAGGACCAAACTCGTACTCAGGCTAAGTGATTCCTCCTCAGACTGGCATGGAGATGAACGGCTGACCTAAAGGATGCTGCCCCTGTGACTCCTCGAGCGTCAGAGTTTAGATTTTGGGCATGTCCAGGCAGAAAGTAACCTGAAGAAAAATATATAAACACGTTAGGGCAACATGCCTGTTAAGGAATACAATGTCTGCTTAAAACAAGTATATGCAAATTTAAGATGCTGATAAAAATATAGATGTGTTTATCTTCTCCCACAATTGGGATCGTCTTTTTGATGAAAAATTAACAGACTAAAGAATGAAGAGTTATTTAGCAGTGTTTTTCCAAGTAAATTTCCTTCCAGGATGAAATCTGTTTTTTAAAAGAACCAAAGAAATAACTGTAGCCATATCCATTTGAATATTTATAACACACCATATACTCACCAACAGGTCATGTTTGAAAACAATCCACTAATACAACATTAAAGCCTCTGTAAACCCACAAAAGGTGATTTCAGTTTTTCCGGCTGATTAGACTCTGCTCTGGTTGAAGGGGGCCGGAGCTTTGATGGGAATTTATTACATCACAAATTTCATCTACCAATGAGGATGATAAAGATGTCATTTGTCCTGCCCCGTCAGATGCAACAAAGCTAAAAGGAGGCTCAGGAAGATGTCATTCAAATCGGTCTTTACACCCCTACACAGTCCTGGGAAGAGGTCGAAACAGACAGATTAACTAAGACACCTGTGTGGGTGTCCAGGGCCTTTAAGGCATTTTAATTGATCTTATAATTTGTGACCTCATACAGGGAGCCTTCAGATTACTATTTTGCATATGACATTGCATCCAGTTCAAAGATTAACCTCTTCCCTTACACCAGTTGTTTACTCATATTCAATGCATATAGGCCTTCTTCACAACAGATATTCTACATGATGGCTCCATTCAATTTAGGTTTATTGTCCCTGGGATAATACATGCTGGCTCACTAGCAGAGCTTTATGGAACAGAGCCATCCTTAATGTAAATTGTTACAGCTGATACTTTCCTGCATATACGTTGTAAAATATTTGTAAAAAAGCTCGATTTGTCATACTATGTCCTACATGGACAGTGTAATGTGCTGTATACTGAATATATTGTTTTTAGAGCTGAAACAATTTAATTGATTTGTCAAATGCCAATAATTTACTGCTTCACTCAATCTGGTCAATTAAAACTGATCTTTGCTGATCTGAAAGTTACTTAAATCATGAGTGCTGAGCTACTGGCTTCACTATGTAATACTATTAAGTACCACATTGTAGCAGTAAAGAGGAAATTCCCACCACATGCTGGTTTTTACACATTTTATTGATGCTTTGATGACTAAATACCCCACACTGGCACAGAGTGAAAAGGGTATAGCTGGAGATGCAGCCGAGGGAGACAGGTCTTGGATTGCCTCTCTGCCTTCTCAGCAGCTCCACATCTGACTCAGCTAATAAAGATTAAATTCAGGGGTGACTTTGTAGTAGCGGCTTGGTAAGTGTAATTTTCCATTGGCTCTTTCTCACAGGCAAAAAGAATCATTGATTCACTCACCATCACTGATTATATTGAAGTGTAGTTTTTCCCCTCTACCCCCTCTGTATTGCATAGTCATTTGAGTTGCCTGTAGTTTAAAGAAAATGGGTCAGGTGAGGTAGCTATACTACAAGCACATTGCTTTTGGTCACTGCTGTACAGTTTACAATGAGTCCAGAGTCTTGTAACAGGGGTCCTCATTTACCCACTTGTTTAAGAAATTAAAAAAGGACCAGCTAGGTAATAACATTTGTTGCTATAGTGAAGCTATTCCTGTACAGAAAAAAAACCCTCTTTGTAAACAGGATTTCGCTGCTAAAGACACTGGATATCCTGCCCACGGTGTGAATGGAAAGTGCATTGACGCCATGTCAGGTCATGACTTGCTGCTATGACCCAGCTAGGGACAACTCACTGAACCACGCAGGATGACGAAACATGTAACGGATCCTCCGGCTACACAAGATCAACTCTAGTGCTGTAACTAAACACCAAAGGCCTGTTTAGGCAGCAACCCGGCCTGTACACAATGCCGATCAGCAGTCTTGTGCGAAGTACACTGATAATCCTCATGATTACCAGCACTTACAGTGTAAAGTTAGTCATTTTATCAGCTAATATCAGTCAAAAAGATTACGTCAATTCCTCTGTGGCAAAATGCCAGCGCAATATATAATTATTAGTAGAAAACAATTAAATGTGTATCAATAAATCTCAAATCTACAGTCTCATGTTTGTATTTGTGATGTAACAACCGCAAATTTTTTTTGTAATGATTTGTGCTTAAAGCTGCAATAGACATACATTTTTTTTCGTAAACATTCAAATCTTGCCTGTGAATTTACATTTCTTGACCCTGGTGAGTGAATGACTTGTCCTATATCCGTTGCAGCAGAAATGTGAGCATGTTAGGTTCACATTGAAGGATAAACATCAAAGGATAAGATTAAAGATAAGGTGTAATTAATGAGATCTAGCTGTAGGAAAATAAATTCAGTGACATTTTTCTCTGCAATGTCAAACTTTATTTATATTAATACATTTAAGCAAATATGCCCCCCAATTCCTTAGAAGCACTTTTTCTTTTTTGCCAAAATAAAAGGTATCCAAATTGAATGTTTTTGAAGTCATACACCAGCATTTTCCTCTGTGCAAAGAAGCAACTAAAAATGACCTGTGTTGGGTTTCTCTTCGTAGTGAGTGAGATGAAAAACACCTGTACGTTGTATTGTAAATCAAAACATAAATATTACCCTTTCCTCAAAAACAAATGAATTCCAATTCCCATTAAATCTGGTGTGGATGTCAATGGCATGCACAACATAAATCATGATTTTGGTCACCCTATGACCTATTTTTCTAGCACCACTGTTTCATGGAAATTTTACATAATATACCTCAAAATCTGAACAGAGGAATAGGGTGATGTCTGCTGAATACGGTTCAAAAACCTACAGTACTGACCTCTCCTCTAGTGTCAAATCCAGGGGAAATCCTTTACACATAATGACTAATTTCATATTGTAGGGCAGATAGTTATTGTTGCAAGTTTATGCTTTAAAAAGGATTTTTAGGCATTTATTGACAGGACAGCTCAAGAAATGAAAGGGGAGAGAGGGGGAATGACATGCAGCAAAGGGCCACAGGTTGGAGTCAAACCCCGGCCCGCTGCGTCGAGGAGTAAACCTCTATATATGGGTGCCCACTCTACCAACTGAGCTATCCAGGCGCCTGCAAGTTTATGCTTTAAATGAACATAGGCCATTTTTCCACTTCTGTTAAAAGGCCACATTGATCTTCTTTTTGACAAACTGGTAAAAATCAGTTGTCTATCCAATCCTAAAAATCCATTACAGTGGTATGTCTTCCTCTCTAGTTATAAAGTTTTTGGCAATGTTTGTGGTAGTATAAGATCAAAACTTTCAGTCCTACAACTACACAAGATGTCCCATATTCTACGTGTCCTTCACCATAATGAGCCATTCCTTTAGTATCATCCTCAGACTGGAATATAAGGGACTGCCATGATAACCTGAAGATTTTTATGCTCAATAGTGGTTAAGGATAAATCCTTTTTAATTTAGGTAACAATGTGACTTTCCTCTAACTCCATCCCCAGGCTGATGGTAAAGACCTTATGGTGCAATCTTTATGGAACTTTGACCACTGGACTGAGTTAAATAGCCACAAACAGCCAGATGATGAGACAGTAGAAATGTTTGTTATACCAGGTGACAGGAACCGTGTGAGTGTGAAACAAAAACTCAAATTTTCAAGATTTACCAGGCCTTTAGTGGTTTTCTTATTCTCCTCTGGACCCTCTCACTTTTGATCCTATTGACTCTGCATATTTATATTTAAAAAAAGAGGTCATACAATTTTGGGATAAATATTTTCAACTCAAGCTGATGCATCTTTCCCTTAATTTGTGGCACCTGGATGAACCTGCAACTCAGTCTTGCATTGCATACATTTTATCCGTTTTTGTTTCCGTGATGAGAATGATTGCATCGCAAGGCCATGAACTTTAAGTGTCTAACAATGCTGCAAACACTTTAACAGGAGCTAAAGGTTATAGTGGAATAATTGATAAGTAGATTGACAGACAATTACTGTCATTCACAACAATTTTGATCACTTTAATTAATTCTTAAGTTTTTTTTAAAAAGAACTGGCAAACAATTGGTCCCACCTTCAGAAATGCAAAGATGTCCTTTTTATATATTAAACTTTTGGAATGATAATGGGATCAAATAAGACATTTGAAGATGCCTCCTTGGGCGCATTTTATATATAAAACTATAACAAAGAATAGCCCTAGTCATTAGGATTTGTGTAGACTGTTCAGTTGTGAGGATCTGCTGCTTTTCATAACATAACTAACAAATAGTTACACATGCCCCAAGGGTATAATGTAAATCAAAATGTCACATGAACTGCAGTTTTTGACACAGCATTATCTTTCCATTAATTGCATGCTGTTTTGCAACACAGTAATAGAGACCTAATTTACTTAAATTTAATAAATCGATCTAGATGTGCTACGATGCCATAGTTGCACCCCAAGGGTAGGCTATTTTATCTGAAATAGGGCCTTATTGTCAAATTGTGTGTGTGTGTGTGTATAATGAGCATAGTGTGCGCTTGCTGTGCACGAGCATAGGCACATTTTATTAATGTGCTGTTAATAACGATGAAATGCTGAGTTATTGACTTTATAAACAGGTTTTTGTTGGTCAATAGCTTGATCACTTGCGCCAGGTGCAAGATAGGGCCCCTAGTCCTTATGTATATTCAACTGTATGGTACTTTGCATTATTTTCTAAGGTGTTTCTAATATTATTGAACACACCTTCAATCACAAACTTGTAGCAGGGATGTGGTCATACAGATGTTCCTATCCTTAAAACTGACACCTGGTGAAGCCAATCAGCTCTCCACCTGATCACGTGCTGCAGTTGCCACACAGACAGCGGCACGTCAGCCAATCAGCGGCCTGGACACTTTCTGCACTGCGTGTGACGATGGAGCAAAACAACAACAGCGTTTTCATGAAACGTTTTCAAGCGATAATAATCACGGCTGTTTTCTTAAATCCTAGCCGACCACATCTGTGAGAAATACATGGCGAGTGAAGCATGCATTACACGAGTTGACAAATACTAAACAGAGACTGTGTGCGCTTGTGCATATACAGCTTTTGTTCCTGCTTGTCGACCATAAACGCTGCTGGCCAGCTTTCTGCAGTGCGATTTACCTCAATCTTACGGCAGCGACTAGCTAGCTAAGTGTGTTATAAAAAATAAAAAAGCGACTGAAATATCCCTGCATGTTTGATTTGAACTGCTGTGGAAAACTCCCACGAAAACAAACAGCATTGATTCCTCGGAGCTTCTTCCGCCTCAAAAGCTTGAGCCCGCACACACATCAAAATAAAAATAAAAAAGCAAAATATGTCAGTTTTGCAGACGTTGGTAAAAATGGGGTTACATTTAAGTGTTTTACGTAAACATATGTGTCGGGACAACGCCATCGAAGTTGCCAATAAATCTGGCTTACGTACGCTTTTGTGGGCCTGAGTGCGCCATCATTAAAACAGACAAAGCAGGTTAGGTAAGCTCGTGTCTTTATCCTGCAGCTAGCAAACACACACAAACAGCGAGTGTGGAGTGTCACCTTTTAATGAAGCCAACACAATTATTATGCTGCCAACTTCTCAAACCAGCTAGCTAACGTACGCACACAAACTAATTAATAAATACAAATACTCACAACAATGCCGTGTCGCATTTACTTACTCCTTGTAACTGGATGCTCTGTGCAATGCGACGGTCACTGACTTTCATACGTTAGCGGTCTCCTTTTAAAGGCTGACTGCTAGTACACTGTGCTAATCAGGTATGGTTCAGATGAAAAGGTAAACTAACGGCGAGGCGTTGTGTCGAAGTGAAGAAGAAGAGGACCGAAGCAGCTGAGAGGATGTAAACACACGTCACGTGGTTTAACACGTCGATAGAGGCAGGCACTGTTGCTCACATGAAATATGTATCTTTCTATTGAACAGTATATTTTTCTACATGCAGATAGTAGTTGGGTCAATCAGTCATAATCAATTATCTGTCCAGGATAGCATTTATTTTACAATAATTCTACCTAGTTTTTTACTATTTTCTCTTTTACCTGTAGCTTTTAGTGTAGACCCCACATGTACTGTACTATACTTATATGTGATATAGACTGCACTACAGACAACAGTTCATCCATTACAGAGCGGCAGCAAATGTTGATGTGAGATAGATAGATAGATAGATAGATAGATAGATAGATAGATAGATAGATAGATAGATTTTTTTTTTTTTTTAATCTTCGATAAAGGTTGACTAAAAACAAAGTAAGAAATTCAGGAATAATATACAGTAGCTGGCCCCACTGTGACAAGCCTGTTCATTATTATGTCCTTTAAGAGAAGAGTACATCATTGGACATTTCCTGGAAAGTTTCACCCACCTTGTAACCTCACAGTTCCCCAGAGGAAAGGTTTAAATTTAGCGTGCAGCTGGTTTTCTTGCCTGTTCTGGAAGTCTGGGAATGGACGATCCCCAGCAGACCGGCCAGGTTTCAGCGACCTTGCTTTACCTCATCTTTTGATAATACTATAGGTTACGTGTTTTTAAGAAGAATGTTTTGTGTGCAAGATATGTAGGCAGTTCAAGAAAATTAACTTTCAATCCAAGCCGCACTTTTTTTCTGATTTCAGTGTCTTTGTTTAGACTGCTGGAGCCCGAAGGTCTGCATATACAGCACGTTTCTACAACAATGGCAAGGATAGTAAACTAGTATTTTATACAGAATATCAAAAGGCAATTCTCTGGTTTTCCAGCCCAACTTGTTTTTAGATCACAAAACATTTTGGTTGATTAGTTGCCAAAGTTGTCTGAGTAGAGCTCTGCAGCTTTGGTGTTCTCTGGGAGTGACAAATTTGTTAACTTGCTCAGTTGGTGGTTTCACTGCATAACACAGACGTATTGAGCTTTACTTACATGACCATAAATATACAAGGTTGCTATCAGTGTAATGTGGGTTCATTTAAGTTTCAAGTAATCGAATACCGCTCATATACTGTACCAGGATCATTAAGTGTGTCACTCAGGCCATACTTGGAGTGGAGATGCTGATTAGTCAGACCTGTTATGGCCCTGTTTGTAATATCATAAATAGTATGTGATACCTGAAATCAGAGCCAGGATTTTCGAAATACTGGGGTCAGGATATTCAACAACACTAGTTTTGACTAACCACCAAAAAACCTTTCTGATTTTAATGAATATTTTTCATGCACCTTCTTCACACTTAATTGAATTTAAGGCTTTCATGAAATATTACTAAAAAAAAATAAAATAAAAGCAAGATCCAGGATTTTGTTACACTTGGTTCTAATATTAAACTAAATATATTGTAACCATCTGTATCATAAACAGACATTGTTGACTACAGCGGGGTTAGCTGGGGTGAGAGTATGTATGTGGCCATCGAGCTTCTTAATATATCTGCATCGACACTCTCACAGTCAACACACACAGCATATACATTACAGGAAGACAGGGCCACAAGTGCCAGGACAGAAATTGTTAGCGGTGGTGTTGAATGTGAGCCAACTGCCTCATATTTTGAATGTTGTGTTGTGACTACACCACAAGTGAAACTTATCTTGGTGAAATGCTGTCTTTGTTTCAATGGCACCTTGCATATCCTGACTCTTATTTCTCACTCGAATGAAGGTCAGTAAATGCATGAAAGATACAGAGACTTAAATATGTATTAGAAGACATTTTTGTGCTCACCAGTATCTCTGAAACATCCATGATGGCAATCATTGCATGGTAGGGTAACAAGATTACTGATGATGATGATCAAAAAAGGATTAAGAAGTTAAATAAAAAAGGTTGCTTCTACAACTGACTTCTGATTAATTAGAAACGGTTTCAGAGTTCAAATCATACTTTTTTTTTATAGTTTGAAGGCTATCCCCTTTATTGGTGGTTTAGTCTTTAAAGTGTAACTTGTAGAGTAAGTGTGTTGAGGTTCAAGATTGTTTGTACAACTCAAGTTTCACAGCAGTGGGAACTAACTGAGATATGGTTTTTAGTATTGTATATTTTTATGATGTTAATGTTCAAGGTTTCATTTTATATTTATTGATTTTATTGGTCTTGTTTTCTGTTATCGTTTCACTTGAGCTACACTAATATCCTCTTTGAGCATCTATGAGTGGTGTGTTAGTGTTACTACTGTTGTGGCAGTGTGTTTTTCATATGTCGTCTGACTTGTGTCTCGTGTTACCAGTTATACATGGGTGACCAAAATAGTTAAAAATGGAACACTTAGCCTAGTTGTTTGACAGAAATTTCATCAGCCACAGCTTTGATAATTGATTGATGTTTAGTGTATGTATTTTTTTTTTTAAATGACCCAATGACTTACAATTCCGAACGTTAGTTCTGAATTGTAAGTCATTGGGTAAGTCATTGGTTCCAAAAATTGGAATGGACTTCCTGCCTTTCTTTGTCTTATGTGATATTTAAATATATTCACGCTTAGGAATGTTGTTCAAACAAAACAAGCAATGGGATGATGTCACATTGGGCTTTAGGAAGTTGTAACCTACACCTTAGCAGCTCTTAGTCGCTTGACTCCCTTGATCACTTCCTGTTACTCTAGATGTAATACCACTTAATCACCACCAGGTGGTGCCAATGCCTAAGGAAATGTGAGACCTAACTGGATCCTTCTGGGGTAAGTGGGTTTATATTTGACTGACAGTGGACTTTGCGCTTTGAGACAACAGACAACCATTTGAAAAGTTTATTTCTACCATACACAAACTGTACAACACAGCGCATATCTGTTTATTATGAAATAGTAAAAGTAATAGGAAGTTTCAATTTACAAACTACTTCAACTGAAAAAAAAGCATTACATTTTAATGTAAAAGAAAAATGAAAATACAATACAATTTCATATCATACTAATATCGTTCCACAAAAAAGCATTTCACATTACAAAACATCAAATCCTAACAGGGAAAAAATAAATATTATTCACAAAACTTCCTGAGCAAACAATGTGTGGTATAGGAATTAAATATAAGAAATTATAAATAAGGGATTGTTAGGTCTAAAGAATTTGATTCAAATTTTTTAAAAGATTAAAATTCTTTAAAACATATTGAGTATTTGGATAAAATAGGGTCTTTTTTTCTGTAATTTGGCTCTTTTGCTGATACTTTTTTTTTTCCTCTTCAAAATGCCCTAGGCTACATGTCCTTGACTTCTTTTTGCAGAAATGAAAAATGTATTGCTCAAATGATACTGTCATTTTTCTTGTGGGATTAACTACATGTAGAATTGAGACATTGTACAGTATTGTACTGTGATGTGAGCGTCCCATTTCCCTTCTCTTGTCTAGGGCAGTGTGGTGAACTAAAAACACAAAATAATTGAAAATACAAAAGTGCAATTGATGCAAACTAACAACTGATTAGCCAGCAACTACCATATGTTTTAGTTTATTTTTTTCCTTCTTTTTTTGTTTTTGCATTTAATGATTGAAACCAAAATGCATTTAGTGGTAGTCAGCTCGGTTTTGAAATAGCTACTATTCAAATCTGCCCCAAGCATTACAAGAATATTCAAACTGTAAGACTGGTTGAAATGTTAAGGCTTGTAAGCAGTTTAAGATAAAACAGGAATAGATGTTTTGTTTTTTTAATTCACTCCTTCCTTTTTTCCCCTCTCCATGCTAGCAGAAGTTAAAATAAACACCAGACTTTTCAATCTCAGTCGAGAAATTTCAAAACCTGACTCTGAGATTACAGCTACGGAGACAATGGTATTCAAACAGTCGTCAGGAACGTTTCCGCCTATGAAAATAATTGTACTGTATAATAAATTAGACACCATCCACATAATACTGTCCTACCACAAAACATAGTACTTGTATACTTTTATGGATTCATATACATTTAGGCACATACTATATGCACACTCCAAAAGTGTGTGCACAGAAGGCAGTTTAATATCTATATTTAAAAAAAAAAGACATCTTGACAAAGTGGATTTTTGATTTTGTGTTGCACTCTTCTTGTAGCACGCTATGCCAAGCGGAATCTGTCATTCAGTTCAGTGAATGATGTTTTTGCTCAGTGTCACTTCCTGGTTGCATTCAGCTGTTATTGTTTAAGAAGAAAAAAGGTACAGTACAGTTGCATTGCATTTTTTTATATCAGTGTTCACTTTGTCTTACCATACATTCAGTTTCCAATAAAGAAAGCAAAAGCAATGCTTAAAAGTATTGATGCTTAGTCGTTTTGGTAGGTTTTTACCTCTAAGGGAGATTCAACTTATGGTTTAATAATAATATTAATAAAGTCTTTCAACACTAGATGGCAAAAGTATGCCATGAAATTGGAATGTGCTTCTATGTAAATTTACAATGTGCAGAAAGTCCAACAGATTTCTCAAATATTAAGCATTTACAATTCAAGAAAGAAATAAAAATTAAGGAAATAAATACACTGATGAACAAATATAATAATAAATAGCAATAATATAACAATGACATGAACACATACAGAATAAAATCAAGCAAACCATACAAAATAATTAAGTGCAAGAGGGGTAAAAATCTCACCAGGATAAACATATCAAGTGAATGCAGAAACAGTAAAAGCATTACAAATCTGGCTGGTCATTTTCTCAGTGTAGTCTATTTACCAGGAAAGGCCAACACATTTCCAAAAGCCTTGTCTTATACATGCAGCTGAGCCAGCACTCTTCAGTCAAACAGAGCTATGTAGTGCCTTTATCCCAAGTCAAAGAAACCTCTTGGTGCCGCCACAGCTTAAACATGGATACCCTTAATAGCCTGTTTGATATTATCCAAGAGGGCCTTGCACTCTGGAGAGTATTCGTGCTCCGAGTTGTTGTACATGTCAGTTAATGTGTTCACATAGGCTTCAAAATTATGCTCACTGATGGGTCCCTGCAACAAAAACATGTTTGACTATTAGTGAAAACAGCACAGCAGAAAATGACAATTGATAGAAAATGTGATTTCTTTTAGATATGAGTTGTAGTTGTGTGTTGTCAAGGCTTACTGTACCATTTGAGGCAGCTGAATGTCTGTTAGACTGTTAATGAGAGCTTGGCTAAGGCGAGCGAGCTCCTTCAGAAGGCTGTCGTTGTGCTGTTCGATCATCTTGTTCTCCTCTTCAATTGTCCTCAGGTTACATTCCATAGATGATATCTGCTTTTGGGTACAAAAAGAAAAGAAATGACATTCGTCAAATTGAGCAAGCAAAGCAAACCATGTGTCTTTTTTATTTTTATTTTTTTAATAAACTTGTAAGAGTAGATATTTACCTGGGTTTGAAGTTGCATCATATCTGCTTCTATTTTCATGTTGGATTCATTCAGTTCCTTAATTTCATGATCCAAATGTTGAATATCTTCTTTGTTTTCAACACCTGAGTCGAAGCATACAATCTAGTTTATCATGTTCAAAGTGAAAATATTGGTATTTTCTATTTCGAGATACATGTAACTGCAAAAACACAACACAGCATGTCAGAGTAGCTTACCACTGCTGGCTTTCAGTTTGATGGTCATCATCTCTTCTTCGGAGTGCTTTTTCTTGATACTCTGTGCGTTCAGTGGGCAACCTGATAAGCTAGTTCAGCAGGTCATAAATTAGATTTAAATTAGACTATCACAAAACTTTAACATAGAGATTGTGGATGAAAGTTAAGAATTTAACATGTCACCAGCAGTATTGTTTAGAGATAAAATGAAGGACAGGTGAGCTCACCTTCTGTGAGTGGCAAACACATTATTGGCATGTCCAAGGCCATTGCAGCCAGGCAAGGGACAATGGGGCAGTTCCTGTTTATTGGCCTTCCAGGCAAAGGGCAGCCCGTTGATGGACGACTCCTTCTGTCTTTTGGCAGCAAGTGGACAACTGCCTGCGCTGCGATGGGATGTGTATTTTCCCGATATATGGCCCTGTCCGTCACATCCCATTACTGGACACCTACCAGAGAAACACACAGAGTCGTACATGTTGTAAACACTGCTGGCTCACAAAGGAGAAAAGTAACTAACTTGCATTTAATAACATATTTATGCTACAGAGAAAACAAAGACATTTGACTGATCATAAAATAACAACCACATCATTAAAAAAAAAAATCTCTCTTTCAATAACTAGACCGGAAGATTTGTTAACCATTAAGTTGATTAATCCAGCCAAATGCTGATTAAAAATGAAGTTTTCATTTATTAATGAATAATAAAAAATAATCGCATTAACTATAACTTACTAATCCACTAAAACTTGAGTACGAGCAAACGCTTTGTTTAGTGCATATGTTTGTAGGTTGCTGATATTTGTGTTTGAAAACATAAGCACAAGTCACGCTGCATATCATTAAGAGTTTGTCAGTTGCATTTTCAGGCCTGTTTTCTGCAGGTCAGTAATGGAGTGACATGAATTACAGATAATTGTCATGTATCCCCTCATGCGAAAGAATGTAATTTGGAGGTGGCTAACCCTTTCCCTTATTGATAAAGGTGAAAGGTCACCTGAGATGATACAAATGGCACACATGCTGTAGAGTGCTTCTGCAAAAAGCCTGTTTCAGCATTTTGTTACTCGACAGCAGCAGCACTTAGAGGACAAAACAACATCAGTCCCATTACTTACATCTACTACAGGTAGGTAGTTTGATGCAAGGCATGAGGACAATGGAGATATGCCATATGGCCCACTATTTACAATAATCTAGGGACATTTGCTACCCTCCCCCTTTCTCTCTCTTTATGTGTATGAGATCTATTCCAGTCTAATTCCTAAGCTCATGCCCTTGCATTAGTAATTAAAAAGAAAAAATCAGTGTCCAGATGTATAAGTAAACAAGGGCGCATATATCTGACTTTGGATTTAAACTGCAAATCAATTACATTAGTTTATTTCAATAACACTTTCCCAGACAATGATTAAGCCGCAAATGAGTGCAATGCCATCAGAGCGGGCAATTGGACATTTTCTTAGTATACTATAATTATAAAGAAAGCACTCCGTGGAGAGTAATAAGCCCGATATTCCATTCAGAAAATAGGAAAAATACAAAACCCTGAAAAATCCCACAAAACCATGCCGCTAATCCTTAGAAAATAATTCACTAATGTGATGACAAGAGAAGTATTATTTTCTTTGTTTAACTTAATGGCCTCCAGGTATAATGCCCCGGGCACAAAAGCATGAAGCACTTTCACAATTCTTTTCTTCTTTTTTTTTTTTTTTAAACAAAAAAATATGACAGCATGAGATGAGGAAAAAAAAATCTCTTACTTAAGCTCTTGCTCATCTTTGTCATCCTTGTTTGGTGTGAGCTTCAAACCTCCCTTTCTGGCACGTGGACATCCTGACAAGCTAAAAATGATCGGCGACAGTGTGGGTTAACATGAAGGAAATCTATTTAAGAGTAAAAATTAAAAGCTAAATTGTTATAAGTATCTATTGAGTTTGAATTGCACAAGCTAAATCTATAAATCTATGAATGTTTAATCACTGGAGAAGTAGGCAGCCAAGTAAATCAATAAAAAAAACGAGAATTCAAAAAGTGGAGCATGTTTGCAGCATAAAGTGAGACTTTCACCATCTGTTTGAATGTCATGCATCTGACAAATGTATTTCATGCTCAGTTGCGATCATTTTTCTTGGCTACCTTCTGTGCGAAGCATAGTTCCCAGTCACATGTCCAGATCCATCACAACCAGGTGTTGGGCACCTGCAGGTTGAGAGACACAGAGACCAGGTGCTTTTTACAGCAAAGGACTGCGAGCAGAGCAGTGGATTCATGCTAATATGCAGAAAGGTAGCACAAATACCAACTTAATGTGGAGTACATAGAAATCATGCATAATGTTTAGTTGAAAGGAAAGAAAAGGAAAGCATTGACCCAAGCTGAGGCAAAAACAAGCTGCCTAGTTTAATGTGCAAAATCCTTTAGTAACAAAACACATACTTTAGTTCCTGAGAGTTGGCTGCCATCAGTGATTTGAGTGTTTTGTCAGCCAGGGGACATCCAGACACACTAGAGAGGATAAAGAGCTAACAGTCACTTTAATGCACTCTTTGATCACAGCTGAATTAAATAATCTCAATACAATGTCTCAAAGCATATTTATACAAGATCCTTCGAAAAACACAATCCCACCTGCTCTTTATGTGAAAGCTTTTTCATGTCATGTTTTTTCTTTGTTTTTAAATGATAGAATTTAAAATCTAACTCTACAAGCCGTGATTCAACTGTATCAACATAATTAACATAAACAACAAGCAGCACTGTTTCCCTTTTCTACTGTATGTGTCCGCTAGCTGCTGCTAATGAGAGTGTAATTATTTACAGTACCTTCGATGAGATGCATAATTTCCCGTCACATGGCCACTGCCGTCACAGCCTGGGGTTGGACAGCTGCGGGAGAACACAAAGCGTTTAATACACAGATTATCCTGGTTCCCACAGCTTGAACTGAATCTTTATTTTACACTGAAGACCTATTCATGGACATTAAATAGAAAAAAGAGTTAGTACAGCAGGAAGTTTAGTAGAAGAATTATTATTATATTTCTTAACATTCAGTTCAATAATGTCTCTGTCACTGAGAGGGGGTGCTGTGCTGCAGAAACTAGAGGATCCTACTTTTTCTTGTGATGTGATTCTCAAGAGAGACCCAGCAGAGCATGCACTCTAACTACGAGAGTCAAGAGTTGTAAGCTTGTACGGAATATACAGGGAGAAAACTCACTTTAAATAGATACATTTCTGCTCCACATGAACCTGCAGACATACCAGTTACAATGATATGTAACACGGTGAGTTTCAGTGTGTTTTGACTCACTTAAAACAAACTGTCCTATTTAAACAAAGGTATGGTTTGTCGTTAATACTAACCATCTGCCAGCTAAAAGGGAAGCTCGCATTATACACGGTGACTGAATGAAGATGCTTCAAGATGTTTCATTCTTTAACGCAACGCACCTCAAAAGCTCTTTCTTTGCATCTCGTAAAAGCAACTTGGCTTTAGGGCTCATCATGCTGCCGTCTCCTTGGTAGTGTTGGTCCTCCAAGGAGACCTGATCGTAATCCTCCTGGTGAGACAGAAAACGGAAAAAACGTGGCCTTTACTGTCTGAAATAATGAAACCTGACCTGATCTGCAATGCCTCAAAAGTGAATAATTAGTGGAAAGTATAATACTCTTAAAACACAAGCCCAAGGGGTTAGAGTGTGATTATGCTTAAGGATACTTATACTGTAGTAAACCATACATCCATTTAAAGGCATACTTAACCCGCATTGTGTTTGAGGTATAGCCATGATGTATGGATTTCTGTTTTTTTTTCTCCAGACAAGATTGTGCAGTCACTAGAGGCTGTGTATGTGTTCTAAAAGCAGGTCAAATGTGGTTACTCCTTATAACAACTACGAATGAGTGTGTACCACATGTGAAATGAAGGAAAGAAAAGCCTTTAAAACCAAGATTAACATTCATTCAGGTACTTCAGTGATATTTGGACACCAGATTAGAGAACAGTCCTTAGGGTGAAAATATTTAATATATTTTATAGATTTAAATCTCGGACTGGAGAATATGCTGCTTCTGTGTGTTAGAAAATGTCAGAAAATATCAAATTTGGGGAATTTAGCAACCTGGAAAGAATGTATATTCTGCATTTATGAAATGTTTTAGGAGGTTTCAAGTATTTGTAGACTAAATTTAGACTAAAAAAAAGTATTTTATACAAAACTACTTTATTTTTTAGACTACATTTTAGAATGTTTAGGTCAACTAAATCAATAAAGCCAGGCCAGGAGAGGGTTTTGAAACAGAATTTAGATCCTTCATGTTTGGAAATGAAATGGCAAAAGTAAACAGTAAATTTCAAAAAGAAAATCCATAGTAAATTTCCTAAAAAGAACTATGGAATCTGGTAACAATATAGGGATAATAAAGAGAGAGTTTTGAGAAAGTTATTTTAGTTAGTTGTGTTTACTTCAGAGGAAACTTGCAGAAAAATATATGTAACTGAATAAATAGAAAATAAAAAAAATGATTTAAACATTTTAGAGAACTTTAGAGTGTGTTGGTTGACTCCAACTCATGTCCTTAGTATTTATAAATAAATTGCTGCTTATTCTCCACCGTGGGTCTCTTAGTCTTTTACTTTTAGTGCTGCTCAATCTCATTGTTTCATTTGCACTTTGTATAAAGTCAATTTCTTAATAAAATAAAGTCAGTTTGTTGACATAACTCTCATCCTTCACCATTCACATTTCTCATGTGCTTAATGCATATCTTACATTTGTAGATTACAACCAAAGTGTCAGTGGTTGTGTTTTTCTACCTCTGCGTCCTGTAAAACGTGTGCTTTGCTGAAGTTGACAGGGATGGGGCTCTCCCAGCTGTTTCTGTCACACAGCGGCTGGTAGAAGGTGGGGCTGACGAGCACGCTCCCGCCTTTGACCACAGCAGACTCCGAAGGGGACAGTGGGTCTTCCAAAGGTGTTTTTGTTGAGGCTTTTACATTTTCCTTGCACTTCTTCATACTCAAGTCCAGGGTGCCATTTTCATCCACCTCTATGAGCATGTCCTAAAGGCAAAGAAGTTTAATCCTCAACATTTAATCTATTAATACATGTAACAACATGTTGTAAAGGGTAAAATAAATAAAGTGTGCCTCACATATCATCATTGCAGTGTGCGCCAACATATGAGAACAAATGAATCAGAGGCTAAAAATAGAACCTGTTTTCTAATTACACTAAAAGGGAATGTAAATAAAACAGTACAATGTCTTATTAATATGACAGCAGCGATATGGTAAACTTGACAACAACATTTCTCTGTAAACATGAAAAATGATTTGAAACGCAGCGCAAACAAACATATTTAAATAATACATACAGTGGTTATCTCACACCAGACAAAGTACCAAACTAAGCCAGCGTTAATTCTGCTGAACACAAAAAAAATAATCACTGGTGTGTAGTTTTTCAGTGACAGCTGTGTCATCTGTTTTCTAGGACACACAACCATGATGGCAGCTGGGGGGTTGCTGGTTTTAGGTCATCATTATTATAGCAAAAATTAAAAAGCTTAATGTGGCATAAGTTTCCCCGCTGACAGATGTGTTTGTCGTTTTTGTGCTGAAACGCAATTGCATGATGACTTTTGGCTGTTTTATGGTATTAAAAGTTTTACCTCATTAAATGCTAAAATCCTTTTTCCATAAACGAAACCAATTATTCAACGCATATGTTTCATTAAACCCTATACATCATTATTTTTTTGGAACAAAAGGGAGCTTTTCAAATTAATTAAAGGGGATGATTTACATGAACATTGGATGTGGCTGTCCACTTTAATTATCCATCCATTTGATGATGTGTGTACCTAGCAAAATAACACCAGTGTAAAAACAAAAGACTTTTTTTGATTTATTAAGATTTTAATGTTGTTTTTAGCTGCAACTAATAACTACAACTCTTTTCTTGCTATGATTGATTAATTAATGATGGCATTTAAGCGTTTCACATTTCTAAATATGTAAAATTAGCTTGTATTCACGCTTTAAAGGCCAGCTGTTGTGCTTTTTGTGTGCGATATCTCAACACGTAATATACATATGTATGATAAGTTAAAGCATCCAACGACATATAACACTCTAAATATGGCCTGCTATTTTTTCAGACTTGAAAGCTGTTCTTCTTCTTTCTTTTTGTACGTCTCTCTAAGACAACTAAGCTGTAAATGAAATCGGATGATTAACTTGCTAACACTGTTTTATTCATTCAGTGGGTTGGTACCTGGTACAGGGCCACCTTCTCAGCTCAACAAGCTGGGAGGCAAGGATCTGTGCTGTGTAGGTGTGGAAACCTTGAATCATCCACAGTACAGTGTGCACGTATGTAACTAACAGAATGTGATCAATATTAATCATGAAGTTTGGAAAAAGCCAAACACAATGGAGATAATGACAGCAGAAGAGATTTTGGATCTGCCTACATATCCATGAAGAGTTTGGATTTTGTGTGAATTAAACTTTTCAGATGTTAACTCCTTTAACTGATTGGCTTAATCCATTAAGTGCTTTTAAATACTATCTGGTGTAGACACACAGCCTATCCTGGATCATATAACTAAGCAAAATATCCTCTGCCATCTGCAGTGGGCAAGATGCAGTTTCAGACAACAGTTCAGGGTTTTTACATGCCAGCTGATGTCGAAACAAAATACAGTACCACATGTTTTATTAAAAAAATAGACGAGTGGTTGTAATTGGGAAAGAATGTTGATTGTATTTCTTCTTTTTGATGTGATTACACATTTTCATTTGTGTACATTAAAGCTTTATGGAGAGAAAACCTTGTTTGTTTTTTTTGCCACCAGTGCGCCAAGCTCCCTTTGCCAAATTTTGTCTTTTGATGTCTTCTCTTTTTATACACAAATCAGAGTTCCTTTAAAATGACCACATTAAATACCTCTCCAAGTGGTCTAATTTGATTACCTTTGTGGAGGTTGCCAAGGGCCGGCCGGCAACAGCCTCCATGTTCTTCCGGTAGCGAGTGGAGAGGTTGAGGATGGCGGCTGTCGCTGCTGCGGCTTGGAGACCGTCTTCTTTTCTGAATTGACTCGGCGGGCTGTGATGACCAGAGGTGGGCAAGCGGCCACCTGGAGCACCAAGGAAGCCAGGATACTGCTGAGGTGCTAAAGGGGTAATAATTACCAAAAATATATAGAGATGCCAGGTGCTAATACCCAAACTTGAAACTTGATAGTACGTCAACAATAAGTTAGCTATATAACAACCATTGATACAAAATGATAGATGCAATCTTTAAAATGTGTGCAAGTAGATCTGTGATTGTTGTGAACTAATATTAATTTTGTGGCTAAAGAAAAATGCCAATGTTAACAAACAAAAAATCCCAACAAATAAAATGTATGAAACTTACAATCAGGGAAATGTGACATTTCCTGGTCCTGGTTGGTCCCCATCAGAGGCTGTTTGCCGAAGACCTGTGCATCAAAGCTGGCATAATCAAAGCGGATTCTGCTGTACTTGTCCATGTCTTTTGTGAAGCTAGTTTGCAGGGCTGCTACTGGATGGGACAGCCTGTAGTTCAGCTGGTTCATCTCAAACTTCTTTATTAAGCCGATGGCCCTACAAGGACATAAATTGGAAAGAAAAGTTAATTTTATTGTGCAAACCACTTGAAATAACAAGTGCCCAACAAGCTCATACTGTATTTAGCAGTTGAGTATCAGGGATGCCAGTGCTTTAGTACACATAGAGTCTGGAATCTGATGTGTATTGTAGATCCACAGCCAGGTTGCCAGACTAATTAATATACTAGAAGTGGGCATCCTGCCCGTGATATATCCACAGGGAACAAAGAGTTCTGCTCTTTTATCATCTTTAATAGAGAGGACCAGCAACCATTGCTTATGTCTGCTTGGAAAGCTTGAAATAGACTGGGTTCTGCTGGGATCAGTGAATAAAAATACCCCACACTCTCCTTTAACAGTAATTAAGTTTATCACTTCTTTGCATAACCTCAGTTATGCTTTTACAACTTCAGTCCAGAGCTGAATATGATTTCGGTATGCTTGTTGTAATTATTTTCCAGCAAATGTGACCACATTGATAGCAACGAAAATCTCCCAGCGATATCTGGCTGTGCACTGTACCTTGGTGAGCGGTCAGGTGTTTGTCTGCATTTCAGGCTCTCATCCTGGGGTTTGGAGACTTTCACTGCAGCAGCAATGGGGCAGCCTGAGAGACTGGTTTGGGAGGAAATCAAACACATTAGCCTAATATTGTAAGTCATCTATGAAAAGGGTGCAGATTTCTAATGGCTTTCTCCTGTGGACGTACCTCCGGTGGGTGCTGCGGTTGCTGTTGACATGGCCTCTTCCTGTGCACCCGGGTGTAGGGCACTTGAGGACGTTCTCATGCATGGCCAGGACTGAGGGGATGTGGACAGAGAGAGGAGATAAGCTCAGAAAAGAGTCTAAAATAATTCAACATGTATAAGACATAATCAAGCTGAAAGATTATAAGATGCTGAATACATCTATATACGTATTTTGGAAATAAGGCAAATACATTTTCATACATTAAATGATGATTTATGTAACTGGTTGGTACATTGGTGCCTATAGAGCAAGATCCTTCAGAGACAGAAACAGGAGAAAAAAGCAAAAGGCTTTCTCATTGTGAGGAATGCTGTAATGTGCCTTAAATGTAAATAGCTTAGTGCAAAGAGGAGCGTACCAAGACAGCTGATTATATTCTTCAAAACAACCGCGTTGTTAAAGGTCTGCTCTGTATCCTCAGAAACTTCTTTTCTGTATATATTCTCCAATTAGTTTGTTGGAGTTGTCTATTTATTTTTGAATGCTGCGTTAGCTAGCCCTTTGATTTGCAAATACTGCCTCCAGTCTAAGAGCATGCGCTTTTTTGAAAAAGTTAATTACTTTTTCTGTTCCTTTTGTAACATTACTGTTTAATGTTGAATGTTTGTTGAGTTATAGTGAAATGACTTAACAATCGCCAATGTGAGGAAGGGGGGGGATGAGAGAGAGAGAGAGAGAGAGAGAGAGAGAGAGAGAGAGAGAGAGAGAGAGAGAGAGAGAGAGAGAGAGAGAGAGAGAGAGAGAGAGAGAGAGAGAGAGAGAGAGAGAGAGAGAGAGAGAGAGAGAGAGAGAGAGAGAGAGAATCCTTTTAAATTTATTTGAAAAGTTTCATGCACATCTTTGAATTAAACTAAATGTATAAGCAGGTCTTTCTTGTCTTTGGGTCTGTACTAAGAGGATTTCAATTACTGTGACTGATTTTAAATCCCACAACTGGCAGTTTTTATATAAATCATACATTATACAGTATGTGTACACAACAGTTTGCGTGACTTACTCTCTGGAGGAACTCTGACTTTATGAGGACACCCAGACAAACTCCTGTGGTGTGGGTACAGGCCGGTGACATGACCAGTGCCATCACAGCCAGGAGTTGGACACTTTATGTCCTTTTTATCTGTACGTGGAGAATCTGCAGACACAGTAAAAGATTTCACAATAAACAAATATAATAGAACCTCTGTACTGCTGCCTTAACATACCAAAGAACTTCTGTCTTATAAGAAATGTAGAATTACATGAAATATACATATAATGCAACATATACACAGGTCAACAGCTTAAAATATCATGCAAAGCTAGATACTTTTTCACAGAATGCATCTATTAATCTGCCATTTTAGTTAAGGCTGCAGTTCAACATTCACTTCTTAATGCCCATCCATCGAAAGATTACATCTAGGATTACACGTTTAGCTGCAGTCATTTGAAGAATCAGAGGAAAACATGAGAGGTACTTTAGGAGGATTTACGACTTATGGTCATGGTTAAATATCCAGTTGATTCCTATCAAAATCCAATATTCTGAGTAGTAGCAATTCCATCAGAAAATTTTGGTCTTCTTTATTTTAGTCTGTTTTATTTATTACTTCACTTGTTGCCAAAATGTTTTTAGTACTTAAGAGGATTTCCTCTCTCTGCCCCCCCGCCCCCTCCCGGTATACTTCTTTTATTCCTCTTAATGTTTTTTTTGAGCGCCCAATAATCCAAATCACAAGTGGTCTATCTGATTTACGCTGGATAAAGGTACATTCATGAAAACTGATCGTTCTCCCATAATGATCACTTTTGATTCTTAAGACTTGCATCATATTAACTCTTTCCCTCCATATTGTTACCTTTTCCTCCATGATAGTTGAGTCTGCTGTCCATGTCCATCATCCTATGGTGCCTTCTCTCATTAGTCATCTGCTCCATGAGGAACCGGTCCATTTCCCTGTAGGCATGGTGCAGGACCTGCCTTTGCTCTGTCTGCAGAGCTATGGCCTGCTCCAAAAGGCTGAAATTCACCCTCCCTCGGCTCATTTCCAGGCCTCTTTCATGGAGGCCCAGAGCCCAGGCGTCCAGCTGAGGTGGCCTCTCCATTTCCGCCTCCCCCTCACTGTCCTCTGTAGGAAGTAGCCTGTATCTTAGAGCCTCACCCTGAAAAATACTCGCCCTGCCCATCGGACCACCTAATTCTAAGTGAGGTTCTTCTTTCATAAGGCCGTTTCTGCCTGAAAGGTCTTCCGAGGCTCTGGAGGAACTGCAGTTGGAGCCGTTTACCTTGGCAGGCAGAGACAGAGGCTCCCATTCCGCCTCTCTCATGTCTTTGTATGGGCTCTGTGGCGATGATGTACCACTCATTCTGTCTTGACTTTGGACATCTCTTTTATTATTAAAGAGCTCCTCATCATCTTCATCCATCAGAGGTTCAGATGTGTCCAGCTCACACTGTAGAGAGCCATTAGATGTAACTTCTGACCATCCAAGAGAATCACTGGACTTTGGTGTTGCATCATGGTAGCCATTGTTGTAGCTAACTCCATTGATTGTACTTACGTTCCCATCTAAAATAACAAGAAAAGACGTATTATTTAATGTGTTTTGGAGACTTAACAGACCAAACTGATTGTATGTTCTTGATAATCTTCTCCAAATCCTGTTAAAGGTTTAAGATTTTGTTTTACTTTTCTACAAATAATATCTTGAGAAAAACATGTTTTTATAACCAAGAGGATTTAGAAGAACACATGCTGCAATAGAAATGATAATCATAAGGTTGCAAGATTTTTAAGCAATTCCTCAAGTATATTTAAGATAACATATATGACCCTTCTGTCTGCTAGTTGAACATGAAACCTGGTGATGAGAAACACAATTTTTTTTTTCTTCTTCTTCCTGTGTCTCCGATCAGAGCAACAACCCCAATATGTATTTATAACCACATTATGGAGGGATTTACTATATGGTGGACAGTGAACATCAGCTTTTAATTAATTATGTGTATTTTTAAGTGTAAACTAAGCAGCAACGTGTTGTCATCTGCACAGAAAACTGATTCAAAAATTGTTGTTTCTGGAGATGTGAACAGGGGAAGTGAAGAGGATTCCTGAAAACACAGATGGAGACAACCACAAACATGCAGATAAAAGAGAGAGCTCTCGGTCAGCCGCTGCTATCTGTGTGGCAGAACATAGTTTAGGTGAAGAAGAATTTGGTCACAAAAAACAGCATACATTGCCCACAGAAATGAGTGACTTAAAAAAAATTTAACAGATCCATACAATGGAAAATATGACTGCTATTTTACAGTTGAAGGTACCTTTGTTCGGGAGAAGATGATTCTAGGCCTTGATTTAGAATAATAATTTAAACATAGTCAATATAGGTGTTGAATGAAGTTCAATACCTCTCCTTGAGAGTGTATTTGTAATGCTAATTGCCTGCAATGTTTAAAATGGGCACTAAAATTACTTGCGTGAACATGAAAAATAAGTGTACATTTTCATAACAATGTGTATATCTTACTCCTTTATCTGCAGTTTCTTATAAGAAAATAGTTATTGCAGCTTGAAAATACGTTTTTAATGTTTTAAAAGAAGTTTTTGTTCTATTATGAATTCTTCTAACATAAATAGTTATATGGGTCTTGCTCAGTTAATTGATTAAGCACATAGTCTATTATTTTCATAATAGACCATTACATTGCAAGATGCTGCAGGAAAAGATGGGTAGATAATTTAATTGAATGTGTTATCAAATTAGAGAGTTGGAAGAGCTTTTCTAATGCCATGTATTTATTTTGGAAGATAACTCATTATCTTCCTAGATTATTGAGTTATTGAGTTAAACCCTTATGGGTGTGATAAAATAGTGTGTGTGTGTGTATATCACAATTATTGCAGATTAATAAATATATATGCATTTCTTCTAAGATTTTCACTAATTTCATATAATCTCTTTTTTCTGTCTTATTTTGCTCTGAATGATTTAATTTGCATTAACCTTTTGCCGTCTATCTTTTAGCATGAATCCAGAAATCCCGGTCACATGTACAGAAAGCCACAAGATTGCACGAAGCATCATGCACTGAAAGTCTGATCACTGGCACAGACAAAGAGGGTTAAGGTTATCCTAAGTGCATTTGAAATAACACATTATTAACATTACTGATTATATTAAGTTATGGTCAGTGATTAACAATGGGAAGCTATCATCTGGATTGATTTGACAAAATCTCTCTTGATCCTTCAAAACCATTCAAACATATGCTTGATTTAGGCTCTTTGGACTGTGAGGGTTTTTACTTTCAGTAGGGCCCATATCCTCTTAAGTGGCTAGACATCAGATATTCGATAGGTTGAGAAGATAGATAGATTGATAGATTGTGAGAATCGGATAACACACTGTTGAGGATGATACAGGCATTATTAATGGGAGCAGCACAAAAACTTAATCCCTGACCAAAAGAGCTTTAAAATAAAATATTTGACACTAATAAAAAGACAACTGTTTTTGTAAATATATGATTTTGTACTATTCTAGGTGCAGTGGAACTTGGCATGTCTGCCATTCATACGCATTTTGCAACATGACAGTGTGTTACTATCAGTTCCCTGCTGTAAAGAAATATTTGAAAAGAGGAGTCTAAAAACAAACCCTGTTGAAAGACAAATTAAAACCAGTTACACATATTTACATGTATGAGGCGAGCAACAAGGGTTTTGTTTTTCATCCAGATGGACTCCACGGCCCGACACAGCCGCATACAGTCAGACGAGCACACAGGCGTATGCACACACACACACACATACACAGAGACACAGAAGTGCAGTGAAAAAAGGAAAGAGATGGAGGAAAAAAACTTGGATCCCTCCGGTGGTTTGTGTGTTGGAACAGGTGAACAGTTTGTACTCCAGAATAGCCATTACCAGCACTCTGCAGCAGGGCTGCAGTTGGCTGGAGTTGAACGCAGTGTGGCTCGACCAAACGAGAGGCTTATTTTTCTCCCTTTTTGTTACAATGCAGATATGACCAGCTTCCCACAGCAAATATTCTTACTGCATCCAGTCTACTTTTCCAATTTTTGTTTTTCCACACAAAATAGCCCCCAAATCTGACAATTGCAGCAAAATATGTTCTGAATCAATACCTGTGTTCATTTGACACTCTTCAGACTTTTCTTTGTTATTCTTGCAGTATTTTGTTTTATTTTAAAACATAGTCCGCTGAATATCAGGTTCAAATAAGGACAATATACAGCAGTCCATCAACATTAGATGATACAAAGAAAAAATATCACAAATATATACAACAAAAGGAAAAACTGATGATGAACAGTGATTTTTTTTTTTTTTTTGATAATTGAAATGTAATATGGAAACAAATACATTTCATTTCCAATGAATCCACACAATTCAGTGAGCTACTCTCCTGGTCCATTTAACTACACACATGTGTACTATAATGAGCTGTAGACATTATGCCTAATTATGTATTAGACTGTGTTAGAGGGCCTAACAAAAGCTTTTGAAAGGGACAATTACGTTTGTTGCTTAGTTACATCGTTAAAAATATACCAAATCAGTGCAGATTATAGTGGGCAAGAATGCACATGTACACCACGAGCATTGTTGCCAAAATGCACAAAATTCAATTCATTAGGGGAAAAAGAAAACATTTTTGCGTGAAAGTACACCATTTTGAACTGTTGTTGATGAAATTATTTTGTGGTTCAGTAAAAATAGAAAACGTAAAACATTAGAACTAACGCCAAGCAATGTTGACGCCTCATTTGTTTGTCACAAAAGGCAACTTCCATGTTAATTCAGATTAAAGAATGGAGGAAGTTTAATTTAAATCAAAGTGAACTGGTGCACTCCCCCATTCAGTGTTTCATTCTATAGATTCAATGGGTTTTGGACTGGCTATTGAAAAAGGGACAGATGAGGGGTCTGAAATCTGGCCTCATCAGAAGAGGGTAAAGCCACGCCAAAAATATCATGGCAGATCAGCTGTCAAAACTTCAATTTGTGGACGTGAGACACAACTAATGTGGACCCAGCAGTGTAGTCTTTCACTTCCACTGCACAATGACTGCGGCTGCTGGCTGATGGCAGAGGGAGGGAAATATGAATGCAACAGATGGGATTTTAAAATTCAGCGTCAATTGTTCATCAAAACAGACAAAACAACAGGACATCTGTTTACCTGCTGGAGTGTCAATGTTCCTCAGCTCTTCTTTGTCCTGTGGCGGTGCCAGGTCCTCGCTCTCCTCTTCACATGCCTCGCTGGGGCTGTAGTGGCGGGGCTTCATCAGCAGGGACTTTCTCTTGTTGACGGGGGCGCCCTGCACCCCTTCCTGAGCACTCCTCTTCCTTGCCATGGACCCATATGGGCTGGAGGGAAGAGAGGAACGGACAAAAGGCACAGCAGGGTCAACAGAGGCCTCAGTTGGCTCATTTCAAAGGTCCACCTAATAAAATTTGAGACTTTCTTTTATGAAGTTAAAAAACCCTCTCAATGAATCACATCAATGTTTTGGAAGGAAAGACAATATTTCCTTTTTTTGCATGAACATAAAAAGATGAGCAAATAATAAACATAATAAAATTTCACCTGTGAATCTCAGAGGTGCAGTCGGCCAGCCCTGTGAAATAAAGGCCAAAACAGAACAGATAAAATGTCATGTTTACATTTCCACTACGGTAGCACAGCATCTGTCGATATATTCTTCATCAAAGGATCAACCGACTCACTACTTTTGGGCGATTGCTAATGAAATTTTTTACAATGTTCTGTAAATATTTGTTTTGTAGATAATGATTTAGGGATGATACCACCTGGGTTAATACTGCTTTATGCAGCCTTTAGCCATAGATTTTATTCTCTTTTACAATGCCATTGGGTGTAATCAGCACAAGGATGGAGAAGTGTTTCGTCATTGATCTGAAAAGCTTTTCAGTCTGCTCATTCTCTGGGAGACCAACGGTAGTTCATCCTTTGACAACGTTGACAACATGATCTAAAAGGGTAAATCAATTTTCCCAGGGGCCTGCGTGAATCTCATTCAAGTCCAACCCCTACTCCCATGAAGCACAACCAATAATAACACTTTTCATGAATTTCCCCAGATGTAGTAATAGCTCCAGCGTGAGCAGGCGGGCCTCAGAGGCCCTGAACACTTTCATATTGACATATCCAGTCTAGAGTTTTTTTCAATCACACAATATATACACACTCCTTAACTAATTTGAGCCAGTGTTCCAATTTAATGAAGTTATTCCCCTCTGAATAATGAAATGGCAGTGCAGTGCTCTTCAGACCGGTAAGATAATATATAAAATTGACAGTTATAAAGTTGGATTGTTGAACCGATACCCCTAACCCATGGCGATAAGTGGTGTGTGTGTGTGTGTGTGTGTGTGTGTGTGTGTGTGTGTGTGTGTGTGTGTGTGTGTGTGTGTGTTAGTTAAAAGCAAACTAAAACTGAAATCTGCACTCACCTGTGCTACTGTTACATGTGTTCGCGGTTTGCTCCTCACCTTCAGAATCCATCTGTAAGAAAATACATAATGCAATGTACACATGAGCCACTAAATAAACAGATTTTAATGTATTAAATTGATTGTTTTTGTTCTGTTTTTTATTAGAAATTGAAAAAGACTTTTAACATGTTATAGATTGGGTGTTTTTTGTCAGCCAGTGAGCATTAAAATCAATTTGTGTGTACAACAACATCCCAAAGAGCTCCTAAAACATCATCATTATGCAAACACAAAGTATAATGTTAGGGGAAAAAAGTTTCAAAGGTGAGTTAAAATGTAATGACACTAAATAATGACACTAAAGTACAGGCAGCACCTCACTGTGTGTGTTTAGACAAAAATAGTTGCTAAAATCCATCCACTCTCGCTGGCTGTTGCTTGTGGGTCCCAAATAAAACCTATTAAACATAATTATTCCAGGCTGATGGTGGCTTATAGTGGTCACAGGCCAGTGAAATCTGTGAGTCATAGGATATGCTGTTACTTTTCCCTGGTAATGGGAAACATGACTCCTCTCTCTCGTTTGCTGTTGTGATTGAAGGCACTGACCTGTCATACATTTATAATAGGGGAGCAGGTGTGGCAGTGATGGACCTTAATTTCCTTTAATAAACCTTTTATGTGCCACACTCTTAATGCCACGCCGGGCCCTCAGAGGTCCTGCTCATAATAGGTTCATTACTTTTGATTACTACAGCCTATTGAGACAAACAACTCCCAAACACTATAGATTACATTCTGTAAAAACGAATGTACCTCATTAGTTTGTAACACTTTTCCACAGACATGCTTCAACATTTTGTATAGATTTGTTTGTTTCAAAGGCACAATGTTGCTCTTACATCGTGCAACCTGAGATTGTAACATGGACAATAATCAAAGTTCAAATGATGTTATCAGTGTACCGAAATATCTCCACTGACTCACATACATATATTGCCAGGGTGTTATTTTTCTTTGACATTTTAGAAGTGCCCTTCTTGTGTAAATGTATAAAAACTAACAAATTGTTTTAATTGTATTTTTTAACGAATGAATGAGTAATTTAATAAAAAAAAAACATTAATGCTACAGGAATAACCTTTTTGATGAGCATTCTAAAACCTCAGTATATAGTCAGCTATGCCTGTCCAACTAATGAAACATAATTACGCTGTAATATACGTCTGACTATAGCTGAATATATTTTTTACCGCAAGCTGCGTATCCAGTTTCATACATTATATAAGTCTGACAAGTAAATTGCACCCTTTCTTTCATTCGCACTGCTTCACGTGTGCCTTTCTGACATAATTATGAAACCTACTGGCAGATTTTGACAAAGTAGAGGTTACTGTATATCTAATTCACATAACAAGAAGTAACAAGAGAACAAGGAAGGCTTCCGTAGATGCTCTGGTGAACTAAGAGGTAGTCCTGGCATGGCAACAACATGGACAAACATGACGCTGAGTGTTTACAAAAGCAGAACAAATATTCAGACTCAAATGAGGGGTTTTATTTGACCTTCCCTACACAATCTGGCTGATGACTTTATATCATTTACCTTTTCATTATTATGATAGTTCCTTTGGTCAATGTATTATTTATTTTTTTACCGAGTGCTATATCATGAAATTAGAATTTGGTCCTGAACATGTGAAAGTTGAATGACAAAGCTTTAATTTAACCCCCCGTATTTAGCCTCTTATAAGCAGTGTACTGTGCACACATTTAATACATGGCTTATAACACATAATGTAGTTGTAAGCTGATAAAAGTGTTTCTCAATATATTTGTCAACAACTATAACGCCTCTTGTGGGAACCCACGAGTGGAGGCTGGTGTATAAACACCCTAAACTCTGCATACAACTTCATGATAATGTGATTCATGAAATATTTATATACCGCCTAGAAATACTAAATATGGGGTTAAAGACAAGAGTTACCAGTGGAATTTAAAAAATACATTTACTTAAAAATCTTATTCCAGTGTAATAACTGATATAATAACTGACTAGATAACCATGTTATTATAGTACAATGCTTTTTTCTTTTTAGTATTAAACTTCAAGTGTTTTTCACTGATTTTGCTCCTTTATTTTCTTAAAATGATGTGTAAAAGCAATGCGTGTTCCAATCTAAATGTTGTTTCCTTAGCTCTCTTGGCATGTTCTATCACATTTTGAGTAGTTGTCATTTATTCACTTATTCAAAATGTACTTTTCCAAATAGTCATCATGCAGTAATAATGCCCCCAAGTACAAACTTTAAGGTTGATAGCCATGTTTAAGCATGGTTTTCTACATAACATGTTCATTAGACATCACTGCGAAGCATTTCCCAAAGCATAGGGTCTTATATCTAGTCTTATATTTGATCTTAATGGTATGTTTGCTGTATTCTCTATCCCTCTAGGCAGTGTATTATATCAGTGCTCCTATTGTGTACTATTAAAACACTGGGATGGTCCTTTTTTAAACCTTAAGACCTTGTAGCAGATCTCTCTGAACTTTCTGGTATGGTTTCAAAGTACGTTTTTCATCAGGTAAAAATCCAGCCAAGACAACCTGACTATCAACTATCACTTTAGAATACTCAGCAATACTTTAAAAAGAGTATATTATCTGGCAGCCACCCACAGCTCTGCATAAAAAAAACAATCTCCGTTTGTGATCAAAGGGGTCAAAAGAGCAGTGACACTCCAACACTTAGCTTGCTACTTATCCAAAACACTGTTACGCAATCATTTAGAGACCTTTTGTCCCCGACAAAAGTTATTTTTGTTAGTTTGTACTATTTAAGCTCTGTAGTTGTCCGATTATTTACCTTGGATTGTAGTTTTCCGAGCTCTGTGTAGGATAAGATGCCAGATCCGCACTGTCCACCCTGGTTAATGCTTTCCCACTTGTTATCTCTCAGGAGGTGATCATGTAATTCATTATCTATAACAGGAAGGAAAAAAGACCAGATACATATATACAAATCTGCAACTTCTTTTTGCATTTGTAGCGTATATTAAAATCAATGATAACCATCTTTCTGGAGGTTTTTATCATTAAATTTTCCTAACCAAAAGGCGTGGATGTGTACACAGAGTCAGAAAAAAAGGTGGAAAAAGCATATTAATACTTATTAAGAAATAAGGAACATGATGCAAATTGATTGTTTGACAGATCAAATTGCTTACTTCTAATTAATACAAAACATCCAAGAGGGAAAACAAGAATGAACACAATGAGTACATTAAGCCTCTTCACTTCACAGATCTTATTATGGAATTATTTATGTCTGTTAACTTTGAAAAAAAAAAACAACATCTTCTTAATTATAGCTCACTGAGTGCTTCCCCAGAAAAACAAAACTGGGGGGGGGGAGAGTGGGCGAGTGAGGGAGGGTTATTCACTCTTTCATTAGCATATGAAAAAAGACTACTATTTGAGCTGGTTCGTCATCTGCTGAATCATATTTATGCACCCCCCCTCCTCATACACACACCCCAAATCCAACACAAATAATGCTTCTCAGAGGACTGTTTCTCTGCGTCTAGGGCAGATTTCTCAGGGGGAAAAGAGGCAGCCTGATGCTGAGGGTCTATGAGATTTTCTGTGTTAATCTGGCTGCTTGCTGTCCTTGAGCCCAGCCCATTCCCCCCTAACCCCATCTGCTAGCATTCCCACCACAGAGGAGAGAATAGGCTGTGACTGGGGGTAGAGAAAAAGAGAGACCTTCCCAGTCTAGCAATCATGAATAACCATCGCCTCGCACCATTATCAGAAAGGCTGGATCCAAGCTGAAATAGTGGAGAGGAAATATCTGTAAAACACCCCAGCGCTCCTGTCATTACTCTAACCACACTCTCACATTTATTTGTAAGTGATGCTATTATTATTATTATTTTCATATACTGCCTTATTAATACTGTGCAGCTGCTGTGGATATTCATCACTGACCTTGAGTCTTTGTGTCCCCTTGTTCCCAGCTTATCCGCGCACTTGGGACGCTCTCTTGTAATTAACACAGACATTATTGGGATGGAGTAAAAAAAAACTCAGTGGTACTGTGCTGATACCTCATCTTGAAACCAATAAAGCAAACCAGAGTAGCAAAGTAAGATTCTGGAGACCATAAAATTAATTACATTATTTACATTTCCTTTAGATAGTCGGGTACAGGCGAGATGATATTAGCAATTGGCAAATGAGATTACACAAAATAAGATTTCAAAATGTCAGTGCTGCACACTCAACCGACCAACTGTTATGATTAGATTACTCTTTTAATATAATTACTGTCTAAGGCTGTGTGTGGAAACAATGCATACATAAAAAAACAGGAGCTGCATCTTAACTGATTCCCATCCTTTCCTCCACAAGCCTTTTTCTCTCAACCTTTCTTCAACAGTATCATTTTGAATTATAGGGAACGGATGGGTGCTCTGTGCAAGGTCACTGTCTGGTGTGTCTCAACCCCCCCCCCCTTGTTTTTGTTTCCTCTTCCAGAAGCACACTGAGTAAAGGGTTAAAACTGGAATGGATTTAATTATGGAATGAATGGAATTATAATGCGCCTGCAGCAAGTTTTCCTCCTTATTTATTAAAGCAGCTGATGGGCCAGGTTTGATGAGCCACTTCTGGCATAATTGAGTCATCACACAAAGAGGGTTCCTCGCATTCAGAGTGGTTTTATCAGCAGCAAACAGACCTGATTACTGGCAATTACACTCTGATCTAGGGGAAGGAGAAAAAAGGGTAAATGTGCAGGGTAACTTCTGTGTTTATAGTTTACCCCAGGAATAATTTTCACATTAATTTTACATGCTAAGTGTTTTCTGTTTATGTATAATAAAGAGCAAACGGCAAGGAGATAGCACCCTTTACTTTCATATTTCCTTGTAATGAATGTCTTAGGATATAGTGAACGGATCATGATTTATATTTACCCTATAGGAGGTTTGAGGTGTGCAGAGAAGCAGCTAAACAGAAAGTCTAGATGAAGCAAAAGGTGAAACTGGCTCATGCTCACATCCATTCTGTGGAAAGCAGGTAAAAGTGTATACAGCAATACAATTGCTTTTGCCATTTTTCATTGACATGCAAATGCATTTGCGGTGAGTAAATTAAGCTCTGTTCAGAAATTGAAATCAACTTCTGTTTAGAGAGTATTTAGATAAACAACTTTTCTTTTTTGTCTTTTTTTGTGAGGTGGCCAGGGAGCCATCAGACACCCTGTGCCTAAATACCAGCTGGACATTAGAATAATGACTGAGATATATTTTAGGAGGGGGAAGGGACAAAAGAGGTCTAGGATGTTTAATTTATGTCTGAAATCTTTTTTCACAATGTTTAATCATGGTCACCTATATGGTAAAATCAACAGTTAAACGTCACCTAACTACACTGGAAAGTTTGCTGTGTTTATAGGAAAATATTTTTTTTTGCAATTGAATTAAGAGACATAAGATACTACTACTAAACAGTGTTTATAAATGTACTCCCTTATACTCCCCTTTACAAATGAAGATTAGTTAATTTAGTATAATGTCAAATTCAGCAGAAAGAAAAATATCTGTCTTTTTTTGTGCTGTGTATGGTTATGCCCTTTCAAATAAAAGAAGTTAAAAAAATACTGTATCTGAAAGAAAATTATTCTACCGGCAATTTATGAGCATCCCTTCGTCTGATCAAGGTTTCTGGAATTATGAAGACACAGTCAGAAATCTTGAAGTCAACTGCGATTTCAGATATAACAGCCTCACAGCTACCCTGACGGCCAAGCAAAGTGTTTGTGCCTTTTGCCAAAGAGTACTTTTATAGAGGAGCGTATTGGCATCTTATCACTTCTCCAAGACGGAGATGCTTCAATAAAAGAACACCGCTCACAGAATTCTTAACAGACAATTAGGAGCCTGGCTAGCCGCTATCGCTTCAATGATTTGTTATGATGGCATAACTACAGGGGAAACTTGTTATTGGACAGAGTTAGCAAGAGTCCCATAAAAGAGTCAGATGGTGACACCTTTGCTGAGGTGATTTATGAATCTTGTAATCGCTTTCCAAAGTCATCCCAAAGCCTTCCCTCTAAATTGAGTTCATCTGGAGCCGGACCACACAAAGGCACCAAGTCCAGAACGTTTCTTCTAACATCAAAGAGCCAATTTCTGTTTTTGACCAAATTTCTGGTGCTTTTAGTTCCCTTATCGTATGAAAGGAGCATAGATGATATGCTATTTTATTTGTGAATTTCAATCCAATTAAGAACACCAAAATATTGAGACAAATAAAATTAGTATTTTCTTGACTACGCTATACATCAATAGCATGATAAATGGGGTGGCAAACAATC
The DNA here is from genome assembly GCA_013375575.1 of Percina caprodes. Classification (NCBI taxonomy): domain Eukaryota; kingdom Metazoa; phylum Chordata; class Actinopteri; order Perciformes; family Percidae; genus Percina; species Percina caprodes. The sequence continues at coordinate 3,026,357 of JABXJD010000037.1, forward strand.
CATCCATTGGCAAGTCTCCAGTCTGCCTAACCACTCTCATGTTAGTTTGAATCTTTGAATTCTGTCATGAACATGTTTTTTCAAACCTGTCTAATTTGGGGACAGGTGTTTGGGGAAAAAGAAGTTCCAGCCCCAGTGTAACAATGAGCAGAGTAATCCCGCTCATTGTTCCTGCCCAAGGAGGCCCTTTCATGGAGGAGGTTGCATGAATGCTACCAGGTGGTCTTCAATTTGGAGAAACGTAGTAACAGCTCCAGCTAATCCCCCGTCACAAAAGGCAGGTCTCCAGTGCTCTGGGGCTCTCCGGGGCAAAGGGAAAAGTTTACCTCGAACACACAGTGTCTGAAAGGAGTCAGGGACTCGAGCAGTGATTCCTAATCAGATTGCGCTGAAGTGAACAGCTCGCATGGCAGCTGTAGTTTTCCCAGGGTTAATTACCTTTCACTGCTCTCTCTAAATGAGTCAGCTGTTCCTGTCATTAAACAACTCCACTCTATCTCTGCTCCTCTGTCCTCCACACACATGTGCACACGGGTGTGCGTGTTCACACACACACACACAAAAACCCATGCACATATAGAGACGCACCTTTTGTATTTCTTTGGGTATTTTTAATGTATTGGATATGTTGATCAAGTAAAAGATTATTAACACATTGATTATTTGAATATTATAGCGACTTTGATCCCTTTGCCAATCAGTCAGAGGTCACTGAAATGGAGGATGCTGTGTTTTTATTCATGCTACTGATGTTTATGCAGATAGAAGGCAGTGTTCCCAATACACCTCCCCTACTCTAGCAAAATAATACCAATCTGTCAAGGTTTTATTCTAAAGAGCCCATTTAGTACTAATTGAGTGTGTGTGTTTGTGTGTGTGTGTGTGTGTGTGTGTGTGTGTGTGTGTGTATGTGTGTGTGTGTGTGTGATATATATATATATATATATATATATATATATATATATATATATATATATATATATATATATATATATATATAGATATATATATATATATGAAGCAAACATGTTCACATATGTACACACACACGAAGTCCAGCACTGATATAGTTGTGCTGTCATCAATTCTGAACAATCTGTCTGCCTACTGAGCTCAGTGGCTTAGGATGTTGGGGGAGTTTTAAGTGATTTTTGCCACTGTATGGTAAAATCCCTTGGCCACCTGGATTACAAACTCTAGTCCTTTAACTCATGCCAGTATAAATCCGTGTTAACTCGGATTTACCTCTGGCATATGAATTCTCAATCTGCGTAAGCTTTGTTTGGAATGAGTCGAACATAAGTATTTCATGCAGTAAGGATTTCCAATGGTGAATTCCTATTTCTGTGAAACACACACTGGGAGATAGTTCAGAACTAAATCAGTTATCAGAATAACTAAAATAGCCTTAAGCACTGTTTCATTACACTCAAGGCCTGTATAGCCGTTTACAACCAGGTGGAAGTGTGCACTGTGAAATCCGTGTCACCATGGCAATGGATATAAACTCAGAGCTGTACGCTGTGATCAAGAGTTTAATCAGATTCTTCGTACCAAGATTTTGCTTTGCTCATTGTCAGGCAAACATTATTTGCTCAGTTGTTCAAACACAAGCCCTGGTCTGCTACCAAAAGCGATCATGATAAAATAAAATATGGCATGAGCAGCATGGAGGATCTAAATTAAGTATTATCCAATATCCATACAATCGCTCACACTTTCACACACTCACACACACACACACACACACACACATAAACAGACACACAATTCTGGGATAGCAGAGTTAAGCCAGACTATTTTGTACTTAAAAGGTTAGCAGGGCTGTTTTGTGAGTTTGATCCATGCTTGCCAAATCAGCAGATGGTCCATGAATATCATTATATGCATCAATAAAAGGAGTAATCTTTAACAAAATGTAAATTTGACTTAAGTCCAGGGTTTAATATACGCAACGGACTTTAACCCAGTTTCCACCCTGACAGTGGAGCATGATAAGCTAATGCACTTAAATGTTTATGTTACAGCAATCACTTCTGATGCTCCAGTGCTACTATAGATATCAGGAAGAGGGGTCCGACGGAAGGTACAAGATATCTGCACTGTTTAAAATGTACATGTTTGTGTCAAAATGACATCTATTTGTTTTTGAGTGAGTGACTAAACTGCTTACAAGACACTCTCTTGTGATGTCATGCCTTTCTCTATAAATCCTTGGACAACACTGTGTCATGCTTAACTCAGGGACCAACAACATTAAACTATGTCTCAGTAACCAACAGCATTACCAAATACAGGCACAGAGGCAACAAATAAAAATCTTTTTCCTTTTTAAAACATAAAGTTCAAGTGCAATTGGCTCACCGAATGAAAAGTTTTAGCAGCAATTGAGAAGTTAAGAATGTGGTGATCTGATTCTGAGTCACATAAAACGGCATCACTGTTACTGACCCTTCAATGAATCTACTTATCTGAGCCTGAGGCTTACACAGCACAGCACATCCTCATACAGACAAACAGAATCTCTTGTATCCTGCATCTAAATGAGCCCATGTTAACATGTCCGACAGGGCAGAATTAGGAGCTTGACTTACCATGCCCCCTTTAGCCTTTGTTTTGCATCTCATAGTGACATCGGGGAGGAGACGGAGCAGAATGGTATCGAGGTGGGGTACAGGGTAGTCCAGAGTCTCGCTGGTGTGTGTGTGTGTGTGTGTGTGTGTGTGTGTGTGTGTGTGTGTGTGTGTGTGTGTGTGTGTGTGTGTGTGTGTGTGTGTGTGTGTGTGTGTGTGTGTGTGTGTGTGTGAACACGGGGATATTCACCCGAAACGCTAAGCTTTTTTTCTTTTCTTTTCTTTTTTTGTGTCATTTACTTAACAACCAATCTCATTAGCTGCTGGGCTACAATAAGCAGAATTATTTTCTGGTTAAATACACCACATGGTGATCCTCAAGGTAAGACCTCTGAAGGTCTTTATAATCACATAAAATATAGATTCACCCCTGATAAAAAAAAAAAAATGAATGGATAAGACAGACTGCTCCTTAAAATTGAATTGAATAAAACAGTAATTTAGAGTAATTTTAATTGAGAAATGAGTTATATTCTTAAGGGTCTGTAGTAAAAGGAGTGTAAATGTCTAATTATATGACTGTAATTAATTAATATAGCATGGTGATGTAGCCTTGACTTGATCATGATACTTTGAGCACATACAGTATATAATGGGTGATATAAGAAAGGATGATGGATGGATGCTCAGAACTGCTCCTACTCAGCTTTAAAAACTTAATGCATTTTGAGGGTAAATTATAGGATAGGTAATAAACATGCATGAAAAACTGCTTTCAAAATTGTTTACATATTAAGCTTTTTAACAAATCTCTTTCTGTAGTGTTTGTTGGTGCTGAACCATGAATTTGTGTAAAATGTAACTATTGTAAGTACTTGAAGTCATGACAGCTGTCTATAAGCATCAGGGACATGTCTATTGGCCAACTTGACCCTTGTTAGAAAACAAAACAAATACAAAAAGAGAATACTGCAGCCTGGGACTGCCGAGCCGGGTCACTGGAGATTTTCCAGACAAACGCCGCACAGGGGAGGGGAGAGGAGGAAGAATAAAAAGGACAGGCTCAGAATCTCATTTTAACAGACCGCACACAATCTGGGCTCCCACAGAACTATCTCTGCCTGACCGCTTTCTATTTATCCCTTATCAGTGTTTACCAACCGCTAGTTTTCTTTCATTCACACTGTGAGGCAGTTCTCTTACTATCAGTCAACAGCTGACACCGTGGAACAGCCTCAAAGGCAAGAGGAAGGGATCAAAACTAAACCAAAGCTGTTTAAACAATACAACAGAGGAAATAAATTCATAAATCCTAATTCTTCCCAACCCACAAGGGTATAAGCAGATCCTTTATAGTTAGGCCAACAAACAAAACCGCAGCCAATGAGGTACATTACAATCAAGGTAAATTCTGAAATATATTTTTAAAACAAGAAAGGCAGAATAAAATCCCATGTAATATTAATTGGGAACATTTCATAGTCTTGCCCTGTCAAGCAAATATAACTATTCACTAAAAGGGTTTTTTGTGTTTAGGAAAATCCCACCTGTTTTAAAATGGTAAACATTTTTAGGCCATTTTGCTGTAAAGTAGAACCAAGCCAAAAAAAAAATATGAATGTGATTCTACACTAACATTTAAAAAACATTTATAAAATAATCATTAAATCCTTTTGGATCAGTCCATTTCTAAAAGAACAACCAGAAGAAGAAAAAACTACATTAGTTATTTCAGTGTAAACCTATATCATGTACTGCATATCATGAGGGTTACTTTCATCTAGAATTCTATACACTTAATTATATATTATGCTATTTAATTTATTATAGGCTGAGGTTTAATTGATGTAATATTTATATGTTAAAGCCTTTTATTGCCATTGTAACAAATTCCTGAAATATATATGGATTATACATTTACACCAATTTTAAACAGTATTAGAGGCTACCTGGAAAGACTAATTAACATAACAAGTTTCTAAGAACAAAAGTGAAAAGAATACATTTGAAAAGTATGTATCACACTGTTGCTTTACATTTCTTTCCTAGTAGGACACACAAACAGCACTGTTTTTCCGGAATACTGTTCAAAAGTTAAGTAATTAATTACATTTATCCTTTCACCAGCTGCTCAACAGCAGATGGATCATTTCTGAGACCTTGTTGAATTAAATCCACATAATTCATTTCCCTGGATTAACTAACTGAAAGTTTGAGTGGTGCAAAAACAGGTACACAATATGTAACAGACTAATACACTGAGCTTTTTCGTGCAAATTTGTCGTTTACATTGTGTGCAGCTGACGGTAATTGACTTTTCAAAATCAAAAGTCTGAATAACTTTTAAATTTTTATTTCTTCGAAAGATTGATGTAAATAGACAGAAATATATTTTTCCATCACAGAAGTTTAGTGTGCATTACAGCTATGTGAATAAGTTTGTGAATCCAGTTTTGTTCAGCTGCAGGTACCATGGACAGTTCCTGGAGACAAACAGAGGTTGCATTTATGCGTTGTGTAGCAACTAACATCCCTGTGCTTTGAAGCAGAGGGCGGGGAGCAGAGAGGAATAATGCCTCCTTACTTATCACTGCTTTACCACACTTCAATAGAGGTGTAACTTTATAAACCCGCTCACAAGTTCTGTCTTTGTAACTAGGATAATCGAAATGTGACACAGTTACACAATGCTGTGTTATTTAATGTCTTCTGTTGCTCTTTTTTTGTGTGTTGAGATGTGAGTTGACTGAAATAAGCTGATGGAGTTGTGATTAAATGGAGGCTAACAGGCAGAATGTTTTTTTTTATTTTTTTATTTTGCCACTACTGAAATTCTCCAAACATAAAGATGATTTAACACTTCAATCACATAGTATACTGTTTCTGAAAGACATGGCATTTAGAAGTGACTGGCAGATATAGCAGATGTTAACGTACCTATTCTCTCTCATAGACCCTAAAATGTTTATTTTCTGTTGTTCAAAAGAATAAAGAACCAAATCTAAAAAGACACTGAAGTTGTGATAACATCAGGACAATTAGTTCAACCGAGGCCTAAAGTCTGGTCTACCTTTAAAAAAATCCTTCTGTTGTTTAACAATGATCAACTTAAAGTTGGTTGTAAAGCAGGACCGAAGCCATTAGTGTTTCTCATGTTACTAGTAAATGATGAACTTTTCTAAACAGCATCTGTCCTCCTAAATCAATAGTTGCTCTGGAGACTGTTGAGTGTTTTGGCCCCTCTGTATTTATTAAGACTTACCAACATATAACACAAAAGTTCACTTGTAGACTGTGTTACTAGCACACTACATTTAGCTTTACCGGTCAGAACAGGATGCAATAAAATAATTCACTAACTGTTCAAATATGTTATTGGAACATAGAGTCAATGTTTAAGTGCATTAGGCTCAGTGGTCTTGTACAGTATGTACAGCTGTCACTGTCAAAGCCACAGGCAACCTGACAATGCTTTGTCTCTGCATACAATACAAACATGTGCTCTTCTAAGACAAGCTTATACTCCACACAAATTCTATGAATTTAATCTAGATAGACGGTATCTCATGCTATCTGGATGATCAAAAATAGGTCATGCCTCTCAAAAAACAGTTTGAGCCATTTAATCTCCTCTGAAACTGTCTGAAACCTGGACAGAAGCTGCGCTCGCTTTTCAGCAAAGATTTTTAAGAACACTGATTTGTATGAAGCAAACAAATTTTCATCACCAGTGCAATATTTTCTAAATACTCCCTGACACACTATAAAACAATTGCCAGCACAATACTATTTCACATAATCTTGTGAAAATCCACAAAACACAAGTGTAGCAGCTGAGTGAATCTCAGTGTAAATCTAAGTAAGTTTCTAACACTCCTGTTTTCAGATGACAGCATCTAAGCTTGTCGTTCACAAATGCGATACAGAGTATCAGTGATGATAAATGCTGACCAAACTGACATTATGTATTAAATAAAAAGAACTTTGACACCAACCTAGTGCTGTGATCCAAAAAGTTTGATTTTCTCCCAGTCTCTTGATAGCTGAGCTGGTGCTGTGGCTTTGAAAGGTAGTCCCCAGGAATATGACATACTGTGCCTTTGACAGCCTCGAGATAAGCACCTGCGTTCGGGTCCCTTTTTACGTCACACCTCCCCATTCACAGCCCTTCAACATGATGCACATTTGCACATCAACAGCCACCAACCCCCCTCCTCGCTCTACTCCCACATCCGCAAAACACACAAACAGGCACACAAGCAGGCAGATGCGCGCACTAGCCTCTACTCATGCGCGCATACACTCACACAGACGCCACAGATTTGTGTGCGCTTAGCGAAGATGCAACATACATGCAGGCAAATACATATGTATATACACTCACAGGTGATTTATTTCCTTTTTTTTGCTCATTCTTCCAGTCTTATTGATATTTTTATTTATATACTGATCCTTATTCTTATGTTTATAACAAAAAAAAAAACTTTCTCTTGCTTTGTCATAAGACCAGGGCATATGCCCTCCCAAGCTCCTCATACATCACTCATCATGCAAATGAGAGGGAATGTCACTCCTCAGCAGCAGATGGCCAGGGATGATAACAATGGCTCAACAGACCAGTTTCAATGTCTGCGACTTTATCGCTACGGCAACAACAAAAATAGATGATATGAAATCCTTGTCTGTTAATTTGATTTCCCCCCTTTTTAATGTTTGTACCTGTCAGTCTGTTTCATTTCTCCTGGACCATTTGAATGTAAAAGCTTTGTCCAGGGTTTTCTGTGACAAGAAGTCTGGCTATCAGTAAAAGGCAGAGACCTGGAAATGATTTTTGGTGACTACGGAAGGCTGCCTAGCAGTTATTCAAGTAATTAGGTGTAATTCCTCCCTGTAGGCCATGTTACCCTCCTGAGTTAGCTCATGCGTTCGACAGGACTGGATAGAGACAGGGAAGAATAAAAGAAGAACGGGGCCCCGAGAAATCACAAATGCAGCTTTTCAAACACCCCCCCAGCCAAAGTGATGTCACCCTGCGTCCTGCTGACTCCTGTTCATACAAGCCCCCATAGCAGAGAGTAAACAGTGGAAGCGTTTAGCAAACAGGGCCAGATTACAATGACAAAGGGAACCACACTTCTGGGTGGAGCCTGGGGCAAAGGAGGGCAAAAGAGGGGGGTAGAATGGTGTGGCTCAGGATTTAAAATAAGTGATACCCATAAGGGGGCCCACCCTTTAAGATCCAAGTATAGCCTTCCCCAGCTGATGGTAGGGGCCACCCAAACATGCTTATCTGTTGGTGATGTCCCCCCCCCGGTCCTGGGGGACCGACGTGTGAACACAATATGTAATAATAATATATTTTCAGTTCTTTTTTCTGTGATTTGTGCATTTGATTATGGCCGGGGACTTGAGGATGGAGAATATCATTACTTAAGGTTTGGCAGTTGATCATCACCTTGTTTAATGCCTCATTTAAAAGTCTAATTTCTAACTGTCTTCAAGAGCCAATTCATGGTACATTGTGAAAGAGTCATACAAAGAGAGTCGACCTGCTGTGTTTTCCCCACTTTTCACCAATTGTGCCTGATAATCGGACAAACATATGAAAGTATCTAAGCATCTTATCAAATAACATGTTCTTTGTTTGCTGTTGCAGACAATCTCGCTGTGAGGATACAAGCTTGTTCTAGGGATGATTATTTCATGTCCTGAACTAGACATTAATATTGTTGGGGGAAAAAAAACACAAAAATCAACTCATGTAAAGCAATCTTGACAAATTGTGAGACAGTAACATATTGAGGACTACACTGCATCACTATTACAAAATGTGACATTTTATTTTGGCCCTAACGTGTGTGTGTGTGTGTGTGTGTGTGTGTGTGTGTGTGTGTGTGTGTGTGTGTGAGAGAGAGAGAGAGAGAGAGAGAGAGAGAGAGAGAGACCTAATTTAGAGCAGGCATGGAACACAAACTAGTGTTTTGTCAAGCTATTTCGTCAACTGAAAATGTGGGCATAACTGGAGAGAGCTGATGGAGAAATGAAAGAGTGGGTTGGACAAAATTACATGTCAAACAAGGGTTCACATTTAAAAAGTCCTGCTCATATTTGTAGAAAGTGTTTGATTGCATTTAGAAAGGTATTACAATGGGTCACATCTGTGTCTAAAAGCTTTTTGCATTCTGCTGCAAATTATGTAAGCAACGTGAAGGGTCACATCACCCTGTTGTTTCGAGCACTATACCTTCCTCCTGTGAAACCTACACAAATATGTTTAACTGAATTCTTCTAATGCACTGCAGGATCAAAATGTCAGCAGTAAAACTTCAACAAACCCCCTCACTCAACACCCCGCCCCGTAATTTTAACAAAGCAAAGCGACTAATTTCACATGGCAGCCCATACACCCAAACAACAATGCATATTCACACTGTGCCATTGAATATGATAGATGTGTAAAAATCTATATTAAACTGTGGTTAATTTCAGCTATAATGCTTTGAGCTTGGTCTAAAATGACACAAATGCTTCTTCTTGGTGGTACTGAACCCTCATTGTGCAACCACTTGATGCCGCTTGTTCATCACACAAAGTCACATAAAAGGACTGAATTAAAATTTAAAAAAATATTTGCATATGCAAATAGCAGCAACCAAACACAAGTACATGTTGTTGATATGGCTCCAGGATGTATAACTATCTTTATGTTAATGTCAGCAGACAGGGAATATTCTTTTGAAAATATAGTACATTTTTCATGGGGATCATTATCTACACTGCATGTCACTGTGTCTCAGTTAAAAGAAATGATTAGATTACTTCCCAGCAATCCCCTCTGGGGTGATTTGCGTGCGACCATAGGCAACCTTACAATATGTTTATTCAGTGTCCTTTGAAGACACTTCTATAACATTTCAAATGTTTTATGGACAAATATAGGAGATATTCTATCTCTGCCTTGAACTAATGCCTTTTGGAACTAACTGGCTCTGTTTTATTTGAATTTCTTGTCCAAGCTGACTAAATCATCATCTCATATACTTGGGTAATCCTCAAAAACTAACTAAGTGGTCAAAGATATAGTTTTACTAGATATGACGGGTGACCAAACATGGATGTTTGTGTGTAAAAATCACAATGAGACTGTATGTTGCGCGATAAATGCAATCTCTAAATCAACATGGTTCCAGTAAGATGGTTGATTTAAATGGTTGGCTTTCATAATTATACGTATAATTGCAGGTCTAAATCATTTACCGTAATGAAAAGCATTAGTAGCCCCCAACTGGTTCCCTACATTTACTGCCCTCAAATGAGAGCATCTCATTGCAATGAACTGGCTAAAGATCAGTGACAAGTGACCAAACTTGAACTTTTGTGGTGTAAAAATCACAATTAAGGCTGTAGATTGTGTGCATGGAAAGACAGGTTTATTCCTAAAACCATATAGATCCTGGTAGAGCAGGTGACATATATAGAGGTTTATTCCTTGTTGCAGTGGTTGCAGGTTCAACTCTGCCCTGTGGCCCTTTGCTGCATGCCATTCCCCATTTCATATCTTCAGGTGTCCTATACAAATAAAGGCCTAAAATTCCCAAAAAATAATCTTTATTTTTTATATTACTGCATGTTTAAATGATCCAATAACAACTAAAAGCATCAGTCATTGGTGGTCAATGTTGGTTCCTTATATTTACTGACCTCATATGAGAGCATCTGATTGCTTACATCTAAGAAATTAATGGCATGAATGGTTAGTTAATTTCTGGCTTTTGTAGTTCATAGGCCGTGGACTCATTGTGTTGTGTCATTGAGAGGTTAGGTCCAGATCTGTGCGTCTCTCGGGGTTCCTGCCCATCTTTTCTACTCAGGCGGGCAGACAATGAAGCAGACACGCCTACAAATGGCCAGATAAGAGCTTGGATGTTCAGCCAAAAACGAGCATCTAAACAATGGTAACAGGTGTGTATAATGTGTGCTTTGATAATGACCTTGGTGGCCATAATAGTATGTCTAGACACAACTAACAGGAGGCATTTCTGTCTGGTCTCAGAAGTCCCGTGGGTGCTCAATTGCAAGATCCTAAGGCACAGATATTGGTTGGTTAGTCATAAAAACTAAAATACAATGTGTTTAGATAATGTAGCATACATATTTCTTTTTTTATTGTGACAATGAAAGCATGAGAAGCATCAGAAAAGTTGTCTTCCACTTGATAGAATTTTTTTCTTGTCTTTAAAATATTTGTAGGGTAGTTTGCATAATAAGCTAAAATCATCTTGAGTATTCAGAGATATGCACTTGAATAAATAGAAAAAACTCCATTAATGTGGATGGCTTGCAATTTTTGATTGCACCAGACACAGGAAGCTTGCTGACATGAACTAAAATGCAAATGTCCTTTTGAGCAAAACAAAGAAATTGATTATGAAGTTAGTTTCTTCAGCACAAGTAGCTGGCTTTGAGTGATTAATGGGGGTGGGTCATTGATTTCTTTTTGTTTGGATCTTGGTTAACTTTCTGGAGACACAATTATAATTTGTTTCTAAACAATAAATCCAATCTAGCTTGAGCAAATTAAATTTTTCCTATGGCCTCTTCTGAGTCATTTTACATCTAAAATGGATTGTTATCAAAGGCACTGCATGTAAATGTCTGCTTTTTTGCTGATATTTGTTACATTTCTGATTAGATATTGTTTTTCTGAGTATATTACAAGGTGAGCAACTCCTAAAGACTTATAAAGAGCTGTTTACAGAGATCTGTTTGACTTGTCAGCCATGGTGCCAGGGGTTAATCTTAAATTTCTCACTTCATTAGCTGTATGTCATACACATCAACATTTCTGATGAGCCATCTATCTACAGTATATGAGAAATACTGTCTACATTGTCTGAAAACATGCCAAAATATTGTGTATTTGTTGAATGAGCACATATTGTCTATCTCTACACTAGCTCTGCAAAAGGTTGGTGAAATGTTTTTGAGTTATCGGCATAATGTACTTTATATTTCTGCATATTTGCAAGTCAAATTGCAGTGTTACAGACTACTTTATTAAAAGGCTTTTGCCATATTCTTCAGCTTTGCAACTTTGGAAACTTCCACAGATCCAGACATTTATACTTCCTGATTTCTCGCATCATCTCTCCAAGATAGTGATAATACGATTTCTGTGTTTTTCGCTGTTGAGAAACAAACTGGATTATGAACAGATCACTACATAAACAGCTTTCTAAAAGGAGGCAGCTATTTTAAAAAAGGCTGAAGAAATGCAAAGAGGGATTTAAATTTTAATTTGAATTTATTCCAGCAAGTGAAAGGTTCTTTTGAGAGGGGATTTCAGCAAAGATGATGGTATTTAAAAGTGATAAACAAGCATCTAAACCTCCAGTGGAAAACAGTCATTTTGCTCCTTTCTAGTGTAAGGGAGGAATTGGGCTTGCTATGGTCACATCTAAAAAATAAGAATAAGTAATAGTAGTAATTAAAATGTTAATAAGCGATATCCATGGAGATATTTCAACTGATTTCTGTCATAAATTGTGTAATTAACATTTTATCTTGACACACCTTGTGACTCTGGATGTATAGCTATATGTCCTCAGGTGCAAATTCATGTTCTCTGTGTACTTGGCATAGCGTACTTGATACTGTATATGGATGTTTAAAAAAATCGTTCACACTTATCACATGCAATTTAAATCCTGTGCCGCAACACTGGAGAGGAACATCAGGCTAAGTTCAAAATTAAATGCCTTGCAAATCAGGACTTGTGTTAATTAAGGATTGTTGTTGTGCAGTTTGAAACAATATCTGGAAAATCTAGTGAATTTAGTGAGTAGTCGAATGTCAAATTTATGTGACAAAGGATGACTAACCAAGGCTGTCATCTATTGCATTCATAATATATGGATTATAATGATGTGACTGGATTTCAAACATTTCTATTCCCTTTTGGATGACCACTAAACTTAAGCAGAGAAACCTATGCCACACAAGAAAGACAAAGAGTTACATCATTTTGTTGAACAGTTAATCCGATCACGGACAGTGTTTGTGCATTTGCTATCTTCGGAAAATGCCAGCAAAGGCGCTAAGTAAACCTATTTTACAAGACTCCCTCACAAGGATACAGTGCCAGTATCGGGATACAATTTCACACAGCGGCATGGCTCAGTCACATAACCTAAGCAGGCTTAGGAAAATGGAACACTACAAAGTATTGCACTTTCTTCCTGTATGTCTGTTGCGGCAAATAAAATGCTTGGATGACTGATGTGAGTTTGAGCATGAAAGCTAAAGTGAACTAATGGCTGAATAGCATGTAGATACTGTTGTTAATGCTCAGAGTTGTTTAAAATGGTAGATTATGGACGTGTGCACCTGGCATTCTGCGGGCTAGCCTGGCAACACTCCTCCCTTGTAATTATAATGAACAAACAGTAATTCAGGGTTGAGGCTGAAAAACGAATGATGTCCTCTGAGACAGCTTGTTTTAATGGTTATGCAGAAGAGTTCCTAGAAGTACAGATGGCAGATGCAATGCCTTTTAAGCTATTTACAGATCGTGCACTTCAAGGTATGGAAAGACCCATAGTGTGAGGCCATATTGCTCTTTTGCGCTCCTGGATTATACATTAGGCTGGTTCAACTAATGAAAGATATATTTTAGAGCAGGTTTACTCCAATATCGAATGCCTAATATACTTATAATTTAGATACCATTGCAATTGCACCATAAAAACAGCATGGCCTGTTTTATACCCCACTGTTCTTACTGTGTCCACATAAGGGTGCATTTGCTCAGGACTTGGGCCTTCATGTAGTCTTTTATTGCAGATTGTCAGAAGCCTTATTTCAGGTTTTTGGAAGGATAAAAATCTATAACATACTGTAGTCCACATTATATACTATATGGAACATAATGGGCTGCAAATAAGATAAGAGCCAAATGCTACATGGACTAAATGCATCGTAAAGAGTAGATAGCATATAGTACAAAGCATATTGTCTTTTTACATATACAGGCCTATTTCCACATAAACACTGAATCACTTCCTCCACAAATCTATAGTGATGTCAATCTATATGCTTTTAATGTATAAAAAAACAAAACAACAATACAAACATGTCTCAGAATCATAATTTTAACACAAATAATGACAAGCTCTCTGTCATATTCGTAAAGCCAATTCTTTACCTGTTTGTACAGTGTAAAATCTTTCTTTACATACAGCACAGTTAATATATCTCTATCCCTGGCACAGTTCCAAGCCTATATGAAAGAGCATGGAGCCTTTTATAAGCCCACTATTGTGATACAAGAGCAGGTATTGAAACAACAAAAATGTTAACTCCAAGAAAAAGTTTTGCCGCATTAAAGTCACATAGGAGCCACATTAGCATGTGAAAAGAATAAACCGAGGCATTCTCAGTTACACACTCCACCTGGCTGCTAACCAACGTCCTTGTCAGAAGTCCACCCACCGCACTGGCTAACACTGAAAGACCTCCTGGGGACCGCAGTGACCATTTACTCGGTTCTCTCTTTTTCCCATGCACCTGTGACTGTTTTTGTGTTTGCTATTTTTTGCTTTGTCTTTTTCTGGCAACACTGTATCATCGGAGACACACTTTGCCTCAAAAGGAATTCTCCTGCCCAACAATGTGGTTTGTTTGTTCACCGGATATGGCAGGCCAGAGAGTCAAATGAAGAAAAAAAAAATAACCACAGTAATAATTAAAATTGCCACAAGAAAAATAAGCTGTGAGACACAGCAGTGTGAATGGACTAGAAATAAGAAAATAAGGTACTTTTACCAACTGGTTTCTTGCCGAGTTGGGGGGCTTCACAGGTGCAGTTGGAAAGGCTTGTCTCCTTACTCTCCTCGGACGGCTCATCCGGCTTCTCCATGGTCCTGGACCTTAGAGAGCTGCTTTTCCATTTTCCAAAGGACTTTGCCACAATCGCTTTGTCCGCTCCTTTCATTGTTTTCTGTAAAACACATTTACAGCATGACTTCCCAGGTTTATCCCTCTTGTGAGCCATCTGCCCCCTTTTTTGGCTCTCAATAAACCTGGGCTCATCTTTCCCAAACCCAAAGTAAGAGAGAATTAGGGCATTGTGTGCATATGCATTCTCTTAAGCATTCCAGAAAATTTCCTGATTGCCCTGGCATCTTTTTTAGAGAGCGTTTGGACATTGTTTTCCTCCTGACATTTTGCAATCCTGTGTGGAGAGAGTGGTACTGATTGAAACAGTATAAAACAATACTTTGCAAAGTACCCACACAGTAAACAGAAGAAACTGAAAAAATTTTTTTCACATTTAATCCAACTTAAAGGAAATAAAAATAGCACATTATGCCCTAATTGAGTGCTGTACAGTCCGCAAATACTATTACAAGGCCGATCAGGATTAGCAGTGGAACATACCTAGTTATCTATTTCTGAGTGCCAAGACTGCTAGCAGTGGGCAACTAAATTTCAAAAGCTGGCAAATCCAGTTGTCTCCTAAATACAGAAAGTACTTAAATCCGGAGCTAACAGAAGAAAAAGACGGATAAAGGGTGCTCTGCATATCACCGAAAAGCTTGTGCACTTTCAGAATCACTGGCTAGGTTAAACAAATATGCTAAGTAGAGATCAAAACAATCCTTTGATCTGCAGCCTAGTTTCCAGAGGAATGGCTTGGCTGTTGTTGTAAATAACTTGTATAAATCTATATACCATTTGCCTTTAGGTAATATCAAAAGTGCCAGGGATTCACAGGCAAATACCTTGTGGTTAGGAAATAGATCAGATAAAAGCATATAAATATTTCAGCAACACTGCACTCTGTCATTTTGTGTTCTGTATCTGAGTTGTTAACCCCATATGATAATTTTACTTGTTTAGTTCTACAGTAGAAACATGAATCAGTAATATTTGATAGAAAAATTACATTCTACCACTTTCTGTTTTGTAGTTGAGAAAAATGTTCCTACCTCCAGCATGCCATTCAGGTCAAACACAGTGTAAAACATTGTGCTAAACTTCATACAAAAGAGGCTTGAAGAATCAGAATGCAGAAGCTTTGCAACTTGCTGACTAACTTTGCCCTCTGTTTTGATCGAGCACACAAAGAAAAACGCTGTCCATTCAAAACAGACAGCATAACTCTTTTCAGAGAGGGGGGACCGTGAACAAACGAGGCCATGTCCTGAGCTGCAGTCAGTTTCCCGTCAGGCCTGCACGGTGAGGGCCACAGGGACTGGGACTGGCTGACACCACACTCACGGGCAACAGAACAACTTTTGTGTACACTATCCTTCTCTGGAGCTATTCTTTTCTTCTCTCTACCCAAATTGGACGCGTGCGCTTTTTGGTTTGCAGCTTGCTTTACCTCAAGCCCTTTGGTCATACTTCATAAACACGTTGGTAGATTTGCCAAACTAATTTAATGGCAACACAATACTCTTTTAACAGTAGTATTATCATTATCAAAATGATAAAACATAGCACATAATAAACATTCAAATGAGTCACTTGCATTGTGAAGATTTTGACAGAACATTCCACTTGTTATTCCAGCAAAGACCCACATATGACAAAGTAGACACAATTAAAGATCCTAATGTAGCTTTAGCAAAAAGTCAATGTTATTAAAGCTTATTTGAATTTGACGCTGATCTCACCAACATAAATTTGAATGCTGACTAGCTCACACAGGCTTACAAACTAGCTAACTTACTTTCTAGCTGGCTTAACATACATACTAGCTAGCTAACTAACTTAATTAAACTTGAACTGAGCTCAAACCAGACCACATTGGTTAAATAAAGCCTCAGACTGGAAAAGTGCCAATTAAACCTAACTAAAACTGCAAGTATCATGGATCAAACCACCAGCTACATTTTTTACCATCAGGCTAGCAGACAATGTTAAAAAAATTGTAATGCCTTGCTAACTGGTTGTTCAAGTATATACGGAAGTTTACAGAAGTGAGAATGCCATTATGGTCATTAAGAAATGCACATCCCGGGGCCCGGATACCTCAGTTGGTGGAGCGGGTGCCCATATATAGAGGTTTACTCCTCGATGCAGCAAGCCACGGGTTTGACTCTGACCTGCAGCCCTTTGCTGCGTGTCATCCCCCCCCTCTCCCCTTTCATGTTTTCAGCTGTCCTGTCATTAAAGACCTAAAATATCCCAAATTATCTTATTAATTATCTTAAAAAAATACAAAATACACATCCCAAGGGGTCTCCTTTATTTGCTATGTTGTTGCAAACAGGCTTTAGCTACTAGCAAACAAAGCAGATAATCAAGGATGGAAATGCTTTAACTGACCTAGACTAAACTTCATGTGGCCCGTTACGGTTGTTCAAATATTTAAATTCTTGCTAAAAACATTTTTTTTTTTTTTTATCTATCAAGAATTTCATTATGTCAAAGGGTTTCCCAATTATGTAGCCTACCTATTTGCTGTAACATTGTGACTCTTGTGAACTTGTATTACTCAGCCTGGGGTTGTAATCATTTACAAGATACATTTTTGTTGGAAAAATCTACAGAAAAATCTAAATATCAGTCAATCAAACGCCACGTACACAGCATGTTTGATGAGGAATGGAACTGTTTTAAACGGTCAAGCTTTCTTGTTCATGCATTTGAGGTCATATCTTACTGTAAATGCTACGAATATGCTATTTGTGAATGTACATTTATTGTGTGAGTGTTTAATGTGTTAACCAGTTTTGGCCAGGTATTTCTTGTAAAATAGATAATGCTTCTTAGCAGTTTTGCTGCTTAAATGAAGATAAAATGAAATCACAGTAGATTAAGGGAAAAGTAGTTTGAGATCATTATTACAGACTATTTTACCTGGTGATTGTTTAAAATCCTGAAAAACTCATCTAAGGTGTTCGAAGGATATCATGGGAGCTTCATCTAGCTTCTCTAGAGTCCTGGAAAAGCCATTTTGAGAGAGAACAGAATGTACCATATTCTTGACCCGTCTGCCTCAGATGCTTGCTGTATATGGAACTGAATACTGGACGTGAATTGTATCATTCTCTGTGTCAACTTGTTAGATGGCAGTTGCTGTAGTGGAGTGGTGAGAGCGGCACATATGCATTATAGGAGAAAATTGTGAAATGACAGATTCCGGGTGTGATACTGCGGGAATGACTAACTAATAGGAGGGGTGCTCCAGGCTGTTAGCTTTGAAAAGCAGTTTGCACATTACTTTATCTTGTCAATCAGATTCCTGGAATGGAAGAGGTGACTGATAACTTGAATTAATTATTTTCTTATTGCATGCATGTGTTAATTCATGTTAATTTATGTCCCTTACAGGCCCAAGCCAGAATATCCAGAGTAAAGCGCCACCTCTGGCACCCAGATCACCACACCACTCTCTTTGCATATATTTATATCAAATGAAAGACTTTTTTTTTTTAATCCTGTTGGAACAAGGACTGACTGCCAAATTTGATTTTTAAATGTACTTTTAAGCTGTTCATGGTTTACGTTTGCATTTCTTCTTAACAAGTGAACAACATGGAGCAGCATTTATGGCTATGATGGGATTAGAAAGTTAGAGATAATTTTTTATTAGTAAATTCTAGCCCTTGAAAGGTACCTGCTTTCTTACAACAGTTAAATAATGTAGCACAGGGTCAGCACTCACATTCCATACCTATACATTTTCTAATTCTGTATGTAGTTTTTTATTTTAATTATGTAGTCCCAATCGCCCAAAGGAAGGTTTACAATCATAAATATATAGTTTTTTTTTACGGTATTTGATCAAAGACAAGAGCAGTTCTTTTGAATGCACAGGGCGTACTTTAAACAATTGCATTTCAATAAACATTTTGACAAATTTAACTTCCCCTGAACACAGAGGATAAGAGGAAAAACATTTCTCTGATGAGAACAGAAACAGCAAGAAGTTCTAACAAGGAAAAGCCTGCCAGGTGGCGAACTGGCTGCACCAACAGAACGCACAATCTGTCTGCTTCTCCTTCCAAACCATTGACAGCTGCCATCACCAGCCTTGCACACTCGCACTCAGTGGCTCCTCAGCTCCCTGCCCATCCCTCTTTAGTGTTTCCTGCTAACCTCAGAGACAGGGTCACCTGGCCCCCTAGTTGCCCGTCTGTGGGGCCCTGCTGGCCCCCTGGAGACCTGCCTGCATGGGGATGCATGGCTAACAGAGGTCTAGCAAATCCTCTTTAATATGCAAACCAAGGGGCTATTCCTTTGACCTGAGACCATAGCTTTTCTAACAGTGAAATCCAAAAATATTCCAGTGATGTACAATGATGAGATTTGATGAGCAGTTTTTGATCTGCTAGTTATTTGATATTGAATATTATCAGAGACAAACAGCTCCATAATCAGGTATTTTCCGTAACCAGCCAGTTTAATTAAAATAATATGAAGCATTATTGAATCAGACTATATTCTCCTCGACCTATTTGATAATCGACAGTTTAAACATTTTTGTAAAATTGGAACAGCATTTCTCCACTGAGTAAAACCTAAGCACACAGATGCACAGAGGCTAAACTGAAGAGTGTTTCACAAAGCTAGCGTTGCAACTGGGCTAAAAATAAAACCTGGCAAAGTTATTCTGATCCCTTATTGGTCCCATAGTTTGATTTCACATTTAGCATTTGCATTCCCCTCCGCATAAACATTTCATTCTTCCCCTCCTGCAGTACAATGAGACTTGAGTGACTTTGGCAGCAGATTTTGGATCGGTGCTCCTGAATCCACCAGTGTATGTTATCAGCAGGTAAACAAGCTTTCGAACAAAGCCATAATGGAACTGCAAGCGGCATAAAGAGGCTCATCTCAAAAGCTATACAACCCATCAAAGCTGGTGTCATTTCCTCAACACTGCTCTGCAGCTGGAAAATGCATGGCTGTTAGTTACAGTTTAAATCGCCTGTCTATTTTCAGACACTTCAGAACTATTTGTATTGATTATTTACTTGTCATTAAGCAGCCAGATTACCAAAATAAGACAACAGATTCGAATGTTTACTGGATTCTTTTTCCGTTTTGTTCTGTGGTAGGAAATCAAAAACTGTGTCATGCACTAAATTAATGGGATTTGCACTATAGGGTATTTGAATAATTATTTTCTACTGAAAATGAAATAGTTCTATCTATATTTAAAAGGATTACTGATGGAATTGAACTTAATGTGAAAATACTTTCCCCTTGTAAATACGTAGTTTAGTTATATCCTACACTTCCTGCTCACCAGATGCAATCTTGTTAACCACATGCCTGGATGCTTGTCACCAAACTTTCCACATATTTGCCTTTTGGGTAGAGCTCAGATGCACAACAAAACCTACGCACTCTCCTCCCAGTGAGTGGAGAAGCCTCAAAGCTTTCCTTTCATATGCTGCATTATCTCTTTGGCGGTAATTATCCATAAAACTATGCCATGAGATGGTGATGATTTCCAATATGAACCCAATAAATGTGTTTAAAATTTGAATTATCATATTTATGTGGATATGTGTTACTAATAGTGATTATGTTCATCATGTGGGTAGAAAATCAACCATCCTTATATTGCGCATTCTCACATATTTCTCAGACATTTCATCACACATTTAATCTGCCCCTGTCTAAGATTTTCTACTGAACCTGTAGTCAAGGCAGAGAAGGGACAATAACGGATGAGATTATGAAGCATGTCTGTTAAAGCATGTCTGTTTGATCATCATTCTGTTTAGGTGAAGTTCTCTTCTTGGTCTCTTCAGTCCCTGACAGCAGATATATAACCTAATCTCTTTCCCTAACCCTTTTCTTAGGCATGAATAGGGTGGAAATGTGATGGCATTAAGTCGATTTACTCCTTGGTTTGCAGTTTCAGCCTTAATGCCTCTTGGCTCTTCTGCAACACACTCGTTCCATTTTAGATTTTTAAAATATAAATGTTATGTTAAGGCTTTCGTATTTATTTTCATTTATCCATCATTTGAAGTTCATGCATATATTTACTCTACAAATAATGGTTGTTTATTTGCAGTGCCGTCTATCTCGTATAGTGTCGGAGATATTGGAAAATCAAATACAACTTGTGCATTATCTGCATATACAGAGAATATCTGTAACAAAGGGCAAGACCTGAGACTGTGTGACATTCTTTTGTGAGTTGTCTCTGACATCGTTTTGATTTTTCACATTTACTCATCTAAACCTTAATTTAGTGCCTCCAGCATGTGTTGACATGCAAAGAAAAGCCATTATAACGTGTCTTTGGATTTCAGCTGATGGCATTTGAAAGCTGCATTAGTATATCTCTCCTTATACAATTATTGGAGAACATTTTTGATGAATTCCTGCTTTTGTACACAAAAAAAGTTCAGGTTACCCTTTGAACTTTTTGTATGATAGTGTTAAAAGAGATTTATTTGAATTAAATTGTGTAGGAATAAATATTGTTAGTAAAGCCAGTATGAAGTTGTGTTACATTTTTTTTCTTCTAATAAAAAAGTTTCAGGATTCAACAGGCAGTGACATCCCTTCACTATTACGTAAAAACATAAAAATAAACATTAAGTCTTACAGTTCTCTGTACTAACTATATATGAGAAGTGCATATATACATACTGTGTATACTTTGCTATTGACTTGTCCATTAGAACAGGTTTTGCTGTTAGTACACCTTAACTCAAACTTAATATTGTCCCTGAGAAAATATTTTTATCGAAAGGCTTTTTAAAATTTAATTTGGGTAATATGTTTACATACGTATCTATGTTATATATGGTATAACCTACATATAAGGTATATGTATACATGTCATACATATGTAACACGTGTTTCTGACCTTTTATGGCTTCCCATTTTCAGTCTGTATATGTATTTTTTTCATATTTCCTTGAAAAGGAATTCATAATCTCTAGTTTTGTGCAAAGTGCTACATATTTATTATAAAACACTGAACAGAGAATTGTAACATTTTTTAGGTATCCTGTTTAATTAAAACAAATTCCTTAAATTCCTGTTTAAATATTACAAAACAAAAAGAGAGATGCACAGCACATTGTAAATAAATTGCTATGAATACAGCTTCCCAACAGTACAGTACTGAAGATAAGTATTCAAGAAGTTTGACAGCAAGTCAAAGGCAGTTTTAATGGAGGAACTAGCTAGAGACTACACATGGCAATGTTAAATCCCATTCAGCCTGATGAGTGACTCCCAGCAGCACTGAGCTCAGTGGGGGGTTGTAAACATTTACACTAAGAGCCTGTCCAGTGCACATGGTTGGTGCTTGCCAGCCACCTCGGTATCGAATGTTGTGTTGCATATTTTGTCGTTCAGGCCTGTCCCGAAATTGTAGGAATCACACCATCAATTTATGAAGGAGCCATCCAAATGTGACAACAGGCTTATGCTAAATGGAGAAAATAGAGCTAAACATTGTTAAAACACCCCTAGACCCACATGGTAGAGAGTGCTCGGCAGAGAGCTGCTATGCTCCCCGCTGTGAACTGGGAAAGTGATGTTGGTGGGCTTCCTTCTCCATGAGGGCCGCATCGTTCTTGGGCCCCGATTTGAAGCCTTTTTGAAGTCTGTTTCCTGCAGCAGCGTGCCAACATTAATGTTTCCACAAAAGCAAAAATGCTAAATCAAATGAATTCACTACACTGTGCTATTCCACATTGACTCCTGAATCCCTAATACTTTTTTTAAAGCATCATTAACAAGCTATTTATCATATACATCGTAAAAGTCACTGTGTATGTTTTTGTATTTTATTTCATAATAAGCTCTAATAAAATGGTTTCTCGTTAATACAGAAATCTCAGCAGGCGAGTGTGTGTGGAAAATTTGTTTTTGTCCATGAACTTGGAAAAACCTAATGATTAGGGTGATAAGATAGATAAGAGTAAAAGGACATCATGGACATTTCTTAGCATCACATATTTCCAAATCATAAAATCAGCAGACTATGTTTGGGATCAATCCTTTATTGTTTCAAAACTCTTATCTTTTACAATACAGTCATTTATTGTTACATGTGTGAATGGATGGATAATGTACAATGTCCTCCGATAATGAAACACAGTCACAAAGTATTCCTTTCTACATATCAATATTCTATGATAGTGAGAAGTTTGTGCTGATATATTTACTTAGTTTTGACAGCTCAATTAACTTCCCTTATTAAATCAACAAAAGCATTGTTTTTGAAAGTGCATTTCAAGGATTGCAAAGACGACTGTTTCCATCAGTCAGCCATAATGTACATTTCAGTATTGACAGAGGGCCACACTGCTTCGTGAGTAACAAACAGCATTAACTACATTTCCAACTACAACATTTATCTGGATAAGTAAATCAAAGAAAATATATCAATATGCATGCCATGAACATTCCTCCATAAACATTTATAATAAAATGTATATTTTTATTTAATTATGTTGATAATGACACAGTATTTTCCACAAAAGAACAAATGCTGATAATGAGAACTAATATTTAACATCCAAATTTTGTTCAATTTTACACACAGGTCAAATGGCCTAACACCACAGTGTATAGGGCAATGCCCTAATAAAGTTAATAGCATTTGGTCCACAATAACAAATCTGGGTTTAAAAGAAAACAAATGTGGTAGCAAGTGGGATATTGAACTGAAACTGAAAATAGCATGATGACTATCTTAAATTCTTTCCGTTTTTAAGGTCTTTTCGATTTTCAAGTTAAGAATTATGATGTGAAGTTTCTGTTCAAAAATGAAGCAATATAAATATACATTTTAGCTCATTACTTGGCTATTATACTTTTCTGTTCCATGGAACAGCTTTCACTCTGTAGAACTTGGTTCCTAATGGAACTTTGAACCTGTTCTGGGCCTAGTGAAGGAAAAGAGACAAGAAAAGAACGCTTTTTCAGACAGACGTGAATATAACAGCATAGAACATATATACGTCGACACATCGAAAAAGTGTCACTAAAAATAAGATTTACAGGACCACATATTATTTATGTTAGCATATTGAGTCTTAAAAAATCATTAAAAACACACCTTTAAAAAACACTTTGGAACTTTTTGTCAAATTCAGTACCTTTTTTGCCTGGCAATATTCCTTCTCCATCACCTTTCCAAGTACCCACGGCCGCCTTGAGGTCCCTGATGCTAAATGAAACCACAAATAAATGCTTGTGTGTGTAACATAAAGTTTATGAAGATTAAGTAAAATTAACATAAATCACTTGTGTATATAGTACAATTATTATAAATCTATTAATGCCTGACATTTGAAATCTAATAAACAACTATCACTTACACAATTATTTCATTAGTAAATTTAAAAGAACAAATGTCAACACTACAGTTCTCATCATGTTCACAAAACAATTGGGTGATGCTGACCTGGTTTGAGGTCCAGTGCAGTGAGAGATTCTGAGTGGAGGAAGTACAGGGTGGGGCCAACTGTGAACAGCACGTAGTTGTCATGTCTTTCATCCAGGATGATTAGAACCAAATCGCCTACCTGGAAACTGAAGGGAAAAAAGAGAGACAAAGGAATGATGACACCAACTTCTGCAAACGTAGACATTAATGCAATAATGTGTATCCTTACACATTATTGCATGTAATGATGAGCAGTTTTAGCTTAAAACCGCTTTATATAAAAAAATAATAATAATAAAAAAAAATCACAACAGCAAGGCCATGCGTTATTCTTTTATTCCCTTACTCTCTGATGGCGATTTTGTCCGAATGCCGTGACGACACAGACGACATGCTTTGAGACATCTACAAAGAAAAGGATTGGGACAATGTTACACATGTTACACTAAAGGGTTAACAATACTGGCTATAGGCAACTTCTAACATTTTTCTTATTGGACATTTGCTGGGAATAGGCTTGGTAATTAGTATTAGCACTTTAACCCCCATTTCTGCATTATACTCTAATTTCAGTTTCACCCTCCTTTGTGAACCATGCAAAGTCAGACTCGATTAAAAGAATTTGTCAAACCACAAAAGTATGTTTTAAAACACTTATAGTAGTATATATGTTTTTGTTTCGAGCATTTCACAAAAATGCCTCCCTCTACACAGTCTGACACTTCCTAAAAATGTTTTTATCTTCCCTGAGCTCTTCTTCCTCCTGGGTCAGGATTTTACTCTTTGATACTACTGCCACCTAGTGGAGCATGTGTTACATAGCCCATAAAGATAATAAATAACTGACCAGTCTTTGACTGAGGCGCTTGTTTTCTTCTTCCTTCATGTGTAAAGTCTGAAACATATATCAGATTGATTAAACAGATAAGAGACATCCAGAAACATGGCGTCTTCTGCTCTCAAATGCAGTGTGATAGAGATGTGTCTATTTACCCTCTCAAGTAAGAGTATCCGCTGTTTCTCCTCCGACATCAGGATGTTATCACTACAGGAAAGAAAACATAGATCATTAATAAATGTCTTCTAGAAAATGTCAATAAAAATGCATGTATTATGTAGAAAATGAAAATGTATCAAATTATTCACAATTCCAATTGTGTAAGTATTAAATAGTTCTAAATCTTAACAGTAAGGAATGGAAAACTTACACTGTCTGATGCTAGCCTGCCTTGCTTCCTTCCACTGTCAATTGTCCTTTCTGTCCATCCAGTTGTGGCTATTTTACACAATGGTCTTTTAAAATCCCTCTTCAATAACGCAAAGACCTCTTTCGATTTTGTGACTGGCTAATTTTGTGTCATTATACAAAAGGCTTGATACAGTGTATAGATGCAGCCACTTTTAGGCTACTGTAAGTTAGGTATGGGTATACTGTATTTAACAAATGTGCAAAGAAAATGAATTAACAAAATACAGAAATCTAAATAAGCTTATTTCTTAATTATTACAATAAAAAGGTAATAGTGGGACATGATAAAGTGTCACAATGAAATGTATTAGTTTCTGTTTGGTCTTTACTGCAAAATAAACTAATTTCTTTTAAAAGCAATATTGTTGTGCTGAAAATATATTCTTAACCTCTGAATGAACAAAGTATGTCTATAGTAATATTTTCAATTTGTTTTCTCTAAAGCTATATTTTACTTTTTTTTTTTACACTCCTGCTGAAGAAACCTGATTTCTGTACTATGTATACAGTATGTATGTAACTGATTTCTTAAGTAGTGTGCATACATGACAAACAAAAAGAACTGCATTAAGTATTACAGTAAGAGCAACTCTTACTTAAACTCAAACTAAAACTTTCATTTTTACAGTTGAACAGAGGTTGTTTTTTTAATTCCACACATGTACACAGTAAGGAACAATAGTGTGCTTCTCCTCTACACACACTGTCCTCTCAGCAAACTGTCAAAACTCTCTAACCTGAAAACACAACCTTTTTTGGCTTTAGCGTCACACATTACTTAAAGCATTAATCAGATTAATGCCATGCATGTAGCCTTAACGTTCGTGTGTGCGTTTATAAACTACATTAAGAGAGCACAATTACTACAATATATCTCAAACTATCAACAAAACTAGGTTTATTGGAGAGAAGATGCTTACTGGACTGTCACCATGCTGGCTTCCACTGCTGAATCAACCTGTTCGTCATCTCGAATGGCCGCCACAGAGGCCAGTCTGTCTGTTTCAGCCATGGGGTCAGAGGAAAAGGCCCAGCAACAGGCAGAGCTCTAGCTGCAGCTCCTGCTCCAGCTTCTGTGATCTCCTGAGCTGAGGGGTTAGGAGCAAAGAAGGCAGAGGAGACCAGTGTAGTGCTGCGCAGGCGGTTAAGCTCTTCTTCCAAGTGTTTCTTCTCCTGCATGACACTAGCTCGGTCCTCGGAGAGTGTCTCTATCAGAGCTGCAATAAGGTTAAGATAAATAAGAAACACTGACAGGCACAATATGTCAATCTATAACATGAAACCTCAACGAATGGCTGTTCTTAAAATATGGCAGTAAATAGTAGAGACCATTTATTGGGTATACTATTAACAAGATTACATTACCATCTTGTGTCATGTCTAAACCTTTTTTATTTAACAAAAGAATTATTATTTTTTTAATATGAGAAGCATGTTTAAAAACACAATTTGCCCCACAGGCTTCTTTCATTAGCTATTAAAAAAAAAAAAAAATGTTTGCCCTCCTCTCAAAGTGCTATGTATTTACAGAGCACTTACCACATTTACTCACCTTTGTCCTTCTCCTGCTGCTGCGTTACATTCCGCAACTTCTCTGTGAGCTCATTGATAATCTGCTCCTTCTTCAGCTTCTCTCGGGTTAGAACAGTGTTGAAATTAGTCTAGAGAAATAAAAAAAAAAAGTATTTATAATTTATACCCAAGTACTAATGATTTAATAGGATGCCTCTTAATTGCTTAGGTCTAACAATGTAGATCAGCTTGTAGCCACGGTAGTTTGGAGAGAATTTTTATTAATCTGTTTATTTTTTTGTAATGTAATGTCTGAACCCTTCACCATGTATTATACCCACTAACAAAAAACACATGAAATGTAATTATGTGGGCTTAACTGTTATTTATTAATTATGCAATATTTTGTGCAAAACAAGTCTTATCAGCTTAAACTATGCTGAGTGGTGTAACAGGTAGAGGGCCAACATCTTCATAACAGAGATTCAGAGAAATATTTGTAGTCAATAAGTGACCAAATACAACACTCAGATGAATAGAAGCAAGTGAGCAATTTGTGAAGAGTAAATACAATCTTTCTGCTGCCCCTTGGGGATTTTGTGGTGTAAAGGAGATCAGAGAGACCACGATTAGTGCCAGTCAAATAATTGGCAGATTGATCTGTTGAAGTGTAAGGCTAAACTTGAAATTGAATGCCTGACAGTGTTGATAACTATTGAAAATACACAAATTAGGTACTCATTACTATACTGGATTGTATTACTACGTAAATCGTTGCTCTGTGCTAAATTGACTAGGCAGTGCTTAAATGCAGTTAAAGTATTAACACTACACAACATGCACTCAGTTTCAAGCAGTCTACATATTAACCGTTTTCCATTATTATGAACAATATATTATCAATAATGGCAAAGGTTTATTTACCACTGCACTTCAACAGCAGGAGACAGAACTTTTCCCAGCCATTTACAACCTAAATACAAACCTGCTGTTCTGCAATTAGTGATGTCTTGAGGTTCTGCATTTCCTCATTCTTCTTCTTCTCCAGGAGGTCCATCTGGGACTGCAGGGAGGCCCTCTCCTGCTGCAGCCGCTCTTGTAGTGCAGAGTCTAAAGACAAAGGTGCTCCGGCATCTGCACGCCCCTCAGCACGCAGGGACAACCCTTCATCACTGAAAGGCACACAATAAAGTTTGATTGGGACAAAGGAATTACATGGACATACAAGCACACACAAAGACAAATAACAAATAAGTAGATTGCTTACTCATCTAATCCCAGATTTTATTTGAGTGTCATTTTAGATGTAAGCAGAATATATACAAAACATCAACTACAGTCTACTACATGTGTCCGCCATTGTGAGGAAACATGTACCTTTTTGAAGATTGTCTCTCATGAAGCTCATTCTCAAGTTGTCTAACTTTGTCTAACAGTCTCTTCTCCATGTCCTCCTTCTGCTGCTCCAACTCTTTAAAGGCATCTGGTGATCCAACCTTAGAGGCCTCTGCTTTTTCTAAATCTTTCTCGATTGCATGTCTGTCTTGTTCTAGTTTTTGGAGAGCAGGTCATTTTCAGCCTGCGAATTGCTAATAACAGTCCTCAACTCCTGCTCCAGTTCCTGGAAGCTCCTCAACTGCTTTTCTTTTTCATCACTTTCCTGCTCAAGTTTCTGTTGCTGCTCAGCATGTTTACTCTCAGCATCCTGGACTTGCCGCTGCAGGCTGGAGATCTCATTGCGCAACAAAATAGTCTCTTCCTCGTGTCTGTCCACCAGCTCCGAGATGCAGTGGTCCTTCTCAATCCTCATGAGAGTCCTCAGCTCTGCTAGGCCCACTTCATACTCCTCATTTTTTACATCAAGCTGTTTTTTTATATCTGCCAGCTCTTCATTAAGGGCTTTGGTCACTGCCTCTACCTGGGACTCCACAGTCTCTGCCTGCTGCATCTTGGCATCCTCCAATAAGAGCCTCAACTCTTCTGTCTCGGACTCTTTGAGGGCTAGCTCCACCTCTACTTTGCAGCGGAGTTCTGCTAGCTCAGTAATACGAGCATCCAAGTCCTTCATTTGGTTGTCCTTCTCTTTAAGTACAATGGCATGGTGATCAGCTGCCTCAATTAACTTTGCAGTATTTTCATGAGCCAGATGTTCCAAAGCCTCCTGGTTTACCTTGATAAGGGTCTCCAGTTCAGCCTTGTGTTCCTGCTTTATTTTGTCCTCCATCTCCTTTAAGTGGGACTGCTTAACAACTTCCAGCTCCTGCCGGATCTTCTGCTGGCTCCGTTCAATCTCAAAGTGCAGATTCTCAAGCTGGCTGGTCAGAGAGTCTCTTGACGCTGAGAGTAACTTGATCTCTTCAGTTTGATCACTCATCATTTGCTCCAGGTTTTTGATCGTATCCTTCTGACTGCTCTCTACTTCGATCCATCGCTCTTTGTCATTCTCAAACTGTGTAAGTTCTTTCTCTTTGCGCTCCATAAGCCCCTCCAACTCCAGCATTGCGTGCTGGACATCTCGGACGATATTCTGGTTTACTTGGTTTTCCTCTTTTAGTGTCTGAACCTGCTTCTCAAGCTCTTGACGAAGGGAGTGAAGCTCACTTTGATGCTGCTCCTTTAGTTCCAGTTCGTGGGTCTGGCAGATTTTGTCCACAATGTTTCGCACCTCTGTGGTCATATTCCTCAAAACAAAGCCAAAGTCTTGTTGTTCTTTTAATACCAGGCCTCTCAAGTGATAGAGGTCCTCCTTTACACTTCTGAAGTTTGAATGGGACTCCTGTGCAGCAGATCGGTACTTGTCAACAACTTGTTTGAGAAAAGTGATCGTTGAGTTCTCCCTCTCTATTATTGTGGTATCCTGCATGCGCTTGTTGTCAATAGCGTTGATAACTGAAGAGTACAGCGACTCCACCATCATTTCAGGGCTAATAGGGTCACTGATGGGATTCGGAGAGGTCATGTTTTCTTCAATCACAAACTCGTTGACAGCAGACATGAAGTCAGACTCAGGGCTCTCTGCTAGAGAATCTAAGTCAAGGGAGCCCTGGTGCAGAATGGTATCCATGTTTGGGTGACCAATGGTTTCAAAGTCAAATGTTTGCGCATCTATGCTGTCTGGGGACAAGTCCTCTAGAGGAGCTGGGATGGGAACATGAAGGGGCTGGCAGCTGGGTCCCTGAAGGTTAAGAGAGGAAGGGGTTTTGGAGGACCTTGGTGTTGTGGTCTCCGGTATGCTTCCAGACTGTGGGGTAAACACAGTTGATCTCTGACTAAAGGATATCTGCAAAGACAGAACAGATGAAGGAAGAGGGAGAGGAAGGAGAAACTTACTTCATAAATAATTATTTTTTTTAAAGTGACACGGCTATGTAAGTATCATTATTTCATTACCCTTTGTTCACTTAGCAGGTCAGTAATAGTTTGTGACATCTCATCCACACTCTCTGCAGCTTGGAACAGCTTGTGAAGTGTCTCTACATGGCGATTTAAGGGTTCGAAGTCACACATTGTGGGTACCCTGCAAAAAAAAGAATTATATAAAAAATTAAATTTGGGACAGAATGTTAAAACTACCTTGAGATTTTTTTTAATGTACTGACAGTTTATGGCAGAGGTCGGAAAGTTAGTGCTATAATGGCTGGGATTCAGTGTAATTTCCACATCACAAGATTAGGCTCCAAAACAATAAAAAAATAACTTTAATTTAGAGCTTTAACATCAATGCAAAAAACAGCCTGTATATATCTTGTATCTAATGTAATTCTGTACACCTCAACCCTTCTTCACCCAACTTACTGCAGTGCTATTGGATTACTTGAGACATTTGATAACACAATTAAAAGTCTTACAAGTTGTTGTCTGTCCTATTAATTGTCAAAGCATATTTGATTATTCTACAAAAAAAACACATCCATTTTCACTAATGGACTCCAACCAAATGAATCTAATGGACACTTCCAAATGTATGTTTTCCATGGCCACATCTTAGCATAGTTTTGGAAGTGTAACAAACTATGGTGATATCTAAATCCATTTTAATAACGGAGAACAGTGACTTACATAAGGAAAGGCTGCACCTCTACAGGACAACAAGATTTCAAGTACTGCAGGTCATAAAGTGAGATGTCTGGAAGTTCGTCGTCAAACCTTCTGGGCTTTCGGGTCTATAAACAATAATAAGCAGAGTGGAAAATAAGTACAGTGGAAACGATATTTATGAACATACCAACATGGTCAAAATGCTCTTAAATTGTAACTTACACAAAAGGATGTTGGAGGCCATGAATCGAGTCCTCTAAACAAACGATTTCTTAGGAAAGACTTCCCTGAAAGAAAATTAAAAAACAGATCACTACTCTGACCTTGGTTGGAATCTATGTGCTTCACAGTGACAACTCAGATGTAGTCAGCTGAGAGTTTACAAAAGACACTTACTGAAGAGTTTCCCAAAGGATTCCCTTTTGAACTTCTCCGCCTCGTACAGTCGTTTCCCATCCTTAACAAGTGCATAAGCCCACTGAAAAGATTGATAGTAAAGATTTTAAAAATCATGTTTCTGACAATGTCAACCTTCAGAACATGGTGGCATTCCTTAGCATGAATTGTAATGTTACTCAGCTGCTATAAAGCAAAGTTCTATTCAGAGTTTAAATGCCAAAAAGAGATAATTTAGTTTAATTCCTGTTCAAAACTGTACAATCAATGTCTTGTTATGGCTCTCAAGAGAAAAACTCATTAAGAAGAAAAATAGAAAAGGGAAAGCAAAGACAAGCAAAGGGAGTGGCTTCCTGATGCATCAACTACAATGAAAAACTCAACTCAATAAAAGAGAGGACAAATATGAACAACTATTTTAACTATTTCCCACTCTTACTGTACATTTAGTCATGGTTCTGTATCTGGAAAAGATACAGCACCACAATGACAGTTTATTTTGCAAGCTCACGTGCCTATTTTAATATTTTGTTAAGTTCAACACAGGGTAAAACCAGTGAAAAGCATGCATTCCCTCCAAAACAAAAAAATAAACAAAGTGAACTTAATTTTCAAGTACCAGCAAATAACATAATAGGTTCTCTCTTCATTATAGTGGCAAAGACATAAACAACTGCCATTAGAGCTAAATATGTCAATGTACTCAGCGCTAAACATCCCTGAAATCTACAGATTTAGTTAGGCAAAGAGATCACCTCTTTGAATCACTATGTCTGAAAACATGACTACTGTCAAATAAAGGCATTTAACACTGACCTCTCTGTAGTGGCGCATAAACATTTTTCTTCTGACGACTTCCACCACCGCCAAGCAGTACATCTGAGGGACAGTACTGAGGGCCTCCACCACCCTCACTCTTTCTATTAGCTCTGTCAGAAGTCTGAGTAGAGCCTGAAGCTTCTCCCCATCCTGGTCTGCATGAAGCATCACGTAGCAGCACCATCTAATGCAAAATCATTAGCACCGTTAAAGTTGCAAACATATATTCTCTTGACTTTGTAATTTTTTTAACTCAGTAAGCCAATAGAACAAGCCCATAGCACTATGTAGAAAGCAATGACTTACAAAGCAAGTACAACAAACACATTGGAAAAGAAGTGGCTTTCAGTTTTACTTGAGTCTGACTTGAAGGTTGTTTGCAAGTTCTTGTTTGGCAGTCGTGCACTTCTTTTTGATGTCTAGCAGCTTCCTGTGGTTGTTCAGCATGATCATCAGCTGGTTGGTGTGACTTAGACACAAGTCAGGCAGAACAGATGTATCCTTCAGGTTTTCGGCCCGCTTCTGATTGGCCAAAAATCCCTGCAAATAACATGCATTAAATAACATTCATTAACAAAAAAAAAAAAAAAAAAGCTGGCGAAAGTTATTTCACAGTGTTTATCTCTTACTTTACGTACCTGAGCAAGTTCTTTCTGTTCATTAACCAACTTCTTACAGCTTGCAATCATTTGGTCAAGAGCATACAACCTGTCCTCAAGCCCCTTGATGGCTTTCATGTTTTGATTATCTAGCTTGGCAATTGTGTCACGACAATCTGTGAGGAAGGGCTGAATAATCCTAGGGTCAAGCTGAAAGAAAAAACATTTCAGTAGACTGATGATATTTTCCAACACCATTTATGACTACATATTTAGAACACTATTTTGACATGTCTATTCATACATCTGCGACTCACCCTATTGATGGAGTCAAAGCATTTTCTCACTACCGATTCCACATCATTAGGTCGGTCTTGCACGTTGATCCAGTCTAATAATGTGACATTGAAGCAGGTTGGGTTGGCAAACTCTGGAGCATCATCATCGTCGTCCTCTTCTAATAACGCAGCTCTCAGCCCACCACTGTCAGTTGTTTCATTTTTTTCCTGGTCTTCAGTTGGCTCACATGCGGCCGTCACCGGGGCAGTGAAGGATGCTGATGACTTGGAGGGCCTCTGTGCATCCGTAGCATGTCGCACGGAGTGAGTGGATTTTTCTTCTTCTGTCTCATCTGAATCCTTTCCTGGGGTTGAACTGGACTTCTCCATGCTCTCTCTGTAACTGTGTCTTGTCAAACATTCCAGCAAAGGTATCCTCGCCATTACAGAAACTGATGTGCCTAACCTGCAATCACAACAAAATATGCATTCGGATATCAAGTTCATCAGGCGCATTTCCTTTTAGCAGAAATATATTACAATTTGAGTTTATTTGCTGTTATTTCAATTGTTTAATTGAGCTAAGCTTATGATTAAATAATTCTAAATAGTACCTGTGTCAGCAAAGGCAATAAGCTGATAGTAATTACTAATAAGCATTCAGTACTTTGTATGAAATAGCAGTTTTGTTTTGTGCCAACACTTACTTTGTTAGTTTCACCTTAATTTCTTCCAAGTCACGCTGATAAGTTGTGTATGAAGTGTCAAATTTCCCGAGCAACTTCTGATAAGACAGAGTGCAGTCGTCCAGATTAGCCATAATGGCAGCCCAGCCTTGGTGTTGAAGGTGTTCATCGTGAACCAATCGTTCACAAAAACTGCAAAGTTTCTTGGCAACTTCAAACATTTCCTGGAGAAGTAAAAAAAATAAAAAATAAAAAAAAGTCAAGACAAGTTAGGATCATTTCATAGTTAATGGGTTAGATACAATGTTTTTCTGTGTTCATCTCACAGAAGGTAGTGCACATGACAGGAAAGCATTCCAAAGCAATGAAAGTTAATACAGAAAAAGAGAAAAGATAACTACCAGAGCAAGTTGTGTTCTTGAGGCAACAGTGTGAAAGACAGCTGGCATCAGTAGAGATTCCTCCACCTTAACCTGAATCTCACTCTCAATCGAGAAGGTGGTTTTGGGGATCGTTGGATCCCGGTCACACAAGATCATCTCTTTGTTGAACAGGAATATGGGGTTGGTTTCCTATAGATAAACAGTGAAACATTAGTAATATGCACATCACATATGCAACATGTATTGTATACCTTTTAAGACAAATAAAACACACACTATAAAATTGTTGAAACTTACAGTGCCAGCACTGTAGCTGCAAACACGCCTCTCTGCAGCCATACATTCCCCTCCATTGACAACAAGGACTTGATGTTGAATTGCAATCTTATATTTGGCTTGGATGGCATGTTTAAGCTCCAGTACACTGAGAAAAAGGAAGAATTTTTTTGATCACAACAGCCAACAATACTGACCACTATTTCGAACTAATATGGGTAAAATGCCAGTTTCTTACGTTTGGACAGCAAGATCAGTGTCAAATGTCAATGTGCTGCCATTGTTGACCTGGAACACATACAACTTCATGTTGAATCTCCCAGAGTTCTTTGCATTTGCCTGTCTTGCTCATTTAGTCATTCAAGGCCACCTTGCGGGGGTGAAAAAAACACAAACATGAACATGAAATAGTTGATAATCTCTTTTTCTTATTATCATTAAAATACTTCTGATGAGAGGTGACACTGCCATTTACTTAAACCTCAAAGCCTCAAACACCATAAAGCTTCTTGGTTATACCTATGTTGTATGTATATGTATGCATACTTATATGTAAGGACATAGTTTGGTTCTTTAGATGATTTACATAATCTTTAATAAAAGGCCAACATTTCAACACCTTCCACCCAAACACGTGAGGCCCTTGCAATTTCGTATCTACCGAATAATACCTTAGTAACGTTTGCTGAGGCACCATTTCCTTGGTTACTGGACACTACCGAGTTTTTAATATGTGAGAAGTCACTTGATATGTTGGTCTGATGTAAGACAAAGACCAACTTTCAACTAACGTTACCTGAAAGAGTACATTTGTGGTTGTTTATCTGGAGGTTTATCCAAAAGGCTGCACTGATAAAATCCAAGTTAAAGATAGTAAAGCAGAGTTACTGCTAACTAACCACTAACTGTTCACCACTGATGCTTACCAGCTAAATTGCTATCCGAGACAATGACAATGTTGGTTAGCTGACTGCCGCCGTTAATGATTGACGTCTGCAGGCCTCGTATCATTCAGGATTAGCTACCCGATGACAAATGTTTATGATTAACGTTACGGTTTTTAGGGCTGAGAACACCGATACTTAGACGTTTTTATTAACCCCAATGCCTCCAGTTAGCCATGGCTACAGTGCCAGAGAAGAGGCTACCAGCAGCTGCTAGCAAGCTAGCTAGCTAGCTAGCTGGTCAACAACAACCTGCTGACTGCGGTAACTGGCTATTAACTAACACAGCTGTCAGGCTACCGCAGGATAGCTAACGTTATTTTTAACGTCGATGGATTTGGCAAATGTAATAAGATTAGTAAAAACAGCAAACATCACATGCTAATATTTATATTGGAATAAGGAGGAGGTTCCACATTGAACTGATTTAATAAATGATTTGTTGGCCTTACCTCACTTTGCTCGCATCTCGCTGTTCTTGGTCTCGCTAACAAGCTAACATCCAAGCTAGCTGGCTAACCTGTCTTTGCTTGGCATACATAGAGTTAGCTTCGCAAGCCACTTAGCTAACGTTAGCTAGACTAAACTAGACTAGAATAACTGACAACCATGGTTGTTGTACAAATTAACCATATTTGTGTAAAATAAATGTCTAATTTGTCAAACTCGTGGTGTAACACCAACAAATACCAGTTGTTTATTTCAGGTAGCTAGCTAACTTCGCTAACACCCTCTAGTAGCTCTGTCTGTTTTGTTGTTGTCATCTGAGCGGTTAGAAAACGATCCGTTCAACAGCGATCCAACTGATAGCCATCAGTTTTGCAAACCAGGCTAACATAATACTTTTATTTTTTAAAGTTAAATGATTTAGCAATTAAATTAATCACCAACTATTTTGATAATCAATAAATAACGTCTCTGATTCCAACATCTTAAATTAAAATATGTTCTGCTTTCTTCACTCCTTAATGATAGTAAACTGAATATCTTTGAGTTGTGGACAAAACAGGACATTTGAGGATGTCATCTTGGGCTTTAGAAAACACTGAATAATCAGCAGATTAGTCGATTATAAAAAATAATCGTTAGTTGCAGCCCTACTATTTAAACATTAGTTAATGTGGCTATTTATTTTATTTTATTTTATTTGTGTTGCATACATGAACATATGGGATGAATAAAGTAAAACATAAAAATGTGCATCTCAGTGAACAGGTTCAAAATATTCAGCTCTTAAAACAGTGTTCGAATTTCTCATCAGTATGCGTTCGTCACTGTACTTTTCCAGGTGTATTCTGGGAAAATAACAGAAAAAAACGATGTCAAGTGTTTTGCTGCAACATGAGAAGGGGTGTGGTTAATGTAAGGCTGCAGTGTGTGAATGATCCTGTTTTGCTGCAAAGAGGAGGTAGTTTAGGGGTTGTCGCTTGCTCTAGAGATCGGATATTTCATTCAATTAAAACTTTTTAGCGTCTTTTCTTCTTCTTTTCTTCTTCTTATTACTTCTTACACTATCATATATCACTTCAGTCTAAAATGTGTTACCTACGGTGACCTCTTGTACAGTAAACCTACATGAAATGTCCACTCTCTTGTAACCCTGAGCAGCAGTGCAAGAGTGTAAATAGAAAGCAGTTCTTTAACTGGAGAATTAGGGTTCAAATTGTTGCCATTGTGCTGTTCTCTAACACTGTATTGAGTTGTGCAAATGAAGAAATAATTTGCATATGGGAACTATTTAACCCTCATAAAATGAGCTTGTACATTTGATGGAGGTGACAAAACACCAACATGACGATGAGGTATTTTTTCTACACCAAATAATGAGATATTTCATATATCGCTATGCATGAATAATATATATATTCTTTTGGTTACCAAAAGTCCTTCCTAGACAAATAAATGTACAGTATGTTATCAGTGTTGTACAGAGGTTTGACTATCTTTTAGACCTCTTCACACTGTCTCTAAACTCTAGCATAAATTCAAACCCCAAACAGAAGTAATGCATCATTTTCTGAAACAAGCTTAAAATCATGTTTATAAGCAATTCTCCTAAATGAGCAGAAGTCCAAACATATCAAGGCAATAAAACCATGTCAGGTATGAAACCTTCAGAACTTGTTTTAAAATTCTGGTCAAGATCTCTAGATTTCCAAAAGTGACACCTTAAACAAAGCATTAGTACAAGCGTATAGGAATATTCTGTAATATGTAGGCCTATGAGAGAGCTCATTGTTGTGTGTCAAATCTGTGTGAGCTGGGAGAAAAGTCAGGGTGCTAAAGTATAATCCGTTTTTTGTTTTAAACTCAAAAAGAAAAAAACGGGTCGATGCAAAAAAAAAAAAAAGGGTTTAAACAGGTTTTTTCGTTGAAACTATGAGCTCCCTTTTCCCAGTGGCTTCAACACTTAAACTAATTAGGACATTATACAAAACAAAAACAAGACCTTTGTTCCATTGGATTTTCAATGATTATGCACATTAGAAAAATGAGCCCATATTGTTGGGTTAAAACAGAAACACGAATTACAAAAAAACAACAGATGAAAAACAAGCAGTTTCCCAGTTAATTTTTAATTTATATGGACATTGGAAAAACAGAAAAATAGAGCTCATAGTTTTCGACAAAAAACGACTGTTTTTTTTTCTCTTTTTTTCTGTTTTTGGTTTACCCTGACCTCGGACGCTAGAGGTCCGCAGGAGTTCATTGTTTACGATGAATGCTGTTTAAATTGGTCTAAAATAAAAACCATTAAATTATTTTTGCAGAAGAAAGCTAAGGATTCAGTCTTTGCGCCATTATGCTCGCGATGGCATCATCACGTTACATGACGTCCTGTGCTAAACAGCAGGCGGACCATTTCTATGGCAGATTAAACTCTTAACAATCCTTTCCACTCTGCACGTAAACATTATTATATAAAATATACAGATTTGTGCTGGCAATTTTTGTAATTGCGAGATTAACATTCTTTTTGGCCTAGCAAACTTTGCACCACACCGGATCAAGCTAGACCGGAAACAAAACAACAGGCACGTCGCACATGTTTGTTTGGGCTTGCAAGCCGGCCAAAGAGTAGTAACGTTACATTTTAAGTGGATGGCGAGCGCCAGACGCTGAAATGGATGCCAATAAGATTATGGATGGAAAGTTTACTTTTTAAAAGTTGCCAAATGTTCCATTGACAAGACCAAAGTGATCTGTGGGTTTTGTCATTGTGAACTGAGCTATCATTGCAGCACGTCCAGTCTGAAATACCACTTGATGGCCAAGCACACTGCTGATGCAAATTCCCAACCCCCACCCATCGTCAAAGTATTTTTTTCACCCTTTTATTGATGGACAGCGTTACATTGTGTGAGAGATTATTTGCTCCAAGA
The DNA here is from genome assembly GCA_013375575.1 of Percina caprodes. NCBI lineage: Eukaryota > Metazoa > Chordata > Actinopteri > Perciformes > Percidae > Percina > Percina caprodes. The sequence continues at coordinate 3,064,878 of JABXJD010000037.1, forward strand.
GTGAATGACTGCTCTGATTGAGAATGTTACGTGTGAAACTGAACACTGCAGTAGGCAATATGCCAATGTTGTTTTTAATTTAAAAAAACATCTGCACAAAGCAAGCCGATCCACTTTTCCATGTTAAGAGCATTAAAATGTGTGATTAATTGCGATTAATTGTGTTGTAAATGTGTTTATTCAGTCAAAATTGAATGATGAAAACACATGTTCTTTTATTTTATGACACAATTTTAATATTTGTTTTAGTTATTATGGTTTATTGAATTTAATAAAATATTAGCTTAGGTTGTATTGATTTTAGGGATATGAAGCATTTGAAGAAAGGACGTCATATATAAAGGATACATTATTATCACAGGCACATTTACTATAGGCACTGGCGGACCTTTTCTTTTGCAGAGTTCAAAGTGTTAAAGTGTATGGCAAAAGCATGTTTCATTAGAGCTTTGTTCAGTGTGTTAGAAATAGTAAAATAACTTGAACCTGTGCAATAGAAAAAGAGTGAGGAGCTCTGCCAAAACATCCAGCAAGGTCCCTGGACTGGTCTGATCCAGGCACAGCTGAAATCACTGAGAGGCCTGTGCTTGTGAAGGCCAGTGGCTCTCTGTACTGCACTGGTTACATCCTTAGATGGAAGTTTAAGCTGATGTATCTGGATGGTATGCTCTACATAAAAGATAATCAACATCTGATCTCTCCCTTGTGCAGTTAGCATTGCTTTCTTTTATTAAGTAAGTCATAGTTGGCCCCATTTAGCAACCAGTTCCCTCTTTGCTTTCATAAATTAATGTTTGACAGGTATATGATGTTATGTAATGCATTTATACAGTTGTCTTTTTTATTTTAAACTCTCTAAACCATGTGTGAATGGCCTATAGTAAGTAAGAGACACATTGCATATAACGTCCATGGAAAACAGACCACTTAAATATGTGTATGACCACAATGAACAGGAGATGACACAGAATTAGACATTAACATTAGCTTTAAATTGTAATTTTGATTTAACCCTCAATGTTACTTTGCTCTGTGTTTTGAAAAACCAAACAGAACTCATTTTGAATCACACACATTAAAGGAGCAGTGTGTAGGATTTAGTGGCATCTAGCGGTGAGGTTGCACATTGCAACCAACTGAATACCCCTCCATTCACCCCTCCCTTTCCAAGTGTAAAGTAGAACGTATTGTGGCCTTCAGGTAACGTAAACACAAGGGCTCTCTCTAGAGCCGTGTTTGGTTTGTCTGTACTGTGCTGTTGTAGAAACATGGCATTGCAACATGCTAAGTGAAAGAGTACGCTCTCATACATGAAGGGCTGATTCTGAACTCCCAATAAATGCTTACTTTCAGGTGATTATACACTAATGAAAACATATGGATATTATATTTCTTTTCTGCCAATAGATCCCCTAAATCCTAAAAACTTGTTCTTCAAGTTATTGAGCATCCATATGAACACATGAGTTGCTCCTGACCTATCTATATCCATAACGTTCCAGGATTGCTCAATAGTGTTTTTTGCCTCCAACGTTGCCTTCCAGGCAGCTAACCCTAACCTTAAGCCTAAACATAACCATTGCCGCTTTGCCTGGAAGGAGACGTTGGGGCCAAAAACACCAAACACTTCCAGGATTGCTCTTTTCGGCCAGATGTCCGGTACCTTCTGCTTTCTTTGTGTTGTGATTTTAAACTCTGGTCGATTTATGAGGACTATTATGGTTAACTGCTCCTCAGATCTTTGCAGTGTAAATCCAGACAGCTTGCTGTTGCAGGACTAAAAAAAATGTTTGAACGTACGTACTCAACTGCATATATGCATTTTTATTATCTGATCAATAGAAATGCAACTTTACTTCAGTTGGTATGGTGGTTTTAATAATGAGACTGGCTCCATCCTGTCTTCAGTCAGCAGTGTGATCAGGGTTGGTTTAATAGTGAAGCCTTTGTAAAGAATCACATGAGGGTTTTGGCCACAAGGACTTATTAAGTTGGGGCAAAAATGTGCTAGAAGATTCAGATTTAGTCCTCTGTGAGTGAAAATGAGAATCAATAATTCAGACAGGTTTCATTAATGCTGGCTCCCCCACATTTTTTTCTCTCTCTGGGTGTCAATGAAACGCGACATGCTCTAGTATTCATGGCAACTTCTGTCCTGGGGCAGCTCTCAGAGGCTCTCGCAGATCATTGGAAAGATACCTAATGAGTCAGATGGGAGATGTGATGCTCAGATTGTTGAGGTCATTTTACAAAATGACCTTCATAATCATAATCATAATTACCTAAGAGGCATACCTAAGAGGAGTTATGATCGGCTATGCGTAAAAAAAAAAAGCGGAATTTGATAAGGAATTAGATAAAGTGAGAGAAGAGATAAAATTACACCAGAGAGCACATAAGACTCAAACACATAGCAGAACTTATAAAAAAAACTACAGGAAGCTAAATTAAAACTGGAAAGTCTGTTATTTAAGAAAGCAGAGGGCTTTAAGCATAATTTTAATAAAATAAATTATATAGCTGCCAATAAATCAGGCAAGCATCTGACCTCCTTAATAAAGAACCTTTTGAAGGAAACCTATAGTTTTAAGAGATGAAACCTCATACAAAGCCCACACAAATAAACAGGACATAAATGATGAATTTAGATAATTTAAGAAAAATGATATACCGCAGAAATAAAAGACCAGGACCCTCTCCCTTTCTTAAAATCAATCAACCTCAAACCTTTTTCTCCTGAGACAATTAAAGATCTTAGCAAGGGTATAACCAACATAGAACTACAATCTGCTATAAAAAATGTTCCCCTCAAAAAAGCGGCTTTCATAGAATCTACACCACATTTTGGGCTAAAATCGATTCCTTATTCACAGAAGTGGTTAAGTCAGTGCAAAAAAACAATAGTCTAAGCTGGTTTTATACGACATAGAGATTTAACAACTAATACCAGAACATGTATCTCCCTCACACAGTATGCAAAGAAGCAAAAAATAGATTTAACATTAATGGCAGTTGATGCAGAAAAGGCCTTTGATAGACTAGAATGGCCCTACTAGTTTAAAGTATTGTATAATGATATTGTATAATAGTATTATTAATATTTAAAGTATTACATTTTAGGAATATGATTAGAACTTTATACAAGTCTCCTAAAGAATATGAACAAATGGAATCGTCCCTTTAACAAGAGGTATGTCCTCTTTCACCATCATTGTTTGCATTAGCAATTGAACCCTTGGCTCAAAAAATTAGAGAGACAAAAGAGATAGGAGGTATTGGTAAGAAACTGTTTAAATTAAGCTTATTCGCTGATGATTTATTACTTTACTTAAGCAATGCAATCACTTCAGTTCCACACGTTATAAAAATAATTACAATATATACGATATAAAATGAACATTGCAAAAATGGAGCTATTGGCAATAGACTCTTGTAAAAAGGACTTGGAGAATCTCACACAAATTCAGATACAGAAAAAATATATAAAATACCTTTGAACCTATATTAGCCATGATAAGACCCAGTTCTAGAAAGATAATTTTCTTCCACTTGTGAAAGACTTAAAGAAGGATGTTAGGCAATGGCAAGACTTGAAGATTAATTTAATAGGAAGAATAAACCTCTTTAAGATGATGTGGCTACCAAAATTTTTATTTAAATTTCAAACTATTCTTATAACGCCTCCTAAAAGTTTTTTTTAAAGAGGTAAACTCAATAATTTCTTTGTTCATTTGGGCAAATAAAGCATGTAGATTGAAAAGGAAACTTTTGTATAACCCGAGAGCAGAAGGGTGTCTTAATCTCCCTAATTTAGAGTTCTATCATATAGCAGCTCAGTTATTTTATAATGAGCGCATAATAAATAAAACAAACGAAGATCTATGGATAGACACAGAAAACAATCAATTACAGTGCAACAGTTTACTGCTAGCACTCTTTTCTGAGGACAATATCAAATTAAAAAATATTGGTATTAATAGTACATTAAAGGCTTGGAATGAAATAAAAAAAAAAATCCATCAAGAAATAGGGCTTCATAGGCATCAATAAATATACAGAACACACAGCTATACTGGGAATAAAATGTTGAATCCAGCAGTTGGCAGATGTCACAAACCATGACACTGTTGCACCATTCAGTTAATTAAAAAGCAAATATAACTTAAAAGATACAGAATTATTTAGAGATATGCAACTGAAAAACTGGATTTTTTTGCAATTTTGATTTGGAAAAGAACATCCGCCCTGAAATGTCTAACATTTTAAGCCAAAGCAACAAGAAAAGGAGGCTAATCGGTTCTATGTACAATATACTGATAAGCATAAAGCAGTGATACATTACTACAAAGTATTGGAATGGAAAGAAAGCTTGTCACTAACATTCAAGTTAAAAATTAAAATGAAAATCTGCGACTAATACTGTTTAAGATAATGACAAGAATATAATATACTAGAGATAAAATAAACAAGTTTGATAACTTGATCAACATCATCAGCTATGTTTAAAATGTAATGGTGACTCCCTTATGCATACCTTTTGGTACTGCAAAGGAATTAAGAAGACTTAGGAGAACATAGAGGTTTGGTTATCTAAGTATACTAACTAGACTAATCATATATATACTATATCCTAAAAATGTGTATTTTTAGGATATAGAGGGAATAAAATAGCCAACTAGCTGGCATAAACAGTTTTCCTCTCTTATCTTTAAAAAACTAATATTGCAAAACTGGAAAAATAAGGAAGCAATTCTTAATTATTTTATTTGTTGTTCGTGTGTGTGTGTGTGTAAAAATAGAGATGAAATTCTGACTAAACTTTGAACTTTGGTTTTATTGTTTGTTTTGTGTTTGTTGTTATGTTTAGCCTTTATTCAATAGTATGTCCTGGTCATAATGACTAACAGAAATGCATGAAAATAAAAAATTAAAATACTAAAAAATATTTTTAGTCTCAGAAATATATAGGTGTTATTATTTTTTTTAAAGTAAGGAATATGTCACCTAACAGTGTGGCTCATTGATGCATTTTTTGAAAGCAAAGGTTCAAACCTGTCGTGTGTCATATCCACTGCCCCATCACCACCCCAGAAATGTTGTTACACAAAGATAGAGTGCAACAGGGTGAGCATTTGGAAGTGGGAAGTTCCAAACTTGGTCAACAGATGGTGGCAGAAGGCTGAAGATAACATGCACAGCATGAGGTGTGTGTGTGTGTGTGTGTGTGTGTGTGTATATATATGTATATATATATATATATATATATATATATATATATATATATTGGGTGTGGTCCTGGTCAAGACAATCTCCTGAACTCCAAACTGAATGTCAGAATGGGAAAGAAAGGTGATTTAAGCGATTTTGAGCGTGCCATGGTTGTTGGTGCCAGACGGGCTGGTCGGAGTATTTCACAATCTGCTCAGTTACTGGGATTTTCACGCACAACCATTTCTAGGGTTTACAAGGAATGGTGTGAAAAGGGAAAAACATCCAGTATGCAGCAGTCCTGTGGGCGAAAATGCCTTGTTGATGCTAGAGGTCAGAGGAGAATGGGCCGACTGATTCAAGCTGATAGAAGAGCAACTTCTTTCTTTCCCATTCTGACATTCAGTTTGGAGTTCAGGAGATTGTCTTGACCAGGACCACACCCCTAAATGTATTGAAGCAACTGTTGATTAGATAATTGCATTAATGAGAAATTGAACAGATGTTCCTAGTATTCCTTTGAGTGTGTGTGTGTGTGTGTGTGTATATATATATATATATATATATATATATATATATACACATACACACACACACACACACACACACATACACATGTGTGGCTGCTGTGTAAAGATTCAGACAATGTATTGTAAACAGTCACTTTCCAGAGCCATAAAAAGCTAATTACATGTTCTTAAGATTTGGGTAGATCTCCATCATCACATGCAGAACTACAAAATAAAGACACAGCAATAAAGGCACAACAAATTTTATTAATTCATGCAAATCATAATTATCCTAATATTTAAAACAGCAGGTTCTTGTTGCTACTGTATAATTCCTCGGACACCATGCTGCTATGCCAATTAATAAAAAGTAATATGTCATATTGCAGCTGTTCAGACGTGCATTATCATCTCGGCAGGTTTAGTGTAACCAACAGGTTTGGTTACACAATGAATTAAAAACCTTTTTACAAGCATTAAATTAAGTGAATAGCATAGCAACCATTTAAATTGGATTAGAAAATATTGGCAATTTGTTTCTCCTTTTCAAAATACTGAACAAAAATGCTAAGAGGAGTGTTTTCTATGTCCCTCACTCACGTGGTGGTATCAAAAACCAATATTATTCTCCGATTGAAGCTGTGTTTCCCCATTTAATACTGAGGAGAAGAAGAAGAAGAAGAAGAAGAAGAAGAAGAAGAAGAAGAAGAATACAATATGGTTATTGCTGTCTGTATTATTAATGTGTGAGGAAAGAGCTTCAAAGCCTCAGGCTGCCTGATGGTTCAGGAACCGTAATTCTTTTATCACCCAGAATTATATTTGAATTACTTTTTTTATTTAAAATTTTTGTTCCTCTTGGCACAGTTTTCTTCTCTTTTCTGAATAAATTACATGTATGCCTTTTGTCTCTATTATTTTTGAAGAGTCACTATCTGCAACACCACACTGCTGCACCAACAGTACAACTTTGACTGATTGTGACTGTCACCTTGAACAGCTGGTGTTGTACTGAGCATTCAAACCAACAGGTGGAGCTGTGTCTCTCTTTTTGAGTCACGGAAGATCCACTTTTGATGAGATTCATTAATGTAAGATATTTTAAACATGCAGTGATAGCCTATTTGATGAAGTGAAGTATGCGTGCTGTGAAGAAAGTTGGCATAATGTGACATCGAAGTATGTGTTTAAATTATAAGAATGCCACTTAAGACTATTACATCTTCAAAACTGTCTTATACATCTGAGAAAGAGATGGGCGCACAGAACCTGTAGCAAAAGATAAACAGTATTTGGATATTGATATGCTGTGGTTTTGAATTTCAAACATCCACCTGTAATCTGTTCTAAGATTGAGTATTTTGGAGTTATTGAGGATAAACACTTGTATTTATCGATACTGGTCCCACAAAATACATTAAAAGCCCATATTACAGTCTGTGTGGATACATGCGCGTCCACGTGCGCGTACGTGTGAAAAGAGTGAATGTGTAGGCCTACATGGGATAGCCTATAGCTGTGTTCTTTTAATATGACAATAGGAACTAGCTACTAAGAACAAATTATACCCCTACTGTTGGCTAATTGCAGTATCTACTTGTGTATCTTGCAGCAGGCATTTTTTTGTGGTTGCATAACTGGCAGGTAGGTTATTATAATGATGTGCACGTTGCGATTCCCCACCTCCCCTCCACCAAATCCAATCACACCCTCCCCCATCTCAAGTACAATTACGTGTTGGGTGACGTTTCAGCATGCGGAGGAGGGCGCTGGGCAGGGACCACTTGGACCAAAGAGGAGTTAACGCTATTTCATTTCAGCGCAGAATCAACGCATTGAGGGCAGAGGACCAGGGCGCCGTGCTGAAGCCTAGCCCATTGTCTCCTTCAAACAGAGCAACTAAGGAAAACGGCTTTGACCAAAACAGCGGTGTAGCCCATAAAGGAGTGTCCAAGTGGTAGGCATTACGGGTTTGTAAGCCACAGAAAAAGGGCCCTGGACAGATCTGGCCAATTACGGAAAATGAATCACAGTCACGTTTTGATAATATGAACAAGAGCCGCGTTTTGTTGCAATTGGCGACCAACTATTGATGCTTCTGCGCCGATCGTTTTCCACACCATCAACTCGCGCGGACTTCTTTTGTTCGCATCGCTTGAGTCCCAAATTCTAGCCTGCATATTTGTGTTGCCGTTGTAAAAAAGAGTTAGTCGCTCCAAAAGACCACACAAAAACCAAGATGAATTTCCAGTCGAGCGTCCCAGTCTCGCAGCAGTCTCAGCCAGCCATGCCCACTCCAGGCACGGTCCCAGCGCCAGTCCCCGTCCCAGTGCCCCAGTCCATCCCGTCCCAGTTCGGATCCGGATCGTCTGCAGGCTCAGGGGCTGGCCAGTTCGGTTCAGGGACTGTTTCAGGCCAGACTGCCCAACCCGGCTCAGCGGGCTCGCAGTTTGTTTTGTCCAACTCAGCGGCCATCAGAGCAGAGATCCATCGGTTCGAGTCTGTCCATCCGAACATTTACGCAATCTACGACCTGATCGAGCGCATCGACGACCTGGCCCTGCAGAACCAGATCCGAGAGCATGTAATCTCTATTGAAGGTGAGTAAGGGGGGAATCATACAGGGGTTTCTCGGTCGTTTGGTGCTTCTCACTCATTGAGGGCTGGGGGATAGGGTGGCGTATCTGTTTTGAGGGGGTCTTCTTTTCCTTCCTTTTATGTACACATTGTCATGGGCGCATAGTAGCCTACAATGTCAACAATCACACTTTGTCTGAGGTTGGGGGCGTAGCCGATCTCATAGTCCTGCTCAAGTAGTGAATTGCCCCCATACACTGCAGTGTTAACAATGAAAATTTTCAATTGCACTCACAAGAGGCAGCCTGTGCGACTGTAATGAGCTCTCAAAAAAATCTGCTGTTCAATGGCGTTTACTAAAGGGAACACTGTTTTTACATCTCATGCACGAGAGTCTGACCTTATTTTCATTTTGAACCCATGTCACTGGAACAGAGGCAACCAATGTTAAGTCACGTGTTGCATGCAACTATGGTAATCATTGCCTAAAACAATGCAGAGCACGCACACAGTTGTTATATAGGGTGCTAGAGAGAAGAAATGATGTACTATTAGAGATGGCATGATGGACATCATTGAGTGTGTTACGGGTATATTCTTTGTTACACTGGAGATCAAGTTGAAATGTGTTATTACCTGACCAGTGAAGGATGACTGTAAACCAGCCAAAGCAGCTTTCAAATCCAAGTGAGGATGATGCACGTCTTAAATTATGGTAGCAGTTTCTGGTGTGTTTATCCCTGCTACTTACCCACCATGTGTCCAATCAATGGCTGACACAGCAGTCAGTGTACTGTCCATCAAAGGCAGCTGTCAGGGCTCTGGAGGAGTATTACAGCAACTGTCTAAATGCTCTCACACCACTTTTCTGTGGTAGCATTATCATGATTTAGATTTTATTTTATATATATATATATATATATATATATATATATATATATATATATATATATATATATTGTGTTAATGCAGCTTTAAGGAAAAATATTGCTGGTTGGCTTCAATCAATGGTGACATACAAATATTTCACAGTTATCAACAGACCTCAGGATTGTGAGAGATGATCTTAACAATATTTATCTGAATATGCAGTCAACACTGAACATGCTTCAGGATATTCCATGTTACATGCCGATGACACAGCATGCAGGGACAGATTGTTGCATAATTTTCTCACTGAAGACATGTCTTTATTCTGTATCTCGATTACTGGAGCCTTTTTACAGGTTAAAAAACAGGTTATTGCCTGTATCATTCAAAAATCTAATTTCAAATTGTTTCGTCTTCCTAAAAGTTGAGCAAACAATTTAACTCAAGGAAAACTCCATCAGTTTCCAGTGTTAAGGGTCACACATTCAAAAATTACTGGAAGTAATTTTGTGGTGTTGAACTTCACTTTTATTGTGGATTCATTCTCCTTCTATCGTGTCGACTTCAGTTACATAATTCCCCCCCCCAGAATGCCCTTTAACAACCCTCAGAAAAAATGTTAGCATTTAACTAGCTAACAAGTTTATGAATAGTGGGCCATGTTTGAAGGCCAATGTATCTTTTTGATTGTTCTCCAAACAAGACATATGGACTGCATAATTCTCTACTTGGGCTTTTGTTGGTGCAGAAATGGGTCTTTCAGGGACATCTTCCTCTCAGTTTCTCACATTCATGATTGTTGAACATTAGCACAAATATTAGAAACAAGCTTTACTTTCTGAATCTGAAGTGATGCATGCTAAACCTGATGCTTATTGTTGATGCTTGAGATTAGAAATCTCTTAGCAGGATTTCACATCATCTGGATTCTGCTGGGTATCCTTGGGAATAAAAACAAAACTGATAGTTGTGGCATTGTGTCCACACCTGCAGGCTAATACAAAATGTTACACTGGGAAATGTTTAACCCTTGCTGAACAACAGAACAGCAGGGATGCTGTTTATTTATGAATCTGTTTAGCACATTGTTTGTGCTGCACTGCTTGGGTCGACTTTATGTAGAATGGTGTTGAATTGAGATTTTGGTGTCCTTTACACAAAAAAAAAAGTCATTGCATTAGCTTTGATTTACTGTACATTCTGGTGCTTTTTCATCCTGTTAAATGAGATGCAGTTTCCTTAATAACTAACTTCAAGAGGCTTTGAAGAACTGAAACTGGAGACTTGTCTTCACCTGCACTGTGGAACTGCAGAGCTGTTCTTCTTCAATCTTGTATCATTGCAGAGGCTGTTGCTAAGGAACCAGGGGCTCATGCATTTAGCTGAAAATGCTGAAGAAAGAGTGGATATAAATTACAGCCCTTACAATATGAAATGTCCATCTTACTTAGATTTCCTTGTTGTTTTGTTGATTAATAAGATCTTTTATATGATGATGGCACACCATGCTAGTTTGTGTGTGTTTGGTTTTTTTAATCTCACATTGTTTCTTTTGCAGTAATTGATATTCAGGGTGCTGCTTGGTTTCTGTGCAATCATGTTGCAACTCAGACCAAATAATTATCTTGTCTTTTTTTAGGACTGAGGCTAAAGCTGATCTAAATTAGACAAGCATGTTATTTATGATGACCGGACCAGAAAATGGGTGAGCACAATGCCTGTGCAAAAATATAAAGAAGTGCTAAGTGGTTGGCACGTGATTCCCAGTTAATTCTAGTCTTTAAAATGTTTTGATAATAATCTAAGAGCCTTGGAAAAGCATGGGAGAGTAATCTGTTTCGGGGCCCCAGGGCAAACATTTACTTTTGGGCCCCTGTTGCCTCTAATTTCCCATTAGGTACAGTGCACACAGCACACTATAGATGGCAGCTTCATTATATTTTGCACAGAGGCCCAGAAACCAACCAGTACTACTGGAATACTATCTGCCTGAAGCTTTCAATGTCAGTTTGTGGTTATTTAATCATACACTTCACAAACAAATTTAAAGTAATCAGTAATTGTCTAAAACCAACTAATTCACAATGAAGCTGGGACATTTGGGGGCCCAGGGGCAGTTGCCCACTGTGCCTGGTTGGAAATCACAGTCACAAAACATATCTGATCTGTGACCTGAATGACTGAGAACCTTTATTGACATAATGCTAAAATGACTCAAAATCTCTAAGATTAAGTTGCTCACAATACGCGTACACATACAAAACAACCAAACAATATATACACACTAATATATACATACTCTAAACAGAAACAATATAGAGGCATGAGTGCAATGAGGAGTGCAAAGTATGCGTGAGTGAATTGTGATAGTTATTATTTTAAATGTGGAGCATAGTGCCAAGGATGCTGGAATAAATAGTACTGTTATTATATTACAATATGAACAGTATCAACAGCTCTGGAACACAGTGCTCTGTAGCGCCTACCAGAGGGGAGAAGTTGGAATAGGTTGTGTCCGGGGTGAGATGGGTCTGCGGTTTCCTGACTGTGGAAGAGTATAAGTCATGATCTTTTCTGCAGTCTTAACTGTCTGTTGTAGGCTGCTCCTGTCCTTTTTGGTGGCAGATCCAAACCAGACAGTGATGGACGTGCAGAAGACAGACTGGACAATGGCTGTGTAGAAGTGGACCAGCAGCTCCTTAAGCAGGTTGAGCTTCCTGAACTGGCACAGGAAGTACATCCTCTGTTGGGCTCCCACTTTAGGTCCTGGGATATAGTGGAACCCAGAAACAGTGTCACAGCAGACACAGGACTGTTGGTATGGTGGGGAGGGCTCCTCCTGAAGTCCACAATCATCTCCACAGTTTTGAGCATGTTAAGCTCAAGATTGTTGTGACTGCACCAGAAAGCAAGCTGATCAACCTACCGTCTGTAGGCCGATCACCGGATGAGGCAGATGACCGTTGTATCGTCAGTGAACTTCAGGAGTTTAACAGATGGGTCTCCTGAGGTGCAGTCATTGGTGTAGAGGGAGAAGAGCAGATTGCTGCTGACTCCTGCCAGTCAGGAAGTTTGTGAGCCACTGACAGTTGGAGGCTGGCACAGTGAGCTGGGAGAGTTTGGTGCTAAGGATGTCCGGGATGATGGTGTTGGACGCCGAGCTGAAGTCCATGAACAGGATCCTTGCATATGCCCCTTGGGGAGTCAAGGTGTTGCAGGATGTAATGCAGTCCCAATCATCAATCAGGCTAAACTGAAAAGAGTAATACCCTGGAACAATTTGGCCTAATCCATAAACTGTTTTCAATGGCGGTGTCAGGTGTCTTTTAGTCTGGGAATAAGTCAAGGACTGGGCTTCATTTCCATGTGCAACCAGACCATAGACTGCTTTGTAACGGTAAATAAGACATAGTGTAATTATATGCAACCTGTTTAAAAAGTAAGGTTTCATTTGGTTCAATGGAAAAAGTTGCCACTTATGAAGCTAATATAAGCCTCATAAATCGAAACTTTTTCCATTAACAGCCAAATCTGTTAATTCTCTTGATACTGTTGTTAATTATCCCATTTAAACTGGCCAGTCTTCTTGCCAGTGGCCATCTTTAAGCCTCACCGTGAAGTGACATTAATGATGCTGATGAAGTTTGTTGCAGACAAAAGGTTGCAAAATGTATTGTTTGAAATAGATTGATTCATTTAGTCAGAGGAACAAAATAATATTAATTAATTGTGGTTATTACAGACTGAAAACTAACTTACACCTTAAATAATAGTTGGAGCCTGGATGTGGTTGGGGATTTTATTGGGGGAAATAAATATGTTAGCGTTTGTAAATAGAGAGAGCGACGTGTAGACAGCTGCAGAGATGGTATCTGTACTGTGATTCCAGTTTTATTTTTAGCTATTAATTTCAATGTGTAGGAGTGTTCCAGTTCCATTAACAAGACTATGTCCTGGGAATAGTTTTCTTTGGGTGTACTGCTACTCTAATTTATAATTCTTATCATACTTGCATAATGCAATTTTCTACAGACGTTCTGTAGTTAATTGAAAATATGTGGATGTACGTATATGTACCGAACAAAAGCACTTACAAACAGGTCAGTGATAGACAGGGTGCCGTAAATGTTTGACTCCTTGCCACTTTTTTAGCCTTAAAGTGGCAGTCAGACTTTTTAACAGCAGGTTATGATTTTTCAGCTGTGTATTTTGAGGTTTCCTTTAGCCATGTTTTATGATGTTACATTGCTGTTCTCTTGCACCTTAAGCAATAACCATTGCAAAAGCTCACACTGACATTCATTTTTCAACTGACTGTCCAATGTCAGAACAAGCACAGTCACCTACACCCACTGCTGCTCAAGAGGGGTGCTTGGGATTTCAAGAAAGGACTAATAAGCCTGCACAATGGGACATTGTGTGCTCAGACAGATATTGGGACGACACGGAGAGATACAAAAAGCACACAGACTGAACCCTCACAGTTCTCTGTGGGCATTGTGTGGCACCTAAGCAGCTATCTGGAACACACTGCGTCTCTCTTGTAGGCAGTTGCCAAGGAGAGTGAAGCAGAGTGCTCATCTGCTAATCACAAGCAGAGAATGATGACAATGCATCTTTCTATTGCTACTGAAGCAGGATTTATTTCCTTATGACCAGTGAGATGTAAAACATTGAACTTGAATCTTAACACTGTTTTCATTGACTGCATACTGTCATGGTGTAGCAGGAGTTATGTATAATACAGGCTTTGGGGTCTAATTCAAGAATCATGATGAAAATATATTGTCCTAATTAATAATCATTCATTAAACCTGACATACAGACAGGGTTTACAGAGGTTTTCCAAAGAGTTTTAACAGCTTAAAGCTGGTAAACGGGGTATGAATTTGAGGTGCTGTGGTTACAGTTGTCACTGTATCAGGAAGAATCTGCTGCTTCTGGCATGTGCAGTTTTTACAATTTGCTCATTTTTATTTCAAAACCATAACTGCTAAGATAGGTTAGAAACTGTTATAGAGTTATGTCAATACCACCAGCTGCATCGCTAACACAGCATGTCAATATACATTGCTGTTAATGTGGAATGCTGGTGTTTATAGAGTAGCCCAGTAAGTATGTACTAGTTGTAGATCTTGTGCCTAAATAAAACCTCACATAAATACATCTCTTAAGCTAGAATAAGCCCAACTATGGCCTGTTGTTTTTCATTTTCCTATGTACTTAGTCACAACCAAAGTCTAGGGTAAAAGCTTAAAATTGGTATCCATGTCTTGATACTAATTATAGTCCCATTATTCTGAGTCATCTGTCTATTTATCGAACACCTTAAATGTCTATCTTCTTCTTCTTCTCAGCAGCATTACATGGAAATAAAAACCTTTATGCGTCATCTTTGCAACAGAAATATGCCATAACCACCTTAACAAATTTGTTAACTATTGGCATTGTTGGCAAGATGATGAATAACTGTATTTCCAAAAACTGTTCCTCTTTTATATCAATTGTAAAAAAGAAAAGAAAATCTGGCATTTTTTGCCTTTTCAAGATAGAACCAAGTCTTAGAAGTGCAATACTGGAATTGAACTTGGGATGTCATTGTAAATAGCATGCATCTTAGACCAATGGACTGCTAGGATGTCTGTTATTTTCAGTGAATGTTTCAGAAAATTAAGAAAAACACAGATTACCCAGAAAATGTGTCTGTAGGAAAAGAGAGTTCCTTTGCTGTAGGCTTCATATTTCAGAGGTCTACAACACCACTGTCAAGATTTCAGTTGAGCCTTTTTGATGTGATGTAACACAGATGAATTTGCCCAAGCAGGCATTGATAAAAGTATAAGCTTCTTTTTGATTTCTCATTCACTTGAAGACGTTGTCAGATCCTCCGTAGCAACTAAAGCAACTAAAGCACCTCTGTGTTGAGCATGGCAATTATCAGGTTTGGCCCTGTTTAATCTTTGAGGGTCATTGTTAAAAAAAACACTTCACGTCACGTTTACGGCACAGGTTTATTCTCGGGAGTGTAGTAGTAACAGACTTTACCCCTAACAGAAGAACAGCAGATAACAGGGTCCCACATGCTTCACTCTCAAAAGACTTCCTGTTTAGTGACTAGCCAATAAAGTTTCTTTCATCTGCAGCTTCAGAACGCTTATTCCATCCCCATTGAAATGCATTTTAACACCACACCCGACTCTTGACCGTGGGTCAGCAGAGATGAGCTGAACTGGTGAGCTGTAAACAGAGCCTCGGTCTGAAGGCCTGGGAGGTCTGCGAGGTCAGAGGGCCATTTCTGCATCAGCCCTGCTGTCCTCTCTCTGCTGCAGCACCATAGCATTGGCTTATTGAATGTGACGCTATCCTCTACAGCAGAATGTCCTCCATTGTGATAATGAACAAAGGCTCTCTCTCTCCTATTGATGGACGGCACATTTTTTTCTTGTGTTCTGAATGTGGAGGGGCGGGGGTGAGCTGGTCGAGGTTTTTTTATTATAGGAAAATTTAGAGTATTGAAATCTCTTATGAACAGAAAGTAGAGGGTTGTCTTTTCTGTCGTATTCTGACCTTGTTATTGGGTAGTGTTGAGTAGTTTGGATCAAGTGTTTTATTGAAGTTTCTGGGTTCAGTCCATTTTTATTCACTAGGTTTTCAATGCAGAATAAGCAAGTGTTTGTCACAACCATACAGTGGTGTTCATAAGTTTAGGAGCCTATGCTAAAGTTGACTAAAAGGAATAAAAAAATCATCTTTTGGAAATTGATCTTAATGCGTTAATTAAAAAAATAGGAAAAATCCAACCTTTAAGGACCAATTTATTCATGAATATATTTATATCATAAATAAATAAATAAATGTTCTTCCTTAAAATACAGGGGCATAATTATACACACCCCTATGTTAAATTACCATGGAGGCAGGCAGATTTTTATTTTTAAAGGCCAGTTATTTCATAGATCCATGATACTATGCATCTTGATTTAAAGTTCCAAAGGATGCCTCTATGGGAATAGGGCTGGGTATAGTTATGCCCCGTATTTTAAGGAAGAACATTTATTTATTTATGATACATTATTCATTCACGAATAAATTGGTCCTTAAAGGTTGGATTTTCCCTTTTTTTTAAATTAAGACATTAAGATCAATTTCCAAAACATGTTTTTTTTTATTTCTCCTTTTAGTCATCTTTAGCATGGGTTCCTAATCTTATGAGCACCACTGTACATGAATATGTGGTTGTTCAGCATTAAGCAGTTTCAGTAGATTTAGAATAAAGCAAGAGGAGAATTTCTAGGGATATCTGAATTCCAGCAGGGGGCGACACGTGCGGTTGTAAAAGGAGGTTGGTTTCTGTAGAAGTCTATGAGAAAGTGACCCACTTCTCACTTGATTTATCTTAGTAAACATTTTCATAATGACTTTATGGTCTTGATCGCTAGTTTTAAGTCTTCTGCAACACAGAAGAATGTCCATTTTTTAAATTATAGTATCGTTGATTTTAAAATCAACGATAAAGCAGGGGGTGTTTTAGAGCGGTTCTATGATATGATTGACAGGTTGCTGCCTGTCAATCATAACAGCAGTCTAGCAAAGCTTATCCATGGCACGTGAACTTGCAAAGCTAAATCTTACATTGAATTATGTAGGATGGCTTTCAGCAGCAGTTGCATCCAGATTGCCAGTGAAAGTGTGTAATGTAACATAGAATGTAAGCGGCGTTGGCAACTTTCAGCTAACGTCACAGTCCGATATGCCCAATAGTCTATGGCTCCTCCTTCACTCCTCCTTTTTGTCTAAAATCATCACATCTACAACCAGGATGGCTGAGTCCGTAACGGCAAACTTGATGACTCATAGCGGATCTCCACAAACTAATGGGTGATGTCACACATGCTCTGTACATTAATATTAACAAGCTATGGTTATAACTAGTATGGTCAACTGAGAGGATGTAACCTGTGGTGATGATGCAAACATGCTGCAATATTGTACAGTAACCCCCTAAATTCACCATAGTATGTAACACCATAGCCATCTAATCATATTTTTCCATTAATGGAACCTGCTGGACTCAACTCAACTCGGCCGTGGTATCCAGTCCTCCATTTTCCATTGCAGATTAGTACCGCCTCATGCATGAGCCGAACGTGGCTGGACGTCATAGCAGGAAACGTGTGTGACACACACACAGAATGTCAAAGGTGTGTTGTTTTTGATTCTCGGCATGTGGATTTTGACACAACCAGATTCAGAAGCCAGAGGCATCTAAAAAAAAATGCTGCCTAAACATTTAAACACTCACTTGGGTTTGTTCAGGACACTCCTGTCTGTCGCTAGCAATGATGACACAGTGAATAGTGACTATTCTCTCCAACCAATCAGTAGTCTGCAGGTTTTCACGTCACCTTTTGGTATCGACTCAGCTTGCTTGGAACCTCGACTGAGGTGGTACTAAAAAAAGTACCTGTTAGCATGTACCAGGGACTTTTTTTCGTGATGGAAAACTGAAAAAGGCAAGTAGTGTAGAGGCAAGTTGATTAGGTACCATGCAGTGGAAAAACACTGAGAGCTGAACCAATTACATGATTGTCAGACGCATTATTTGCAAATGCTTTAATAATCTTTGATGTAAGTCATTAGTTGTGAGAATGTGTTGTTTCTTTGTCTTGAGTGTTGGTCAGACAAAACAAGGAATTTGAAGACTTTTCATTATTTCCTGACATTTTATAGACCAGACTACATCTGAAGGTCAACTAAAAAGGAAAATATTTTTTTAATTGCCCCCAGCCCAATGTCTTGTTTTGTTTGACAGAAACCCAAAGATATTCAGTTTACTATCATGTCTTGACATCTAAGAACACATCTAAGGTTGTATTTTCTTATAATTTCCTTTAATAACGTCTTCTTTTTTTGAGACAGCGGTCAATTAAATTTGCCATAGGCTCTTGTTTTTTTCTTCAATTTGTGCATCATCCATATCCTATGGTGGAAGTGCTCATGTTTCCTGCCAGTGGGGTAGGGCTGGAAGCAGATGGCTACTGACAGAGGAAGGGGTTTGGAAAGCCCTGAGTGCGCAACAGATGGAAAAGCACATATGCCTCCAAGTCCCCTCAGCCTGCCAGCAGTCCCGTGACTAACTGTGGGAAGATTCTGGCCTCATCCAGGTTGGGGATGGATAGAGGATCATAGTAAAGAATAAAGTGCCCTTAGAATACAAATGGTTATCTGACACCAGTTTGTCTCTGGAATTCAACTGTTGGAGGATTCAGATCTCTTTTAATTTGGGATGAATGTGGCAAAGAATAAGCCTAGATAGTAGGACCACTTTTTATACAGTATAATCCTGCTAAGAAAAGCTAGCAGTTATCTTGTTTTAGTTATCCAGTTATCTAGGAAAAGAGGCTCAGTTACCTTTTTTGAAGAGAAATCTCATACAGGGACTTTTCTGACCCTCAGGGAACACATTTTCTTCAATAAAGAGGAAAATGCTGGATACAGGAAATGTGGCCTACACAATGTGAGGCCATAATGCTGCAGAATATGACAGCATACACTATTCTAGCTATAGCTTTGGTGTTAGAAGTCATTTACTGCAGCTTTTGGAGAGCAGTGGAATTGAGAACACGCAGACTATTTAAATGTTTCAGGGCTGTGGAAACTCAATGTAATTCCCTTAACAGCTCAGGGACGTGTCACAGTTTTTCTGCGTCACTCAGTCTTCAAGGACGTGCCTCGAGTTAGTTTGTTTCTGCATGAGTTTGGTGGAGTAATTCATGAAACTACTTCTCTGTTGTGTGAATAAATCCTGTTAACCAAAAAGGTTGAAGGGATGTGTTGTTCCTTATATGGCCTTCAGCCTAACTGTGTGTAACCGCCTCCCACCCCCCATTACATTGTAAAAAAAATCCGTTCTATTATACTAATTTCTTGGTAAGGGTAGAATCACGTGGTGTGTTTGCAGTAGTTAAGGCTAGATGTACAGTATGTATGCATTATATTGACATTTGCTCTCACACTTAGCTGTAAATAGACTATCCTTTCCGTACTTCTCAGTTTATTTTCATTGAACTGAGGATGGAGTCAGCACTACTTTTCTCAGGTTAGCCCTCTTGTAAGTACAGCTTGTTTAACATGTGCCAGCTGAGCGTTATCACCCAGGTCCTACATTCCTTTTGTAGATGTCACTGTTTTGATGGTGTTGTGGCATGTCCTCTGGCCTTGTGCTTGCTGCCTTCAAAGGACTCACTCGGGCAACATGCCAGGTGCTTGTTTCCAGATTGTTTTGTTGCTGATTGCAGTAAAGGACATCTCATAGTTGTAAGAATGAGGAAAAAAATGCTGCAGTAGACAGATGGTTTTGATAAAGTATCTGTCTGTGTTTGCATCTGTTACTCAGCTTAGGTCTGGATCAGCAAAGATATTTTGGTCACTTGTTTTGTGAATCGTAACTTAACTCTGAGAGTTTGTTGTGAAGTTTTATTCTGTGGGAATCACTGAAGAGGGAGTGTAATGTGACCCCCATTTACTGTTTATACCCCCATTTCCTGCTTTCCCCACGACTGGAATAACACAAAATTGTTCCACTGCTGAATCCCCCCTGGCCATGACCCAGGACTCATGTCATGTGGTGGGGTATGTGAACTGCATGTACAACAACCCCTCTAGGACCACAATCAGTTCCCATTTTGGACCTGATGTCTGAGCAATGGACGGCTCCAAGCTGTAAAGATTTACTCCCTGTGGCACTCCTTGACTGAATGTCTTCCACTTGTTTCAAGTCTGAGTTTGTATTTGTTTTCCTTATTTTCCTTATGATTCAGAGAGCTCTAAGATTTATATTTGAATGGACCCTATGGACCTCTATCAGTGGTGCACAGTCCAGATGCTGCCTACAACTGATAACTGCAATATTAATAAGAAAATACTTTAAAAACTGTGGAACATTTTAAAGTCTGAAAATTGTGTTTCCAATTTGCAAATAATGACTTGTGGCGAGCAGAAATCCAAACCCTAATGCATTATACTTCTATGGTTTTAGGGGTCTGAGTTTATCATTGCATACTAAGCCTTCATTTTCCAACTTTTTTTTAGGCAAAATGGTTAATATCTTTTTGTGTGAAGGGTGTTTAATGACTGCACAGCTGCAGTTTTTGCATACATATAGTATGCATAAATCATGAAAAAAGAGTGTGAGGAGAATTCCCCTATGTTTAAAGAAAGTGGAGCCTCTAACAACGGTACAGCATATTTATCTCAAGGTTGAACCAAAATTATAGCAGGCCACAACATGCCAAGACACAAGAGGACAACAGCAAACTTAAGAAGGCAAAAGTGAATAAAATCTGAAAAAATCATCCATACGAGTCGTATTCTTAATAGCCTGCCAGTTAGAACCGATAATACTATGGACATTTGGAAGAAAAAGGCTACCAGAATGCCACAGTGTGTTTGCCAAGCACCATTTGGTCTTCTTTTCTTTAAATGCAGTGTTTCTGATATGAGTCAGTGCTGTAAACTGAGAGACTGTGTGAATGGACTCTCTACAGTGTTCATTTGATATAAGCTGTTCAGAGTCTTGCTCTGGGCTGTGTCAGTGCAGCTTCTCCACAGCACTGGATGATGAGATTTTCTTTTTCAGATTCTGTCTGGCACGAAAAGCGCAGTGTTCAGCAGCCTGACGCTGTTCTCAAAAGATGAGCTCTACCTCGATTTTGCGTTTGCGTACTGGAATAAATTATTGGCCTCTAATAAAATACTGTACAGCTAAAAAGGAGGAATTATGACACTTGTGTTGCCACACACTACATCTCAGGCCCTGTGGTGCTCTTGGGCCCATTCTGTTGTGAAATTGGACCAACTGGTGTCTAGAGATGCACCCTGCTGATGTGTTAAAACATAGTGAGCCATTTGTATCCATTTTGCAAGACATTTACAGGACATGTATTTCCCCAGGAAATTGGTTTCTTAGCAGCACTATGCTATTGACTGGCAGGTCTCTCTGTTTATCCAATTACAAGTACTTGCACAAAAAATATGTTTAAAGCGAGGAATAACTCACATTGCTGGTGTTTGTGTAGGGCCTCTCTATTCACACCTCTAAATTGTGGCTTTTCACATATTTGGCTTCAAGAGACTTTCCACTCCAAAAAAGGTATCTTTTGTTGTGTCAGAATCTGGCATGAGATCTGGCCCCGGCGGCCTCAAGAAAAACTTGGCAGTTAATATAGGCACAAGCTAATTTAAAGCTACATTTTGTCTGTTTTCACGATAAAACAAATCTTCTGTGGTCTATTCATGCCAATAGGGCTTTTAGTAAATGGGACCTTACGTTTAGTGGGCTGGCGAGTGAGAGCTTGGGCACGATTAGTGGTCCACTTTATAAAAAAAAAATCCTTTCGCCACCCTCATGGATTGTCAGATGTCACGTTTGGGTAAGAGCTCTGGTGATGCATCTCCGTCGATGGCTGTGTGAAGTGCAGATCTGACAGTGGATGGGTAGGCAGTAGCATGTGTTATGTAATGCAAGTAGGTGGCTGGAGTAGATCTGCATGAGTATGTTTGTGGTGTGCATGTGGTACTCTCTGAATGTGTACATTTCCCCACACACTGACCTTTTGGGGGGGTAGGATTAAGGTATTGGAGCAGTGTTATGTTGTGACAGACGGTCAGTCTGGCAGAATCAATCTATACCACTTTCTGGAATTGTAACCTGTCTGGGCCCCTTTACACAAGCTTTAAATAGCTTACCAGGGTGTCCCATTTTACATATCTTCATCACGTTTAGTGATTGCAGTTGTCACTTTTGTGAATAAATTTAACCTTTTTAACCTTTTTAAACCTTTTAACTCCATCCTCTTATCATCTTTATAGCCGCTGTGCAGATAATTGTAAATGCCAGCTAGCTCAGACTATTTGTTTGTAGACATCCCTATTTGTAACAAGGAAGGGATCAGATCTCATCAGTTAGAGTCCCCAAAGGTAGGTTGACCTGTGGTTATCTGAGCCTCTGGTGTGGTGTATTTGGATAGATGGGATAATTGGGATAAATGCTTTAATTTTCTGGTACATGTGTCTTGTTGATCAGTGTCTAAAAACACATCTACTTGATGTGTTTTAAGTGGTACTGATGACTCAATGCAACACCTCAGCTTGCACTGGCTCAAGGACGAGGATTGCAACTGCAAAGCCAAACATAGTGGGTTTTTTGATGACTATGAGTTATTGGACATAGAGTCCAACCAAGAAGAAGTACTACATATTTATTTTTCCTCAACATGGAAGCAGTTAGGCTTGTTTGGTTGTTTCCACATAGCCTTACTTGACAATCCTGGTTAATTTGTCCTCCTGTGTCCATCTGGAGAAAATAACACCCACTCTAACCAACATTTGTGTTGGATTCCTTGCTTCTGAAGATCTCTATGGAGGAGATTTTAAATGTTTTGAATTTTATGAAATGCTGAAACCGTTTCATATGTTACCCAATAGAAATCATGCTCTGCAAATTTATACAGTAGATAAGTTTATGGTGCGATTGTTTAGATAAAAGTTGCATTGAACTTGTACTGGGTTAGTCTGTCAGACCTGGATGGACAGAAACATACTGCAAATGTAGGGCAGTGGCAAAAAAAAGTGTTTTGACATATCTGTTCAGAGTAATTTTTCTGAGATTTCTTATTATGTCAGGCCTTTTTCTGTCGGATAGACACAGAGCGGAGATTGGCTTGGATAGATGGAGAATCAACTAACTCAATTAAGCAGCTGCTCGTCAGCAGATTTAGCTGACTGGAGATCGATCAGCACTACCCAGTATGAACTCAATAAGGAACATCTGATGTCTGTGATCTCTTTGATGTGATGACACTGAACAGTAATGTCATCTGATTTTCAGTTTTATCCAAGAGAAAATACTAATGTTGGATTTTCATTTAATGCTGCTATTCAAATCTTACACATAACCAGACAAAGCCTTTGCTGTCTGCAGCAAAAAAGGATTACTCTATCATTGTCTGACAACTTCGACCTATCTTTGTCATCTTACAGAAATGTAAAAATGTCAACTATCATATCCTGACAACTTGTTTCTTTATGATTTCATGAATTATTCAGTTCATATTTTAGATACATACTTCAACTCCTTATTGCGTTACCTTAGATAGCTAGCAGTGTCAACAAACTGTCAAAACACTAAGCTATCAACCAAACACGCTGATTATTATACTAATAAAACATAATTTATCCAGTGGTTGGTTGAGAATTTATTCTGAAAGGTGTCAAATTTGGGATTAAATTGGCTTGAATAAATGATTTTATACTGAAATGTAATGCTTGAATTTGGTCCCATATCTTTGGATGTTATGGATATGTCAGTAAGTAGGCTCAGAGGTCATGCACAACTAGATCAGGGTATACATATAGGCAAAGCAATATAATTGACTCAAAATGGGAGACACTGCCTCATTGAGTATCATTTTTTTTTCTTTTTTTTCTCCCTCTTCTTTTCTTCCTCATGCCCTCACTGCCTTTGTCCCACCTTGATGGACTCCCAACATCATGCAACTCTGCAGGTAAGCCTAAAAAAATACAGGCCAATATGAATTACACTCAAAAGCATTTTGTTACATGTCACGGTGTACAGTGATCATTTTTGTTACATGGCACACCTAGATGGATGCATACTGTACATTATTTGAGGGTAAGCTAACCTGCTATACTGCTCTGAGTCTGAATTTTACCATCTGTTCTGTGGATCCTCAAGCAGACCAAGTCCTGACTCCTTGCTCTCTCACCCTCAGCAGCTTTAAAAGCCTGCTGTTTAATAGCACCTGTGTCTCAGTAAGGTTGTGCTTTGTGGTCATGGCCATCTGGACATTTGTGTGTGACAGCAGGTGCGCTTCACCTTTTCTGGGACTCAATAACTACTGAATAAGAAGTACCAAAATATTTGTTTTTCATGAGCTCAAATGCCCAAAGAGTTTTACTCTCTGTGGTGATACAAGACCTTTTCTTAATGTGCAGGCAGACAATCTACCCATAAGCCTCCTAATATGTTGAGTTGGCTTACAAATCTGCTGAAGTAGCAAGTGCAAAAAATGGGGGCACATTACCCCTCTGTACTGAATAGATTTCCATGGTTCTTATTCCTGACATATGCTCTGTGAAAGGAGAGGAGGGTACAGCCCAGGGCAATTTATAAGCAGAGCAGTACTGATGATGTATTAAGAGGTCTTTGTAACACAAGGGTTTCTGGATGTTCTTCTGGAGCGTGGGGATTGCTTATAGTGATAACCCCCAGAGAGCATCCCAGATGGGGATGCCATCCTCTCAGCTGGCCTACTTCCCTGACACTCGTAACACAAAGCAATTTGTCCAATCCGCCTGCGCCTTCTCTCTTGCTAAGCCAGCCATGTAATTATTGTGTACATTGTGTTTGCCTTGCTGCAGTGGAAGATACTCTTACACAGAATTTCCATATGGTGAGGATTTTGTTTTCCCTTTTTATTATAGTGGATAGACATGAAAGGGGGAGAGAGATTGGGGATGACAAGCAGTAAAGGGCCTCAGGTCGGATTCGAACCAGGGCCGCTGCAGGACTCAGCCAACAGCGAACGCTCTTACTGGGTGAGCTAGAGGCCGCCCCATGGTGAGCAATTGTGATCAGAGCTTGGCACGGCACGAGTAATTGTTGCTAACAGTGTTGCTGTCATCTGTTAGATAAAAGTAAGAACATGAATGTAGAATTGGAAAAAACTTAAAAACCACCTAATTTACCCAGGAGCAAAAAGGATGCTTTCTCTCTTGTCGCCTGCATGACAACACATGACAAGCCAATCATTTTAGCTCAATAGACTGTCACAAGTAGGATCACAATATTGCAGGTCATCCCGGGATCTCCTGCTGAGAGTATGCAGATGAAATGCATATGATCGCAAGTGGCTTGGCGTGCTTTACCCAGTGCAAATGAGGCAGTAGTCAGTAGTAGTCACTTCACACTTGAAAGGGAACCCACTGTGTATGAGGGACTGACTGCAACCTTGTAATTTGACCCTAACTCGTGAGTGATTCAGTCATCTGTCATACCGGATAACTATAAACTCATCAGCACAAAGTCCATTTATAGTTCTTGGGCCTTTTTGGTTAAACTAACAACAGCTTAACAAACTATTAAACGGAATCCAAAGGGAATCAATTTGGGAATTCACTCACTGATTCATGTGGTGTGTCAGTCAAAAAACTACATTTTTATGGACTCCGTCATGCTGCAGTCTGTGGGTTGGAGCTCTGCTTGGCAACCTGCAAAATGATGTGGACTTTGTTTTCATCTCTTAATTACTTAGAGGCTTGCTCCACAAAAAGCATCATCTCTCTATGTACTTGTGCATATGTGACAAATAAAGCTATCTATCTACTTGCTATCATCATATTGACATGGCCAGTGTGGACTTGGCAGTAGGCAGCCCCACAAACATCATCTAAAAAGGCTGTGCATAATACAAATCAAATATTATGCAAAACTGACAAATTGGCCAGTGCACATGTAAACTATATCGTAGACAGGTGTACATAATTATCAATAGGTTAATGAAACAAACCTGTAATCCTGCTTTTATTGAATGTGTGTTTTAATCAGATAATTAATTGTCTTTTATTAAGAAATCACAATACGAGGAAAATGTACAACCCATTTATACTTGACGTCAGATTTTATAATTTAGTTTTTGTGAATTCCACCACTTTCAATACAGTAAAAAAGTAACTGCATAACAAAGTTTGTTTACTGCTGACTACAAGTTAGCAATTAAACACAACAAAGGTTGTCAGTTGAATGGTGTTTTGAGCTAATGTTAGCAATCAAACAGCCATAGATAACTAAAATGTTTTTGAAATGACTGCTAGCTTAGCTACAAGCTAGCAATCAAAAACGACAAAGGCTGTCACTTGAATGGTGTTTTGAGCTAACCTTATAATAATAACAATAATAATAATGTATACTTTATTAATCCCACAAGGGAAAATTTCAATTTACACACATTACACACAGGCCTGAATTACACACACATGCTCAGTACCTATAATGGAGAGCTGTCAGAGTGAGGGGGCTGCCCATGGAAATGCACCCCGAGCAGTTGGGGTTTTGGTGCCTTGCTCAAAAGCACCTACCCAGGAGGTGAACTGGCCCCTCTCCAGCTACCAGTCCACCACCTTACTTTGGTCTGAACGGGGACTTTAACCAGCGACCCTCCGGTTCCAAACCCAACTCCCTACAAACTGAGCTACTGCCACCCGACTAAAACGTTTTTTAAATGATTCCCATCTTCTGTTATTGAAATGGTAATGAGAAAACTTTATTTCATGGATTTCACAAATTTCAGTATGACATGTTATGCCGTAATAACCTGAGCATGCAACAACACTTGGTGTAACGTTACATACCTAACGTTAGCATACAAGGAACACATTCATATGTAGATGTGTTTGTAGCCACTCTGAATGTAAGTCCAATGTTCACTTTACTTTTAGCTTTGATTTGAGTTGACCAAATCCTGAGAAAAGTGGTTTTAGCTTGCCACGTTCAAGTAGCTAGTCACTAACTAGTCACAAATGCAAATGATAACTTCTGACTGTTGGCTGCTGGAAAAGTAGCATGGCGTTTGTTTATCAGATTATCTTGCTCCGTTAGCATTAACAGTTGTAACTAGTGTTTACCATGTTCACTATCTTGCAAATGCTAATTGCTAACATTTGCTAATTGGCACTAAATACAAAACAGCTGTGGATGATGGCGCCACAGTCAGGGGATCACCCAAGTTATTCAAATGATTGCTTAACGTTAGTTGAACATGGATGTCTGTTGAAATTGTTACGGAACCCAATCCAATATTTCAGTCTGGAACAACTGGCTGACCAATATTATTAACGTCACCAGAATCTGCATAACTGCGTGACTGGATTGTGTCCAGTCTGCCAATAAGCTGTATGACATTTATTTTTCTATGCTTTCCTTAATTTGCAATCCCTTTCTCTCTGATTGGCAAGAATAAGCACAAGTGATCGTTTTGGTTGTAATGAGGCTGACTAATGCTGAAATTAACGGAGCATTATTTCTTTAAACCAGCCAGGTAATGACTGAACTACAGGAAAGCACACTTCCAAGAAATAATAATTTCCAGTGACAAAGACCATGGTTATCAGTATATCCATAAATCAGATTCACAGACATTCAGTCTTGTACATGTGACATGACCAACTAAGTGTATTATTGCTCTATTTATTCCAGCTTTGGGAAAAACACACGGCCAATAATCCCATGCCATATAGATAATTCAGTTTAAACTCATCAAGCAGTATTTGTAAAAATTGCCTAATTTACTGAAATACACATAATCCAATTGCTTTGTCTGATCAAAGGAGGAAATTGGTTTAAGTATGATTTATGTGTGATGTCTTTTTTAACATCAGATATGTGTTGTAATTGGCTTGAACACCTGAGTGTCGGTAAAAGCATCTGTTGGTGGGGGGCTTTTGTGATCTAGGCGACGCCTGTCTTTCTGTGCTTTTCCAGTCTTGTTTCGGTAATGTCTATAAAATCAAGAGATGTGACAAAGGAACATGGGCACAGGTGATGCAAGAATCTCTTATTGCTGCCCAGTGGAGCTGCTCATGGATTCTTGAGTTGAATGGAGTTACATAAGCAGCCCCATACTTTAAAACGGTAGCGTCATAAATCAACCTGCACAGTTACAACAGCATAGCAATTCTTTCCTGAGTTGTTCTGAGTGCTTCTCATCTTTTATTCCCCTTTGTCCTCCACGTCCTACTCTTAGTTTTTCCTTTTATGTAACCTGGAGAAGATGGAAATGACTGTGAGGAAGCTGATGGTAAGTTTTTTGATGATTCAATAGTGTTTTGTCAAGAGGGGTTATCAGAGCCATATACATATTGGTAATGATAGCAATTTGGCTGAAAATGACAAATGAAAAAAATTGTCTTTTCCTCTGATGCGTCACCATTTGTCTTGTCATTCCTTCACTGCAGTTAGCTTTGAGCCCATAATTTGTAGACCCAGTCGTTTTTGCAAGAGTTGCCATTTTTTCCTGTCTCATCAATTTTTCCAAACAAACAGGGAAGTGTCCGATTCTTTGTTTCCTACTGTTTTCTTTGCATTCTTTCACCATCACATTGCAGGATTTTGGCGGGATTGTCTCTTGAAAGTCGTCCAACGTTTGTGAAAATAGAAGCTGACACAACTCTTTCCACGCTAGTTGAATTTAGTGTTTTGGGCCAGATAATTCGCTTTGCCAGTCTTCCAGTGTGAAATTTGCTGTGACATGCTCTCCCTTTCTTATGGTCTTTGCTTTCTCTATCTTTCTGCCGTCTCTCATTCATTCTGAAATACACTCATACATCACTTATTCTCATTCTCTCTGTCTTTTTCTTGTTCTTTGTGCAGAAAGATTTACTCATACTCAGGCCCTAAATTAATGGAATCGTTTGAAGGATTTTGTTTTCAAATCCGAACACTCCTTCCCAATTTAATATGCACAAGTTTTGGTTTACGTAAGCAGTCAGGCGCTTGTTGTGTTGCAGCCATGGAGAGCAGTAAGCGGCGCTCTAGTGTGGCTTTATTTTACATTGAAAAAGTCCTGTAAAACTGCAAACCACTATTGAATCACAAAAAAAAAACGTTCCTCGTATTTGTGAAATAAGCATGTGACCCATTTCAACTCCACCCCTCAAAGAATCGGAATCGAGAATTGATAAGTACCGGAATCGAAATGAAGAATTGGAATCAGAATGATTAAAATCCAAACGATGCCCTACCCTACTTATCCAGACCGTTCCATCTGGGAGACACAGAGGTGACTCTCCCCCTCTCATTTCACCTTCTCACACATGCTTCTATGCACAAGTATATCTCGCTGCAGCGATATGCTCCTCTCTGTGCACGGCACCTGCACACAACAGGTTGGCTGCGGAGTGTAAACCGGACGCTTCAGCAAGCAGGGGCGCCTGGAGCTGCAGGGGGCACCAATTTGCCAATTCCCCACACAGTGAAATGATCGACAGTAGAAAAACGCTCTGCGGCGCAGAGGATTTTTCTTTTCTTTTTTTAAATGCTCGTGCCCCCCCCCCACCCAATGTGTCATGAAAAATGCTGTCCCGGACGGCTGCCCGCTTCACTCGTGCCAAAAAACGCTACTGGTTTGTTCTGAATTGACTTTACAGCCACATCCTGTCATCTTACTAAGAAAAAGCTTAACACCTTGCTGAAGCGCAGAGACATGGGAGCATCCGGCCTCCATGGCTATGCCTGGCATATGACGGGAGGAGGAGAATGGAACTCAGCCACCGGATGTGTAGTCAGGAACCAGCCATCACTCTCTTCCTAATCTCGCCGTTCACCCCCCTGTTCACCACCATCTGGAGAGGATGCCACGGACTGGCCTAGTGGCAGAATTAAACTCGTGCTCGGAGCGCCGCCAGGCTCGAGAGGAAAATCCTGGAGGGAAAAGGCCTTTTTGCAGTTCCCACTTGTCTGTCCTGCGTCCTTGCTCTGTGGTGTTGGACAGCAGCCTGCAGTTCTGACGTAGGCTGCCCTGCCTCTCAACAAGACAACATCTAGCTCATCTGGCATCCAAAACATGCCCATAAGAACAAATCCCCTGATCGTGGATTAGGCCGCAAAGAAGATTCAGTTTAGGACATATTGCATTCAAGCCGCACACCAGATTAATTAAGTAATTTAGTAATCTTTGCATTTATTTGCTGTGAAGGTTTCATTCAAATAGTATAAAAGGCTTTCTACCTCCCTCTTTTGTGTTAGCCACCTAAATGAAGCAGTTAAGGTCAAAATCGAGGCATAGGTGCCTAGTCTCTTTCTGTGCTCTAGTCCCCTGGAGAGCACTGAACTGCAGAAAGCTATATTTCTCTAAGTAATGAGAGTGCTAGCTACCTAATACCTGGCCAAAGATGCACTGTGCATGTGTTCATACTGTGTTCTGTACTTTTATATTGGCTGCCATGTGATAAACTCTTTATTAATAATGCTATTCTTGCTGCAGATAATGGAGAGTGCATCAGATAGTGTCAGTTTTGACCCTCTTGTCATTTGATTCAATACAGGTTGGCAAATTGGTGATGTAAGCAAGGATGGAGAGAAAAGTAATCCCCACTCCATGACTACCCAGGTTTAATGCTTTTAGCAAGCTACAGTAAGGAACATTTTGTTTCTGACAGTGTGGTTGGTAAGCCAGATGGAATTCAGGCTGCATGGAGAAATGATTTTAGTTCACTCAGTGGACTGCTGGTGCCAAAACATCTGATTATCTCCTTTCCTGTGTCTCTTTTCCTTCCTAACTATAAGTCAAACTAGTTGTAATAAACTGGTGGCCACTGCTTTGCTTCCACCTTTTAATATCCTGTCAGCTCATTGGTGTTCAGGGAGAGGAGACGAGGACAGGAAGTTTTAAATTAGGCCGTATGGGTAAGGTAGGTGCCAGTGTTTGTGTGTTCAGCTCAAAACGAGCGGCCTTTAATATGAGCCATAAGTCCAAACCAGAAGTGTAACCACATAGCCCTTATTTATTTATTCATTTGTTGGCCAATAAGTAGTTGCATACATTTTAACATATTTCTTAAAAAATAAAAAATAAAATACTTTCCTTGTGTAAGTTTGTTATTACAGTCTTCTCCCAAGTTGCTAACATCCCCAAATTCGGAAAAAAGTAGGAAATTACCTTTTAGTTTGGTAGCAACAGTCCTGTGCAGCGTATGTATCCACGTCTACAATCATACCACAGTGCTTCCTCTATGTTGAATTTGTAGTGGCGGCCCACCATGGCAAATGTTCTGTCGCCACAGTATCAGAAATAGGGCAGATGCACAATGTAGTTGTGGTTGCCTTTTAAATGATCCTGCCAACACAATGCACCCAACATTGGCTGCCGCTCACATTGCAATTCAACAAGAATTAGAACTATTTGGAGGTTATTGGGCCTGTCCCAACAGTAGTCATAGAAGGGGGGAGTTGTTGTTTGGACAGACCTGTCCCCACTGCTAAAAAAATCCTAAAGGAAACACTGTTCCATTTTAAGATCTTAGAAGTTTTAGGGTATTAATTTGTTGGTCTTACATAACATGCCAGTTTTCATTTTTGTTCTGCTCCATAATTATGAAAGCTCTGTTTCAGAATTATGCTGCAGTTTTTGATTTGAATTTGAATCTTGTCTAGAAAGGAAAAACTCCAGTATTTTTTCAAGGAAGGATTCATATGTGTTAAAAAGAAAACATAGAAGCAAGATTTCTTTTCTCCCCACATAAAAAAAATCAATGTTGTTCTGTCCTGAGGGATAAACAGTAACTGAATTTTTGGAATTAGCTTCTCAAATAAAATAATTTTTTTTTCCCGCATTAAATTAATTTGTAGGAAGGGTAAACATGTTCCCATTATATAGAGAACATAAACATAACTTATTGGTGTCTAGATTTAGATGTACTTCCTTCTGGCTCTATTCAGACCAGAGCAATAGTAATCAAGGCCTGGCATGCCGCCTTGTATTTGTAAAATATGTGCATGTATTGTTTGGTCATGTAGTGGTTTGTAAGAAAAACAGCATGGAGCAATATGGTTGGTCCTCCCATAATGTATCGTTGGTCTCTCACTGTGAAAGCAAGGTTTTCTCTTCTACCTCCCTCCCACTCTCTCACTCCCCCTTCTTTCCTTTCTCTCACACTCTGTAAGGGTGAACGTGGGCGGCTGTACAAAGCATGACAGCAGTGCACTGTTGAATGTAGACTAGAAATGAGGAATTATGAAATACAACATGGAAACATTAAGCCAGCCTCGATAAAAGTGCTTGTTTGTTAATGTACAATTGTTGAGCTTATAGTTTTGTTGCACCACCATTTTATGCGGTTTGTGTGTAAGACTCCCATTATTGCGGGACATTTTTGAATTAGAAGTGAAAGTCATCTATTGATGCTGAAATAAATAAATTGGGAAGATTTTTGTGATTTCCTCTCTATCATGCTGTGTATTTTTTTGTCTGTGTTCACGCCAGGGGATGTTTGCATCCCACAAACCCTTTGTTTCTATGTTCGCTTTTATGTAAGCATTCTCTTCCTTCCATCGTCTGCACCCCTGCTGGGGTTTGTGCAGCGAGGGGCTTGGCAGTAGTGACACTGATGAGCACAGCATCAGCCTCTAGCCTTGCGTGCGTGTGTGTGTCTGTGTGTTTCATAGTGACTTTGCCTGTGTGTGTCACGCCCCCCCTTGACAGAGCATTGGCATTGATGAATGCAACAGCAGCTGGGCTATACTGAATGTTACTTGTTATTCTGTCTCTCTCTTTCGTTTTTTTTTCCTTCTCTCTGACACAACACCAAACAGCAGATAGACATTTTTCCAATTTCCTAACTCGTGTTATTTTCTGATAGAGAGAGGAAGTGGTGTTGGTTAGTCGGATGGCTGCGCAGCAGTCAATCTGGGCGTGGAGTCGAGGCTGGCA
Organism: Percina caprodes; assembly: GCA_013375575.1. Taxonomy (NCBI): domain Eukaryota; kingdom Metazoa; phylum Chordata; class Actinopteri; order Perciformes; family Percidae; genus Percina; species Percina caprodes. Next base: position 3,097,546 of record JABXJD010000037.1, read on the forward strand.
TGGCTTGCTGGGTGATTGGTGACTGTGCAAAAAATGTCTGTGGACTGGATTAATATATGAATGCTTTCATGAAATACTTCTAAAAATCAAATTAAGATAATGCAGCACCTCATTTTAGAATGGATGTGTCTGCTCTGCAGGTCATTTCTAATCAAATCCTAGAAACGTTGTTACTTTGGTAGATATTGGTAGTCACATAGCTTCACTCATTAAATGTGAATCCAAAAGTGTTACCTTCTAGAATGCACTTCTTATTTCAGTGTATTTATCATTGTTACTTAACAGGTAAGTTGAACAACAGGACAGTCTCTGAAAACCCAGCTTGTATAACTGAGACTATGCCATTTGCTGATATCATTAGTTACTTTGTTGTTTTGATTTTTATCATGAAAGGCTCTTTTTCATTACATCTCTACAAATACATTATAAATTGCTTTTCGTAGAAACTGCACACAGTAATTGGAATTCAAATTATTCTCAGCTATCGGAGCTATTTGAAGATTATCCATTTTTCACCACTCATGGCCTACTTTGTGAAGACTGTGGCAGTTTTATTAGTTCTGTAAGACATAGATACTGATAGAAAACAGTGTCTGTTCCCCTAATTTTCCATGTCATATTACAATTATATTTGGAAACTATAAAAAGTTGAGCATGAGGTTTGCTCACAGATAGACAGGCATGTGTGGAAATAGATTTATGAATGAGTGCATTAATAAAAAAGTAAGTAAAATGTAAAATTTGTCTTCACACTTAAACAGGCACGAGGCCTTTGAGGTTGCCTAGGCAACTGGTTGCCTGTACAATGGATGGGTAAGTGGGCGTGGAGTCAACATGGGTTTGTGGGCCGGTGTGAGCGGAGGCAGGCGATTGGCACACAGTACATGCTGCACGGGGGCTTAATGCTGATGATCACAGTGGTGTTGACCCTCGTCCATCTGCTGGGAAATGAGGAGGGTGACAACAACCTGAAATGTTGGGAGGGCACACACCCCTGCCTTTGTTGCTTGCCACAGCTGGAAGCCGACAGAGGTTTGTGAAAACAAAATCAGGGACCACCTGGTGGAAGAGGATTTGTCCTCCTTTCTTTGACTACGGTTGATTTTAAGGTTAAGGTTGTGTGTCACATGAGCCTTGTTTGTCATGAGCTGAGATTTGTAACTGCCTTACACTTAGTGCTGGGACGATTGATTAGTGGAACACCAGAAAAGATGTCTGCAACTATTTTGATAATTGATTTAAGTAATTATATGAGCAAAAATTTCAAATAATTGTATAGTTCCAGCTTGTGAAATGTAAGGATTAGCTGTTTTTCTTTGTCTCATGAGTATTTTATTATCAAAAATATCTGCCTATTATGTCCTGATTAATCATTTTGCCAATAAAACTTCAAAAAATACATCTTCTCCAGCCCAAAGTAACCTCTTTAACCTGCTTTTTTCCTGACCAGCAGTCCAAATCCCAAAGACATTTTAGGGCTGCAACTATTGTTTATTTTTGCGATTGATTACTCTGCCTCATATTTTCTGGGTATATTGTTCTGTCTATAAAATACTGAAAATGTCCCAAGTCCCAGTACTCTAAGGTGAAGTATTAAAATGGCTCCAAAAACCTCCCAAAAATTCAGATACCAAAAAGGAAAGCATCAACACATCACATTTGAGAAGCTGTAAACCGTACATGTTTGGCATATATGCTTGAAAAAATACTTAAATGATTATTGAATCAATCAACAATTAACGAATTAACTGCTTACATTACTATGCTTGTAACGTTACCCGCCACTGGCCGCCTAGTTCATTTGCACTGAGTAGCGTCTCTTTAATGGCTAATTATAGACGTTGATTTTCATCTGCTGCATTTCCCCCAGCCAGTCACCTCAGCCATTTTGTTCTTACTTTGAGTGAGAGGCCGATCAACAGTGAGAGATTCCACTGCGGATGCGGAGTGCGTGGGCCACTACCCCACTGATGAGCTTCTTATGTAATATCCGTCTTCCAACAGTGCACGCTGGTAGTGGATTGTACACAGTGAGCACAAGCTGGCAGATTTTACTCTTGTGTTGCTATGGCTAACATTTAGGATCCATGTTTTTTGTTTACTAGATGTTTGAAATATCTGATGTAAAAGAAAATGTAAAATATATTTAAGATGTTTTCCAAATTCTGTTCAACAAGCTTTTACCAAAAAAATAGGACAGAAGTTACCCTAGAAATATGCCTGTATTGTCTGTTCCTCATGGAGATTATCTACATTTCCTTTCTGATGGAAGTAATAGAACAGGCATATTACTGCAAATCATTTCATTATTTCCTCCTTAAATGTATTTAGCATTTCCATACAGCAACAGTGACCCCCTGTGGCGATGCTCTACCACCGCATACACACCAGTATAAATTCTTTTTGACCTCCTGATGGGAAACTCTGTTTATACATTTCAGCTGACAGAGTGACAAATAGGTTCACCACATCAAATTGAAGTGAGACTACAACAGAGTCGCTGCAACAAATGGCATCAGCCATGAGCACCTGGGGATACAGAACTAGAGGGTGTCTGTTGTGTTGTGTCTCTATGCAGTATGTGGACAGATCTTATGTTGAGATTTAGATGAATCTCCTCCGTTTTATTGTTTCAAGGCAGTGCTCAGTTGTTGGCTAAAGTCTGATTAGCTCTTTGTTTACTCTCTGCAGCCGTCCCTTCTCCAGGGGCTGTGCACAGATGCTATTATGTTTTGGTTGTTATCCGTTGATCTGGAAGACTATTTAGAGTATCTGAAGAAGGCCAACGTGCCAGAATTACACTCTGTCCTTATCACTTGACTGACTCTGTATTCCTCATTTATTTTGTGACTTCGGTTGAGTGGACAGGACAGTTTAGGCACTTTCCCCAAGTGACCTGAATTGAAGAGGTCCTTTCTCACACTGAATAATTTTACTCTGCGGTGGTATTATTTCTGTCATATTTTCTGGGAAGTTTATAATCACTAGATAAGTCTTATCTTTAAACCGGCTGTAGTGTGACTACTTTGCCTTGAGCTAGTGCATGTTTGATGACATAGATTCTCATTGAGAAGTGGAAGAGTATGGCAAGCCCTTTTAACATTTTAAAGCTAGACTGGATATGTGTTGCATATATCTGTAATTCAGTTTTGCCTAGTCAAAAAGAAAATTTCAGATATCCGCAACTACATTCTTATCCATAATTGTCATTTCAGTTATCCACAAAGACATTCTTTCTAGGACAAATTACGTCACTTTTGCCATTTGTTTGTATGGGGTCTATCATTACAGATATCTACAATTCAGTTGCAGATATCCACGGATGTGAATTACGGATATAGAATTGTAGATATCTACAATTTGATACTGACTAGTCATAACTCCAGTTCAAGATATCTTTAGGTCACCTCAGTTCAAGATATCTACATGTTCCTTTTCAGATATAAATTAAATTTTGACTAGGCGAAATTATGTTATCTGTAACTGTAATTATGACTAGTCATAATGGCGTTGTAGATATCTCAAACTGGAGTTAGGGATAGTCATAGTTTAATTGTAGATATCTATTATCAAGTTATAGATATCTTGAAATGAATTTTTGATTAGAGATATCTGAAATTTGAAATATCTGCCTAGTCAAAATGTATATTACAGATATCTTGAATTAGAGTTTTGACTAGACAGAATGCCATTGCCAATATCTGTATGCAAATTAGGCCCGCGTCCCACTTTAGCCAGGAGCAGAGCCTGTTGTTGTTCAAATCATCCAATCACATAGCACCTGTTAACTTGTAATTAGCACTTTTTGAATACAGCCAGCGCCATGACTGCTTCTTTCTTCTGCCATTCATAGAAATAAGGAAATTAACACACTTTGTCTTTGATTATGGCGGGGAGGGGAAGTAACGTATTTATGGATATCTAAACTAGAACAACGTCATGCACAATAATTCACACTAGTCATGATGTTTGAAATATCTTCAACTTTCATTCTGCCTAGTTAAAACTGAACTGCCCATTTAGATGTAAGCGCAGCAGCAGAGGACACAGACCAATTAAAACAACAGCAAATGTTACCAAATCTAAACACTCAAGTTGCACATCTGCCCACATCTTTACATTAACCATAAGAGCTTTGAAATATGATATGGAAAAAAGTGATGGTTTCCTCTGTTTATAAGCCATAAAATAATGCTAGCATCAAGGCGCCTGGTGACAGTAAGCAAGCTTTGAAAAGCTTCCTTGACTGATGGAGACATGTTTCCCTAGGCCTTAGATCTATTTCAACATGAGTCACTGCTGGACCATTAGGAGATATGGAGACAAGAACAGGATTATAGCAGGCCAAACAGCTATTTACATGTGAAGAGGACAATTAGCAATCCCTCTCCCACATATTTGTATTATTAGAATAAGCATTAGAATAGTCAAGAGACTTTATACACATTGAGTGCCCTACAGGATCCTGGCAAGTATGGCCTGTGTGTAAGTTATGCATTCTCAGTGGTGTTTGTTTCATACCGATTGTGCATGTGTCATGACTTTTTCAGTGTGTGCTTTCAAAGCAAAGTCTACAAAAGTGAAAGCCAGTGCAAATCAGACTGAATCCCTGAGAGCAGCTGCTTATCTGTCAAGTGTTTCACAAGCAAACATGCATTTACCTCCTTACAGTTTACACAGGAAATTACTTTGCCGTTTGAGTACTGAGTACTGAGGAAATTAACACTGAAATTGTCACTAATTGCTCAATCACTTGTTTTTCCTAAATACTTCTTTCACATACTTATCCTGGCTGGTAGTGTTATACCTTTCTAAGTTTGATGCCCATAAAATCCTTAATTAAATTAAATAACTTTTTTTTGCAACTGTGTTGGACTGTAAAAGAACATTTCGATTAAAGGTCCCATGACATGGTGCTCTTTGGATGTTTTTATATAGACCTTAGTGGTCCCCAATACCATATCTGAAGTCTCTTTCCAAAATTGTTGCCTTGGTGCAGAATTACAGCCACTGGAGCCAGTCCCACAATGAGCTTTTCTTAGTATGTGTTATTTCTTTTCATGCCATGGGACCTTTTTTAATGCAGACTTACTGTCTCCAGTATCCTCAACATAAGTCAATTCATTTTTTTGTTTGAGAGCTTTGAGCCCACAAGAGCATCACTTCTTTTAATTTATGCACCATAATCAAATTAATTTTGATTTATCTAATCATCTCTCTCAGGTTAACATGATGATCCTTGAAGTAATCACTCGTTTTGACAGTTGTCACACATTAGGTGAGAGATTATCATTTTACGTCAGTACAAAAGATTAAAGCAGAGCAGTGATGTCACCTGAATACACGCATGTAGATGTTCAGTTGATGGGTTGCTGATAATGAAATAAGCATCATCTAATAGAAAGATGGTACCATTCGTCATTGTTTTGCTTTTACATTAAAGGTTAAGAACCCTGTTTCAGCTTGGTTGCAATTTAAACTTGAGCAGTTTTATTAGCTTTCATTGGCGTTAATCATCTGTTTGATCCTGTTAAATGGCATCCAGTGAATTATGGTAGATTAGATAATACTTTATTAATCCGACAACGGGACATTTTCTTATTACAGCAGCAGCATTTTCTTCAGTAACAGCAAAAAACAAAAACACACAAACAAGTAAACACGAAACAAGAAATACAGGCAAACAATAGACAATAATTATATGATAGACTGAAAGTAAGCAAAATGGCGTCAAATAAAGGTATTTTAAAGTGCGGCCATGATATAAGAAACAATATTGTGGTGTAAGTGACATTAAAATTAAATTGAATGTGTAATTAGAGTAATAAAGCAAGAGTCGGTAGCACAATATCAATTATATTAACCTGTGACCATAAATATTGAAAAGTAAGTACTTGTAATAAAATAATATAAATACCGATAATAAAGATAAACAGAAAGTGTGTGGTGTAGATGGTAGTATATAGGCTAGTGCTTGTGACTGCATACTAACACATAAAATGTCAAAGGACATGTTCATTACGTAGTCCTTGGGAAAACCTCTTTTGCCTCTGCTTATAATTATTTCAGTTGAGCCCATTCAGTTTTTGTTATGACAAAAATGTCTGATTACTTTTTTTTAGATTATTTTCCACTGATCCATTAAAGTTTCTTTACACAAGAGTCGGTTTCATCCCATAAAGTGGTTCCCAACCTTGGAGTCAAGACCACAGCAGATAGATCTGAGGGGTAGGGCAACGGAAAACAGATTTAGGCTACATAAAATTTAATTATTAGATAATTATTCCTCCCGCAGGCCTCATTATTAAGAAATCAAAATTGCGCTCAACTGGTCCGAACATGGGTTTGCAACTTGACACTGCCTCTTTTTAAGGGGTCATTAGCCAAAAAAAGTCAGCAACCACTGCCCTAAAACATAACATACTGTGTCAAATGTAGTTTTCTGCTTGACACCCACTTCTTGTGTGCAGGACTTAGTTGGCATTCAGACAACGCATAGCTGAGATTTTGAAAATCTTTCTTGTTCAGCGAAACACACTAAAAGATTCAATTTAAGATATTTATTATCATGAAGTCTACTGAGACACAGACTCTACTATCTGGCCTTTTGTGTTGTAACTTCTTTATCAGCCCTCTGAATGTACTAGTCCTTGGGTTATGAGAAAGGGAGACTGATGTCGACATAAAGCCAGCCATCCTGCAGCTGTCACTACGATGAGGCGCAAGACTAAAACTGCTGCTGTGCTGATCTCGTTGGCATGCAGTAGCAGCGGCCATGCAGCCGGTTCAGACTCAATCCAGTCAAAACTACAGCCACATAAGCTTTTACCTTTTGATCCCCAAACACTGACCTTGACTTGTCACTGTAATTAAACTGCCTTCATCACGCTAGAGGTAAAACAGGGGTAGCGTTTGGCTCCTACTTATTTTTTGCACCATGCGGAATATTTGCACCATCAGCCCTGATGCAGAGTGTTGTAGCACCTTTCAGCAGGTTTCTCCCCCCACAAGCACTCACACCTGTCTCTTCCTGGAGCCCAGAAATAGTGCACTGCAGCAGACAGCAGTGTGCTTCTCCGTGGGGCGGGCAGCCATGTGACCTCAAACTATTGCACCCATGGAGATGCCTGAGTAAAAATAGCAGAACCGTCATCTTCTGCTAGTACTGTAGATCAGGCAGTGTGGGGGGGCTTCCCCTGAATTTCATTAATCTTGGAATGTCTGCAGTTATTTATCACACAGGGTTACGTAACAGAGAATCACATTATAGAATTGCATCTTCCCAGAAGGTGCGGGAGCAGATGAAGCCAGTGCGTCTTGGCGGTTTTTGAATTGGCAGTTATTCGTCAGGGTCTAGTTAAAGAACAGGTCTCCCTTCTCCTGGGGAAGCTGCTGATGCAGTGTTTAGCAAGCATGGGGAGGGTGGAGGATTGTGGGCGGATAGGATAGAGTTAAAGATGAGGAGGAGGAGGAGGAGGAGGAGGAGGAGGAGGAGGAGGAGGAGGAGGAGAACCTGGAGAAAATCACGTTCTTGTCATATCTGCTGCGATTGTTTTCCAGTAGCCCAAACTGTAATTCTCCACTTATTAGGCTGCTTATTTCACTTTGGGTTACACAAGGGAAGCTATGGGATGTCTGTGGAGTGTGTGTGTGCTTTTGTTTATCATATTCAAATACAATTAACATCTTAGTGGCAGGGGGAAAAAGTCATTCGCCGAAAAGTTAGCATGGATTAAAGGTGTAGGGGGTTATGACACTTCAAATCTCAATGAAGCAGTAATGCTGAATAATAATGTACACTGTAAGTGCTCTGCATAGCAGATATTTTCGATTAAGTGCATTCAAGAGGCCTCTGGTAAATGAAAAATATAAACCGGGGGCACATCAGCATCTCAAGTGCAGCATATTTCGCTCATGGTCATTAAATGCCCATTTATTGCAATTTAGATGTAATTTTCTTTGCTGCCAATGAATTGTTTCAGGTGGAAATGTGCATATTACTCAGTTACTAAAATTAGTTATGTTCTGCCATGATGCACAGCAATGAAATGGCATTTCATCATATAACGTTCAGAGATGATGACTGCATTGCTGCTACGTGTGTGGCAGCTGCTTGCTTGACACTCCACAGAGCGAAAGTTATTAAATAAATTTCTTTGGTACAGCAGATATGTTCTTCCATTAAATTGACTAGATTCTGACACTTCCCAAAGGGAAAACTCCCCCATGTCTAATAAAGATGGCTTGTCAGCATTTGGAAAATTCGATCTCCAGGCTGGATGTAAGTCTGAACAAGTTGTGTTGATCTCTTTTGGTGTTTCTTGAGAAAAAGAGTGAATGTTTAAATTGATATCAGTTAATTTGTATTCCAAGGACATTTCATTTTTTCCCTTTTCCCCCTTCAAGTTGAATACACAGCACTTACCGCTTCAGCTTTTTGTCTCATTGTTTCGGCAAAAATAGGTTTCTACAATTTTTGTCTAATTTTAGTTTTTTCAGATTTTCTGTAATTACAAATAAATCTTTCAGTTGTCAATGACAAACCAGACAGACAAAGACTCTGCAATATGAAATCAGATGGAGTCACAGAAACTGTGTATTCAGCACACTGTGGTGCCCTGCGGAGAATGGGTCATCTGATCAGCAGTTTTGAAATCCTCACATTTAACGTTATAGATGACAAAAAGGAAGGAAAAATGCAGATAATGAGCTCATGTTTCTATATTACTGTTAGGTTTGTGATTATGTTAGGATCTTGTGTTTGTTCCTTAATATCCCAGCTAGTCCATCTCAGTGCTGCCATTTTCTGTTTTGGTTGACATTATAACAAAAGCCCTCAGTCAGGCCTCATTGCTTAAAAGCCAAATTGTAGGAAATACTAGTCAGGCACCATGACTCAGTGTCTCCACGTCCAGTTTAATCACATTCAGGTTTTCTTTTTCACCTCGACCTGCTGCTCGTGCCCACATCTTACTGGAATGAAACAATAAGCAAAATGAATATTTCTTCCTCCTTTGTACCTGGCAGGAACAGGATGATGTATCATTATGTTAAGGGCACCTGAAAATGTCACGGAGAGCGTGTAATGTAACTGCTCCATACTGACTTTGACAAATAGAGCTGTCATGAAACTTACCAATTAGGATTCAGATGTTTGCACTGGCCTCTCCAGCCTCAACGTCTGTGTCATTCAGACGCTGTAGATGGCTACTGAGCTGGAACTAAGGCCTTTGTGTCTGACTGAGGACATGTTCCCATCCAGAATACTGATGGGATTTCTGATGGAGGTTAACAACGGCCCTACTATAAATGGTTTCAAAGTTATTCAATTTCACACTGACTCTCCACTTTTTGAAGCCTTGTGGCGATTTCAGGCCTGCGCAAGCCACAGGGAAGGAATCTATAGGCCTATAGGTCAATTTGTTTTTTCATATTGAGATAAGTAAATAGATTTTTTTTTTGTAAAGATTTCTATATGTTTACCTCACTGTCTTTCCATTTGTGCCCATCACACTCTAAGCACCATGCTAATTGTCAGTAACCAAGTTACCACGGTAACCATCATACTGAGCACCATTTAACTTGAACTGGTGGAGCGTGGCTTAATTGGCAGTCACCTGTGGAACTAAATCTCTGAGAGCTATTTCACAGACTGAGGATTTGAGATTTTCATCAGTCACAGATATGCTAGTTAAATGAACACAACAATTAATCCCACATTGAATACAGAACCAATGATGCGTCACTTGCCTGGAGCCATTATCGGTTGAAAACTGATTACATAACTGTTTGCAGTACGCAAATGGCACTGTATCAAGAGAGGAACACTGAAACTTTTTTATGTTATAAACTTTTTACGAACTGTATCAGCTGTATAGAAATAAATAAAGACTCCTGTGTGTAGATCAGTCAGCAGCTGCTCCATAGGTTTGCATGTTATTAGCACTGGTACAGGGGCATCAGTAGGAGTTAATGTTCCTCCTGACTTCTTTATAAAATGGTGTGTTGTCAGCTTCATACCGAAGCTCCCAGTTTATTGTCTCAGCATGCATGGGCGGCACAGGAACGGAGACAAAAGGCGTGGGAAATTGCATGGGAGCTTGTGCCCAAATGTGTCGCTATTCTTGGCCCTCTTTTTGGAAGAGCACAGAAAGGAAAAACCTTGAAAAGAGTGAAAAGGAGAAGATTGCACAGAATTGTATATTGTTGATGTATTGCTTCTCCTGTATAAATACAGCAGCCTTGTGGTATTGCATGTAAACCATAGAAAGAATTGATAATGAGTCTCCAGAGCATCGTTACTACCCAATGAAGAGTAGCAAGTGTGTAAAAAATATCAGAACTAAAGTAATAGTTTAAGTAACTTTACATTGTCATAGCAAGAAGCCGTCAGTTTGTGGCTGACTAATGTTGTGAATGGCAGTTCAATTTATTTTAACAATTGCATATATTGTTACAACATGATGGTGCTGTGATACAAGAATGCAGTTGGAGGCCAGAAGGTGCATGACAGATTACATGTTGCTGTTTCAAGAAGGAAATTGGAGAAATAAGATGATGGGTGTATAGATAGATATTGGTGAGCAAGACATATACAAAGCTTTTGTTAACAGTTGTCTGGTGCTTCACAGATATGTCAACAAATAATAGCACATTGCAGCTTTCATTGGTCATTGTTTTCAGTGAATGGATTCACTGTAATCAAGCCTATTTCATCCTTGCTCACTGATGATAATCCTTCAGGTCTCTCTATGTTGCTGTGTGGTATTATCAAAAACGATACAAATATTACTATTTCTACATTGCAATTAAGATTACAGATTGCAATACCACATCAAAGCTATTGCATAAAAACGAGTTTGTAAGGCAAGTTTTAAAGGATGACACCAGAAGTAAGCGGGGGTTCGCAAACTAATGTGTAGAGGAGGAGGAGGACTGGGAGCCACCAGCCCACACAAACCTGCCAGCAAAAATTGTGCATCTCTCTGCAGCTTACTCATTCGTACTTTCACTGGTCATTTTGTCATCTTCTGCAAACCAGTATATGCCTCCATGTTTCCAGCTGCCCATTCCTAGTTTTTGAAATTCCGTTCTTTCTTCAGTTGTTCCATTCTCTCTGGCCAAGTCTGCATCACCCACATCTTTCTGCACCGTGAATATCTTCATCTGACACATCAAACGAATAATAACATATTGGCTGCAGGGTGGTAGTGATGCAATAGTCAAAAAGTCAAGACTACCACCTATTCATCCACCTATCCATGTTTAGTACAATTGCAGGTACTAACACACTAGTATTTCCGCTAAATGTAGTGGCTCACCATCATTACAAAATTGTTGCCGCTGCTCCTTCAGCATTTAAAGGTGCTCTAAGCGATGTCACGCATGTTTTAGGCTACAACATTTGTTGTCACATACAGCAAACATCTCCTCACTATCCGTGAGCTGCCTGTCCCCAGAACACACTGTAAAAAACGCGGTCTCTGTAGACAGCCCAGTGCCTACAACCGGCAACAAAATTAAACTGTGCCCACCTGCACCACGAAGCATACACACACAGTGTTCCAGCGTTCCAGCCAAAAATCAACCAGAAGGATGTGGGGGGTTAGTGCGCTGAAGCACATAAGGGAGGGGGTCGGGACGGGATGAGGAGGAGGGAGGGTCAAGCTAGTCTCGTTTTTGTCAACCCACATCACTTAGAGCACCTTTTATTGAAATGTCTTAAAGTCGAAATTACACAAGCTTTCTGCTACACTGAACTCAAGCAAACAGTCATCTATGAAGGTAAATATGGTGCACATGTGAGAGAGGGTAGATGCAATGTGAGCACTTGTAGAATATGATTTGAGAGCTTGTTAAAAAAAAAAATCTGTACTCGTATTTTATTTATTTTTTTCCTTTCAGTCACTTTACATACATCTCTTTCTCCCCTTAGAGGGTAAGTAACTGGAACAGTGACAGAACGTCATCACTCCTGAAGTCATGACAACCAAATAAACGAGGACAGCGAAAGCCTCAGCGGCTGTTTTACCATAAAAACCACGCTCAGTTGGGTCCCGTGAAATATGATGGCTACAGTAGCTTGGAAAATAGCGTTTGATGAATGTACTGTTTATCGGACCCTAGATGAGACAAGAAGCTAATGTTAGCGAACCCTGCCATCCCTCTGACTCCCCGCTGCAGGAGACGTTGTCTTCCCCTGATACGCTGTATTCACTTACCATGTAAAATGTTTTTTTTATGTTAGTGGGAATGCATACTGCTTAAAACTAGGGGTGGGAATCACCAGATGCTAGCAATATTCTGCAGTATATTGCTATTTATTACCTTTTTTCCAACTTCTTATTTTTCCCATTTTCAAATGATGTCCCCAAAAGGAAACTTTGTCAGCAACTGTTTCTAAAAACATACATTTCTATTTGTTCATATAATTTCAATGTAATTTCTGCAAAGTGGGATTGTCAAGCAGACAGACTAACACATATATAATAAAAGATTGATACTTGGCATCTGTGTATCGATGCAGTATTGCCACTGAAAATATCATAAATACTATGCTGTTTTTTTTTTTTTCACCCCTACTCAAAACCAAAAAAAAAAAAACCTTGTAATGTTCACTCAGCATTTTTGTTTGTTGCTAAACTGTATGTAAAATGAGCAATGATGTTAGGTTACCTGTTTAATATATCCCAAGGTACCATCTATGTGCTGAAAATTTGAAAAAAGATTCTAGCGGAAACCCAGCACACAGTAAACAAACACTGTGTCTTTACACTTTATATTTAGTATATTTTGTTTATTGTCTGTCAGAGGAAATTAGCAGTGAGCATCTTGGAGGTAAAACATCTTAAGGGGGCTTCATGCTGCTCAGCTGAGGTTATACAACAAATAGACACTGTCACTGTCTCTCTCCCATTCAATCTCTTAAATTCTCCATCTTTCTCTTACACACACACTATACAAACGCACAAGCTCTCTCTCAAAACCTGAATTTAAGGGACAGAAGCGTCTAGAATTTTTTTCCCAACCTCCCACAGACGTCCTCTAACCTATCATTTTCTCTGCAGTGGAGCAATGGTGACGTATGCTCATCGGTAGTGCAGCTGAATTTTAAAAAGCTCTACACCCACGCTCAATACCACTACTGCAAGCATAATTATCATAAACTTTTCTCTGCCGTCTGTAGCCCTTCTGTCTCTGTGTATGAATCTCTTGACTTTTTCATTTGCAAATATTAATTCAGTGTCGATGCAAGAAGGGGAGGGTAAAAGGGTTCTGGTAAATTGATGTCCTTTTGAAAATTGGTAGGTCATTGTGTAATCACTTGTGCTGGTTAATCACTTAAGTATGGGGGAAATCAAAATTATGTTTGCATATAGTGTGTGTGTGTGTGTGTGTGTGTGTGTGTGTGTGTGTGTGTTGCTTGTACCAGTACATGTATTCCTGAATGCACAGATTGGCTTTTATTGCATCGAAATTCTAAACGATTTGTATAGTGGAATTTGGGAATAAATGCTGTTGTACATTTTGAAGGGAACACCTAATTTCAATTTTCTGCTTGTGGTCTTGTTGTCAAAATTATAATTCAGATCTTTCAATGGAATATACTGTTTGACAGACCTATAATAATTTGGTGGGAGTAGCATCAAGGATTAATTGTGCCACAGACAGCTGGATAGTCACACCCAGGAAAACAGTGTTCCAGCGGAACTCCCACACCGCCCTCACTTATTACAATTTTCTTTCCCCATTTTTTTTTTTATTTAGGTTATTTTTTTTCTTTTGTTGGGTTTCAACAGTGGCTTGATCAGCCAGGGAATACTCGGGTGTTGACACTTCATCACCATACACCTTAGGAACCCCCAATAACACCTGCACTTCAAATTCTCTCCTCATAAGCCACCTACACATGAAGAGCATGAGAGGAAAAGTGCAGTGCAGGTATTCGTTCTGGAATTGGTAGTACCTTAAAGGTCAGCGGCTACAAGGTTAAATTTGAAATAATTTTTATTTTGAGCGCAGCACTGTGCTGTGCACGACGCCAAGGGTAGTGATCTGCCTAGTGTGAAATTAATTCACACATGACATGATCGTAGGGCTGCAGTTATCGATTACTTTCATTAGTGATTTAATTGCCCATCAGGTGAAGTCATCATTGCTTGTTTTCTTCATCCTTAAACGTATATACAGTATACTCAAATTTGTTATCACAAAAGATTATATGAAACTGGAACTGGTAATATTACAGAAATTAGAACCAGAGAATATTTGGCACTTTTGCTTAAAACATGACCCTACAATAAATGGCATTTTGTGACAATTGACTATTTGATTAATCAATCAATTAATTGAATCAAATTGCATAATTTTAGCTAAACATGACTGAAAACGTCATAGTTTATGCATCTATAATATTTGATTTACTGCTGCTTTTAGATATTTACTGTTTAGCTATTGTGAAGTTATTTTGATTATTGTGACATAATCCACTATAAAGTATATAGTAAAATGTAACGTGTAAGCTAACATAGCTAAGTCTCTCCTCCAAGAACCAGGCTTCTCAAATTTCAGACCAAGGTCTGCATGTAGACCAAACGGAAAGTCAATCCCCACCTAGCTCAAACCTTGTGTTATGAATACTATGGTGTGACTGGTGTCTCTCAAAATCTGATAAAAATCTTTTAAACTGACCTTTTGTAGATCTGAAATAAAGACAGATTCAGTAACTGCATGGCCTATTTCTCACTTAAAAGGTTTTCATAAACACATTTCGGTGAACTATTTTAGTAAAATATGAGATTGTATTCTGAACAAGCCACCATGACAGTCTGGTTTTGAATTTCTGGAGAAACCAGACCGTTTGTCCAATCAGCTGCTGGTTTTCATTTTTGGGCGACAAAAGAAATTAGCACAACCTGCTGTTACGGAGACGTATTACGTCTTGTTACTTTGGTGTGTTCTGAGTCACTTTTTTGACCAACTCGTGGAGAGTGATCAGTCCAACTGCCTTTTCTGCCGAGGGTCGGCCATCTGGTTGGTGGTTCAGAGGCTTAATAAGTTTGAGAAACCCTGCTTTGGTATGTTTTTCCAGTGTCACAGGAGTGAGTAAAAGCAGTTGGCACGATCTGGTCACTGGGAGAGGATTTGGAGAGGGCTGGGGACATCAGTCACACCACAGACTAAAAAAACCCTAGCTCCCATAACTTTAGGCTTAGAGTTCTGAAACTTTATACAGGTATTGTTGACAAGACGTAGACGTATGTGTGATGATTTGTGCGGCATAAACCATGACTTGGTTATTGTTATTCAAATGTAACTTTGTAACCCTTTTTCAATCATGTTTGAATGGATTTTTTGAGTTTAGGTTTAGTTTTAGTCACATTTTCAGAAACTAGTAGAGAATAGTTTTCAAATAAATCCTTAGACATGCTAGGCCAAGACTCTTCAACATTTTTAAAGCCAAGGACGCCTTATCTGAGAGAGAGATGGAGCACGGACCCCTTACTACATATTGTATCAAATTTGCATATTAAAGTTGCATATTAAACTGGGCCTACAATGATGTGTAGGGCAGCCTAAAGCATATGCATGCATGTGCATACCTACCTACCTACCTATTTATTTATTTATTTATTTATTTATTTGTATTTACTTTTTCTGGCTCTTTAGGCCATTATTTCCATAGGACAGATTAAGGGGAGAGAGAAGAGGAATGACGAGCAGCATGTCATGAATGTGATGTTTTCTTCACAAATAGGCTGATTTATATTTATTCTAATATGCTGTATTCATGTTAACATATTTTCATTTTTGAAAAAAAAAACTTTCAAAAGTTGCACAGAAACTCCCTTTATTAATTTTGCCAGTACCAAAACGTTGCCTACTATTACATTTCATTTTGTGCACGTAACTTTTGTATTACTTATTCCCCTCTGACGCACCTGTTTCACGTTATAGATGTAAAAAGGCCCCTAGAGGCCCCAGACCCCCTGTTGAAGATTTCTGTGCTAAGCAATCACAAGGTTTTTGCTAAAAAAACAACAACATTTTGATCTAGTCTCTTTTTTGTTAAAGTTTTGGATGAAATCGCATGACTGCTATAGCACTTAAAGTGCCTATGTTATGATATATTTCTTCTGGAATCTGGGGTTTTGTTTTGTGTCTCTGTTGCCTCCACACGCATACAGACTTGCTGTTTTGAGTGAGATACAGGTTTCTGAATGTCCTTTGCCTTCAGTCTCCGAGTGAGCTGTTCAAAATCTCCACTGCTTTCTACGTCACTAGCCGAGACGAGGTGGCTAACCGTAGCATGCTAGCTCGTTCATTTTATTTTCATGAAAATTTGAACTCACGATAACAACAAATCAATGGGAGCCCTGAGCTTGTTTTTATCCCATCTGGGAGTGATGGGAGACAATGACACCCAAAGTGTGTTGCTGATGCCCAATCTTCTCCGTTGTTTTGTTTGGGTTGCTGTCACTGCAGAAAACCCCGCTTCACACAGATAGGTCAGAAATGGCAACAGGGTTTTCAGTGCTGTGGTTGCAATCTCAGGGTATTCTGCCATGATTTTAATCCAGAACACCGGCAGAGTTGCTGTCTCAAACATACTTTTAAGGGCGTCGTCATTTGCGATCTCCAACAGCTGATCTTCTTCTTGCGCAGACATGGTAGATTCACCTGCTTTTGTTGACAAATGGGTCGCGGATCCATTCCTTGCCAGTTCGTGGGTCTTTTGTGGTTGGGAAGTAGCTCTCAAACTGCTTTAAAAGCAAAGACAGGTGATTGTGCACTGCTGGAAGAATGACGGATCAGCCGCAGTTTAAAACAAAATCCTCGCTAATGTTTGAAACATGTCCAATATGCCTCTGTTCACGCGTCATCCCCACAAATCAAATTTGGCTTTAAATGCAGCTACTTTATCTGCCGACTTGAAGACAGTGGTCTTTTTCCCCTAAAGTGACAGATTGAGTTCATTGAGCAGGTTGAATATGTCGCACAGGTAAGCCAGTTTTGCGACCCATTCCTCGTCACTGAAATGTGCTGCCAGCGGTAATTTCCCTCTTATTTCGGTGTATAAGAGAAGGCGTCCATCTCCTCACAAAGTTGCTCAAACAGGCACAAGTTAAGGGCGTGTGCTTTGACGTGGTTAATAACTAACAATATCATTCAATATGCTGTTCAATTCTGGTGGCATTTTTTGGCTTGCCAGCATTTTCCTGCAAATGAAACAATGTGTAGATTCACATTCAGGTGCAACTTCTTTAATCCGAGTAGTTAAACCAGACAGCTGTCCGGTCATGGCAGCAGCTCTGTCTGTGCATATGCCAACACAAGAGGACCATTTCAGTTTTCCTGATATATAACCATCCAGCGACTTGAACAGTTCTGCGGCGGTGGTGTTGGTTTGCAACGATAGTGCACATAACATATCCTCATGCACATCCTCATGATAAAAATATTGCACATACACAAGTAGTATTTCCTTGTTGTCAACGTCTGTATATTCGTCAACCTGGAGTGCGCACCACGGTGAATCCTGTCCAACAATGGGTCTCAAGCCAGTTGCCGCTTATTATGCAGAGCGGGCTTGGTATGTGGGAATCACCTGCGGGGATAAATCCATATTTTAAGTAGGACTTCTGGTATTGTCTGTTAAAAGCTTTCTTTTTCTTGTAAATGGGCTCTTCTCCTGTCTCTTCACTGGGCCTTTTCCCCTACGCAAAGAAACTTTCCAAAGACAACTGTTTCTTACTCATTTTGCTCGCTTGTGGGTTAAATGTTGGCGCGCACCAACCTTGGCCTTACCTAGCTACTGCGCATGTGCGACTCCCAACATAGATAGTAAAGAAGTGAGATGTCTCACTCTGTAGCTAAAACAGAGACCTAAACAAACAGGATCTGCAGCAATCTACAGTCCAACAAAAATATGGTGTTTTTTGAAAATGAAACCATGTAAACCTATTTTGGTACAACCTCAAAATACAATTATGAACCTGAAAGTGAGCATAAAATGGGCGCTTTAAAGCAATTTAAAAATAAAAGACAATTATAATAGAAAAGCATCATTCTGGGAATATTTCAAGGCCCGGGCCAATACTAACAGGCCCACAGACCGGCACCGGTTTGGGGACTGGGGGTTAGGAATCGCTGCCCTACGAAAACTTAATCTTTTAATCTTAATCGTTAATCTTCATTCGAAACAAACCAACTTGAAACAGGACAATAATTCAGCATATTTAAACATTATGTTTCAGCAGATAATATGAGCACAGAGTTGCAGTTATCAGGGAGCTCTGGTGGCAGTTAAAACTATATTATTATTATATAGCCTTTGAGATGTGTGAAGGTGTGATGTGTGAATGATGAAGTAACACAATATTGATTTTGGGTCATACAGCCCAGATCCATGTCTACATAGTATTTCTAGAAATACTTTGGGAGAATTTTGATTCCTCCTCCATGTTTTCACTTGACTAAAAGATAAGTAAGAAACATTTTTGTTCTCATTAAACCTTGTGAGCTTGCACTCTTTGGCACTGATTTGTCATACAAAATCTCTCATTAAACACCTCTGATTAATACGGATGACACACGTGTGTGTGTGTGTGTGTGTGTGTGTGCTTTCAGAAAGTAGATGACATCAGAGGTTTTGTTCCGGATGCTCGTCAGGTGTGAGTCGTGCTGCAGTTGTGTAATGTGTTAATAAGGTCAGCAACACCTTATTGAAAGAAAATGTAGGCGCCGTTCGACTATGACCACTTACCAGCTTTATGCTGATTATGCAAAGTCTGGTCACCGCCCTCATCGACAGTTCCTGAGGAAGCAAACTCTTCTTAAAAAAGCACACATACTGTATCTGCATGGCTGTCTTCCTCATGCTGACTCATGTTCCAATACTGACAAAGAGTTAGTAAGCTTTACTCCTGGCTTGGCTAATCATGCAATATGCTAGACAACACCAGCACTTGTCGCACGTTGTGTCTGTGTCCTTATATAAACACACCGGTGCTGTCGGTCTGTCATGTCTGCTGTTCAAACATAACTGTTCTGTGCTTCCTGCTAATAGGTGTTCAGAAGGTATCACAACCCCTGAAAATCCTTAGGCCCTGAAGATAATTGATGACACTGTGAAAGCCTTTCCAAATTGAACCACTCACTATTTCTAGCCATAGTAGGTGACTGCAGCATGGAGACATCTGAAGGAGGTTGTCTAATTCAGTTAGCTCAAACTTTGACAATAATTTTCTTGTAGGAATTTGTTGCTTTTAAAAGAAATTTAAAAATGCAATCTTCTAATCAGTATGCAGGTCCTTAATGATGTGACCCCACCGGTACCTTTCTGTTCATGACATTTACTGACAAAGGAAGATTTCTGACACAGGTGACTTGTTATAAAAAAAAAATAAAAGTACCAAGAAAATCTTTTGTATTGGTAAGGACTTTGAATGTAACCTTAGGAAAGTAAAGGGCAAAGTCAGCTCAGAGCCATAATGAGTACACTATTGATTGTAAAAGTGACACACAGATAAATGGATATAGTATGGCCAACACACACAGTATAACATCTGCTCACAATGAGGCTGATGTGTCCACATAGATACGGAGGAGGAGGGTAATTCAGGAAACTCAAAACATGCCAATCCAGTTTTTCTGAAAAACCCTGCCATCAGGATATGGTTACAAGAAGCAGAAACATTTAGCTGTGGCACAGAGGAAGAAAGAGGAGCACACAAGAGAAGCTCTGTTACCAACTCAGCACTTCAAAATCTCAGGATTTGCCACAGCAGAGGTTTCCACTGGACCAACCTTCAACAGAGACAACAGGATAGTGGATTAACTTTAATCCTATCAGTCTGGACCCTGTTAGCCAACACCTGCATTACAAATTACCAGGAGGAAAAAATTCCAAGTGAACCAGGACACATGGCCTCTCTGGGCCACTTCCTCATACTGTCCAGTAACCGATCAAGCTTGTGCTGGTAACCACATTATCCGGTCTGCATGGAAGGCACATCATGGCCACAGCATGATGCCACTTGACAAAAGAGACGGGTTTTTTGCAGCCATGCTAGACAAAAGCGACAGCAGGAGCTGTGAATTGAGCTGCAATGATATTTTCACAGCAATGCCTGATGGAAGCCAAAGAAAAACCCATGAGGAGAGGAAAATAAGAAGATGACCAACAATTTGGACTGACACAGGAAATCTTAGGCTCCTGGATATTTTCTTGGTTGTATTGTGAATAATAAAAAAGTCCCTTTTGAGGTAGACTATGTTGCTGTGCTTCGGGGATCGTAGACGAACTCGACACTACAAGAGCCAATGGAGCAAAAAGGACTGCTTGCTTTACGATGAGCCTCATATTATTCCAAACCCCTGCTTCCTAGACACAGGTAAAGGCCAGCAAAGCCAGCTTAACTGTTAGCCAACAAAGCAAAGCCTGCTTAACTGGCATCTTAACATTTTACTGTTAATATTTAATATTGTCTCTCATAAGAAACATCAAGATTTCCCTCAGTGTGTGTGTGGAAAGGTTTCCTGGAACCATACCTTAAATATTTTCAATTGTTCTGATTCTAACAACACTTGGTCTGCTGATAAGAACACAAAAGGGAAGAATGCATCAAGAAACACCTCCAATATTCCAGTACTTGCACGTATTGTAAATTAGATGACTTAGCAAAGGCCTCAATTTAGATAAGCTTAAAGTAATGTCCTTTTAGGGGATGTTTTTCCTTCAACGTGAAGAAATGATCAGCGTTTCAGCTATTAGAGGGCTTCAGGGTGTTTTTGTGAGAAAAAAGTTTTTTTTTTTTTTAATTAAGTACTGATGAGAATCAGGTTTTGGCACAAAGCTACTGTGACACTTATACTGCAACTTCCAGCTTCATGGTTATACTGGCTTTCCCTTAGTGACGCAGTCAGGGTTATACTGTATTTCCCATAGTGACGCACTCTGAGAACGGGCAGTCAGTGTTGCCATGTTCTAGGTTTTCTCTGCCAAAATCCCTCATAAGCAATAATGCTAAATGATCATGCCCCTGTCTCAGCTTTTGTATCCTATTACAGAAAATTATACCAATGTTAATGCTAAATTGATATCAATTCAACATCAGTAGGAACGTGCCACATGTTGCATTTTTCTATTTTTGACCACAAAGAGGCAGTGTTCCAGCCCAAACCGCTCTGTAACTAAGTGCTGCAGAGTTGAGCAGGTAAAATCTGGCTTGATTAGATGATGCTCTTTATAAAAATGGCCCCATTTCAGCTCACCAAAGCATCATAGCTGTAAAAAAAAAATAGGGAACAAGAACATGTGAAGGCTGTTTGGTCCATTAAGCTTACACTCTCCCACTGTGTGTGGGCTTTGTAGTGGGAGCCACTGGAAGCGTGGTGTGTAGTTGTGTGGATACTTCATGTTACTAATACAAGTTAAGTTTGCATTTGTGTTCTTTTAATTCCTGGTGTGAGAGGCAGGCTTTTTTATTGTATAAGTTTTTCCCTATCAAAGATATCATGACCAAATTTTGTACAGCCTAATCAGTGTAGCTATTCTAAACCCTTTTCATTTAATACAACATGGTGGTCAGTAAAATGTGAATAAATTAACAAAGAACATATAAACATATGAACTATAATGTCTCTTCTTCCAGTAAACATGGGAAATTATCCCCCTTTTTGTGTTTTGCCATTGGTCAGAATACACAAAGCGTCCATTCATGGTTGGTAGTCTTTGTTGATTACAGCAGTGTCTGTTATCAGCTCCGTCTTCTCTTAAACTCATGTTCATGTTGGTCTTTTTATTTCTCTGGGACTACTAGCAGCTCCAAAGAAAGTAGGAGGGTGTGTGTAATGCCTGTGGGATCCATTCCTTGTTTTCCAAGTGTCCTGGGGGTTGGAAGGCAGCTGAAAGTTCAGAGACACACTCCCCCATGCTCTGCATGGCAAGAGCTCAGAGATTAAGGGGTTTGTCTGCACCGCTAACAACAAGGATTGCTCACAGCTCGTAACTTTCCAAGGAGGAAGGGTGATTCTTTCTTTTTTTAAGTTGCAACTTTTGCAGCTATTACATATATGACGTTTTTGCAAAACAAGCTGTGGATAACCAGTTTTTCTTTTGTTCATCTGCTTGTGCAAGACAGGTAGAACGAAGTGTGTGGAGAAAGCAGCTACCATCTAAATGCCTCTGTGAGTAAAGCAGCCAGAGGATGCAGCTGGCAGCAAGGCTTTGCTCTAACTTGTTTGAAGTTTTTTCCCATGTCAAAGGTGAAGGATTATGCCTGGCATAGGAATTTAGTCTTCAAATGAAGGACTTCATGAGCTGAATCTTAACAACTCCCGGGCAGAATGTGAACATTGGCTTCTGCCACACGCTTGTGAATGAGAATGCATGTGTAAATCAGTTTGATTGAAGTGCCATGCTATTCCTTAGCAGCGGGACCGTGGATGTGACCCCGAGGACTACAGCTATTGGGCAACAGCAGCAGGGGAAAACTGTTTATCACATATCTGTAATCTTGATCGAAACACAGGGAGATGCCCCTGTGTCAGAGTTGGAAATGGGCCGGGTCACCCGCACCCTGGTTAACAATTGGCAGCCAGGACGAGAGATAATTGGTGTAGTGCCAATGGAGAACAGCCCCAGGCTGGTCAGGGCACGGCAGGATTTTTACAGGTGGCCCTCCCTGAGCTTCGTAGGTAGAGCTGTAAGGCAAAGAGAGGAGGTAGTTGTGGAGGTGAATGAGGAGGAGTTGGAGGAGGTGGAGGAAAAAATGAAGAAAGACAGGTTTTTGAAACAGCCCTCCAAAAACTCAGGTAACTCCTCACAACAAGGCAGAGACGTGGCAGAGTCAGACGTTCAGACAGACACCCAGGAGCAACACATTCAAATCTCCACATTACAATCTGTCAACGTCCATGCTAAAGGGCTTATCTTTGGGGAACATGGCACTGTTGCAGGACATAGCTCTCTGCCCCAGGCCGCACTGCGAAGATCGTGTCGGGATAAAGCCCCGCTGGGTAGGAGAACGGTGAGCATGTATGGCGACTCAGTCAAGCAGCAAATAGATTGTCAACCTGAACTAGAGAGGCAGCTTCAGAGGCCCAGGAGTGTGTGCATGCTGGCAGGCCCAAGCCAAGTCCTGTCAGAGCCCCGGACCCAGCAACCCTTTAAGAGGGCAGGCATTTTAGAAAACAACCAGCAGAACAGGAACAGGAAGGCTGAGTTGAGGGCTGTGGATGGCCTCAATCCTGATGTGGCTCAGAGGCCTTGGGTACCCGCAGAGGTGACCCCCAGGTTCCGCCAGAGGAGCTGGAAGCCTAGGCCTGTCAGTATGACAGTACTGGAGCTGAGAAAAAGGGGCTCTGATGATGAGATAGACAGCCAGAGAACCTGCAGCCACGCAGGCAGCGATGGAGGAGGCTTTCACAAAGGGGGCTTTCGTTGGAGGCTTTTTGGCAAAGCATCTCAAGATAAAAGCAAGGAGACGGAAAGTGACAAAGATGCAAAGTCTTCCAAATCCAGTAAATCTGATGCTCCAAAAAGTAAACTGAGCTCCTTAAGACGGAGCCTCAGCCTGCGAATCAGAAGGACCCGGCCCCAGGACAAAGTAACTTTAGGGTCTGAAAGGGAATTAAAGGAGTGTTCTCTGACTAAAAGTACAGCTGATGAGACAATAATGCCTCCACGGCCTTTCTCGTACCTCACAGGAAGAATACTTCCAACTTCCAGTGGGCAGATTGAGGATGGGGGAATGCATTACATTCAGTACCACAGCAGAGGGAAGGTCAAGGTAATGGAGGTACCCCTTTGTCCAACAAAACTTTCTTCCAAACCAGTTCAGGAAGAACCAAGCATATGGCAGCTCATAGCTAACCGTTTCAGGAGGAAAGAGCAGCCATACAGTGGCAAATATGAAACCCAGCAGTCCCAGAGCAAAGAAACCAGCCATTATCCCCTGGCCGGGAACAATATATCACCATCACAGCCAGTCACCATAGATACTCTGGCAGGCATCGACGCCTACAAAGGTCAAGGTAAGACCTGCAAGATTGCTGAATTTATTTCTCAGCTCAGTTCTTCATGTACAGCCCCTCCTTCACTGCACAGAAAGTTATAACTCAAAAGAAACACGGAAGTGCACTTTTTTTTAAGAAGGACGGCAAATGAAAAACACATGGGGAATTGTGAGTTTGGATGGCATTCAAAAATGTCTGGTTCCAGAGTCCTTTTGGAATTGTTGTTTTAGGTCATTCAATTCACCAGAGATTTTCATGTGTGAACCGCTTGAAAGTTCAATAATTGAGTAGGTAAGTATAGTTTGTATAGTATAGAAATCACCAGTGACTGCTAAGAAGACTCAATAATGGCTTTTTTTTCAGTGGTGCAACTGTGGTGTAATAGCTCCAGTGCTGTCTCTGTGTTACAGCACATGGGAGTACTGATAATTCTGTCTGTTGGCCTCACAGAGACACAGCTTAAAGCAGTAGCATTAAAGCAGTTAGTGGCTGTAATGGGGATTCGTTTGGCAGCCTAGTAGGGCTAAATTAAGAGGGCTTAGATGCTATAATGAAGGGGAGAAAAGAAGACGACTTAAGCACTGTGTTTAAAGGTTAACTCTGAAAATGGAGTGTGTTTGTCCAGTTGCCTGGAAGACCAGGCAGAGCGAGATACATATATGTAACTATCTGGATGAATAGCTGCAATTTTATGTTTTGTGCGTCAAGTTTCAATTTCACATCTTCACATGAAGACCTAATTAGACCTTTGTGACAACTCAATGACTTCTGCCAATGTCAGGTGCACATCCTGTACTTATGTATCATTAAGCCAACTTTTGAACCAGGAAAGCAGATATTTCATTCTCATGCTAGCATAACTCTCACAATGGGTCCTGAGGTCAACCAATCTCCCAGTGTATTTGTATTCTCATATGACATGTTAGGATACCTTTTCCTGTGGTGGAGTGTCAGTGGTAAATGCCCATTTATTCCACAGCAGAGTCAGTCAGTCAGGCATTAGGAATGTAGGTGTGCCGATCAGTCTAGTAAATGTAAAGTTAGGTTTAGTGTTCAATGCCCTGGGGCAGACCTCGCCGCCTGTTGCTACCTGCCTAAGTGTTTGCTCCTAAATTAAATCCAGAAAGCTGAAGCCTAGCCCTCACAAAACTAAACACACACACACATGCACAAACACACTCAGTTGAAGTGTTTCCTGATGATAACTTCTAAATCTTGTAAGGTTTGGGGGATGGGAGATGGGTTGAGGTGTGTACCTGTGGATGAACAAAGCCACTCTGTTGAGCCCCTGGATGCATGACTGATCAGTAAACCATGTGCTGAGATGGGGGCTCTCTGGGGGTCTTTGGTTTGGAGGAGGGGTGGGTGGCCATGCAGCGTAGGTGGTCAGCAATGCCCTTATCTAGTGAAGGTTGAAATAATGGGAATGGGACTGTAAATAGAACTCTGTAATAAGTTTTAAGTAAAAGGTGTCAATGGGATCCAGTGGACAGAAAGTGCTCACTGATGCATATTAATTCTGACTCGCCATTAGGCCTACCTACCATGTGTGTCATCCATTCTCCTTTATCTTAAATCTGACTGAATTTAAAAGATGCATTTGCTTATTTCATTAATGCCAGCAGGAGTGAGGGGGTGAGCCAGACTCCCAGCAGGTAATTATTTTTAGACAAATGGACACTTCCATGGAAATAGGGACAAACGGTAACACTGTGTTAATGCCCTTTCACCGGTCACCAATGCATCTACAAACTGTTTGAGCTAAGGTCTACAATTTATAGATATTCCTTTACTTTGTATGCAGTTTTTCTCCTTTCAGTTCACATTGGATTGTTCCCATCAGTTTGTTCACATGCAATGTTTTGGGTGGCAGAAAATATAAATCTGACATATTCTACGCCTAACTATAAGTCAGCAAGTCAACCTGTGCATTGGGCAAATCTCATGTCAAATGAGAATCCTGTTTGAACCAGAATGTCCAATTTGAAAGTGATCAATGTCTGTCTGTAGACAACACAAGGCTTTAAGTAGGGCAGTTAATCCAGAATACATTAGACTACATGGCATAACGAGTTTTACCTTGTTCTCTGCTGATTGTCACTTACTACCTTTTTGATAATTAAAGAGGTTAGTGTTTGGGAGCTTAAAAGAACAAAATAAGACTCCTAACTGGTTTGTTTGCTGTGTAAATGGCTCTGGAGAGCTGTCACAATAGGAACATGATTCAGGAACATGTTGTCAAGATGGGAAGAATGAAAGTAGTCAGACAGGGAGAAGTGGTTGGTTGGTCATGTGGTTTGCATATAAGGGAAGTAGAAATTCTAATTGCTAGCTAAATTCTCACTCTGTAATCTATGACAGTGGGAAATCATGGTTGGAAAGTCAGAGTGGAAGTTTCGGCCTCAAGGTTGTCCTCTCATTCCAAAAACCACTTCAGATTCACTGCACATAGAAATGCCCGCAAGTATGCACATGCACACGCTCAGGCAACCATACACATGGAGTTTTGCTCCTATTGCATTTTCTTTTCTCATGAAATGGAATAAGTGGGGGGGATTGTGCTTCACTACCCTCAGACAGAATGCTCATCTTTATTTGGGTTGACATGAGCAGTGAAGTGAAAAACCTAACAAACAAGCTGGCAACGCAGTTTTCCTCTCTCAGAGACAAAGCCACTGGTGTCCTCTTTAAGCATTGCAAATGCAGGGGCTTCCTGTTTCCATAGGCATTCTGGGACACAGTAATGTAGGGATACTCATTGTTAAAGAATGACGTAATACAGAGCACATGGATTCAATTAGGGCTTTTTTTAAGCATAGGACCAAACTGGTTGTACTGTATCTGCTCTAAGGATGGAAAAGGTTGGGCATTTTCTTTGTGTTAACAGTTTGTAATGGGTGTGCTGACAAGAAATGTATGAAATGATTTCCTTTCAAAAAATTTTAATGCACAGGTTTTAGGTCCTGTCCAACTTTGTGTAAAAGCTCCTCATTTCCTCTTCCTTTCTTCTTACTCTTTTTATGTCCTTGAAAGCATAAGTGGTGGTGTTATGATCAATAATAAGGGAGTATGCTGTTTCTGAAATGCAGTGCTTGTCAGTAGCCACCAACTCCCTTTCTGTGTTGTCCTCTGATGACACATGTTTTCACAAATGAACTCCTGACATTGTCCAAGGAATCAGTTCTTGACATACAGTGCGTTCCATTTGTCGGAATTCTCTGAGGTCAAAGTCAGAACCTCCTGCTAACTCAAATTTCCGAATTGGGAAGTCGGACAACTTCACAGTACCACAAGCTCAAAATCCAACATGGCTGACCCGTGCATTAACAGTAGTGAAAGCAGTGGTAACGTACAGTTTATTAGCCCTTCTGTCTTATTTGTGTCACACTAAATCATTCTTACACACAGTCCTGTCCAACCTCTATTGGTGGACATGTTATACTGCATGCATGCACAACAAAACAGCGTAATGCTTTGTTATCAACTGTTAATGGCTAAACAGGCTAGAGTAAACCCCACTGTGAAAATTCCACTTGTTAAATGGAACGCAATCAACTCGAGTGTGACATCATTCCCAGATCGGGCTTCTGAGTTCTGAAGTAAATGGAACGCACTAATAGTCCAGCTACACATGGCACACAATATAAAATTATCCATGTTGGATGCGTTTTCATTTACTGGAAATACTCCATTACGCAGATTGCACCGTGTGACGGAGCTGTTAATAATTTGGTCATACATCATATCAACAGCTAAGTCTTTTGCCGTTCTGGCAATTTTTACGTTGGCCCTTAGCAATAGAAGTTTCCAAATCTAGTCGTCTCTCCAATTAGAAATTTTCTTTGCTGTCTTCATGTAAATCATTGTTCTCCACCCTCAGATGTTTGTTTTCTTCAGGTTTTGCACAAGCTACATGAAACGTCATCAACACACCCACTCGCTTGCTGTGACTTCTCACACTTTGGGCTCTATCTGAGATTACATGGGCTTTGTACTAGGAAGGTGGCAGGGTAAAGAAGGGTTTTCATATCCAACCAATTTGGACATTTGCGTTCTCACATACAGCTCTCCTGGGTAATGTCTGGATAATGTAAGGGTTTGTAGTGCATGTGCAAGGGGCTTTAGTTTCCCTGCATAGTTATCTGTGGATTGGCCTTCATTTGAATGTGTCCCTCTTTTAAAGGTTTGATTATGTGACCCAGGAAAATATGAGAAAAAATCTGTTTTTAAATGGCACTCTGTTATTTCTGTTTATTTCTCTCTGATTCTTTGTCAATGTTGCATTACTGCAATAGGTGCTGAAGACTGAAACCCTTCAATGTGTTGTCTAATTGCTTGTTGTGACTGTGAACTTTTATCAACCCTCAAATTATGTAAGAAATAACACAATATACAGTATATTTAAAAAAGAATTATCATATAAAGTACTGGGAATGCATCTGTAAATAATATGTCCGTACAAAATGACAGGAAATCCAAGAAAATAAGGCAGTAACCTTATCTGATACCGTCTCAGAGAGCTATGACCTAAAACTGAATCAGATGGGTGTCTTCCCTCATGTTCAGACATGTCAAACCCACACTGAGAGGGCTTAACATGAGGCGTGCTGTTTAAAGACTACTTTGCACCACACAATGCTTTGCTTTGTGAAAGGCCCTTCTGTCAGCGATGAACTTTTCTCTTCTCCCACAACAAGTGAGACATTCAGAGCAGCACGGGCCTCTTTGTAAATAAAGGTCAGAAA
Organism: Percina caprodes; assembly: GCA_013375575.1. Lineage (NCBI taxonomy): Eukaryota > Metazoa > Chordata > Actinopteri > Perciformes > Percidae > Percina > Percina caprodes. The sequence continues at coordinate 3,126,312 of JABXJD010000037.1, forward strand.
ACATTTTAGCAAGTTTATTATTATTATTTTTATAAGTCTAATTGTAGTATGTAAAGGAATTTTTGGCCGAGGTCTGCTTAGCTGTGAGTCATGCAGGCTTTTAGCATACATTGTGAAAAGGAAAAAAAAACACATCCTATATTGACAGTTTTTACCTTACTGTTTATGCTGTCATTCTTTTCATTATGGCATGACCTGGGGCACTAAAGGAAACCACCATTGCTGTAACAAACAGGCTAACTGTAATGATAGCACCCTGTTTAGTGTGTGAACACTTGAATTGTGTGTTGTAGACATGGGAAGGGAGTGTAGGGGGGGTTCATCTGGTATTACACACCTTGTTGCTTGTAGACGGGGTGTCTACACTCCCATATTGGAGATTGTATGTTCTTCTTGGGGGGTTGCAGATGGTGAGAAAGCCATAATCCAAAACAGGAAGGTGGTCTTTGTTCTAATAGTTGTTTTGACACATAGTTGTGTTCTCCATCTCTGTGGGAAACCGACACCGCTTGTGGAGTTGTCATTTGTGTTTTTAGTTCTGAGGGTTTGTATTGTTCTTTATAATGCTTGTTCCCACTGCCCTTTTTCAAAGTGTGATCATCCAGTTAAAGTCTCTAAGCCTAACTCACTGGAAAACCAAACAAGTTGAATCCAGCCTGATAATGTCTTTTAAAATAGATTAGCTCAGTCCGGTTCAGATATTGTGTTGAAAGAGGCTGCATAGATTGTACTTACCATATGTGTTTCACAATTCCTTCTTGACAGTTATGTGTTTTTACAAGTTGTAAATACATAAACAAAAGTGAATATGAGCCAATTGGTCCGGGTGAAAAATAAATATTTACTGACTGGTTGTTTCTTTGAATGTATTTTGGTTCTGTGACCAGCAATGTTTTTTTTTACTATTTATTTATTTTTAAAATAAATAATAAAAAAAAGTCTATTACTTTCTTGATTTGTGATAAAAACATTTTTTGCCTTATTTAAATTGCTTATGTTTAAACAATTGTCCATAATACAGATATGTTGACCAGTTATTCTTTATTTTTTGCAGGTCTAATGTGTTACGTTATTTTTCGAGTCACATTGTTTAAATCCCCATTGGGAACAAAGTGCAATAAAAAATAGTGTAGGGGAGTGTAGGGCATCGATAATGCTTGAAAGTTTGCCAGTTGGAAAAGGCCATATCTTTCTAATCATTTGACCTTTTTAACTTCAGTAAAACTTGGTACAGCATTTCACTGTAAGTCTACACTGAACTTTATAAAATGTTGACACAATCACACTGGTTAACTGCAGAGTTTGTGTGTGCAGGTTATACTGAACATTGTGTTTAAAAAATAAAATAAAAATGTATCCCCCAGTACGTTAAAGTGTACTAAATACCTGACCAAACTGTGGCAGTGGAACTGTAGGCAGGCTTCATCATATCTATATGACAGCGGAATCCATCATAAAACGTGTTGCATACACTACAGGTAGTCTATAAACTGTAGCTGTATAGTCACTTTACCATCATCCAATGGGAAATACTGTTAATTTCATATAATCTGTAACTGGGGTCAAATGGGTTCAAACAACTGCATTACATTTCACTGCTGCTTGACTTAATTTCTTTTTGTCTTTTTTCCTTTTAGACTCTTTTGTCAACAGCCAGGAATGGACATTGAGTCGGTCAGTGCCAGAGCTGAAAGTGGTGAGTAACTTTTTAAATATAACAGTCACTCGGTTTATTTGTTCTCCAAGGTTTCATTTTACTGGCTGATTTGAATGCCAATGGGAAAGCATGTTCTGTCCATGTAATAATGGTTTTACAGAGAGGGAGCAGTTGAGAGATTGGCTGCACTTTTCCCTGGCACACACTGGGTGATTTTTAATGAGATGCGTTGGCATGGAGATGCAGGGTGGCTTGCAGCAGGATGCAAGATGAGTGACAGTTTTGGGCTAGACTAGTGACACATCCTGGGTCTGATCCTATCCGCCAGTGAAGCACACACACAGCCACTGCCAAATGCACAACTAACATTCTTACATGTTTTAATTTCTTCCACTCATAAAGACTAGCAGCCTAGAAAAACTGCCTTCCCCATTCTTTTTTTTAATTTTTTTTTAGATTATTTTTTGGGCATTTTAGGCCTTTATTTGACAGGACAGCTGAAGAAATGAAATGGAAGAGAGAGGGGAATGACATGCAGCAAAGGGCCGCAGGTTGGAATCAAACCTGGGGCCCGCTGCGTCGAGGAGCAAACCTCTGTATGTGGGCGCCCACTCTACCAACTGAGCTATCTAGGCACCCCTGCCTCCACCATTCTGGCAGTTTAAATAATATTTTTAGTTGGTGAATTCATTGTTAAAGAAAAAACTTCACTGGAATGAAAAAGGGGAATTCACAAGGAGCTGAAAGACAAAGTTGCTTTTTTGGGCTTCAAACACTTTAAATGCGTCTGTTTTCTTTAATGTTTCTTAGGTGTTAATTGGCTGCTTCCACACAGGGGTTTGTTAAGTGGACCACAAAAGACTATATGGAGTGTCTCAAAATAGCTATCATTCTTTTCAGAATGATCAAAGAATTGATGTTCAGCAACCAGTTCATACTGAAAAGAAGTTGGTCTTATGTCTCAGAAGTTTCTTTTTCATGCCAAAGTAATAAATACAGGAAGTGGGTTCAAAACATTTCCTGCAGATTTGTTGAAATGTTGATATGATGAGAAAACCTCCAAAACATCTGCTACAAAAGTTGCTTGTACCCTTGGTATTGTAGTTTTATAAAGACAACCAAACTGTAGTCATCCCTTATTTTATTGCCAGCTTTTAATCATTCACATCCACACTCTTTCCCAGATCAAATAAGAAGTTAAACGAAGAGTAAAGGGTTTTACTGGAGTAGTGCTAATACAGCTTTTTGGTTTCATGAAACCAGCAGGTCACAAAGCTGAACAGTTAAAACGGCAGGACCGCTGGTTCAGTGGTGCATTTAAAGTCAAATTTTTGTTGACTCATTGCTTTCACAGCAATACAGCCTATGTTTGCTAACTTAAAGCATATTCATAGTTTTTTTTTCTGCTGTGGTACCACATGGTATATATATATATGCTTCAATTATAGAGAGGGTAGGCTGGGAAAGGCCTTAAACAGATCTTTTTTCTTGTGCCTCAAACCTCCCTATAATTAGAACAATACCTGACTTTAACACCCACTAATGATCTAAAGAAGAAGAGGGTGATGGTGGGTAGAGCAGGAGGAGGAGAGGAAGGAGATGAGGCATGTTGCAGCCTTTGTTGTTCCCAGACACGCTGGCATCATCAGCAACCCTCTGCCATGCATCACCCTGAAGGCGCTGTAGCTACTGTAGGTCTGGTCTAGACACCAAGGAGAGGAAGCAGGGGAAAGGTTGCAACCAAACTGATGCATTTTAGAGGACTTTCTCAACTTCACCCAGCCCATGTAAAGTACCAAATCGTGGTGTTCAGGGTTTTGTTCCTTAACAACAAAAATATATTTTCCATTAGGCTACTTCCCACCATCGAAGCATACCATACTTTTTTTTTTTTTTTTCTAACTTCCGTGCAATAGTTTGTTTTAGTTCATTTCAGTATGGAATGAAAAATTACTTATAGAGCAGCAATCCATTACAGTGAAAATGTAGTCGCTTTTTTTTTTTACCCAGTTCATGGAAAAATAGTTTAATTTCTGATAATATAGCTCTTGATGCAAAATGTAAACACAATTTGTAGAGAATGTCCTAAAACCTACAAAACAATGTATGATTGAGCTTGAAGGGTCCTTCTTGACCTTGGAAACAAAAAAGTCTTGCACACAATGTCCACAATGTATTTACAAAGCTTTTGAACACGTTCCATGGTCCTAAGCCTTGTTTATACTCACACAAGACATCGTGGCGCAGGCCTCTGTAGTGGTGAGCGAGCTACGAGCACGCACTCAGGCGTTTATGCTCAAAGCCGAAACGCCAGGAGGCGTACAAACAATATAATCTGCGAATAAGCAAGAAGTAGTAGGGAAGAAGTAAAGGGCGGTAATAAAGGAAAGCAGGCTGCCTGGCATCAGTAGTAAACACATGCATGATAAACACTGACGTACCGGAAAATATTGCATTTGTCTACTCAAATTATTAACGTTACTGTCTCTTATCTTTGTGTCAAAATTACTGTCTGCCCCTCAACGTTACAGACACTCTTTCCATTAGACTCTCCAGCAAAATGCATTTTTTTCCCAGTGTGTTGGCTCTCTCTTACTGCATATTTATGGCCATTTAAGTGCCCCTGTGGTCTGTACATGAAGAATATTACAGATGTTTGTACAGGCCAACCAGCTTGGCAAGTTTTCCCAGCCGACCATGTTGAAATAGAATGCACAGTGTGCGGCGAGTTACAAAAATTTAGAAGTGCACGACAACGCACTGGACAAATTGTGGAGTCTTTGCCCTGGACACGAAAGATGTAACGTCATTTTCTGACTCACGCACCTCGCGCCTGGAACACCATGGCGACCATAAACCTTTACTCGGTTGACAGAGCAAGGTTAAAATGTTCAGACACATAAAGTGAGACTAGCTTGTGCTGAGGTATTTCTTGTCAGGTCCCCATTATGGTCCTTCAAGTCTACATATGCTAGTACCTGTCATGTTATGCCTGTCAGTAATAATCAATATTATTTTGCACTTTGCCTTGCAGGGCATTGTGGGAAATCTGTCCAGTGGGAAATCGGCTTTGGTCCACCGGTACTTGACAGGCACATATGTGCAGGAGGAGTCTCCTGAAGGTAAGAATTTGTTGATGGAGATGTGGGTCAGGAGATGATTAAAACATGAAATCACAACAAAAACAACAACAACAACAAAATCACAAAGATTCATATTTATGCAGCATGTTCACTGTGGCTTTTATGGCCTAATTTACCAAACATCTTGTCTTATAAAATACATGGCCGGTGACGAGTGAAAACCTTGTTATTAGATTAAGGACAATCTGATGCGTTTCAAAAACATTTGAAATGAGTGAAATTATACAGAAACCTGCCATCTGGTAAAATACTTTTACTTTTTGTTTTTCACAAGAAGAAAGTCAAGCATGTTGGCACTAATTGCTACACTGTACAGACGAATAACCATATTAGGATGGATGTATTAAGATATTTACATAAAGCATGGTGCCTTGTGAGAATATTTTTTCTAACTAGTTTGTATGAAAATGTTGTGTGTGTGGATCGAGCTCTCGGATGCTCGTTTTTTTGAAAATATAAATTTCCTCCATTAAAACTTGCGAGATAATGACAAAGCATAACATTTACAGTAAATTTGGGCTATCAAGGTGACTCATTATTACATACACAAATGTAAAACCATGTGTAGGAAGGTCTATTTCCAGAAAGAAAAGGTCTATTTCCAGAAAGAGACCCCTCGTCTTTTTAATTCACTCTGAGATTTAAAATCAGATATTCTTAATTTTATCAGCAGAGTCATAATGAGAATGCCCCCTTCTGGCCTGAAAGATAAGTCCTTTTCTCTGAAATCCACAAAGATGTTGGTGAACCCAGAGTTAACTGATTATATTTGAGGGTCTTGCAGTGTTCCATTTTAGTGTAATTATAGTGGCGATGAGACATGAAGTGCATAATTAGTTTCTGGCATTTTTCTGCACCAAGGGCGAAAATCCTCATAGCTTAATTAGTCTTTGAGAAATCAATGGTGCAAATGCAGGAAAAACAGAACAAGCGTTGTTGCTGTAATCAAGGAAACGTGTCGCCTGAGATATGTCCATGTGTCCCTTTTACATTGCTGCGTTTTGCTGTGATACAACATACCTGTCTCATAATTAGCAGCTGCTCAGGCTTTTTTGAATGTGCTCTTTCAACTCTGGCTTTACACCAGATTGGGTATTTACATTGCAGGAGCATTGCTCAGTTGAGGAAGGTTCAGCGATTGAGTTTCTTCAGTGTTTTGTTTCTGGTCCTTGGCTATGATATCTGAAAAAAGGTACTAGGGTGTGTTGCCATAGCAACACTGGATGGAGCTCGATTGGATTGTGGCTTTGTGTCAAGGTCTAAGCCTCCGTGTAAGCAGAGTATGCTTACTGCATGTTAACCGTGCCTCCCAACTTACTGTCTCTCGGTAGTCTGCAAGGTTATTAGTCACCTCTTTTTTATGTAAGGTAGGGCAACACGTTCAAATAATTCATAATTACTTTTCATCATGATGTAGAAAAGCGTTATGATAAAAGAGATATGGTTGCCTGCTTTATTTATTCACAGCACAGGCTTTTTCCAATAGATGCATTGTATTAGCTCAGCTCTAAATAAAGACTACAACATTCAGGATGATTATGTAACTGAGATGTTTACCTCAAATTCCACCCATGTTTTCGCCATAGCTGTATGCTTTCTTTACAGATACTGATTTCAGAGAGACTTTCCATAATCTGGTCTGGCATATGAACGTGCTGCCAAGCTCCACACAAACTCTGTATTCTGATGAATCTTTGGTTTGCTGTATTGTTCCGATCCAGTCTTTCTCACCGTGTAATGAGATCCTTCTCATCTTTTTCCCTTTTTAAACAGGATTCGAAAACATACAGACACATAGTTTCTCAGTCCTTTGTCTCAATCTCCAAAGCTCTGTGAATTGAGTTAAAATAGAAATAATTCTGGCTGCTGGTACATGAATCTCTCTCTGTTACACAACCAGGATTCAGCAGGGCTTGAGAGCCTGTGCAAAATGTTGGGAGAATCCCCTATTTGCCTAGTGGGCTAAAGTGGACTTATCAGGGTGGAAGTGTGGCTCAAGTGGATATGAATTGCTTGCTGAGACAGGAATACTGGCCACCTATTAAAAAATGACAGGGCCCCAGCTACTGTATGGCCCTGACAGCTCCTCTGTTATGCCAGATCTGTAGTTCTGGATATTCTGGTTGCTCAGCATGATCTTCGACACTCTATCTAATCGTATGAATATCTTATCTAACGTGTCAGCTCACAAAACTCTGATAATCTGATAATTGTTACAAGTGTACTTTTATTCTGTGTTGCACATTTGCTGGCTTTAGCCATTTGTTTGATACATTTCATGAACATTCCTAGACATTTATTTTAAATTTGTGCTTTATTAAATTTTGTCAAATGGCTTTCAGCATATTTTTGTATTCATAAGGCACTGTTTTCACTCCCAGGGACATTTCTAGCCTCACAACTTTCTCATTTGAATATTTTTAATCTCTGAAGGATCGCAAACCTTTCAAATGATATGCACATTCTAATTCACTGCGTAATTTTCCCATTTATATCTTCTTTACCGGCAGCCAGCTTTGCTAGTGGCAACGAATATGTATTTCTATTAGAGAAGTGGAAAAAGGAGAGAGAAACTCAAGGCGACACAGAGGCTCAGTGTTAGCTCGTCACTACTCTCCTGTGGATATGGTGACCAGTTCAGAATTTCTTTGCCTCTGATGTTATCTCCCATCCTTTCCTTTCCTGTCTCTTTGCTAAAGTTACTCATCTTTTCTTATCATTTTATTGCAAAGTGTAATGAGTTATGTTAATTCTGTGAAAACCAATCTTCTAAACCTCTGTAGCACATGCAGTGATCATGTCAGTGAAGTTAAAGTTGGGCCTTTCGAGGACTTTTGACAGTGGCACTGAACCTGTTCCCTCAGCAGCTGTGCATTAGATACGCTAAATGGCAATTTCTCGCCCACATAATTGGCTCCAGAGAGACCTGGTTTCCTGTCAGCATGTGATCCTAACAGCAACACATTTAAGGGCTCTAAATCGAGAGCTGCACTTCACCTCATACACATCACACCAAACTTTTATGAGCCATGTCAAGCTTTGTTTTGATATTAAATTTGGTATCTGTAACAATCAGTTTTTATAATTAATTAGCAGTGTTGGGAATAACTGTTTGAAAATGTTTTTTCAGTAATGAGTAATCTAATTGATTACTGTTCCCATCTTAATAACGCAGTTACCATTACCGTTAAAATGCTGCGCATTACTATAATTGAAGCTGTTTTTTTCATCAGACCAACTAGATCTCTGACTAGATCTAGACTTTTTTTACTGTTCTTCCTTGGTTAGTGGGCAGTGCACGAGACAAGCGCATAAATGAATAGCTGAGGTTGAGTAAAATATCATGGTAAGCCAATCAGAGGAGGAGTTGGGCGGGTATTTGAAAGCATGCATAGTCGGACACACAACGAACGACAGTGAGAAGCGAGGTATGGCGAGCCAAAATAATCCAAAAGTAGCCTTCTCTAAATAGAAGTATAGCTATTACTTTTACCTCCAAGAAATTAAAGGTTTCTGTTAATACTGTTGTATTAAATGTCCATTTTATTATAATATTCCGATTTATCGTAAATAATTGAACATGCACATGTATTTAAGTTCTGTTAAAGAGACGTGGAGGAGGGGTCACATTTGAGCATTTAAAAATGTGCTTGAAAGTAACGCAGTAGTTACTTTCTGAATTTGTAACTGAGTAACTAATTTACTTACTTTTTGGAAACAGTAACTAATAACTGTAACTAATTACTTTTTTTAAAGTAACTTGCCCAACACTGAGTGACATGTCTGCAATTTATTTTCTCTTTGGGAAACCCCTGGTGGTAAGTTATTACATCCTAAGAAAGACCATTTTCCAATGTCATCTTGTACCATCACTAGAACAGACTTTAGATGTTATAAGAGTAACCTTGAACAACAATAATAATAAATAATGAATACATGTCTCTTCCTTAGGTGGACGGTTCAAGAAAGAAATAGTGGTGGATGGGCAGAGCTATTTACTTCTAATCAGAGATGAAGGGGGGCCTCCAGAATTGCAGGTAAGCGTGTTGATCTTGAAAAAAATGTCTCTTTAAGCTGCAAAATTTGTCAGACAGTAACTGTTTAGAGACAGACCATTACTTCTCTGCAGGACTGTTTAGAGCAGCGTGACAGCACTCTGTGGGTGTTCTACCAAAAGCACTCAAGGGCAGCTATGGATCAATGAGTAAGCCCAGCAAAAATAATTTTTGTGGCCAAAGAAGCAATGCAGCACCTAATCGCCCTACTAGTATGTTACATATGAAGAATAATGGAGCTACTGTCACATCCAAAGGGGTTTTACTTTACTTATGAGAACATGCAATTGATATTGTCATACTGACCCTATTCCATAGACAGGGTAAACCCCGCCCACTCTTCTGCCGATTTGATTTGGCCCTGCAGCTCGGTCTGGAAACCTGCATGTTTAATTCCCGTGTTTCAGGTCACAATTTTGCAGGAACCAATCACAAACTGGCCACCTTACACACTATTGGTAGGTTCAACACAATGAAGATGGAGAAGCAACAAGCAGCTTTTTGTTTACATTCATCATGTTGGCTACCGAAGCGCAGCAACAGCAACCCGTTAATGCCGCTGTATATGCTGTTTTAAAAGATTTCAAAGGCAAGTTTTCTCTTAAAATGGAACAGAAACTTTCCCTGGAACAATTCCTAGAAAAGAAAGATGTGTTTGCCTTACTACTGACTGGCTTTGGTAAAAAATAGTTGGTCTGATGGGTTGAAGGACTATCCAATTGAGTACAGAGTGATTTGAACTATTTCCATTGTTCACGCTTCTTCTGCAGAGAAAATACAGAGCAGACTAATAGCCAGACTAAGTATTCCATGCATTTCCAAAGGAAGTAAATTAAGGAAGTGCTTCCTGATAATCCAACCTTTGTAATGCCAGGCATCAGACATTTATACATATATTCTCGGGCCATCTTTTTTTAGTGTTGGGATTTACATTCCTTACATGACTTGAATGTACTTAACATAGGATCTTCATATTTTATACTACTTCATCCAGTCTGGGTTTTCTGAATGCAAACAGTCAAGGATTCATTCCAACATTCATTTTGGGATGATTGTAAAGTATCATGATTATCCTGTTTTCAAGTTTTAGAAAAATTGTATATATTCTACATTCATTCAAATTTAGAAACAATGGATCATAATGATCAAAATTTGTTAATTACATGTTTTGCATCTAAAGTCTTAAGTTCTAAAGTACAACTAAACACTACAACTAAATCTGTCAAATACATTTAAGAAATGAGTTAAAATATGTAAACATTAAGAAAATCTATTTAATAGTAATGTCTCCTATTGTGTGTATGTGCTTGGTGCAACAGTATCACATCATCATGTTTTGTTTAACATTATTATCTTACCTTAAATATAACAATCCAAGTCATATCCATAACATCAATTACTCTGATCGTAAGTTGGTTAAAAACACCTTAATATTGGTAAAGGATAAAACAATTGTTGATTGTACCTTTAATAGTTTATATATTATCTGATCACCAATCAGTTTAAGCCTAAGGTACAATATTTTACTTTTTTGGTTCACTCTCACAGCCTTCAGCAGCGTCACTTCCAGATGCAGCAGATGGATGTTTGACACTAAAAAGCTCTGATAAACCCTAACTATTCAGCAATGACAGACAGACAGATAAAGCTGCCGACTACCTGATAAACATAGTGGAAAAAAGTTAGCCACTAAGGAGCCAATATATTTTCCTAAGTTGGTAGAGTGCACAACAGAGCTAAAAGGAGAGTAAATATTGGACTTACATTTATCCAGTGGTCAGAAACATGACTCCAAATGATTGCTATTGTCTCTCCGTGTCTGCTGGATGTGTAAATAAGCAACTATTTGCCACACATTTACCGTATCAACTCAAAAGATGTGAGTTTACCATGCACTCCCATTAGCAGGTGGTTGGGCAAAGCTCTGATTTCCGATTGCATTACAGTAAGTGAGATTAGGAAATAGACATGAGTTTGGTTCAGTTGTAAGCTAACTGTATAATTAATGACATTATAAGGCTTTCATTATGTTCACACTCACAGGAGGCTGAATTGTATGGCGCTAGATTTGTTTCTTTATTACATGCGAGAAAATAATTGATCTGAGAGAAAAAAAATTGTTTCAGAGCAAAGGTTATCACTCTGATAGCAAAAAAGCATTTTATGAGAGAAAAAAAATTTTTATATATATTTTTTGTTATTGTGTTTTTGTTCAAAGGACTTTAAGTTTCATATCTTAAGTATCACAACTTTAATATATTTTCCTCTGTACAATAAAACAAATTATTATCACTGTTTTAGTGAGAACTCCTAAATAACTACAAATAAATAATGTTAGGGAAATCTGTTCATGTTTTGTTGTTCGGTTGGGCTGTAGTGATCAGGATTGATTTCCTATGCTCAAGGGAAATCTCTCTACCCAGTTTAATTATAAACTACGCTGGGATTGTGAAAGTATATGACACAGCAAATACAACGATTTCTAGATTATGACAGCAGTGGGAATGCAGATATAGATGGAGTAGTAGTGTTTAATCATTCACCAATACATGATATGCCATGCAGTATGCCAAAGATACCAGGATGTCCTACTACATCCTGTTGGATTTTGCAGTATACATGCCAGCATGCTTTTCTGGCTATACCCAAAATCTTTTGCACAGCATATATGAGACAAAGGGTCAAAGTTCAAGGCGCAGTGTTATGAAAAATAGTATGTCCCTGCAGTACGTCCCTGCAGTACGTACTTTGTAAGGGCAGATGCAGTACATGCTTAAAGTAAAAAGATAAAGTATAAGATTTGGAACTTAGGATCTGTGTTCTATGGCTGTTGCTACACTGACCCCTCCTGTCTGTATGTACAAACTTCAGTTAAAAGATAATGGATCAGGGATTCATTATAATACCAAACTGCATTAATTTAAATTGTGACGCATATATATTAATTACACAATCATTTACAATGATGTGAGTCATACATGTATTACTTCTAATAATAATAATTTATTAAGGTATACTGTTTATTGATCCCAAGTGGGGAAATTACAATTTACACTCTGTTTTTGTTAGACATCACTACACGCAGGCCTGAAATATACACACACATGCTCAGGACCTATTCATGCAAAAATGGAGAGATGTCAGAGTGAGTGGGCTGCCAGTGCTGGACCAGCGCCCTGAGCGGTTGGGGTGGGGGTGGGGGGCAAGGTGCCTTGCTCAAGAACACCTGCCAGTGCCCAGGAGGTGAAATAGCATCTCTCCAGCTACCAATCCACGCTCTTTGGTGTGAACTGGGACTTTCAGCCTATGACTTTCCTGTTCCTAACCCAACTCCTTATGGACTGAGCTACTGCATATGCAAATTTTATATTTAAAAAGTTTAACTTCTACACAGAAAATGTGCAGTACTTAATTGAAAGGTCCCTTCTCAGTTAATACCAGAGCTTTCAAGTTTCCACATCACACTTGTCCGTGTTGCTCCTGATTGGCCTCCAAACTAGTAGTGATGTCAAGTAGTTAGTTGCTGTGCAAACATCTCAAATTCAGATTTAAGGTGAGCACAGAAAAATTTTACCTTTTCAGAAGATTAATGTGAAAACAGCCTTCTAGTGTCTGCACTAGGGTTTAATATTTTTCCCGAAAATTAGATGAATCAGATCCTGGGAAAAGATTACCCATTTCCCGGGAATCCCCGGAAAATAGCTGTTGTTGTTGTTGATTTAAAAAAACAGTTTATGTCCATCATCAACACAGTTTGCAATGATCAATTCTGCTGCATGATCAGGTGAACTGCGTCCGTGACATCTGCTGCAGAACTAATTATGAAATGCCAGGTGGATTGTCTATGACTTGTCTTCTGAAAATCTAGGCAACCCGTATAAAACCAATATTTTACAGAACTCCATTATACAAACTTATGAAATGTGCTAAAGTAAACCATTGAATGATTCTCAAACCATTCTATTAAACGAAATCCATTCTATGGCTGTTGAGATTTGTTGTTGACTGCAAACGGGAATAATCACTCAAAGTTAACCAAAATATTTCTTTATTAGGGCAGGCATATTTCTCTTTTAAACACATACCAGTTCAACTAAATGAAAGAAAATGACCCACAGAAATGTACAACTGTGCACTGCAAAAATAAAATAGAAAAATAAATGCCTAAACACTCTGCCGCATTATCACCATTGCATTGAACTCTTGACAATTTAGACTACATATTTCTTTTAGTTTACAATGCATTCTCACCCTGCCCTTTCTTTTTCTTCTGGAAGGGTGCTTTCAAAAAGCAGAGAGTGTTGATAGACTGTGGTCTCAAGCGGTTTCAGATTTTTGTGACAAATTGGCCATAGATAGAAAACGCTCTCTCTGCCTCCACGGATGCAGACTACTGCTGCATAATGAATTTAGTGAGCCTTTATTAAAGTAGCCACATTACAGCACTGTCGCATGCATCAACGTTACCGGATGACAACAGTAGACCAAATTTCCCATTTCCCGTCATAACCTTTCCCAGGAATCGGGAAATAGTCTTGATCAGATTTCCCACGAATCTCGTTTTCCAGGATTAAACCCCGTCTGCACATGTATCATTCTGCACAGTTAAGCTCAAACAAATAAACTAACAATAAGCAATGGTAAAAAAACTTATTTTTGTGCAATAATAAGGCAACTTATATTTCACAGTGCTTCAACACATCACCTCTGCTCTGTTCTCAGTTTGCTGCCTGGGTGGATGCGGTGGTTTTCGTCTTTAGCCTGGAGGATGAGATCAGCTTTCAGACAGTCTACAATTACTTCTTGCGCCTATCCAGCTACAGGAACACAGCTGAGGTCCCCATGGTCCTCGTTGGAACACAAGGTGTTTGCCCTGCATCTGATATATGTTTTGTCAAGATATTGCTTCCTTCATAAAACAACTACACAGAAAGTACTGTATGCTCTTACATTGTCTTAACACCTTAGACAATGAAATTGTTATCAACAAATGAAAAGACCAGAACTAACGATTAATTGATCATAATAACAAGTGTCGTAGTGTTGTGTGTCTAAAGCTTGGTATATATACATATAAAACAATAAAGCTCTTTTGTTGTCCAAAAACTATTAAAACATACTTGGGAGCCACACTGTCCCTCAACATGGGCTCTGCTGCTTACTAGCACATTAAATGTGTATTAATCTACATTGGAATAGAATGAGAAATGCCAAAAAATTTAATATTTACTCATGTTTTAGTAACATGTCTTAGAAACTACAGTGCCCAGCTCTGTTAGAAATTAATTTCCAATAACAAAAATACAGAATATCACCAGCCTTATCATCCAAGTTAAATGTTGAGTAATTTTGTTTCTTACCTTGTTCTCTTCAGATGCAATTAGTGCTGCCAACCCCAGAGTGATTGATGACTCGCGGGCCAGAAAGTTGTCAAACGACCTGAAGCGCTGCACGTATTATGAGACCTGCTCCACCTATGGCCTGAATGTGGAGAGAGTCTTCCAGGATGGTGAGAGGGGTGTCAAAAAATGGAAATGGGTTACACAGGAAGTAAAAGGTGTAGTCTGACCATGATGATGGTTTGGGGTACAGCATTGACTAGTTTACCCCTGACTGGCACGCAAGACATATTTGATAACTCCTGAACTGTAATCTTTTGCTTTGATTGGCATTGTTTCTCACTTGAGCTGAAGCAATTAGTCGATTGACAAGTAAAATAGTTTACAAAATGTACTGGTTTCAACTATTCAAATGTGAATATTCACACATAACCAATTTGAAAACGTAAACTTGGGCGTTGGGAAATTGGAATTGGAATTTTTTACTATTCTCTGACATTTATAGATGAAACAATCACCAATTTATGGAGAAAAGAAATTGGCAGATTAATATATAATGAATTATTTGTTGGTTGCAGATCAACTTTTAATCTTATCACATTTTTCTTAGGCCTCACTCAAGGCAAACCCAAAGGCTGTTTGTTTTCAAGCTGGGATCTTCAACAAGGGTCCGGGACCCCTAGGGGTCCTCAGAGTCACTGCAGGGGGGGCCTCCAAATTATTGTTAATATTTGAAAGTTTTTTTCAAAAATTAAAATATCTTAACATGAATCCAACATATTACTAGCAAATAAAAAAACAGACTGATTTTAGGCTTACTGGCCTATGAGTAAGGTAGTCACTAAGGCCATCCACAGATACAGTAGGGTCACTGTGCCACATGTATGTTTAAAATTAAAACATGATTTATGAAATCATGCTGACAATTATTTTAATAGCTTAGAATTCTGTGCACTAAAACGGTATGTATAAAGGCTTTAAGCCACCCACACATTACTGTAGGCCCATGCAACTTAATTTTTACACAATAAATGTAGTAGGGGGTCCCTGCTCTGTCTCTCTTTCAGTTAAGTGGTCAATGGTTTAAAAAATGTTGAAGAACCCAGTTTTAAAGTAATCTAGGCTAACCTTCCAGCATTGGATTAGTTTGACTTCAGGATTTCTTTACAATTTCTTGTTAAACATAAGTAGAATTTGTGTTGAAATTGTTTTTTTGCTCTTTACTCCTCAATAATTGTAAAGTACTTCATGCTGTTGATGTGTTCATTATTCCTAATTGGAGTTTTCATTGTTCATTGTTGCTAGCAACATGCAGAAATGCCTGTGCATGCTTGACTCACATAAATATTAACAGCTCACCTCAGTTAATAATACAGCAGGCATTTGAAGTTAAATGGAAAAGCAATTGTCAAACACTACAATTATTAATCACGAAAGCTAAAATCATGATCTAGGATTGCATACAAATGTGGATTGTTAATATTCAGTTGTGTACAAATGGTAAAATCCCCTCTGTCTCTTCTGTATTTGTATCTGAGTTTTCCCTGAATCTATAATTGAAGTCATGAAACTGTGGGAAACTCAGCTGCTTCAACTCTGGAATATTATCCCCTGAGGGTGCAGCTCCTCTGAAAGCCTGTCATCCCTCCCAAAACATCTGAATATGTAACACAACGTTCATTTTGCATTTCATTGACTTGATGCACAGGCACGTTGTCTTCCCACCCTGCCGTAATTGCTTCCTGAAGCCCAATTTGAAATAATTAAAAGAGATGAAGGAGTGTTGGGTGTCTGGAGATGTCTCTCTGCATCACTCTTGCCTTCTCTCTGTATATGCCATGCTGCAGCAGGCAGCCAGGCTTTATGGTCCCAGCTGTCACCACAACTTCAAATCATCTCTCTTTCCCTCAGTGCTAATTCACGTCACGCAGCCGCAAACATCACCTCTCTCCCTCTCCCCTTTTCGTTCCACCCAGTCCCTCACTGGAGTGTGCTGTGAATTAAATGACGGGGTGCACCAATTGCATGGCAAATCGGGTTGTTACGATGATGACAATATTCTAATTTGGCTAACATCACTCTGTAAAGCTCAGTGAATGACACAAAAAAATAGCAAGCATCATTTACTTCCTTGGAAATATAGGTACTTTTCCACTCAGGAGATATGTATGAGCCACCTCGAAGTATGTTGCTTATTACCTGACTGGAACACAAATGGCCTGAAGTTTTTGTGATAATGTCCTCATATGTCCCTTTCTCTGACTGGAATTAATTATCTTTGCTTACTTTGTTGAGCTTCATTTTGATTAATATGATGTTAGTGTTGTGTATAAAAAAAAAAGAAACAAGAGAAGGATAGTATTCTTTCTGTTTATATGAAGACTTTATTGTCATGTCCAAACACTATGTATACTTATCGTAAACCTGCAGACATATTTACACCATAGTTGCCCGTAGTTGTGTGTGCTGACATTTACAGCAGTCCTAAATTAAGGTAGCAATTGTCATGTCATTAGCAATAATGACACTGATTAGAAAGGCTAATCCCCACTTTATTTTTAATATGCAGGCTAAACATTAGGGTACAGATAAGTAAAGTCTTGGTGGAGTGCGCCCTTTGATCATATCACCAGGTTTTGGCAGATTGTGTCATTTAATTGATTTACCCATAAAAACATAAACAAATACTTTAATAATAAGGTTACCCAAAAGAACAAAAGAAATGCTTTATTAATTAAGTTACCCATACTGTGTGTATCTCGTATTTTACACCAGTCCTTAATGCCGACACTTTAAAAAATATAAATAAAGTAGCCCCATTACATAATAAAATATTAAGGAGTCAGTTCGCCCAGATAGTTTGTGGAAGAATGCGCTGTTTTTCTACCTTAAACAGGCTCTATCAGTGATCACAGGTGACATACATAGCCTAATCCAAAAGTATAAAGATTGCCCTTTGAACTAAAATTGTCTGTCTACTGTTACATGCTGATTCATAAATTCAATGAGATTAAAATAAGATGGGATATCTTACAAAAGACTCAATCTCTCATATGTTTATGATTTTTGGAACTATTACTCCAAAGTGGTTTGTACACAGTGGTTGAACAACCACCTGTTTCTCTCCTGTGTTGTGATTCTTGGCTGTACATTAACCACATTCCATTTCTTATGAAAACCAAAGTAGATTCAAGTCTGTTGGAAACCGAGGTACTGTACCTTCAAAGGAAGATAGTTTCTGTTGGTTAAAAGCCTTTTTATTTTTATTTTTTATCTTGGGTAAAAGTATCCAATATCCAACCCAAGACATAAAAGATTCTTATTATTTAATTATGTAATGTTTAATTGTAGCTGATACAAATTGTTACACTCACATCTGTTAGTAGTGTAGTGTGTTCAGTCTCAGAAAGAAGCAGTGTTACAACCTACAGAAACACATGTATGATTGTGGTTCCTAGGCTCTCATTGCTTCATTAATAAGTCCCCCAAAACTCTGAAGTATTTATATTAGGAAGAATCTGAAAGGATTAATGAACAATCTGTTAACTGTGTCTTTGCCACTCTCTTCTCCAGTTGCCCAGAAGGTTGTGGCCATGAGGAAAAAGCAGCAGCTCTCTATTGGTCCATGCAAATCCCTCCCTAACTCTCCCAGCCACTCATCAGTACCCGCCGCATCAATTCCCTCTGTTCACATTAACCAGGTAAGATCCAAATCATCAGAGACAGCACACTGTTTTACCTACTGATCATGTAGTTATTTTAATATTAATAAGAGAGCTTCATCTTGAAGAAGTCTACAACATACCCCCTTTATTTATTTCTTTTCATAGTCATAAAGTCTTTTATCAGTGTGGGGAAATAAATAGATTGTTCCTCATTATAAAGACTCTGACATTCATTCTCTCAATATTTCTCTCTTTTCTTTCCTCCCTTCTTTGGATTCTGTCGGTTCCTCTTAATCTCTCTTGCTCCCCAGGCGGCCAATGGTGGGGGTGCATTCAGCGACTACTCCTCCTCTGTTCCCTCCACCCCCAGCATAAGTCAGCGGGAGATGCGCATTGAGACCATTGCTGCCTCCAACACGCCCACGCCCATCCGCAAGCAGTCAAAGCGCCGCTCCAACATTTTCACAGTAAGTATGCGACAGCTGATGCAAAGCAACACCCACTCGCACTACTAGAAGGCATGTTGCCAAGCACACTTTGTCCACCAGAGGGAGACAGGTAGCTCGAAATGCATCAATGCCACCTCCCTGCCTCCGATTCAGGCAAAGAAAGCATCTTGTTCACACTGCACAATAGGCAAAGGAGTAAAAGACTAAATGATATTAAATCCCCAAAATGATCCAAAAGAATAAACCCTTCTTTCAAAGCAAATATCAAAGATAAGCACTGTGGAAAAAACGTCAACTCTTTTCACGTCCTCTTTCTTTTCTAATTGGATGTAGTAAGTGCGCATGGATTAAGTTTTCTCATCTCACCCATAACAAACTAGGCCCTCTGCACTGTCTAAATCTTTGACCTTCCTCCCCCTACCCCTCTTATTTTTACTAGATCCTTTCTTTGCAGTGACTTCCCTTTTGGGCAGAGACGGCAGCAACAAACCGCCAATGCCACTTCTCCTGCCCGACAAAGCTAAACTTAAAGTCTGAGCCAGCCAATGCCCTGTTTACACGCTGATAGTTACGCATGCCCACGCCCCAGCTCCAGATAGAAATGCTCACCCAGCCACTAACCATCTCACTGAGTCTAACTCCCCAATCCTGACCCCACTTATTCTGCTCTGGCCCAAATCTGATCTTGACCACAGAGATTCACTACCACACTAGTGTCCCGACCCCTGTCTTCCTGCTGTCTACCCCATGCCCTGTTGTATTTGGCCTTTGCTCTAACCAGTAGCATATGTGTGCACTAACCACTCTAATTTCCTTAGCTGTCCTAAGCTTGTCTTTTACTTGTAGCCTCTGCCCTCTTCTTCTACCCAGCCTGCTCCCCCACTTCCTCCTCTCTCTTCCCCTCTACACCAGCCTTCTTCTTTGCTGCTAAGCCTTTCCTAATCTCACGTAGCCAGACTTCTCCCTCTTCAAGCTCAGAGAGGTCTGCAGAATTTAAAACAAAACAAAAATGGCTTTATTGTTCTTCAAATCCATTAAATAACTCTATGGAGAGAGCCTGTTTGTATCTCCAAAAAAGCCAATTTTTTTCACAATGTCTGAGTAAGCTTTTCTAAAGGTTTACTTACCTTTTTTTCCTGGTTTTGTTCTGCAGAACTTTGTGAGCTTTACGAGACAGAGATCAGGCTACGTGAGATGAGTCTTTCCTAACTCCTCCCTCATACATCTACCCTCCCCAACTTCTAAAATGTCTCTTCTCCTCCACCTGTCTTCCTCCCACTCACCTCTTTCCTCTGTTGCCCTCTGACCCCCTTTCTCCTACCTCCTGCCTTCTTCTCTCCCCCATCTCTTTCTAACTCCTTCTGTAACCTCCCTATCTATCCCCATCTCTCCTCTATTTGTCCTACCGCCTTGACCCTGTTACCCCAGCTGCTGTGGAAGCCGCAGGCTTTGTGGCCTCCGAGCAGTACAGGCTGTGTGCTAGCTCCCCTTGTTGTCTCCCTTCCCCCCCTGCTAGGTAGTGACTAACCATGTCCACCAGAGAAATGAGCCTCTCCCCGTCCGCGTCATGGAAATGCCGAAGCACGCCACCTACCCAGTGTGGGTGCCGGAGTGGCAAGCCGAGCGGGAGTTTCAGCTCATGACCTTCTGAGGAGCAGCGAGCCGAGGGCGGGAGGTGGGAGGGTGAGGGAGGAAAGAAGGAGGAGGAAGCAGTGGAGGAGGAGGAGGAGGAGGGGACAGAAAGTTAACGGGGCCATGTCAACATTTCTTCAGTGACACTTGAATGTGATGGGCTAAGGAGAGGAAGACTTGCAGTGCCAACCTTTTTTGCCATTTTACAAAGCGACAGAGTAAATATTTCATCAACACAACAATGGCGAGGATGTCCATTTCCTAGCTTTGTCCGTTTAAAAATAAATAGACATCTGTGTAACAAAGTTCTCAAAAAGTCCTGCTACTCACTGATAGACATGAGGCCATTCAGAAAGCCTGTCATGTTTTCTAACCACACTCTTTTAAGAAGTTCACTCCAATGTTAATTTTGGGAGTTTCAAGAGAAGTATAAAATGAAAGAAAATATGCCTTAATGTCATCAGTAGACAAGCTTTGACAGATCAATATCAGACTCATTTTAGTCATTGCATACAAGGTATTTTGTGCTAATATGACAGATGAGAAAATTGCTGCAAGTAATTGATCTTGTCTACTTGTCATCAGAAATTTGTCGCATTTGTGGCACTGGCATTGGGACTCTTGAAGTTAAGTTGGAGAGTAAAAATAATTACTTTTGGGTTCAGGTTTTTTGGCCCAAATTTTATCTGACTACAAAACAATAAACAGTTTATTAGAAAACACGCTGAAAATAGGTGAATCTTTTTTTTTATAATAAATTGGTTTGGCTGTTTTTTTAAAGTAAGTAAATGATACTCAAAGCTTTACAACAGAAGATCTTATCACTCTGTCTTTTCATTGCTGCCTCACAAATCAATTTCATGAACCACAATCATTTCAAGCCAGTTTTGACAATAACTGTCGTCGGCCACTAGGTGTCAGCACAGTACACATGATCCTTTCCTAGTGCTTCCATGGTCAATAACACTTAACGATCTGTTTTGTAACCTGTCTGTGGTTTTCCTGACGTCTTCAGGCTGTCTGTCCCCTTTTGTGTTAAAAAGCACACTGTTTTAAATACTACAGCGTTTTTTATACTTCATCCCACTCATTAATTCATATCCATTTAATCCATGATTTAATGTCTGCCATTTGGTTTTCCCATTTCATGTTTTTACTACTTACTTGTCACTGGCTCTCCACGTATGAAACAAAACATTACCAAAAACAAACAAAGAAAAAAACAAAGAAAAAAACATTTGACACTGTTTTTCAATATTTGCAGATTTGTGCGTCTGTTTCCAACCTTTCTTCAACAAAAAGGGCTTTCCAACTCCTTCCGAATTAGAAGAACATGATGGTTTAAATAAAGAGTCCCCCTGCTTTGCCAATCATGATAGAGAGGAGATTATTTATTGAGGATTAACAGCTCGTTGCTGCTTTACCCTTGGTGCTTAATCACATTTAGGGTAATGCATAGAACTTGCACTATACGGAAACCATAGGACTTTGCGTCTAATGCAGCCTAAAAGTCGAGTCGATTGGAGTGTTTGAGCACACTCAAAGTAGACTGTCAAATATCATGAAGTGAGACAGACTCGAAGGACTCTTCTGGAAATGCCCCGTCCACCCCTGCACCCCCGCCCCATCCCCCAACTGTCATTCAGACATCTCACACAAAAACACGCTGTACAGTCAAGTCACTCTTGGAACTGTTATCCAGCCACCCAAAGGACACAACTTTTCCTTACATGACATCACACTGCCTTTTGCCATATATGAGGACTCAAGGACTAGAGGTGCCAAGTTGTTGTTTTTTTATTTTCCTACATTGATTTGGTTAGTTTTTATTTGATTCCTTCTTATTTTCCAGGGAGTAGTGAATGGAATTGAAAATGTGGTATAAATGTATTATCAGAGGTATTTCAGATCAGAGTTATTTGGGTTATTTTATGAAGGCCTTCATAAAAATCAGGGTATAGTGTCAGGGTGTTGAGGTATTACAGAAAGATATTATACTGAAAGTTGCCAACAAATGACATTGGGTTGCACCGACCTGTATGAATGTAGTTAAACTTAACATTTGTTTTTCCAATTTATTTATTTATTTATTTATTTTAAGTTATTTATTTTTGCACATTCAATTGTCTTTTATTCATTTTTTTTTCTCAGTTTAGGTTTGGTACAGAGATTATGAACTCTTGCATAATCGCTTTTCTATTATGAACGGATTGACAAAAATATAGACTGCTGTATATCTTGTATTGTATTTTATTTACAATGGTACTCTATAAAAAAGTACATACATATAAGGAGTATATGAAACAATGCCTTTATTGTTCATCCTATATTTTGTGGGAACTGCAATGTTTGGCTCAATCTGTTGAATATTTTGAAGTGAATTTGTGACTTGCTTTGTATGGTGTCTGTATAGAAGCTAAACAAGTCATCATTAAAAAAAAAATAAAATGTTGGAAAAAAGATAAACACCAGAGTTGGTTTACTTGAACTCGGACTCTACCTCTTCTCCATTGGTGACTGGACATTTGTCATGTTCTGAGTGAGACCATACACACTCATGTCTGTCCCTACCTGTATCACATCTCTTTATTTGTTTTGGGGTGGGAGTTATTTTTTTTAATTATTTATTTCCATGTAAAGTTAAATTTGCTGCCTAACCATTTCCCCCTATGCAGGCACGGCCAGAGACTTAAAATGTTCATGTGTTTTAACCTTTTTGACATTTAAATTGTTTGATATTTGCAAAATTATTTTATTTTCCTCCAGTTTTGGCAGGTTTTGCAGGTCGGAGGAAGATACTTTAGTTTAAGTCTCCTGTAAAATAACCATTTTCCCTTCTCTCCCTTTAACCTGTTGTTAACATATTTATCATGCTACAAAAGCCCTTATCAGTGCAACTATACAAAGGGCACAGCTGAAGCTACGCTGGTATAGCAGCAGTTGGTCTGCAGGTCCACTAAGGGCCCGCTCTGGCTCTCAAACAGAGGGAAGGATCCCCCAAAGGGTTTCAGGGCTGAGTCATGACTCAATGTGTGGTCGTCCTTGGTCTTCTCTGTGTTGAGATGTGTCTAGTGTGGTCTTGGTTTGGTCTCTGTTTTTATTTTTAATTTTTAACTTGCACGTCGGTGTTACTGCTGTTTGTTCCGCTGGTCTGCTTGTCTCTTAATTTCAAGCTTCTTTTGAGACTTTTATTTTGCAACGTCGAGTTTCTCCACAAATACTGCAAATTCTCAAAACACAAACCCTCACCTCCCTTTCTGACCCCCAGTCTCTCTTTCCCTCACACACACACATACACACACACACACACACACACACACACATCCACACCCACACCCCAACTACACAACTACGCCCCAACACACCCTACATCTCCCACTCTACTCTGACTGACTTTCTTGTTTTCTTGCAGTCACGGAAAGCCAGTGAACAAGCAAAGAGCGTTGACAGTAAAACAGACAGCATAGGCAGTGGAAGGGCCATACCTATCAAACAGGTAAGCTGTTTTACTAATCTTTACCCTAAATTTCTAATAGTTACCTAGGTAAGTATAATCTGTTTTTTGTGTCATTAATTGTTTTCTATTTAATGTTGATATGCTGCGTGTTAAAGATTTAATCACAGTGGATAGGCCACAGAGTTCACCAGTGTGATTTGGTCATGTGTAGCTGTAACCACTAGATGGTGACATAATACAGCATAACAAATCAATGCCATACCTCAATGCCACTAAGAGAAAAGGATGGGGGGGTAAGACAAACATCAGAAAGGTTAATAGCAAAGAAATCTCCTGGTTTGTGTAAAACACACACCTAACAAATCAAAACCTGTAGGTTTTGACATTTTAATGGCATTTTCAGTTTATTTCTGACCTCATTTAATTTCAGGTACATTGTGAAATAGAAATGTTCTCTTGTTGATAATGAAAATCAACATTTTGTGTGTTTCTCACATGACCATAGCTGAAAATTAAGGTCCGTTTTAATTGTATACAAACACAACCAATGTAAACAAATATATCACAGCTTCAGACAACCAACGTTTTTAGTAGACTTAATTATTGTGTGGCCTTAGTCCATGCATTCAAAGGCATGCCAATCAGTTTGGGTGATATAATTCCAATCCTTTTGATCAGTTCTGATAATAATCTTGTATTTGGATCATGGGTGCACTTTTATTATAAAACGTTTGGTCCCAGTGGAAATGTTATTGTTATTAATGCTCATAATAGTGTGTGGGTAGTATTTTTGCATACAAGGTCATGCATGCATATCTATGTAATCAACGTTTGACAGCTATTAGCTGAAAATGTCATCTTTTTTTTTTAGGTAGATTCATAATGGGTTACATTGTGCTACATTAAATACTACAGATGCACTGACTGTGATTTCTAAACTTACTTTTTTTTTGCTGGTATTTTTTTATCATGATTGTCTTATTATTCTTTTTTTATGTATTCATGCTTTGCTTTAAATGACCAGTTGGGTAGTACTGAACACTGAATTACACATCTGAGTGAGGGTCATTTTCTAAAGGTCTGACTACAACCAAAGGAGAGGTAATTGACACATTGATTAGTAATCACTCATGATTATATGAGGGCTTTTGAAAATGGGTCAGCACCATTATATTATCCTCTTTACCTGCAAATGATACAAGATAGTTTCCTTTTTTATAAATGTTGAGCCAGACCTTCTCATTCCCTTGGGAAGAAAATTGCCAAGGATTTGGTCCAATGGAACATAATGGCAGGGTGACACTTTCGAGCCCCCTCACTCAATCAGAAAATCTTGCTTTGAAGAAACCTGTTTAACAAATACAGTATCTATCGGTCCATCCGTCTTTCACTGATAGTATATGTTCATGTAATAGATGCAAACCTTTTATGATGTTATAATTTTAAAATAAATGTAGTAGTGGCATTGAAAGTAATGCTTATTAACATGGCATATGTTTAAATTGGGTTTTTATTTGTGCACAACATCATGGAAAATGGCTGAAATACACTTAAAAATACCAGAAATTTTAAACTTCATGGTTGCCATTCTAAAAAAAAAAAAACGTGATTTCTGTTTTAATTTCCGTAAAGCCCTTGGTTTTTATGTAGATTAGTGTAATTCCCTGCAGAAGCAGGCACATATGAAGAATGCAGGTGAACACAAGGTTGGTTTTTATAAATTAAAAAGAATCCCCTCTGAGCCATCTTTACTGTAAACTCTCCCATTCTTACCCAACACATTATGGGGAGCTCCTTTCTAAAGCCCAGGGCCAGTATCATGGCAACTTTTGACAAGAGCCATCCCCCTCTTTATCTACAAAGGACTTTTTTTCAGAGGGAGGCGGGGGCTATACAGATGTGGCGTGAGGGGGTTAGTGGTGTGATCTCCAGGCCAGTCAAATGCACAATCAAGGAGATCAAAGTGTCAATATGAGCTTAATTACCACTCCCCCCTCACCCCATCGGTACGCCCCTCCCTGCCCTACCCCCCTTGTCCCTCCCCTCTGCTCAAACCTACCTTCTATCTATAAAAATAGTGAGTGAGGATAACAATGCACTCACTGCTGAGGAGCCGCCAACAGCTCCTCAGCAGTGAGTGCATTCTTGTCCCATCAACAACCACCACAACCCCCCCCCCCTCCACACACACACACACACACACACCCCACCACCCCAATACCCCCAACACACATTTTTTTTCTTCTCCCCTGTCACAAAGGGCCGGCCTATCAGTCAGCCGCAGTGGCAGGGTGCAGCTTTTCTCCTGGTCGTTTGACAAAAGAAGGGAAAGACACTATCTACTCTGTGTAGATATGACAATTGTGTGGCCACAGAGAGCACGTCTAACGATTGGCCTGTTTCCTTATGTCGCACAGGCTGAACACACTCATCTCTTTTTGTGTGTGTGTGTGTGTGTGTGTGTGTGTGTGTGTGTGGGGAAGCACAAGGCTCCATACATGTTGCCATTTGATGCCAAACTATCACATTAAGAGCACACTGCTCAATCCAAATGGGGCAGACGGTTGAACAATTATGATAAATCAATTTGATATATCAAATCATTTGTCAAGCTTACTGAAAGTGACAGGCTTTATGAAAGTTAAATAATAACTGTTAAAATAAAACAGAAAAAACTGTCTGCATGTGTAAATATTTTCACATTCTTGTCTTAGTGTCTTTATTGATCTGCTTCACAGCTTTGATAAATATATGAAGCTCAGTACTGATAGCATGTATAGATTTATGTATGCTTCAGTAAGGCCAAGAGATGAGCAACATATTTGCTTGTAAAACATGCATTATAAAGCTGCCAGAGGCCCTGTGACTGGATCATTTACTTTGTATGATTAGAGAGTCAGTTAAAAAGTGTTTACAATTCTTTCATTGACTAAATTGAGAAGACTGGGCAGTCAGCAAGTTATTGATTGAAGGGCACAATGTTTCTCTATCAAACTATAAAAACCAAGGCTTTCTGATATGAAAAACATATCATAAATCATAAAATAACATGTGTGATTTAAACACATTTTATTTTACTCATTAAATAAGAATTAAACTGAATTGTGCTCCTTTTTGATTCCTCTTTCCTACCTTCAGATTTTTATTTTAGATTATTTTATTGCAATTCCCATCAAGTTGTATAATTGGGCTGTAAAACTTATTCATCCACACACAGCCAATGTTGATGCTGGTCTGTTTGCTCAGTGGTCTTAGTTTTAACTTAAAATAAGATATTAGGATAAGATAACATCTCAAAATATAATTATATAATCTGCAACTTAAAGAATTTAGTAGAGAAGGACAGATTTAGGTTGTGATGACTAGATTTAAAGAGAATATTTGAGCCACATTTAAAGTCATAAACAGGCAGGTATATTCATAAGATATCAAAAAGATACCCCCAGATGAATCGGGGTTTGGATTAGGATCATTGTCGGCAAACAGCCTGGTGTCCGGGTCACAGAGGGTCAGCTCTTCCTGATGTGTAAATCAGGATTAAAGCCCCCCCCACACCCCACCCCCTTTTCACTTTACACACACACACACACACACACACACACTGGCTGTAAAAGCACAAACATCGCCCCGGCTTAATCCCCTAATTAAGCGTGCCCCTCCTCACTATTTAACCCCAGAGAGCCTCCTGGCCCTTGCACTCAGCAGCGTTTGGCCACCTCCAGCAGAGGAACTGCATTGTTTACCAGTGGATTTACTCAGCAGATAAGGAAACCATCTGATCCCCTAAAAGGCCCCAGAAGATAAAGTAGAATAGAATAAAAGCTGAGTGGGCTTTGAAGAGGGGAGATCACACTCCCTAATCCTGGGATTGAGAGGTCTTCCAGAGTTCAGCATGTTATGTGTATGAATGCAGGGAGGAGGTCTGGCAAATTGGATTGTCTCTTTCTCTGAATGCTCTCTGTGCCAGAGGAACTTGGCCACCTTCAGAGGTTCAAATGGTCACAACAGAAAAACTAACATATCATTCAACCTGTCTACAAACACATTATAGTAAAGAATGAAAGTTTAAGGGGATGTAATTACATATTACTATTTTGTTTATGCACTATTTTTTAAATGTATAATTCCTTCCATACTGTTTCATAATTGCCATTTAAAATGAGGATTGTTTGCTTCATGACTTGCCACAAAGAAAATGTAACTGCCAAGTCTGTAATAACAATAATAAAGCTGTTTTATGGTATTTAACATCCATAATGGCTCATATTATCCACGATGCTGCTTTGAGAAGAGCATATGCTCACCGTGATGCCTTGTCTCTTACAGGGAATCCTTCTGAAGCGAAGTGGCAAATCCCTCAACAAGGAGTGGAAAAAGAAATATGTCACACTCTGTGATAATGGCGTCCTTACTTACCACCCCAGTTTACATGTAAGTCTGAACCCCCTCCCTTCTTCCCTTCTCATTTCTTTTCCAATCGGCTTTATGTATTTGTTACACTGCTGTTTGTACTCAAGGGTGCTGCTGGAGGTTTTAATGTAGGACTTTTTTCAACCGCTGAGCATGATTCTCTTGATGGGATTACATTTACCACCACAGCCGTAGTGAGCTGGATTACAAGCATATAGGCTCATGATTTCTACAGAGAATCATCTCTGTATATAACAGCTATATTAGCTAACCCTGTGACTTTAAGCATAGTATTAAGAAACAGGGTCTCCTAGTCGTCATCTCTGTTCCCCCCTGTGGTGTCCATCCCTAGTGCCATCTAATGGAGACATGCCTGTGCTTCTGCGTGCCCGCCGCGCCCAGACTCCACACTGGCTTGTATTTATAATGGTTCTCACCGCATGGCAGCAGAGCCTGACCAGCCTCCCACATCCATCTTTGTCAGAATCCCGCTGGGCCGCTAATACCTCTTAAACACTCGGCTGGCTGGCAGCAGACAGCTCAGGAGCCCAGTGCCACACTCAGAAATGCCCGTCCTTTTCCAAAATCCCTTTAGTTCCTCCCATCACTCTCTCACTCTGATTCTTCCATCACGTTGTTTAAGATATTCAGATGATTTGGCGAGGTAAAATGAAAGCTATTTGCCACATCTTGTGTCTAATTAGACAGCTCAAACTTTGAACACAAGCCCAACAGTTAGACACAAACCTTGTGTGTGGCCTTGTTCCACTGACAGTGTGTTAGTGGTTTAATTTACAAGCAGTTATTAGTAGAGCGGGTTGTGCTACGGTGATGTATGTAATTGACTGAACAGGCTATATCTTGATCATTACAGCTATCGCAGGTCATCAGGGCAATCTATGAATCTATGGATCTGTTGACTTACGGAGGGAGGTGAAATAAGGGAGACAGTTACATTAGCGTGGTAATTTTGAGCAGTGGAGCAGAGAAAGAGTAAGAAAGGGAAAGAGATTGAGGAAAGGAGAGAGGGAGGAAGAAAGAGGGAGGGAGGCAGACTAAGAGTGGAAGAGGGGAACCTTTAATTTCGCAGTCAGCCAAGCCATCCACACAATCACCTTCTGTTAATTCTATCTGCTACATCAATTAAATTGTTTGTAGAAACTAATTGAATGTGGCTTAATCACACATCTTAATAGCTTTGCACGCTTCGATCTGGCTGTTAATTCCAGCAATAAAATGAAATGAGAGCGCTCACTGGGTAATTAGTGAGGAGGCTTGGGAAAGAAATGAGTGCTTTATGACACGGTAATAAAGCAGAGGAGCCGGTGGGGGGACGGCAAAGGCCGAGCTTGCTGCTATCTAGGTCTTTTTCTGCTGAGCCCAAAGATTTTCACCTTGGCTTCCCACATTTGGGCAGTTGTCGCTTTAAACCAAATCAAAGGCCCAATTTGAAAGAGAATGAGACTGTTTGCATTCATTAAGCCTAACATCTCGCTATTCAGAGAGACGGCGTGGGCACAGGTGATGTATAATAGCTTTACAATCATTTTTCCACTATCACACACCCAGAGTGGAAGGTCTAAGATGGGTTGTGACTAATGGGGATGAAAATTGAATTGTCTTTTAATTTGTTTTTCTTCCATAATTCCTGGATTCTTGTTGGTCTGCTGTGTATAATCAGTCCCGTGAATTGAGGGAAATATTTGGACTCCTTCTTGAGTAGAGTGCAGGCCATTCACAATGATTGCCATCCTCTTTTTTTCCACTTTCTATAGGACTACATGCAAAATGTGCATGGGAAAGAGATAGACTTGCTGAGGACAACAGTCAAGGTTCCCGGGAAGCGACCACCCAGAGCTGTTACCACCGTCGCCCCCACTGCTAGTCCCAAAACCAACGGGCTGACCAAGGACCGCAGCACCTTGCAACTGGGCATAGGTAACACAGGTATGATGTTCTTTCCTTGTTATAAAGCTAAGGCCAGAGCAATAAAAGTAAATTTTCATATTTGAGATACAGAGTACCCTACAACTTTAGATATTGGTTTTAAATGTTCTGACACAAATATTTAGAGTGATTCATCTGGAATATAGTACATGTGTACATTGTTTTAGCTTTAGTCTTGTAGTTTTGGTCAAAAGTGTCCTCACACTTATGGAGTATATGATCACGGATCTTCTAACTCGTTTTGCTCGGTCCTTCTTCAGGCTCATGGAAACATACAATGGGCCAAGTATGTGAAAACCATTTTTGACTACATGTTCATCTTTCAAATCACAGTTGGCAGCACCTCCAGTTGTGAATACACATATATTTATTGCTACACTCTGCATACAAATTAAAGGAGCTGACAGGACATTTCACTGGAATTGTACAGTATATAATCTAATGTAACAAAATTAATTTATAGATTGAAGAACACACTGTACGCAATGCTTTTTTCTCCTTTTTACTTATAGTTCTGTTGTGAATTCTACATAATAATATTTAGTTACATTGGGATGGACATGGCAAGTAAAGAGGGATCTTTTATATTTTGCATACTATGCAAAAGAGAAAACAAATCACAGGTATACTAGTGGTTACTCAATGAGTCTTTTTGTACTGTACTCATTTTCTATGGCCTCGATTTGTGATTAATGATAAAAATGGGTCCAAAGAGGTTAATGATCTACTCTTCGTTTTTTTTTTTTCATTCATGCAAATTAGCTGCCTCTTAGTATACACAATGATTACTTAACGAGCGTCTATGCAAAATCTATGAGTTCTCTAAAATTACTAAACGGGGAATTGAAATAAAACATAATGCCCATGTTTAAGGAAAATCACACAAAATGTAAGGTTTGTTTATTTTGGACTATAATGTCACTATGGCACTGACCTAGTTATTTTTCATCCTCTATTGTAGTGGGGGACACAGCAACAATAACCAGAGTTGAGTGATTCCTTAGCGTTGTGCCAGGGTTTCTCCACCTTTCAAGTTTAAAAATAGTGCCCTTCTCCCAGCGATCGGTGCCACCGGAGGCTGCAGAGAGTCTGGCAGGCTCATAGAGGGGAAGCCAGTGATTGGATTTAGGGGTTAGGATTACGAGTAATTAATACTAATTAGCAAAGTGATCCCAGAGGGAGGCGGGGTCCTTGATCAGCTGTGAAATGGGCACAGTGTTTCCATCACTCAGGCTAAAGTTAACTGTCTGAGAGTGGGTACAGTGCCAAAGACGGGTCAGCAGGGACCATTAGCACTGTCCAGGCAGGTTACTACTAAACCTGGCCAAGTTGCTGCCACTGCTGTACGGGTTAATCAGTCAAAAGCAGAAAGATGTAGGAGTTTACAGAGCAGAGGACGTTGGATCAAGGTTGTTCCGTCCCACAAACTGTTAACCTTGAGGGCTGGGTTGAGGAAAGTCATTGGGGCAGACACAGGGCCTTGGATAAACAGGCCGGATTGGGTTTGGGGGAAACAGCACCAGCTAGTCTGTTTTCTTTATTGTTCACTTCATGAAAGATATTCCTTAATGATAAATTCCCAGGAATCTCAGTTGTCATCCATTTGTGCATCAAGGAACAATGTGTGAGATTTGCCTTAATCTCCATTTAGGAAAAGAAAGGTTACAAATCACATTAGGTCTCTTTCTGGGTGGAGGACCCTCTTCTGATTATGCGATCGGGATTTTGATTTCATTAGACGTGCAATTGATGAAGGGAACAAAGGGGTAATTTTTCATTCACGGCGTCCAAATCACAAGCGTTGTCTGTGCCTTTGGTAATTCATTCATTCCTTAGATCTAAAGACCTTTGTAATCACTGGTAGAAGAGGGATAGCGACTGTGAGAAGGAGGGGAGGAGTGGATGGGGGAGATGGGAAGATGAAGAGGAGAGGCTGAGAAGACAGAGTAAATGAGAGAACGCATGCGCCCACGAGTTTGCCAAACGGCCAGGTTTAATTCCTTTGCTGGGTGCTGAGCGGAACCATTTTAAATGTGATCCTCCCTGTTAACACGCATCCTGCCGTGTCACCGGCGACAGATACATTGTATCAAAGTATTAATGGGCCCAGTCACTTTGAATTAATCCTGTGGGGGAGAGAGATGCACGTGGAAGAGGTGGAGATTTCATCATAGTGTGTAGCTCATTCTCTTCTCACTCTGTACCCAAATTTGTTTCCAGCTCTAATCTATAGCCCAGTAGAACCAGTAGCCACATACTCACTGACCAATAGGCCCTGCCAGTGCCAACTAGGTAGGTACTAATGAGTCGGGGTTCCCAACCTTTGTCTGATGTACCCTCTCAGTCAGATGAGCTCAAGTACTCCGTCACCACCCGTCATGTTCCAAATGTGTCCTTTTGAACTGATTTTAAAACAGTTTTTAAACCCTGTTAATTACATAAAAGTGGAGTTAATGTTTGTAAGCTTGGTCATCGTTGAATTTGTAGGCTACTACTGCCACTTAGTGTAGTGGCAGAAGCTGGATGTTTTAAGCATTTCAAATTTCATTATTTCAATTTTTTTCAAATTAGTAGAGCAACTCCTCAATTTTTTACATGTACCCCCAGTCAACTCTAGAAGTACTTCCTGGGGTACACTGGGGTTCCTGGGAATTGCCGCCACTGAGTAATAGTTTGTATCAAGATCTGTTTTGTTTGTAGAATAATTTCTTTTTGTTTTTTATTACCTAGCATTATCTCTTAGGAAATTACATCAAAATATCAACAAATTCATAGTAAAAGTGTAGCTTTACAGCAGTTGTGAAGGTAATGTCTGCAAGCGATAAGAAACCACATCTTAAGTACTAAATAAAGGAAAAAGAACATTTTCTTTTTATTATTATTTGTCCAGAAACATATCTAAACAAGAGAATAGGGTGGTAATCTCATACACAATGGTTAAAATAAAAAATGTAAAGTTGGTTTAATACATAGTTTGTATTAGGGAAATATATAATGCACAGATATGAATATGACTGGCAGAAGCAGTATCAAGGGTGGAGGGGGAACTTCTGGGCGTTGGTCAGAATGATGTTGGTGGATTACACACAGCCACAGATGATGTGCTGCCCGGCCCACATTAACATGAATGCTTCATTATTCCACTACTTGTACATAATGGCAACAACTCCACGGAGGGGTCAGGCCTCGTCACGGCTCATCAACCCACTGACGGCCCGGCCTAAAGAGAAATGAGAAGCAAGGCAGCCCTGCTCCCCGCTAATCCATCGCCTCTACTTAACACCCTAGTCCTGGATAGCCTGCAGAACACACTATATGGCTTTTGTTATCTCTTTATACACATGACCATATAAGAAATATTCATAATGGGGATTTGTAATTTTTAATTGCCACTCATTTTAATAAGAATTGTGCAGGAGTTGACTATAAATGTGTTAGAAGTATCTGTGTACCAACATCATTGATATAAGTATCAATTTGAATGTTGCTGAACCAGAGATTTTCCTCTTGTTTTTAATTACAATATTGCCGTGGTTGAAGAAATATTCAGATTTTTTTAAATTCAATTTAAATTAGAACTACCACAATCTAAAAATAATCTATTAAAAGCAAAAGACTGCCATCAAAATGTTACTTAAGTAGAAATTAAGACAGAATTAAGTATTATAGTTAAAGTACTCATTTTGTAACGTAACGTGGCTTCTGTCAATGTTATATTAATAAATATTAGATTATTATTACTGATGCATGTCTTTTAATGTTTTTAAGTTTTACTACTTTATGCCGTTGGGTAGTTCAATCTATTAAAAATGTTATTTAAAAAATGTCACATACAACATACATACATTGAAATTTTACATACAAGAAATATTATTTTGCAAAGTAACTTATGCTCTGAAGTAAAGTGGACTAGAATTAAAAAGTATCAGAAAATGGAAATACTCAAGTACCCATATAATTATACTTATATAATATATACTTATAATTATACTAAAGTATAGTAATTGTGTAACTGTACTCATTCATTTACCGTTTACTGCTGTTTTACCGCAAAAATAACAATACATTTCATTAATAGAGATAAAATGAAGGTTTTCAGCAAACTCTTCAGTTGCGTCTTAGTTTTTTATTGCTCTTAAAAGTGCATCAAAGGTTAATAACACTTGACGTATTTGTATTTGACAGTCAAATCTCCAACACGATCAACAATGTTGGCACCATTTAGTATTAGGTCTAACCCTTTAGACCTCAAATTGTCACTTGTCAGGTTCATCACTGTCAGTCCACTTCTAAAGCTGTAAAACGTACTGGAGTCAGGCCTGGGTGGAGCTGCGTACAGTGATCTTTTAATGCCACAAGCTGATTATTTCTCCACTGTAATTACATTATCCTCCCCTTTTATGCAGGAGTGGTCTCTGGGGACTAATGGATACAGCCATGTATAATTCATTAATCATTAGCATCCAATTTGACAATTAGACGTGATTGTTGAATTTTGAATATCAATGTAACTTGCCTTGTAGTTATCTCTAAGGTTTTTTTTTCTCCATTCTCTTTTTTAAAGCGTCAAAGAGTCAAACTTCTCATTTTGGAACTTAAGAAATGTATATCTTTTAATAATAGTATAAAATAAAGAATCACCTGTCTAAACAATAGGGTGATTAAACATGTATGGGGTAAAACAAATGACATGGTACTGCTGTGTATTTTTTGAAGTATTTTTTTGTTTTTTTTGTTTTACAAATAACATTTTTAAATATTCCTTTTTTAAATCTGTAATTATAAATGCATCCAAAAGCCTATTTATAGAAGTCATGGGTTTATTTTATGTATCATTCATCCATCTCTTATTAAAAAAAAAAAAGTTTCACATTTTCTTTTTAGTAGCCCTACTCCTCGGCTCTGTCTCCCTCCTCCCCCTCTGCTCTGATTTCAGCATGCTAATTTAGTCAGTGCTCCTCAGCATGATTCCCTCGCTCTCTCTCCCATCCTCGCTGCGATTCTGCTCCCTCCCCTCTGGGACCTGAAGATTAATATTCCTGGGCCCAACAAGATAATTACTGATACTAATTAGACATGATTATGTGAATTTGATACACTTATTACTCTAGATAATGAGTAGGACATATTATCCTAACAAGCACCCGTGCCGCTTAGTTTACTTTACACAACGACCCACACACTATATTTTCTGTTATTGTCACCTTCATCAGAAACTGATATTCTCTTATAATTATTGAATAAAAGGCCCTGATGTGTGATACCTATAAGATGAGAAAGCATTGTTAAAAAATCAGATATTTCTTGTTTTCCAAAACAAAGCCTCTGAGGCCTTTTGATGGCATTAAATTGTATTGTTTTAGAATGTTGTGCAGCCTGTGAATGAATTATTGTGGCAAATGTTGGTGTCAAAATACTGTAGAAATGACCTTTTTGACATAAAAAGATTCCATTTTATCAACAGCTCATCTTTTTTTGTGTGGGTCGTACAAAATGTTAATAGTTACCTTAAATTCAGCTGAATTAACTTCTCAGAATAAATATCACACAATTCTGTTTGTATTACATGACACAGTTCTATTCAGTTTGAGGCATTGTAAATCTTTAGCAGTTAATCCGATTCCCCGCGCATGACTGGAAGTGTATCGCTGAGTTTTTTAGAATAGTAAGGATGTGTGGTAGCGACTGCTCGCGAACAGGAGGAATGGACCCCACACGTCGCAGCCTAGCCCATGAATTAGTAAAGAGAGCCAGGCGTCCGTGGCTTGCCTGATTGGAAGTTAGGGAGAGAACGCCTGCTGACGCCAGTGGAGATCGATGTGGCAGTCAGAGGGATGAGGCGAGATAATTAGCGTTCAGAGTGTATCTTGTTAATTAAGGGCTAATTAGAGGCAGAGGCGGAGGGAGACGGGATTTGTGTGTGTGTGTGTGTGTGTGTGTGTTTGTGTTTTAAGGGGGCATTATCATTGCAGTGCTGTAGAAACTAGCCAAAACTGTTAACTCAATTGCATCATTATCACTTACAGACTTCTTTGTGTAAAGAAAATTCTGCCAGACTAAGTTTTAGAAACCATAAAAAAAAAAAAAAAAAAAAATCAGGATTCATTTTCTTGTGTCTGTCACTTATTTTCCAGGTGCTCCTCACTCCAACAGTAGTTCATCCCTCCAGACGGGCGCATCATTGTTTAGCGGCAATAAAGACGGCATGCACCAACGCTCCTTCTCCGTGTCCAGCGCCGACCAGTGGAATGAAGCCATTAACACCAGTACAAGCAGCGGAGCCCGTAAGACTACTTTTTGCATTCCTATCCCCTAAATGTCTTCCAAAGTCTCACCATACATAGTACAATCAACATTTACATATTTCTACCACAAAGATGAGTGAACTAAAAATGAAAGGGATCTGATCTAGAGGTGTGATAGAGAAGCTATTTCCCAAGGCTTTTAGACAGGTGGAACAATCCTCATTTTCATAATTAGATGATCAGGGCTATGATCACTGTGACCTTTTTGGCTGCTCCTTGATAGAAGCAGCGTGTTCAGAGGAGAGGAACACTGAAGGTTAACTTTCTGCCATTGATGCATCTCCACTCACTGCCTCTGTGTCACATTGTACCTTGTCACTGTACTTGAGTGAAGTAAGATAATATATTCACCAAGCATGTCTACACCCCCCACCTTGTCTGTTTTCCTCTCTTTTCTTCCGAAGAGGAAAATGAATGCTTTTTGGGGGTACCATTCATCACCAGTTATTTCCCTCTCTTTGTGGTTGGCAGTAAAAAAGCACTTAAATGCACATCAACAGAATAACAGTCATTTCCATGCATGTTTGCACTCTGGTAGTTCTCATTAGCACGGCGGCGGCTCCCCCCCTCCCCATGGGCTCCCAGGGGCCCCGGCAGTTTAAAGAGCGCACTTTACGAGCGCTGCTGGAGTCCAACTGCACGGCCCTCGTGGTTCGGCAGACAAGCCTGTCTCTCATTTGGAGCTGCCAAACGATCAATTCTGCCTGGACGCAGGCACTTCCATCACCCCCTACCCCTGTCTCCCATCAGCAGCATGCCCAAAGCAGAATTACTTAGATTCGTGGGGTCCTCAAA
This sequence comes from Percina caprodes, assembly GCA_013375575.1. Taxonomy (NCBI): domain Eukaryota; kingdom Metazoa; phylum Chordata; class Actinopteri; order Perciformes; family Percidae; genus Percina; species Percina caprodes. The sequence continues at coordinate 3,163,166 of JABXJD010000037.1, forward strand.
TAAATGAGTGTGTGTGTGTGTGTGTGTGTGTGTAGCTGTTTGCATGAGTTTTTTTCCACGGTGCATGTTTGCGTCTGTATAACAATGTGTATGTGGGAGATAAAAAGACTTTATACTGGATGTTTGTGAATGTGCGTTTGGCGACAGCTCTGCAGAGGACAAATAGGAATTCCTAAACGTTGTGTTGTGAAAATTAGGAGGCCTAGAATTTCCCATTTTCATGTTTGGTAAACTGAAAAGCTCTCAATATTAACATAGCTCATTAACCAGCATCCAGTCTTCAACTAAATCAGATCCACACTTTGCTCCTTTATTCGATTTTCTTCAATTATTTTCATGCTCTTCTTAAGGTAAGCACAAATGAGCTTGAATGAGGCAAATGAGCTGAAAATAAAGTAAAAATGTTGGATCAAATGATAGATATGTTGCTCGTCCTAGGGAAGGAGTGTCTCTGTAATCAGTGCATAGTCAGTGCAGACAGTTTAAGGCTTGATACTAGAAGCAACATCTTTGTAACTCAAAAACTTTCTCCTAATATCTTGATTGTATGTCTCCTCACAACAGAATAAGTCTGTAGTGTAAAGTTTCATTGGACTATCAAAAAATGTCAACTTGATTTAAATGTGACCCTCTTAGCTTTCATTCTAATGTGCCTTCTATAATCAATAGAGGGTGGTCCACAGTGAAGGGTGCTCATGTTTTGCCATTTGAATTGACTTGAACCTAGCCCAATCACTCCATTATCCTTGGTGAAGGTTGCAGGTTAACATAAAATGTGATTCTGAGATGCAAAAACAGCAGATTGATGATTCACTAGAGAATGAATGCGTCTTAGCCAGGTAACCATTTCCATATTATTTAAAGAATGTCCTCATTTGTAAACCTATTGAGCAAAGGCTCAAACGTCTCTTGAATATTGAGAGCAGATTTTTGATTAAATCCCGGCCCAATTTTTCTATTGCTTGGATTCATAAAGACACCCATTCTTAATGCACCGGATGCTTGTTTAGATCCTGCTCTTCTTCGTACCCCTCAATCTTTGAGCCTGAATTAAAAGCAAGCGGCTCAAACAGTCGTCTGAGCATCATGATAGGTTCGCTGATGACAATAACTGTTCATGTCATGTTTAAAGTGTGTATATTTTCACATTTCCAAATGCAAAATATTACTGTAGATCAGTGCTCTCCATGGGTAGTGATTCAATAATAAATTTAATATTATCCTAACGTTAGTAGAGAGATGTCTTGATGTCCAGTTCTCATGGCCAAAAGAATATGTCAAGTGAAAATAGGATCAAATCTGAAAAAAAATTCAGTCTTTTTTTAAAAAACATTGATGATTTGTTGCTTTTCTTCATCATATATGATAAGAAATTGAATATTGTTTTTTTTAGTTTCTGGGAAATTATAGTGGCTTTTTTTTTTTTTTAAACAATCAAGAAAATGACCAGGAGATTAGTCCATACTGAAAATAATTGTTAGTTTTAGCCCTAATAAGAAGAGCAATATTTAATTTTTTTACTATGTGTAGTTTTAATATTCAATATAATTACATGTTGAGAATGCTGCGCTAATTATCACAATATTATTTTTGTCCATATTGCCCTCCCTCAGCCCTCCATGAAAAGTTTGCATTGCTGTCTTTTTATATAAAAGCGCTTTTACTCCAATTTTGCATATCAAGACACAGGTAGTTAATGCACAGATAGCCTTTACTCGTGGCACTGTGTTTTATACCTTGGCCTCCCAATGCGAGGGTGATAGCGTGTGGGGTATTTGATTTCGACGCTAGGCCGTAATGAAGTTTGACATTTAGTTTGGAGAGAGCAGCAGAGCGCGATCAGGCCTTGATTAGTATACTCTAATTGAGGATAATAAGGGGGAGGCGGTGATTGTTTCTAATTTTTGCCATTAATTGCAGCCGTTGGCTTTGATTGAGGACAGGCAGGGCTGCCATGTCAAGGGGCCTGGTGGAATCATAGTGCTCCTCACCCAGAGCCTCTTGAATAACAATGAAATGACTCCCCCCTTCAACCCCATCTCTTTCTCTCTCACCCTTTTTTCATTTTCATTCATTCTCAGTGTGGCATTGGTAAAGGCAGGAAGCTGTTAGCAGCCCATTCTTTGTCTCACCCATAGTCTTCACCCTGAAGCATGTTTAAACTGTTATCTCTCCGTGGTGGGAGTGTAATCCAATGTAATCACAGGTTAGCCTGATACATATTCTGCTGCCCAGGTGATCTTAGTTGAGTGGGAAAGAGACTCCTGATCCCCAGTGTGCTTCATTACCGAGCTTGGTCCTGATGGCCCTCATACACACTACACAGCTAGCTAATAATGCCACAGTAAATGCTTGTAGAATCAGTCCAGTTTTAACTTTGTAATTCTCAATTTAAGAACTTTAATCTACTTGTCATGCATAATTTTAAGGTGAGAAGCACATAAAGGCAGGAGAGTCTACATTATATAAAACCATTATGTTTCAAGTGCTTTGATATTGTTGCTCAGTGATGTGTGCTGTGGTTGTATATATTTCCTGCTCCTATACCCTCATGATACAGACTTCTTAAAGCCTGATTGGTGCAAACCAAGGAAGGTGTATCACCCCGTATATGTTTCAGGTGCAGGATGAGCAGGGCCGGGGTCATTTTCCACAACATTAAAGGCAGAAATTGATAATTAGAGGTGTTTATGATACCGTTGGGGCCCCTGAGGGGCAGCCCTCCCCTTTAACCTCAAGCGACATTAAACAAATGCTGGCTGTCACGTCAGAGGCAGGTTGGAGCTCAAGTCTTTACCCACCATACGGAGCTGTGCTGGCGAGACAGACGCTGGGATAGAGAGGGAGGAAGAAGCAGAGGGTGGGAGGGGGGGCCACATGGAGGACCCCTGTGCCCCCAGCTGTCTGAGCCAGCTAATGACTCGTCTCAGGGGGGCTGTTGTAAGAGAGCAGGGAAATTGAAACAGACGCCTCGACTAGGAGCTGCTACATGTGTGGCTGCGTGCTGCCATTCAAAACACCAGAGAGCTTAATGTATGTAGTCCAGCACAAGCACCAGTGTTATGTTTATTAATGTGATGGCATGTAATCAATATTGTTATTTTCAAAGTAGGACACATACATTAACAAATTAATGATAACTGTAGATAACTAATTACTTTTTTCTTGTACTGACATTCTTGTTTGCGAACACTAGCTTTCATCAAGATTTATCTCTAAATTGAGGACAGACATAACAATGTGTGTCTCAGGTGTTGTCTCCTATATTTTGCCCACACTCAAACCATGCATCCCCAAGTCTAGAGCTCCACTCTCCCCCCACGTTAGCATCTTCAATCCCCTGCTGAGCCCATCTTACTCCTCCAAGACAGCCCCATCTCCCTTAAGGTAATGACCGAATTAGGCCTAATGTTGTACACTGGCTAATGGCACAGTGCCGCACATTATAGCATGTGCAACTGGCAACGACAACAGCAATAATCCCTGAGCCCCTTGTCCTCCTGCACTCCACCCCTGGGGCTGGGATGGTGCACAGGGAAATGAATGGAGTTTGCCACACTACAATGAGCTTTTGATGGGAGACAATGGAGGAGGCTGCCAGCACCACACAGGGTGGTAAGAAGAGAGCAATATGGGGCCCATCTACTGGCCCTCCCTCCCTGCTTCCCCTAGGCCCCTGGCCCCCACTCCCAGATTCATAATGGTATCTGGAGGGTAAAAGAAGGTAAAGTGATGTCAAATGTCAGGAAATCAGAAAGATGGCAAGCTGACAACCCCCTCCTCTCGTCTCATCCCTCCTATCCCTTTGCCCAACGGTATCACAGGTTAATATCACATTTATAAAATCACTTACAAGAAACAAAGCCGACTCTTAGCCCCCTGTCATTCTCAGACAGTCATATAGAGAGCTTTGCCGTGGGCTAACTTAGGTAACCATTTGTTCCCTGATAGCCCCATACCTGTCCTTCACTCTGTCTAAAGACAAATCCACACAGTTACCTTTGGAGCACTCACAGCCGTTTCCAACTCTTAACTGCTGTGAACACATTTTTAGGATATGATAAATATGTCTCTACATTTAATGAAGCTTCAATAAAACTCATAATGTTATTCAATATTCATTTTTCAGTGTCATTTCACAATGATTCATGCATTCATACATTCAATACATATTGGAACATTTTCTGAGTGGAATGAGTTAAATTGAAGCTGCCAGCTTTGTTTTATTTTAAAGGAATAGTTTCACATTTGTCTGTCTCCTATTTTATACTCTGCCCATGTAACACGTCTGTGTTTTGTTTTTTGTTTTTTCACTGTAAAACATTGTTGTCTTTATCATGGACAATGAATGCAATTAATAGCGGACTAATCAACACTTCCCATTAAGCACAAATAATCTTCACCCAGAGCAAAGATTATGCTACAGCCCTCTGCCAGAGCAATTCCTAGTTGGCATTTCATCAAGTAATTCCTATTTTTAAATTGGACACTCTTGGACGCTCTTAATCCATCTCCTGCAGTTCATTATGTGTATTTTATGTTTCATTATAGCAATAAATAATTAAATATACTGTTCCCCTTAGATAGTTTTAAAGTTGGACAAAACCTCCTGTCCACTGTATTTGTCAAATACAATATACCCATATATTCTTTATTTGCATGTTTCAAAAACAAATTTTTGTGTTTGCACATTACATCCATATAAAAAACAAAAATCTTAAATTGTGGCCTTGTAAACAATAAAGATGAGCTTGGTACCCTTGTAATGGTGACCCACGAATGGGACAAGTGCATTTAAATAGGTTTATATAATAACTTGATATGTAGCATCACAACTGTTTTGGTGTGTTTTTGTGGAGTTGTAATGGAACTGTAAATACCAAGCTGGAGCTGTGACAGTGAAACTTAAACTTACCTACATGGGCAGTGAATATAAAACCAAAATAAACATTTAAACTAACTACCCTATTTATTTAACATAAGAAATAATTCCTGTCTGTGTTTTTTCAGCCAATGGAGTGACTGATCCTGCGAGTTCCAGTGTGGGCAGTGCCACAAGTCCTAAACTTGAGCCACCTCCTTCGCCACATGCCAACCGCAAGAAACACAGACGGAAAAAGAGCACAGGCATCACAAAGCCAGATGGCTTATCTGCAGGCAATGAAGGTACATCACAGTCACATTGCACGACACAATATCATATATCATATTTCCAACACATTTTCTACCGTTTGAGGTTAGGTTATGTCCTCTGGAATGATTTATCTTGAAGAATCAGTTCCTAAAGCTCGCATAGCGGTGGATGGTGGAAATGTGCATTCATTTGCTTATTCTGTTGCTGGTTCTCTGAAAATTTTGTTAAAATTTGCTCTAAATTTGTATAGAAACTTGACTAATATAGAGCAGTGCAAGTACAAATAAGGACAGTTCACACTCCCACATCTGAATGGATTTTTTTCTACAGAAGAGTAAAATACACAGAGGCAAACACAATTTTGCACTTTTTTGCTGTTGGGAAGCCAGTGAAGGATCACATCCTTAGAGGTGCAGGAGCACTTTTATTGGCTGATCTAAATGCCTGCACAGAGGTAGGTGGAATGAGGGGCAAAAAGTGAGCACGCAAAAGTGGAGATCATGTCACAGACAGCAGAAAAGGGAAACTGCCCATACCAAATCGTTGGGGGAAAGCTGGAAAAGAAATGTTTAAATGGAACTTAACAGAACTTTGTCTTTGATTTGTTATTCACACTGATCAGATTTCTCCAGTAATTATAAAAAAAGGCCTATGACGTACATAAATGTGTGTAATTTTGTATCTCTATGTGACCCCCTGCACAGTGCACCATCACAGCCCCCATTTCTTTAACCGTAGTCTGAAAGGCCCGATCTCCAGAAGCCATGGCCCTCCTCAGCAGGGGAGTGGCAGTCGGCTCTCCACCCAATTAATAATGATTCTCCAGCCCAATGATGAATGGAGTACCCTAATTGGATGGCATTGTGAAAACACTGGGACGCATTTCAGAGACCATAAAACTGATGTCACCGGAGTGTGATGATCAATCAACAAGATTGATACGCTGGATAACAACAACAATGGCATTGACGCCTCCTAAATGGGGCTTAGCATTTATAATCATTATACTTTTTTATCATGGTCTCTGACAGCTTCTATTTAAAGTCTGAATGGGTCTGTTGACCACATTGTTGTTTAGAGTGAATATCATCAGCATCTTCAAGATAAGTGGTTCTTCTGTTAGTAGTATGTGGTCACTACTGGTGAAAAGATCTGATCATTTTGTACATTTGGCATGGGCACTTACAGTTGTTATGTACATGTACAGAAGCAGTTAGCAGCTCCCAGCATAGTTTTTGAGTATCGGGTCTATTACTTCTGTTTCATTTTACATTACTTAGATCATAATGGGACTCTCCTGGCAGATTTACACAGTTGCATTAAAGCCTTGAATGAGGGATGACTGTCATTATTAAACATCATAAATCTCATCAATAAGTGTCGTACACAGGAATAATTGAAGTGAGACGACTCCTGGACTTAAGGAGGAGGAAATCTAAGAGTAATCAGACTGGAGGAGGCAGATGCTGAATGTTTCTCACGTCATCAAACATGCACATTGTTTTCTATCTCTCTCATTGTTCACTTTAAGGGTTTCTATTAGCATCACCTTGTCTGTTTTGCTGAATGCTCTGGACTACAGACGTACAGCTTAAATATTGGATCCACCCAAGTCTGGGATGGAAGTTGTGTCTACTGTTGAAAGAACTGAAGAGAGGGGAGCAGAAAGGGAGAGGAGAGGTGGAATCTTTGAATAAATTGCTATCAGTTTATCTCATTTACGGGGCAATCAGAAGCGTGCAATGCAGGCTGAAATTGAATTTTAGTAGTTGTGAAGCATCATAAATCAAAACGGCGTGCGCATCTTAAGGTGAGAAATTATTTTGGTCAACATGGATGGGACGGGTAGGATGGAGTCTGGAGAAACTGTTACTGCACCATCATTTTCAGATATGGCACTACAGTACTTAGCAAGACTCTTCTACATGGCTGCTGAATCTTAGACAATAAATGCACAGAAGTATCTTTTCTGTAAACGTACAAATAGGCTTTTGGCAAGTTTAAAATCACATTTAAACCATTGTATTGGCTTTCAAATGCATTTTATTTCAAATCAATGTGAAGCCATTTTTAATCTTATCAATTTAATTTGGGTAATGTATAAATTGTCTGTTATGTCTACAGTGTTACACTTTCACCAAGGATATGCACAACGGACACAGTCTCTAATATCCTATGCACTGTCAGAGCTGTGTGGTGTAATGAACTTCTCATGTGCTTAAAGAATGATGCAGGATGCATGGCGAGACAACTGACAGCCCCGTAATGTGTTTCCCAGCAGCCGCCCGGCGACGAGCTTTCTCGGTGTGTCGCTCGCCATAAACCCACTGGAAAATCGATGGCCGATAAAGAGTTGTGTTCAGGGGGAGCCCCCTCTGATTAATGCAGACTGTCAGGAAGGATCATTAATGTATTTCTCTTTTTAAAAAAAAGTGTATCAAATGCTCATTGTTTAGTATTGTCTTGTCCAATGTGAGCAGAAAGGGAGGTGCAGTAATGGAGGGAAATTGTGACGAGAGGCTCCATCTTGATTCCTCCATTTTTATGGATGAAGATATTTACTTGTGCTAAAGTTATAGAAATCAGAGATAAACAAGAGCTAAGAGTTAGCCTGAATGCTTTCAATGTAAAGAAGGCATTAAATTCTTTATTTACATACATTACAAGATTTGAATACATTTTATAGACAGACAAACTTTACTTGTGTTTTCACATTTTGAGTCTACAGTTCTTTTTTTGTGATAAATCTTTTTTATTTAGAGCCAAATAAAAATGCAAAAAATTGGTCCAGATGACAACATACACAAAAGTACACTACAAACACCAAAGAAGGCACAGTGCACCTTATCCACAATCCTTCCCTGCGATCAAATGTTTCACTCTAAAACAAAGAGGAAATACGGGAAAGAGGGAGGCACAACAAAAACCCAACAGCAAGAACGATGCCCGCAGCTCAAAAAACTTAACACACAGAAACAGACACAGACAAACACAAACAAACGGCACAAGACAAAAGGGACCAAACACACACACAGACAGTAGTGGGAAGGCTGTAGCACAAAACTATAGCATGGATTTCAAGGCTCCAGCCATGCTGACCCAAGTGTCCAAAGCCCTTCCCGGGGCTCCACATGCCGTGGAGAGCTCCATATACAGTACATGACATCCAGAAAGGAAAGAAGTATGAATAGACAAGTCATGAGGTTGTTTCCAATGGGTTGCAATCATTCTCTTGGCCGCTGTAAGTCCAGCAAAAACAGCACGTTTTTGAGTTTTAGAAAGCTGGAGGGCTGACAGATCATTCAGAATCAAAACATTGAAAGTAACAGGTACAGTATCCTTAATCAGGGCAGATATTTTGGATGCAATGTTGTTCCAGAAGTGACAACAAGAGAAAAATCCCAGATCATGGGAAGATATGTACCTTGAGCTTTCAGTGGGCAAAACTTGCATAAAGGACTGTTAATTACCATCATGTGATGCATTTTCACAAGAGTGAGATATGTCCTCTGAATGAAATTGTAGTGGATCTTCTGATGGTCTGGATTGCGTGATACTTCTGGAATGTTAGACCATACATCATACCAGTCAAGATCGATGCTCAGCAGCCAGATATCAAGAACTGATAAAGCCTTGATACCATACCACAGGTATTTGGCTGCATAATAAATAACTTCTGGATAGGGTGGATGGGCAGAGCCCTCTGCCAGGGGACACCATATGCCTTGAGTGTTGACCTTAATTGAATATAAAACAAAAACAAAACAAGGTAGATTGAATGCATTTTGAAAGTCAGAAAAGAGTAACAAGCCAACCTCGCTAAAAATGTCTTTTAGACAATGAACTCCCATCTGTTCCCACTGTGGAGCTGTTATAGGCCTCCCACTAATTAGGAGCACTGTATTGTTGAATAATGGAGAAAATGTGTGCCAGTTACAAGCTATATGGCAATATGTTTCAGCTAATCTCCCAAGTTTTAATAACATGAGACATAATGGGGTAAAAGCTTAGCTGGCACTCTTTGTTGGAGATATTTGCAAAAAGAACATCATGGAGTGACTAAGGCTCTGTCATAGCATTTTCTAGGGTATGCCAGCAAACAGACATATCTGGGTTGAACCAGGTAAGGAGGGGTCTTAACACAAAGGAGTGCTAATGTTTAAAGTTGGGAACTGAGAGGCCACCATCCTCTTTCCTTTCCAGATAAATGTAGATACAGCTGATTGTAATTTATGCCAATAACCAGAAGGAGGGGAAAGAGGTAACACTAAGCTCAGAAAAATGAATCTTGGGTAAACATTAATTTTAACCACAGAGATATGGGCTTGAATAGACATGGGGAGACCTATCCATCTTTCCATATCTTTCAAAACGTTGTTCAGAGCAACAAAATAGTGCTTAACAATATGGTTTAAGGGAAACCATATTGGGAAAACCTCAATGCCTAAATATGTAAACTGCTCAACAATGGGGATGTTAGCAGGGATCATTGAATTGAGAGCAGAAGCATTTAAATGAAGCAGTGCAGACTTTGACCAGTTAATTTTAAAGCCTGATAAGCTTCCATACTCCTTGCATAATGACTGAGAGGGGTTTTCTTAAAAAAAAAAAAAATGCTGTGTATTACAAATGCATATTGTTGACACCATAATCAATTGACGAGTAGTTTCAGCCAGAGGCTCTAGAGAGAGGACAAATTGTGCAGGTCTCCAGGTGGCTGCCTTGGCATGACGATCTAGAAACTGGAAACAAAGAGGAGGAGGTGCGTCCTGTTAAGACTGGGGCTGAGGGGTTAGAATTCATAACTTTAATTATACCAATGAAAGTGTTACCAAAGCCCATCACCTCAAAGACTGACCATAGAAATGACCACTAAAGCCTATCAAAGGCTTTCATTGCGTTAAGAGAGAGAAGTGACATTGGGGTCTTACTGTCTTCTGCCGCATCAACAATGTGGAGAAGGCGTCTAACATTATTTGCTGCCAGTCTCGTTTTTACGAATCCTGTTTGGTCAGAGTTCACTAATTTTGACATACGGGACTCCAAACAACAGGCTAGGAGTTTTGCAAAGATTTTTAAATCAGAATTAAGCAGGCTCAGATAGCTAGAGCACTCTGTAGGATCCTTATACTTTTTCGAGAGTAAGAACATCAAGGCTGTGTTCATATTCCTGGAAAATTTGCCCTTCTCAATAGAGAAGTTAATCATGTCTGGAGAAAATGGGCCCAGTTGTTCCCAAACAGTTGCATACAATTCCGGGGGGATCCCATCAAAGCAGGACCTCATTCTCATGGCAAGTAGATGACTCGTTCTATGAATAAAAAATTCAGATTCCAGTTTCAGAATGTTGTTTATTTGTTTCTTGACTAGTGATTGTTCAAAAGCTGTTTGGTCAGTAAAATTAGTTTGCAACCTGGTGAATTGTAGTCGAAGTGATCTAACTTAGTGTGCATTAGAGCAGAATAGTATGGCATTGCACCTAATAAAACCTTTTATTGCCTCCCACAATATCCTGGGGTACAGAGAAAAATTAATGTCAGCAAATATCTGGAATTCTGCTATAAACTGAGGGATGTAGGATCAATTTTTCAGTAAAGAAGTATTGAAGCGCCATCTAGCAGCACGTCGAGACAGATGGTCTAGGGTGGTGATGCAGAGGACCCCTTTATGGTCAAACAATGTCATTGGAAGTAACACCGCTTTATCAATTGAAGGAAATAATTGAGGGGATGCAAAAAGAAAACCTATTCTTGAAAAAGATGTATGTCTATCTGAGAAAAAGGAATAATCCTTACAGGTGGGTTGAACTGCAAGCCAAATATCTATAAGAACCAAGCTGCTGGCCCATGATTTCCAAGCATGTGTGGAGGATTAGAGCCTTCTAACCCTTCTTTCAGTCCGACAATGCGGATGTTGCATCTTCCGTTTCTGTCCTCCATATCTGCTAGCTTCACCTCTAGCTCCTGCTCTTAAAAAGCGTGGCCATGGCTGTCAAGAGTACTATTAGTTGCTGATAGAGCCAGGGCTTGCAGTTAGAGATGCTAGCTGGGCTTGGACAGCAATTAGCTTCTTGTCGTTATCAATCCCTATCTATTGAATCTGAAACTGAATCTGAGAAAAATGTGGTTTGAGGTAGCTTTTCTGTTTCTCCAGTAATGCCTCTGCAATGGCATACATATCATCGCTTTGGGTTTTGTTCTTGTTTGCCATTCTGCTTTAAATGACAACTTTTTGGCAAAATTAGGCCAGGATCTATACCTTAAGCTGGAAATCTCTATAGAGCGGATCACATGACTCTTAAAGAAGATAACGGACTAAAGGAAGCATTACTCAAACTGCACAACATGCACTCTAAGCTATAATGAACTCAAATGTGCTTCATAGCAACACTGACTGAAGTCAGTTTATTTGAACAAATATGTTGAATTAAATCTTAAATTGGTTTATAACCCCTTTTTAATGAATGATTCAACACCACGTTTTAATTAAGTAGTTTTATTTTGCAATTTAAATTGATTGTATTTTAAGTAGTTTTATTTTGCAATTTAAATTGATTGTATATAAAGTTATTAACATGACCCTTCTACTGGATTGCATTAGCAATGAGAAGAGGATAGGGAATTTATTTTTGTGGCAAGAAAGTGGACTCAAAACTCAAAAACAGATTTCTAAAAGGATATACTACGTTGTCTCATAATTGCGCAATAGGAACAAAATCTTGACATTAAGACTGCATTCACATTAAATCAGGAGTTGCAGCGAAAACGTCAGTCTTCTTGTTCATTTTAATGCGGGTAGTGAGTTATGGCTGCGGTGGCGGTGTCCGCAGGGAATGTGTGGCCTGCAGCAAAAGCAAAAACAGAATCAACTTTTGGCGAAACGCAACCAGAAATCACGCTTTGGTGGCCATCACCTAACCTCCTGGCGATTAGACAAAAACACAATGAAGTGTGGAACACAATAGAGACACAACCTGGCTATTTAAGTCACACTTCCACAACTCCGCACTACCCTGCACCAATTGCCATAATGCCTAAGTTGGTGTGAATGCAGCCTAATGCATATGTGTAGTAGGAGGAACACTAGTGGAATGTGACCATAAAATGTCAATGACAAATAAAAATATAAATTCAGTGCTCAAAAAGACTTAATATAATTAACTGATGAAACTTTGCTGATCTACCACTGTCTGTAAATGATTATAAATGTGTAAATAAGCAGTTAGTTTAGCAGGAGTTAGGCCCAACAGACTTAATCTGGGTTAGAGAAGATGGACACTGTTGGAAAAGATAATTTACCATTGGCTAAGGCTGCAGAGCATCATACACAAAATAATGTGGGACCACTGGGATCAATGACACATCTCCACGTAACTGGACAATGAAGAATTAGGATAAATTAGATGCAATAATCAGAATAGACCATGTCATATTCTTAAAAGTTATGCCAAAACATCCTAACCACAATCCAAACTTCTTTGCAATGATGTTGAATTGTAATGTACAGAGCATACACCATCTTTGATAACAAGACAGCAGACCAAAAGGTGGAGAGATTATTTGAGTACCTTAACAACCCTGCTAATGTAACTGTATCAGATTTTCTCTTCTTTCATTTTTCACATACATATATTCATAACTTTTATTAATCAATGTCTGCTCTTGGTTTTTATGACCTTTGATTGTCTTACACTTCATACATTCTGAAGAAAACAATTTAACCTACACATTGACTGGAACAGGAAATCATGGTCTTTATATGCTTGCACTACAAGTTAAAATGTAGTCAATCAAGAAAAGCGTTAAATTATACATGTCAGTCCAACTTAATCCAGTATCCTATTGTCCTGCAACTTAGCAAACTAAGGGTTAATATCCTCTGGAGTCCAGCTGAGGATTAGGAAATGGAGGTTTAACTGCCTGTGCTAATGGTGGGTGTTTATCTCAATACTTTGTTTTGTCACTCCCCGACTCGCTCTCATTTCCGAAAGCTGTCCCTGGAGCCTCCACTCTTGTAATGGCTTAGCTTTGTGAGCACCACAGTATGGAGGGAAAGGAATAACAAGATTCTCATTTGGGCTCCATACACACTGCCCACAGATACATGTATAATTGGCCCGGTTTTCATTCTGCTCTGTTGTTAAATGCACTAGCTATTAGCATAGTGGTATTGGTCCTGATTTCATGTGTTTGTTTAGTGTTGGAAGGTGTGCTCCTTGTTTGTTTCAGAATGTGCATGTGAAAGTGTGTGTGTGTACACAAGCGTGTGTGTCAGATAGATAAAGAGTGTGCTCTATCTCGTTCTCCCTCCCTATTCTCTTCTTTCTGAGTTCGGTCGTGGTTCCCCTGGGGCCCCTGTCGCAGTAATGGCCTGCTCCTGATTGCTCTGATACAGGTTAGGAATATTGGCTTTAATGATGTGTAAAATGAGCAAGCAGTGCCTGTGACATTTACAGATGGCACCGCCTTGGCCTGTTCTTCCCAACTGCTCGTTAATTCACAGGAAAGGCAAGCACTTCTTTAAGTGACTGCCTGATGCATGCATACGACACAACACAACACGTCCTACACACCAAACAATAGCTCACCTTGTGCACCTCTGCACCTTGTCATCATTTCAGCCAAGTGTTCACACAAATGGATAACAAAAAGGAGTCCTCAAGGCTAAGAACTGTTTGCTAAGTCCTCTCTAAGGGTTCGTCACACCCGTCTCCAGAAGTCTTTGAGAGGCTTAGACAGAATAGATGCTGCGTTGCTGCCTGCCGTATAGACAGCACAGCTGGGCTCAGCATCAAACCCCCTGGGGACATAATCTGGTCCACAGGTCCTCGACTGTGCATCTGCTGCACATACACAACAATAGAGGAATCACCGTCCTCGGGTCACCCACTTTTCTTTCAGGTTTCGCTTTGATTCTCAGGACAAATGAACACCTTTTAGAGGTATTAAAAATCTGCATTTTTTTAACTTGAGTATTTGAGAAGTTGACATTTGGTGCATTATTTTATTCAATTTAACAGTTTACATTTATATATAACCATCTCAGATGTCTAAAGGTGAAATCACTCTTTGGTAGAACTGTTAATAACTCATAGACATCTGTAATGTAATGTAATAAGGAGCCCCAATCATCATCTTTTTTTTTTAGAAGGGATCCCTAGCCAAAAATGTTGGGAACCATTGTGAAATCTTAACCGGAAGTATTACAAATGCATTTACCATCTATTTTTGTATCTTGAAGCAGTCATTAATTATTGGCAAAACATTCTGCTTATTAAATTGCTGCTGCATCAAATATCTGATGAAGAGCATCTGCAACTAGGAGGTTTCCGCACAGTTGTATGATCCATGCAAATGGTATCTTTGTCTGTTCCTACCTCTTTGTAGCTGCATGGCTATTACGCTCTAATTTCCTTTTTATTACGCCATGTTAATTAAGGAAAATCATATTTCGCTCATTCTTCACAGTTGTCTCCTCCGTTAACTTTAAATTGTGTTCTTCCTTGTCCGCCCACTGGCAGAGCTGTGTTAATTTATTTCTAATTGGCAAGAACTTGTTGATTGTAGGCTCGCAGATAGATTTGGTCATGAGGTTAATGCTCACATTAATGTGACAAGGTGATCGTTCCTCTGCTAGCCATGTGCTAACTGCAACCATTGAGTAATAACAGAAACGCTAATGGCCCTTTTACAAGCTCATCATGTCAGGTTCCTGTAAGATAGCAGTGATGCCTTCGACACATTGTTCATGCTCAGATTTACCTTCTCTGAGAAGACCACTTTGACCTCAGTATCATGCTTACATAGAGCAGAATTACTTTGGCTTATGGAGCTGAATTGCCACACTGTGGCGGCATTAAAAAAGTAACATCAGTGTGCTGGAGCAGCATGTAATGACAATACCGGTGTCACACAGAAAGACCCTGCTGCACATGGTCCTCTTTAGTGGCTACAGTATGTCTCACGTGTGCATTACTATTCATGGAGAATTAGATTTGTTTTCCCTTGTATACTCATCAGTTTAAGAAACAAGCCATCCGTTGCTTTTTTAATCTCCATAATGAAAGCGTTTTAATGCCTCCAATTTATTGCCTGGGCAGCCAACAGAATAATTAGCTTTGTTCAGGTTTTTAAAAAAGACGAAAACACAAGTATAACAACATTTGAGTCTGGGAGCCACAAATTATAATCAAGTGCATTAGTTATTTTACCTGAAGTCATATTGAACAGGAAAAATGGATTTCTACTTCAATTTTCTTTTTCAGATTAAAGTACTTATTTTTTGCTTTTATTCTCTTTCACATTTAACTTCTTTTTTAAGTTGACCATTTTGATTCCATCAAACAGAGTTTTTTTTTAGATTGTAATCCCCACCATTGCTTTAAAATAAGTCACCCACCTTTTTCACTGTAAGGGTAAATAAAGAGGCTTCCAAGTTTTTATTGATTCTTTGTGACTTGTAGTCGATTCCACAAACTAAATCAGATAATTGAAGTTGGTGTCGAGCTAATTGGATTATTGCTTTCCCCCTGAAGAGATGGCCCTCCACTGCAGCTCAGGGGTTACTACATCAGTGGCGTTTGTTAGACATTTCTCATTTAATAGCACAGGGCTACATCTCGCACCAAGGAGACTAAATTGATCATTAACACAAAGTTTACTCATTTCTTTTATTAGATGATTAGGTTCATCAGTGTATAACTACCGACATGCAGTTAAATTAACATAAAAAAATACATACATTAATACACAATACATTATAGAAATATTAATATATTTTGTACATTAAACAATTTATTTTAATGTAATTTCTATTAATGATAAAGCCACACAAAAAACATTCCCCTCGTGTCTACTTGCCTCCAGTCCTCCAAATATGGTTTATGCAAATTAGATGACTATTTGCATAGACATAATTAGGTAATTACAAATCATTTGGCTATAAGCTCAAGCATGTGCACAGACCAGAGATGTTACACGAGTCACATTGTACAGTACAGAGTTAATGAACTGCTTCTGAACAGCAGAGGCATTACAGCATGTGTTGGAACATATGTTGTGTCAGACCTCTTGTTTGAAAACGACAGGTGACATTTTCATAAATCTTAGTTAAACACGATGAGCAGTAAAAACACACTGCCAATTCACAATTTTCAAAGCATACATTTTTGTGTTTTTTTAGGGACTTTTCCCTTTATTCTATAGTGACAGTGGCTAGACAGGAAAGTGGGAGAGAGAGGGGGTGACACAGTTTTGGAAATAACGACACAGAGGCTTAGCACAAAGCTAACGAAACATTAGGCAGCGGTAACAGAAGAGCAGCGGCTTCCATGTTCTGCAAGGTAAAATTACAGTTTCTTTCAGTCTGGTGGATTTGAAGAGAGCATTAAGACAGCTCTCTCTCTCTCTCTCTCTCTCTCTCTCTCTCTCTCTCTCTCTCTCGCCACACACACTTGTTTGGTCTTGCAAGCCGGCCAAAGAGTAGTAACGTTACGTTTTGAGTGGCTAGCGAGCGCCAGATGCCGAAATGGATGCCAATAACACTCTGAATTGAAAGTTTACTTTTTAAAAGTTTCCTAATGTTCCATTGACAAGACCAAAGTGATCTGTGGGTTTTGTCGTTTTGAACTGAGCTATCATCGCAGCACGTCCAGTCTGAAATACCACTTGATGGCCAAGCACACTGCTGATACCAATTCTCCGCCCCCTTGTCAAAGTATTTTTTTCACCCTTTTCTTGATGGACAGCGTTACATTGTGTGAGAGATTTGCTCCAAAATGAGAATGTTACATGTAAAATGTAACAGTACAGTAGGCTATATGCCAATGTTGTTTTCAATAAAAAACATTTTCACAAAGCAAGCCAATCCACTTTTATGTGTTGATAAGAGCATTAAAATGAGATAAAAATAATGGGACAAAAACAAATCAAGGGACATTTAGAATAGATAGATAGATAGATAGATAGATAGATAGATAGATAGATAGATAGATAGATAGATAGATAGATAGATAGATAGATAGATAGATAGATAGATAGCCTTTATTCTTAGACTCATGGTCCATAAAACAACAACAACAAAAAAGCTACAGATACACAAGACAGACACCAATTAAACCCCACAAGGGTGACTGGTATCGCAAAGCACTGAACTTCAGGTCAATCAGATGTGAAATGACAGAGTTACAAGAAGAATTCAGGCGACCAATACATTTATACATCAGATTCCTCAGTAAAGCAGAGAATGTAATAACTCCTGCTTGACAGAACAATTCACTTGCACTACACCACCTAGGTTTTCTGAGTAGAATGCACAAGCAATCATTATAAGCGTCTCGCATCTTATTGAAGCTTGCCTTTTTGAACTTGACCCACAAGTGGGCAGTGTAAAAAGCAGTACAATATGCTTTAAAGATCTTTAGGGTATCAGAACACCAAGAGAACTTCCTAGCGAGCATGTTAGCTTGTATATATAACATGCGACGCAGTTACCACTTGCCCTGCCAGATGGAAAGACGGAAAAATAAGGTCCTTATCCTCTTTCACTCTACAGATCATAACCAAACTCTTTTTGGCATTATATTTCACATTAAATTTAACACCATAATCGGAACGTATATTCAACAACTCGTGAAACCCCGCACTGCTAGGAGAGACAACAGCCAAGTCATCAGCATACATGAGATGGTTCACTAGCATGTTACCAATCATACATCCTGTTTTACACTTAGCTGGTCAGATAGGTCATCCATGTTAATATTAAAGAGTGCCGGTGATAGTATCCCCCCTGACGTACGCCATTACCAACACCAAATGGAGTAGAGAATACATCCCCCCATTTGATCTGTATGCTCTGATTGGAATACCAAAAAGCCAGGATTCTAATTATACTATTTGGTACTCCTCTTCGGCTCAATTTCAAAAACAGCTTGTGGTGGTTAACTCGGTCAAAAGCCTTGAAGGGGTCAATGAGACCAATAAAAACAGAGGATTTTCGTCTTCTGTCATTTTCAACCAT
Organism: Percina caprodes; assembly: GCA_013375575.1. NCBI lineage: Eukaryota > Metazoa > Chordata > Actinopteri > Perciformes > Percidae > Percina > Percina caprodes. Next base: position 3,181,317 of record JABXJD010000037.1, read on the forward strand.
TTCCTTAAGTGTATAGATACATAGATCAGTACCATGCCTGGCCTTTAAACCAAACAAATATATAAAAATGTGTAATTAATTGTGATATTTTAATCATTTGACAGCACTAATATATATATATATATATATATTGTTCTAAATAGATTTTTTTCGGAATTGAATGAATTTGGAATTAAATTTTTTTTGTGCCCCTTTTATAGGTGGCTAAAATATGTTTTGCTGTAACCCCCATCCACCACATTACATTTCGCTCTACATTTCGAGCATTACATTTTGCTCTATTCAAAGCTCAACACGAAGTTACCAAAGCATTGGGCAACAGTAACAGTAAACCAGCAGCTACCATGTTCTGCAAGGTAAAATTACAGTTTCTTTCAATGGAGTCTGGTGGATTTGAAAAGAGCATTAAGACAACTATATCCTTTTTTAGGTGGCTAAAATATGTTTTGCTGGTACCCCCGTCTGCCGCATTGCATATCGCTCTATTCAAACCGACCAGACTCCTTTGACAAAACCAGTAATTTTATCTTGCAGAACACAGGAGTTGCTACCGCTACCTCGATTGGTTAGTCAGATCTAAAGGTGTACGATAATAAAAGCTTTGGTCCGACTTAATGTGGCATCCACCGCTGTACATTGCTTAGCTTTCAGTCTGCTCCTCCAAACATAGGGCCGTGTCGACCACCATCCAAGCTACTGTACTGAACTTTAATGAAGTAACCTTATCATACAGAAACCTACGTGAGGTCATGTGGGTTTTTGAAAGGGCTTGGAAAAACTGCATTTTGACACTAAAACATTCCTTCTTTGACCAAAATTTGAATGTTTGGATTTAAATAGATAAGGAACACTACTAGGAAGTTATAGAATTATATAAAAACGTAAACAAAATGATGCATTCACCCTTTGAAAACAATAAATTTGGCTCTGATCACTTATAAGCTCTAGGGTGTCATCAAAAGTCAACCAAAGAAATGTAGGGAATGCAAAAACCTGGACTTCAGCTTTGGATCGGAGCTGAGACGACCTCATTGTTTTTACCAAAAATATCTGGTTCTTTGATAATACTTTAAAAGTACCAGTCTGTGTACATAAACACATTGAAGTGAATGTTAACTACAACTACCAAGATTAGTTTCTACACGGGTCATCCAATCAAAGATTTTAAGATTGTCTTGCCTGCATCAATAACAGCGAGCGGAAGCTGAAGAATACAGTTTAGAAAATAGATAATTTAGTTTGCATCTTAAATTACTTTTCTTTAGATTCTAGATAAATGTTGTTAGCAACTATGGTGTTTTGTTCACAAATTTAACGATTAAACGTTTTGAATTTGCTACCACTCTGATTCTTTTCTTCTCCATGGCAACGGCGGCCGAGGCTTTTGAGTATTATAGCATTTACACTCGTCCTCAATGCCAAAATGGTTGACAAATCATATTTCTCAGGAAATAAGTTGTCATTTTTCTCCAGACCCTTTTCTATTTTTTTCTTGTGGAGTCACTTGGTACGTAGACCTTTACAACTTTCAGATAGCTGTGGACATCAAAAAAATCTGATTTTAAGAAAATATATTGTGTGTTGCTGCTGATTGCTGGTAATGTACTTACCATGTACACAATTACTGATGTATTTGTACTCACGCAGAAAGGAATTACAATGTATCCTAGCATTTATGAGTTTGAGATTTTGAGGCATTATCAAGCAAATAACAGTGCATAGGAGCACAGGAAGTGCAGAGAAATTATTTGAATGTTGCTGAGTTTAACAGAAGCCCATTTCATCATGCATTCGTGCATGGATGGGCCTCAGCCACTGAACTGTGTCAGATTGCACAACCGACATTAGGCCTCACAATTAATGGTTATGAAATCGCATTTTGGATTCACGATTTAATTTTTAAATAACTAACCTTTTACTTTTTTCCATGAGTTTTTAACATCTGTATAAAATGGGTTTTAAAGCGCTCACAAGCGCTGCAATGTTCTCCCTTCTTTTCATTGAAGCCTCTATGTCTACAGGTTTGTGGTGATGCGCAATGTGCCATAGGTGCCAACATTTTTTTATTTTTGGTACTGCAAATTTGTTTTGTTTTGTCATCATTACACTTTGTGAGAAAAAGTTGTGGTTGCCTGGCAGTGATATCAATTCTAAGCAAAAAATGTGATTCATATTTTTCCCCGATTCGTGCAGGCCTAACCGACATGCATTTTTAGTCAAGTACTAATTTATTGTTTATTTCTGTTTTCCAGAGCAAGAAGATTCCTTTGAGTTCATGATTGTGTCGTTAACGGGTCAGACGTGGAACTTCGAGGCATCGACATTTGAAGAGAGGGAACTGTGGGTCCAAGCAATTGAGAGCCAGATCTTTGCCAGCCTGCAGTCTTGCGAGAGCATAAAGAACAAGGTACAGTAGTTCATGAAAGAAAAGAAATATCAGAAGGTCTGAACAGGATTGGAGAAAATCATTTAATCACAGCATTGTCATCATCCTGCAATTCTTTTGCTTCATTTACATTCCTCTTTTCCCCCTCTTTTCAACATTTATTGCGGCCTCAACCTCCCCGGCCCCCTCACCCACTTCAACCTGTCACATGTGGGAAATTGTCAGACAGGTGCATCGCAGTGTGGGAGATCTCTTATTAGAACTGGCAGACATCGGAAATAAAACATGGCTTGTGTCAGCAGACTGGGGAGACACAGCCTCATTTTCATATTTTCTCTGCCTCAGTCTTTTCCAAAGACTTTGAAGAACCTGTAATCTGTAATTGTTTGCCTTCTCTTACTCTTGCAATGATTAGTTCCTGCTGACTTATTCTCTCCCTCATTTCTTAAAGTCTCGGCTAGGCAGCCAAAGTGATGCAATGGCCATTCAGTCCATACGTAACGTGAGGGGGAACAGCTTCTGTGTGGACTGTGATGCTCCCAGTGAGTATAATTCTTCACCACAACAGCTCATGTTTCATTGATAAGAGCCTTGTTGAGTAGGAAACAAATAGCTTCTGTATTTCCATATTTAATCAAATATGAGAAAAAGTTGTTAAACATTTGATTTTTAGTAGTTAAATAAGGTTTTTGCAAGTTATTGGTGATAAGACATTGAATTAATTGTTCAGTTAATCTCACTCTTTGACCTACAAGCACATTTATTTTCAAAATATTAAATTATAATATAATAATATAGTAAAAAATGGATCGGGATTGGATCCACCAGGCACCAATCATTCAGTCAGTTGTCAGGAAAGAAAATAAACATCTTGCACCTTGCTACTAACAAGCTAACGTTAGCTTGTCACCTCAAAATGGGCAAGTGTTGTTTTAACTGTAGCAACAGAATCCAAAATATGAGTGGGACGATGGGAATTATAGCTTTGGACTCCCAAAGAAGAGCACGAAAAAAGTTGCATGTGCTACAGCCTGCCAGCATCAGGCACAGTGGTTTGCACAGTAAAGCTTTTCAGCAACAGCAGCGTTCAAAGCCAGCACCGCGGCTACTACTAGAAATGCTAAAGATATTGCATTGTCCATAGTGCAGCCTGTGTACCTGCGAGCTAAAAGTCTAACATTTTAACCCTGAGGTTATACTGTATACTGTAAACCTAAAATAAAATGTGTATAGCATGAAGATTCCTGCTTTCCATCCCATAACTTATTTTTTGGAAGGTTAAAATGCAGAGTAATCCTGAAAAAAAAGTTTACTCCAAGAGCGTTTACAAAGATGAAAAAGTTTAAAAAAACTTCAGTTGAGATTGATTTATAAAGCTTCTCTTGTTACTTCTTTAACTCTATTGTTGTAATTATTTCTCGTCCTCCATCATTTAGACCCAGACTGGGCCAGTCTGAACCTGGGTGCCTTGATGTGCATTGAGTGCTCTGGGATCCACAGAAACTTGGGCACCCACCTGTCTCGTGTCCGCTCCCTGGACCTGGATGACTGGCCGGTGGAGCTCAGCATGGTGATGACAGCCATTGGTAACTCGATGGCCAACAGTGTGTGGGAAGGCGCTTTGGAGGGCTACACCAAGCCAGGGAGCGACAGCACCAGGTTAGCATCCTTCTACAAACAAAGGCGTTGCTTAATGATGCATAGAGAGATTATAGAATGAGAAAGCAGCACTGTATTCTGTCCATTACCTGCCGGTTATTAGCCACCCACATTTCAGCACAGGCAGTTCACAACACAAAATGCTCCATAAGAAGCACCAGGGGTCCATAAATGTCAGTCTGCTGAACCAAGAACACATTATTTTATGTTTGAGCATCAGTCCATCCTGTACACATTGATTATTTGAGTCAGTACTTTGTTGGCATCTCTATCCCTCTGTCTCTTTATTTTGGGATGTAACATCTAATATTTTCACCAGAGTATATGTTTTCTTGTATGTCTCTCCCTTTACTATATTGACTGGAAAATCATAATTCATGAAAGGAGTGTCTTGCTGGATAGTGTTTTGCACGCACCTGATAAATGACCTAAATAGCTCCAAATCTATCAAGTTTGTCACTTGACATATAAGTGTTACACGGGAAAAGATCTTTTAATCCAAACCACATGTGAAACCAGCCCAAGCCCTTTGTTCTTGCTCGATATCAGTGAGAATTTAATAGTAAGTAGGAATGTGGAATTTCTTAACCAGAGTTTTTTACTTTTGGAACTTAACAAGTAGCTTTCCATCTTTTGAATATGTATCCCTTAAATTATACTTTGCCACTCATCCTGTATGAGCCCTAACTCTGCCCTAACTTACCCCAATGACTATTAGCTCCCTCTCCTCTGAGGTACCCAGGATTGTTTATCTCTTGGTGACAGGTGAGACCTGGCGTCCCAGTCTGACTAATGACCTGCTGTGTGACTGTGCAGGTAATTAAGCACACCATTATGGCTAAACCCCACCCCAAGAGCAAGGCCCTTGGGCCCAAAACTGCCGTGTCACATATCCATCACACAGGGCCGGGTCATCACTCTGTCTGTCACAGCAAAAGTCTGTAGGGTCTCCCTGGTGGCATTAGACTGTTTTAACATCACAGCTTTGTAACTTTGTTACATGAAGTGATATACCAACAGAGAAATATAGCTGCTTTCTTTTTTATTACCACTGCTGCTACTTCTGGTGTTGCAGCTGTTATGGCTAAACAATAATATAATATAAATACAAATCTAAGGCTTTATTAAGGGCCATGTTGTGTTGCCCGCAAATTATTAGTTGAGGTATTATTGATACCACAAAGATTAAGATGTATTTGATATATTGGCACACACAGTAAACATGTAGTTTAGCAGTCTTCGCATGCCCTGTCATTTTTATTTGTTAGCAGGATACCTCAAAAACCTTTATTCCAAATGTTACTGAAACTTGTCAAAGGTTGGGCCACAGAACAAGTGACTGTTTTTTTTTATTTAGTGGATTGTGCAGCCTTGGTGGAGTGCTTTCTTATTGTTAAATTATAAATTTAAGCTTGTCCTGAAACATTTTGTGGATTAATAATCTAAAGCCTAATATTGGTAAAAACTGACCCATAATGACACTAATTTATATCCCTTCATACTAATGCATGGCCAGAGTTTGGAAGGGTTACTTTAAAATTGTATTCTGATACAATTACTAATAACTTACTTTGAATGTAGTCAGTAACTTATTCCAAGTATTACAATATTAAAGTGACCCAACTTGAGTACTTTGCGTTACTTTTGGATTACCTCAATGCTAAATATGGGCATAGCTTGCACTGTACTGTTGCTCTTTTCTGCTTTAAATACAAAATATTGGTGAAATTTCCTCCCAGCAAAACAATTATTTCACCAACATTATAAGCCAGTAAAATAAATTGCAAACTTTTAGCCATTGTTTCACTTGAGACCAAAATGGAGTTGTGTGAGACTCGTAACGTGTAAATTATTTTCATTTTTTAAAATGTAAACCTGTTTATAATCCCTGTTTTTACTAAATGTGTCAATAATCTGATTATGTCTTTTTTCTCTCTTTGTAATTTAATTGGAATACAGTTACCTTTCTTTTGTATCCTCCTAATTACGTAACGCCGTTCCATGTATTTCGTTTCTCTCCAAGTCTCTGCTCGGCTCTGGTTATGACAGGATCCATTTTATGGTTTAAACTTGTGGCACTACAGTACATAAGGCTCACTTAACTGTGAAACTGTGAGCAGTGTAGGTGAGTGCCTTACAATCCACTTTCCTGCCGTTTCAGTATGCACTTCAAAATCACTATTGGTCATACAGAAAGAATACTTTAAGAAACCATTTCATGCGCAGAAATAAATAAAGTTTCTGTTTCAGTTTGCGTTTTTTAAAGTTTTTTTCATTCCACCGGTAGTCTCAGGCCTTTTCCTCTTGAATCTATCCTGCGCTCTCCGGCCAGTTCAGAACTGAATTATGGCCTACAGTTATTTATTGAATGGTATCTGTGCTAAAGTGCTCCACTGTGGACTTGATGAAAGATTATTGATGTTGATTCCTCTCCCTACGACTGTCAGTCCTACGTCGCCTCAAGCTGGAGAGGTTCTTTATTGTAAAAAATCCGATCTTATCCCGCAGCAGCATCTCCATTAGTTTTCACTGTCAAACAATAAATCTCATTTGCAGCATAACTAATCTTTAGACAAAACACAGCAGTTGTAAATATTATATATGGCCACTGGTTATAGAGATGGTGATAATTGTGTTGCTCATAGAACATTGTACCCTTGTGGGTGAAACGCTGGTATCAAATTATATTTGCTTTATCATGAATGATGAATGAGAACCAACCTAATGGGATGTAGTTTTCTTATTTCTTTTCTTTCTTTTAACACCATAAATCCTGACCTGACTCTCCTTCTGCATATGGTCCTCTTAAGTTGAGTGTAGCACATATGAGAGGATTTTAATTGTGTCACATCGGTGACATGTAGCAGCTTTGTGATGGCACCCAGGCAGGCAGTGAGTGCATGGCTTCCGAGTCCCACTAAACATTAGTGACACCTAATCTAAACGATTCAGTAACTACCTGAATATCAACTCAGTGTCTGATTGAATGTCTCCTGCAAGACTAGTTTTACCCCTTTGCATTTCTGAGATTTAACTTAAAAGCATTCATCCACAAGATTGGTTTAGCTTATGATATTCTGGATCGAAAGAACACAATATATAGATTTGTCGTACGCAGATCCGCACAGCAACATTGGACTGATCACAGACATCATAATGGGAAGATGATCATAATGGGAGGAAGCATGCTTATATCCATGCACATGTGTCACTTGTTTTCATACCTTACAAGAATGCATGTTACCACTGTCCAATAGGACACCCTTCATAAAGTAGTAAATAACGGCTTTTTAGATCAGTTGAAAGCCATTAATAGAAGCACATTTTGGATTTAAAAAAAAATCTCTTTGGCTGGTGTCGATCCTCTATATTTAGTAGTAATAATGCAGTTCTAAATGTATTAATCCATCAATAAATGATCATTTGTTTACCACTTTCTAATAAGCCATCAAGCTTACAGTTTGATGGGCAATAAAGGTTTTTAATGACTATGTCTGCATTTGTAGGTGCTAATATTTTGTTAAAAATTGATTTTTCTGTATTTCCAGAAGTTAAAAACTCTGATTATTCAAACAGCCAAAGTATTTTTTTACGACCTGCTAACTCAAAAGTGGTTCTTATTCATGGCTTATAACTTATCTAAAAAAGAAATAATGATGTATTAACCATAACAAAGCCATTTGTTATAATGTATAACCATTTTATAAAGGATGCCTTATTAAAAAGCTGTACCTGGCTAGGCTAACGTTAAATCCATAATAATAAATGTGTGCGAGCCCTGCATTGTGGATGATCTCTGCAGTCAGCATATTGGAGGGGAGTTGTTCTTTTTAATTAGCACCTGGGAGTCGTTGTGTTTTGCACATCACCTCTAATTGCTTGGCATGTTCTTGATAGAAAACACCACAGACTATTTTGATGGATACTATGGGGGAGGTCCAACAGCTAACTTTATCCTTATCATCAACTGGCAGACACACTCACAGTAAAGCACACACACACATACACAGACACCAATTCTCATTTGGGGGAGATGTCCTGGAGCATGGACGGATGTGGACGGCTATCCCTCACTGACGCGCGCCTCTCACTGTCACCCTCTGTAGGCTCCGCGCCGCCCTTGGCCACAGGCAGGTAATAGCTCTGATGAGAGCCCTCCACTTTGTTTCAGAAATAATTTGCCACTCCTGCCGCCTGCAGGGGCTGCGTGGTAATAAAAATGAATCACACCGCTAACCTCTCCCAACCTGGCCCCGCTGCCTTTTTTAACCCCTTGTGCTCCGGCATTGGCATTTTTGCCCATCCTCCCAAGCTGTTTGTGGCGTTTACAACAACGGTGCTGTGGCCATTAGATTCCTGTGGTAGGATTTGTCCACAGTGGCCTCTGTCCTCCCATGTTTTTCCCCAAGACACAGTACAAAGCTTTGGGGCTACTCACAGGTTAGGAGTGCTGGAACGCCAACTCTCAAAAGAGCTTTTAGAATAGCTGGCCTTGCCAGGAGCCCTGATGGAGTAGAGTAATTAATTAAGACAAATGAATGACTGGGTCTTCCCATGTCCTCTCTCTCTCTCTCTCTCTCTCTCTCTCTCTCTCTCTCTCTCTCTCTCTAAATGAAACCCACAGGTCAGTAATTAGCCCTGTGTGGGAGAAGTGGTACCACAGTCACTAATTGCCCACATGCCATCGGGTTTCAGTGCCAGGTAGACGTAAAGGAAGGCCTGAGTCATTATGGCAAAGTGAACTTAACTGTGCAATTTAGTTTTAATCTTGTTAGCATTATAAACTCCTAGCAAAATGTAATTGTTTGATGTGAACGAGAAGTTGAAATATGTACGTACATGCAGCAGGCTGCATACATAAGCAGGGCATGTGTTTTCGTCCCCTCTGCTTTGTATGTGAGGCGAGGGTTCAGCAGGGGTTAACAGCATGAGCATTTAAGGGTGTTAGTCTTGCTGGCACAAAAACACAGCCACTCCATCATGAGGAGGCTGACAACCTCATTAATGTCACAATATATTCAACTCATCCCTATGCCTGCCTTCGGCACCCAGATGCTCTCCTGTTGGTCCTCTCTATTGAGCTCAACACAACAACCTTTTGAATTCTGGTCATCTGTTCCAACCACACTGTGGAAGCAAGAAAAGTGGCAGCTATTCCACTTGAAGAAATATTTGTCTTAATTCTTTTGCAGCTGTTCTTCTCAGAGCGGAGCATACCATGTCTACACTGTACGCTCAGGGCCATAGGGGGTATTATTTGGCACTTTTTCTACAGCGTTTCCTGTGTTGCTTCTTCATTTCTCGCCCTTAGCAACCTTTGATGCTTTGGGGCCCAGCTTTCTGTCCCTGTTGTGTCCGCTTTTTTTCATCTCTGTCGTTCCCCTCCAAGCCCCCTCTCTGTCTTTCTGCTGCTGTCCCTCTTCCTCACACCCTGTCTCTTCCCTCCCCTTGGTTTGTGGAAGTGAAGCTGCTGTCTGCATGGGAATCGGTCCCATACAAGTTGCCCACCCCCACTGTGAGGTCTGTTCAGGCTGGTCAAACCCCAAGACCCCCCTTCCAACACCACCACCACCATTTCTCCCCTTCACTGCGTCTATTTGATGTGTCCGCAGTGAATTTGGATCCTTGGGGAAGAGTAGGAGGAGCCCTAGAAGCTTTGATTGTTTAGGAGGAATCAGTATGTGTTTGAAAGATGGGCTAGTGGTGGGACGGACATCCTTTTCTTCCTGTGGACCAATACCTTTATTGCAGGCAGTCAGGTTGGTCATTCTGTAGCTACACCACCGCTGGCTCCACCCTCGCCGTCTCCGTTTCCCTTCCCTTTCTATAAATTCCTGTTTGCCTTTGTCTTTCAGGCTTGACTAATTATCCTTGTTTGTCCCTCTTTATTTGAATTCAGTCATGTGTTCTTGACTCTGTGGGCTGGGTTTAGGAGAATCATTCCGCCATTTGCCACTTAATTAAGTCAGGGTCAGAATCCATTGCTCAACGGAGAGCTGAAAGGACATAGCTCTAATAGAATTATAAAAGAGGCCTTTCTCTACTGTTAAGGCTGCCTTTATCTAGGTGGGCTCTGCATAGGCAAATTAAAGGGACACCAGCTCTGGACAGTAGCCCATTTAGACTCAGTGAGCATTTAGATGTTTGCCCAAGATTTCTTTCAGATTCAATCTAATGATAGAAAGTTAAACAATGATTATCCGCTTTGAGATAACTCTGAATGATGAAGGAAGTTTGTTGCGAAGCAAACACCGCTTGTTTTGAGTTGAAAGAGACACAGGCATTTTTATTAGGAACTTTAAGCTCCCCTCTGTCCCCTAAGCAACAGAGAAATTTAGAACAAGTATGTGCTCAAGTTAGGGTGGGGAAATGGGTGTCTGTTTGTGCCCATGTGTGTGTGTGTGTGTGTGTGTGTGTGTGTGTGTGTGTGTGTGTGTGTGTGTGTGTGTGTGTGTGTGTGTGTGTGTGTGTGTGTGTGTGTGTGTGTGTGTGTGTGTGTGTGTGTGTAAGAGTAACCATCAGTTCAATTTCCTACATATCCCCCCATGCTGTGAAAATTCTCCTCCTTTCCCTCTCCAACTCCCCTCCTACTCTGTCCTGGCACTTTGACATGCTAAATCTGCTGATTTTATTTTTCTTCTTCCTGCGGTGAGGAAGTGTCCTTTTCAAGGGTCTCAGTTTTCCCCTCTGACTGTCTAAACCCTACCTCTGTTTGGATTGTTTTTCTATTTCAAACAAAGGCAGAGGCAGGATTACCATTTCACTTCCTTTCACACTCTGTCTTTCAAGTGGCAGCAGTGTAGGAATTTCTTTAAAAACCACTGCGTGGCTGCTTTTGCTTTTATTTTTTTGGAAAAAGTAGACAGTGTAAAAAGAACTGTGGTTGAATTCAGAACTCAGCATCAGCAGTGAGTGAGGTCTTTTCCTGCAAGTCCTCAGGGCTTTTTTCATAGCGGAGGCTAACAAAGTGTCCTCAGGGCTCCTTTTGGAGATGTTGACGTCTTCTTAATGGCTCTCTTCAGCCTTTTTGTTTCACATCTTAGTGCTAACTTTCTGCCTCATTTAGCTCATATCAATTCACTGGGCTCTACAGATTCAGCATCTCATTCATGGTCTAGCTTTTTGAAACAAACTGTTTTAAAACATGCTTAGATTTTTGTAAAAGGTTGTAGATTTTTGCCTTGAGGATTACAGTTAGTCATAGAGTTTTTAGACATACTTTATCCTCTTTGGCAGTAAAAAAATAAAAATAAAGCACTTGTTTTCAAAGTGTCCACCGGAAATAAGAGGGGAGGGCAGGACGGCCCCTTCCTGTTCTGAGCAGTCTGCCTGTTCTAAGGCCAATTGATTTGCTAACAGGCTTGTCCACACATAATGACTGAGTAGGAATTGATGGAGGTATTACACCATAAAACTCTGAGCCACTGCAATTGCCGGCCATTAGGGCTGTATTGTTGCTCATATAATACCCTCACCCTTTAGAAAAGATCTTCTTTTGGTTTAGTGGGGTAAAGGACTTTCTCCTACACATTTTCCTCACAAAAATGCACCCATATGCTTATAAACGCAATAGCTTTAAAATTGTTTTAAGATGTAGGTTAAGTTGCTTTATGAGCTTCCGGTGGCGTTTTGCAGTTAATCAATCTGTGCTGGGGCGCTGATAAAGAGCTGCACCTCTTCCATCACATCCTTAACTCTTGTAGTTAGGTGCTGGAGCCAGGCTCCTCAGTGCAAGACAGACTGCTTTGTGAAGTGGGCCTGGCAGCTGACATATGAGTCTGAAAATGGTTGCTGTCTCTGGTAAGTTGGCAGCCTTGACACCTTGCTGCTAAGGCCGTAATAAAGGAGAGTGACTAATGTGGAACTGGTTACTATTGTTAAAACTGCTGCTGTAATCTAAAATGATCTATTTGGGGATAAACTCAAGGTTAGTTCACACAAATGACAAAAGAACATGTTTTCTCTTTTATCTCTTTTATATTTTTAATGGTTCTGTCTGACATTATCCTAAATCCCCTTTTCAGTCAGAGCTATATATTCATTAGAAAGTATTTTCAAAGAGGTCTATGGGTTATGTAAAGTAACTACGACATTGTCGTATGTTGCTGTTCAATATGTTCAGTCAGAATATGTTGTATGGATGGCAATATTCTATATTTTTACTTATTGTCAACAAATTCCATGAAAGTACCAGAACTAATAACGATTTATAGTAATAGTATTGTTTGTTTAGTCAAACCCTGATACAGTTTTTACTCTGTGCCATAGACTTTCATTGTTGTTTAATAACACATCAGTGAGCCTTATTGCACTGTTGTTTATTTCAAGTCAATCCCACAACCATCCTGCTGCTGTATATACACCAGAGAACCAAGTGTGTATTGTTCTGCAGCTAAAAATAGTCCCCAACAAATGCACTATTTACTCCAGTTTGAGTACATTTGGTTAAAACTACAGTGCCCTGCTACTTAATGAGCCTTTTTTTTAATTAAATTATTTATGTGTGGGCTGTTTTTGAGGATTTAAGTTTTCAGTCAATATGAGCCACAGACAGGGTGGAAAGTATTGAGAGGACTAGAACATATGGGATATATGGGATTTGTTTGATAAGAAAAGAATATAGAATAACATCAGCGTAATCCTTTTTATTTTACAAACCTCTTAGCACCACAGACAAAATTCCATTGATCTCCATTGCATCAAGGTGGAAACAGAAATCTTAAGGATAAATAGCTCATATAAAAACAAATCCTTCTGATTAAATACTTCCTTTGTTAATTGAGTGAACCCAATGCTTTAATAAATTATATAAATACGTCATTTAATGTATGGATGTGATGTTTCGCTGCTCATTTATAAGGTTGATTTTGGTAATGAAGTTGTACTGTTGTAGTTTGTCACTGGGATTATGATGAAATGGAAGTGAAGTGAATTAGATTGTCAGCTTGTACTTGCTGCTAAACCTCGGCCGTTGATAGAGAGTCCCATGAGAGCCTTGTCACTCTAGCCAGCGTCGCCGCTTTAACTTATCCTCACAAACCTTCTCCATTCTGTCACTCACCCACAAATCCAAACAACGGCCTCTTTCTGCTCCCCTTATCACACCGGCTGACAGGGTCACAGGGTTAGTGCCACACTGGGCATGCTCAGTCATTCACATATTGATATTGATTTTTTTTTTTCTTTCTTATTTGGACAGTTTGTATGTGGGCAGAGAATGAAACGGGGGGTCAAGATGGAGAGCAATAGATAGAATTCTGCCTGGCAATAGAAGATCGAGCCTTCCCTCAGCCTCTATTCTCTGCTGCAGGCTGAAGGGAAGAAGCCCCACATCCCACCGTCCCTCTCTGGCTGCCATTCAGCCCCATCGATCTGACTCAGGGCCCAGCCACCCCAAGGGAGACCTGGGCTCGAGACACTCTGCCTCTTTTGTGGAGGGGATCCACCAGTTCAGACTGACAGCCGACAGCGCTGATAAAAATATGTCCCCCCTCCTTCCTATATTGTCAGCAGCAGACATGCTGTTCAAGATGTGTAACCTTTAGAAAGCTGACCAGGCTCTCACCGTCTTGCTGTCGACCTTAATCACTAAAAAGTGGAATATTGCCTAAAGCGTCGCAGCCTTTGGCATTCTCTCATCTCTTCAGCCGATCTTGCTGTATTATTTCCCACTGTGATAGTGGAGGCTAGTGGCTTTCATGTGCTCTAATAATTTAGAAACAGCATTTTAGTGAGTATCTTAGACCAATTACTGTAACACCTCCCCTGTGTGTCTACACACCTTTTTCACATGGCTTTGTCTTGAAACCACTGCCCTAAAATTATAAGATATACTGTATGTTGAGAGGTATTTAACTTAGGTGCTAAATTGTATATGTTCAGCATGTTTCACCCAGCCTGACTTGTAGCGTCCCTGTCATTTCCTTCTCTGCAGAGAGGAGAAGGAGCGCTGGATCCGAGCCAAGTATGAGCAGAAGCTGTTCCTTGTGGGACTGCCACAGTCGGACGTGCCCCTGGGGCAGCAGCTGCTTCGGGCAGTGGTGGAGGATGACCTGAGGTTGGTGGTGGTGCTACTGGCCCACGGCACCAAGGAGGAGGTTAACGAGACCTACGGGGACGGAGACGGACGTACTGCTCTGCACCTCTCCTGCGCAATGGCCAATGTGGTCATCACACAGCTGCTCATCTGGGTGAGTTGGCACACCCAGCTTTGAGGGGAACGGTCAGAGGTGGATGAACATTGATATTGTAGGCATTTAGTGTCTGGGCAAATGATTAAGGAGTTTAAGTGTGAAAAGAAGGACTTCATAACAACCAGCAAACCCCCAGATGTGCCAGTTTCTTATTACAAGTCTGTTCTACAGACACTAAGTGTCTAAAACCTTTTTTTTTTTTAATTACCTTGATCTTTATTTTTCATAGTTAGCATAGCTTTATTTTCTATAAGTTTTATTTAAAAGAAGCATTTCCTTCATGGAAATTACTCTGAAAATCAGTAACTACTTCATGTAACTAAACTCTAACTAAAGTAACTGTCGGTTCGGTTAGTATTAGATTGCATACTTCTGTCGAAGAAACACCCTAGTGCTGAGAATCTACAGACCCATAAAAGAAAGTGTTACCATTTATTTCACAACATAATGGTTTAAATGCTGTTTTAAAGCCCTCTATACACTTCTGGGTATAAATAAGAAACACTGAATCATCTATTATTTTTTTGGTCCAGAAAGTTGTCCATTTGAAGAAGCGATACCTTTATTATTCCCCAAGGGGAAATTACATTTTACATTCTGTATTTGTTTTAAACATATTAACACACAGGCCCGAAATACACACACATGCACAAACAGGACCTATACATGCACTAATTAAGAGAGATGTCAGAGTGAGTGGGCTGCCCATTAAAGGCACCTCAAGCAGTTTGTGGTTTGGTGCCTTGCTCAAGGGCACAATGGCTTAATTCCCAGACAAAACACAGTTAACTCAATAGTAACTACTACTATTGAAAAAATGTTGTGTAGCTAGTATTGTTTTAAATCGCAAAAAAAGTAAAAGATTCTAGTTAGGATTCAATAGACCCAAGATTGTCCAAGATATGTCATTATTTGTAAATGAGGAATGGACAAGATATCTCCATATAACATACTGCAGCATTGTGGGTTTGAATATTTCACCAAACACCAGTCATTATATACTTCTACTATAACTGAATTGTTTGATGAAGCAGATACAGAATATACTGTAAATCTTAAATTGTCATACAATGTTATACAACTTCAGTGACACTGCAAGAAAAAGGTCAAGGGTTTAAGAAGTTCTTGGGGCAAACAACTTTAAAAATGTGTCTGCTTGTAGAAAGTTAAGAGAAAAATTGAGGAATGAAATGGGCAAAAACTCAAATGAGCTTCTGAAAAGAAATTGTTCAAATGCAGAGTGCTTGCATTGCATGTGTTTTTTTTTGTTTTTTTAAATCCCATGGTCATGCTGTTTGTAAAACCCTCTTTGCAATAAATATTGACAATCTGCCTTTCGTACCCTTCATTTTCTCCCACAGTACGGTGTGGACGTGAAGAGTCGGGATGCTCGTGGCCAGACCACGCTGTCCTACGCCCGGCGAGCCGGCAGCCAGGAGTGCGCGGACATCTTACTTCAGCACGGTTGCCCCAACGACACAAGCAGCCTGACATCAGTGCCCACTCCCAACATGAGCCGCCGCAACCCCAATCCCAACATCAACAACAATAACGCGCAGTGTGAGCTCAACCGCAGCATCAGCATCATGTAGGAGCCAGTGAGCAGCCGCAGACACACGAACAACCCCAAACCCACTCGTCTCTTTCCAGTACTTTCTCCTCTGTTTCACACTGTGTAACCCAGAAATAGTACCAATGGAGAGATAACAGTACCGATGGACGCATTGTTTAGATTCCACTATGCCGTAGGAAGTGGGTGTTTGGGGTTCGGACATTGTACATGTTTTGTTTTATATTATTATTATTATTTTTTAAAATTTGTTCATTCAATCTTGGTCTAAAATGATCACGATCAGCTTTAAACTTTTTGTTTTTTTAAGCGCCAACCAAACAAATGACTTACTTTGGCATTCATACCTTCCATACGAAAAGCATTTCCTTAATGCTTGAACATTTCCTTTTATGTCTTCCCCTTCTGCGACGTGAACTGATTTTATAATGAGCTTGAAATGAGAAACTTCCTTCAAATCTTCAAGCCTAGGCATAATAACATAAAACTGTGAGGAATAGTTTTACAAAACACTGATATGGGAAAGAACCAAAATCTTTCATAATCTCAGTAGCTGTTAGAGCTTTAGTAATGATGCATGTCTTCAACACAGCTATCAAACTCTTGACATACTATTCATAATACAAAGGCAAATCAATTATAGTTTAAGAGTCCAAATGATTTAGATACTTAATTCACAGGAAAATGAGTTTGAATCATCATAAAGGAGTTGATTGCAGAATTCCTATCCGGTGAAAGTGAGTCATTTCCTTCACCACCCTTATCGCGATCCTCCAGTAAAAGTGTCCGCGACTGTAAAGGAATTAAGGGGAATAATGTTTCATGACCATCAAGCCACATGGCTTTGTAAGCGTGCCTCTTCAGACTTCATTCAAATTCAAAGGTTTGATTGAAGCAGTGAAATCGTACCATTAATGATGTCTTTGTTGGAGTAATTTTCCGATTGACTCACTTGTATTGAAGTTAGAGACTGGAATATCCATTCACCTCCTGTGGCCAAAGGCTGTAGAATCGGTACTCTAGGGAGCATTTCCTCCAATGCTGCGAAATACATACATGGTACTGTGTGTGAGTGCGTCCGTACAAAACTGTACAACACGTGTCTGCTAACGTCTGTGACTTTGTGCAGCAGAGAGCAACTGGGAATTTCTGTTCATAAACATTGGCAAAAGGACACCAGAGAGCAGATACCTGTAGTGAAGATTTGGGAACATAACTGTGTTAATGTACAGATGTCTGTAAAAAGTAGTTCTTGTTCATTCACTCTATTCCTTATAAGAACAGTTTGAATTTCAAAAAAACAAACAAAAACAACCCTTTCCTTTTCCTGAAACCTGTGTGTCAGCCTAAAAGCAAAGGATTAACGAAATACAATCTAGACTGAAGTGAGACATTTAGGAATTAGAATGAGCAAGGTTTGCAGAGGGATGTATAATTAGTTTGGCCTTCTTTGCATTAACACAAATGTACAGTATTCCACTGACATGATAAACCAATTCATTTATAGCAAAGAAAGAAATTAATTCAGGTGGAGTTGGCACAATGTCTGCAGCGTATTTTCCTTATTATTCAACTGCCATTTTTAAGGTTTTGAACCGTCTTGATTTTATGGGTTTACTAAGGCAGAATATATGTTTACAGAGTAAGTTATTAACTTTTTGTAACTTATCATTAGGATTCTGTTTGTCTTTCCAGTCGTTACAGTATTCCTTTTCAGACAACATGGTGAATAAATATGTGGTCAAACAAGGATGTTTGTAAATCACAGAGAGAGCGATAATGTAAAGGAACTGTTTGACTGTTTTGGAAATGCGCTTATTTGTTTTCTTCAGCATAAGATTGAGACCACTTTCAGGTCTGTATGTTAACGTACGGAGCTGGAGGTGATTAGCCTAGCCAAGCTAACTAACCGTGGCTTGCTTCTCCCAGTCTTTATGTTAGCTAAGGTACACTAACCTAAGCGCCTCCTGGCTCTAGTTCCATATTAACGCACAGGCATGAAAGTGGTATTGATCTTCTTATCTAACTCTCAGCAAGAAAGCAAATAAGCCTAAAATGTCCAACTCTTTCTTCAAGGCATCCCAAAAACGGCCACAAAATCAACCAGATACCTTCAAATTTACTTGTACTGCATACATCCAGTGGTACTGGCCTTATTTCTGATTTCTACTTGACCAATTTAGAGTACATTTCAGTGTCCGAGAGGATTATTGACAGGAGTTTAATGTGAATATTGATTACCTGAACTGTAGATGATGAAAAAACACTAGAAACCTGCCTGTTTGTACCTGAAGTGTACATATTGGCGTAATGCTTTTATCTGAAGACAAGCTCCACCTAGAGAAACAAACTAACCTGGGTTTAGGTCAACGGTCCCTTTTTGACCCATGAACCATATTTTGATATGTTGTTTTTGTTGTTGTTTCTCTTTAGGCATATTTTTAAGGTACTTTGGTTTGGTATCAACATTAACCGACCATCTTTGGTACTTGTGTATAATGATGTACATTTGACATATTTATAATGCAGTTTGTATATATCTTTCTTTTTTGTTGTTGTTCAAGTTCATTTTGTAATTCCTTTTACGTTCAGAACGTGAAACAAAGCAAACGCTAAAGAGTAACTTGTTGTATGCTTGGATGCTCAGCTGACTGTTGACCTATTAATAAACACTCAAATAAAACGATGTAGCCTTCCCTGCATGTAGGGAAATCAGCACATTTGTCTAGTGTATGTGTTCATCCATCACGCTCCTGCCGCTTCTGTGCATGACCTGCTGACGAGGTGAGACCCTTTCAAATTAAAAGTCTCACTATCACTTCAACACGTACTGCCATTTCATGTTTTTCCTTTTGCATGTCCCTTCATCAAACTTCTTGGAGAAATTCAATGTCACTGGAACAGTCCGTTTAATGTGTCCAAGAAAACTCATCCAAGCCTGTTTTTAGGTAAGTAAAGCAACCTCTCTCCACTTCCTGATTGTGGGACCCCCAACAGTTGGCTGAAAGAGGATTAAGATAAAGAGCCGGGCTTAGTGTCAGGCAGCACAACACCGTGGGGAAAAGTGAAAGGTCTAAGTGTTCATAGGAGTCAAGCCCTCACTAATCCACTTCTTATTTCCTGCTAATCTTGTCTCAGCATATCTTCATCCCCTTCCTCTCTCTGTTGGCCGGCTTTGTCTGAGCTTTATCACCTGGTTTCTCTTTAGTGTCTCCTCTTCCTCCCGCCGCGCTGGCTTGACATGGAGCCACAATGATCCGAGTCACGCTTAAAGGCCCTGACATTTTTTTTTTTTTATCTGCTTCCTTTCTAGTACTAATGGGGTCCTGCATGACAATAAGAAGTTTTGGTTATTTCCCATGAAAGATTTCTGTGTTTATCTTTCTCTGTGCCACTGGTTCACCACTGGTTCGAAGTGGGTGTGGCTCATTTAGAAAAAGGCATATGTGGGTGCCTGTGTAGCTCACCTGGTACGGAGGCTCAGTCCTCAATGCAGCGGGCCCCGGTTTGACTCTGACCTGTTAATATGAAAATATTTATTATAAAAGCATAAGATTTGAAGTCTTCAGGGACTTAAAATGTCAACAGGCCTTGCTTAAACAAACCTGAACTGAATCATATTCACTCCAGATCTCTTGAGAAATATCACCGAAGGAATGTGTCCTGTAATTTATTACTGTGCCTCACGCCTTGGCAGACCCCAGCCACTTGTGTTTGTTGTGGTGAGACTGGAGCGCTTGTGTGCACTGCTGTGTGTTTTGATATTTCATCAGGGCCTGCTAAACAGTGAGGAGGGCTCTCTGCCGCCCACCTCTTCTCAGACAAATTGCCTTCTAAGATTGCAGAGGTGGGTCTGAGGCTGATGGATGAGTACACAAAGACCTGACAAGACCATATTTGCAAACATTAAATCCCTATTTCCATAACATGTAGGGGCTGCTTGGCCATGGGCCATTTTAACAGCCTGTTTAGCAAGCAGTCGGTGATGTGCCGGTCATAACACTAATGTTGCTTTAAGGTGGCGTTAGTGTCAACCTGTCTTGATTTGGACAGGTTACTGTTTCTCCATGTTTTCTGCTTCACCCTTTCCTCCTCTTAAACCAATAATTATATCCACTCTGCTTCTTCCATCTGATCATCTCTCCTCTCCTGAATCCCCCCCCAAGACCTGACCATCCATTTATCAATTTCAGCTCCATCATGTCTGAGCAGTACATCCATGTTGCACTCTGCTCCTTTCTGACTGCCCCAAACTCATGTCTTCATTTCCATATCCTTGAACCTCTCACTAATCAGCAGATTTCAGCACATCCCTGCCGGTCTTTCACTCTCCTGCTGCCAAACCGGCCCTTGCTATCTTCCTCTTCATCCTCCGCCTCTTTCTCTCTATCTCTCCTTTGTCTTACATAAACACTCTGTTCCCATACCTCTCTCCCATTCTCCCCTTTTCTCCTCTCTCTTTCTCTTCCCTTCCCCGTTGGCTTTTGCCTGCATTTCTCTGTTAATTTGCCTGAGAATGCATTAGCTGTAATGAAGGCTGAGGGCCGAGGGAATCCTCCAGGGTTCCATTAATCATCCCCCCTCAGACAGGCAACCTTGATTACAAGTGGCAAGAAATTCATTAGAGCTGGGCCTCTGACAACTCTTATCTCCGCCACTAGATCTGACTCATTAGGCAGCCAAATTAAAGCTATGATGGCCCTGATGAAACTCATCGCTTGTTTATCTTGTGCGATTTGATGCATCTGCCCATACATCACTGTAGCCACCGCCGTCCGGACCCTCCCAAGAAGTCGGGCCTGCAGTCAGCGCTGAGCAGCCTGCTTTCACACAAGCAGCAAGTAATGTGGTCCCCCCCCCCCCTCTATCTCTATCTCTCTCTTTCTGTCTCTCGCTCTCTCTCTCAGGTGGGAATGTGGAGGTGGTGTAATGTCTTTGCTAAAGAGAACTTCTTCTGATATTTCAATTTGTGATTCAAGTAGCAGATTGGCAAAATGATACAGATATTGTCTTGAGACTGAGGTGTTCACTTAAAGTGTATATTTAATGGAAGAGAGATTATTAAAATGTATAAAGGATTAACACATACACAAGTACACAAAAACTATTATAGCCAAATAAAGGGACCTGACAATAATTGTGTACTATTTTGAATTAGCAAATCCTGAAAAAGATGTCACCTTTTTATAGTTAATACATTTTCTATCTTTGGAATAAATCTGGGATGAAATTGTCCCGCTCGCAGGATAACAACAACCACCATGACCTTAGCTTCTGAGCTGTATCATGGCTCCTCATCGTCAACCCCAACGTGCAGCTCACGGGGACCAAAATAGCCGTTGCACTCTGGCACAATGTCGTGGAATTGACCGTCTATATTAGTCAGCTCTTGGACCATAATAAAACTTCCACTGCTCCTTCACACGACCATCACTCCTTGAATCCCCATCCAAGTGTCACAGTCTTGATGTATGAGGTGGACAGTGAAATAAAGTTTACTACCCATGGGTGCCCAGGTCATCAAATGTCTGTTTATACACTGAGCTCAAAATAAAATGTCAGTGTGTGCATCCATGAGAGGCTTGAGGGAAATGAAATGTAAAATAATGATGGTGCATTCAAGGAGATTATGTAGAACATTGTCACCCAAACCCTCCATAATAAAATACTAATTAAGAAGATTAATACTTGATGAAATATTTATACTAATAAAACAATTGATGAATCTCACCCTATCATCGTACTTTAACAAGTGCTGTGCTGCAGTAGCTTAAACATGGCTTGAGGCCTAAGTCTATTTTGGAAACAGGAAAACCAATCACTTTCTCTCATCTGAGGTGAAGTGAAATTATTCCAACATGAGACTTGTCTGGAAACAGTTCAGAGAAGCCATGTAAACCCCACAACCATGCATATGAAAGATGGCATTAAACATCAAGCCCTATTTCCCCTTTCCTGTAATTGGATAGCAATGTGGCCAGACATTATTTTAGTTGCAGATTATTTTAATATTGCTGCTCTGTGATCTTACATTGCCATGTAAGTTTCCATGTTTGGTCTGAGTGAGCAAGCATTTGTCACTGTAGCAATCCTTGCAGATGACTTCTGTTAGTGTACATAGTTATGCAGCTATCATTTTTATTTATTAGCTATAGCCTTTTATATTTACAAGAAAGCATTCATTAATTAAGTCGTTTTTAGAAGTCCTACGTTGTCTTTTCTATAATCATGTATCAACTCTCATGAAATGTTCTGCCACTGGGGCATTCAAACTTATACTGAATTATCTACAGATGTCAGTATTTATTAACGTAGATATCAAATGAAATCTCTAGAAATTATTTCCATGGAGAATATTACACGTTTTTTTAAGAAAAATATTGTATCAATTATGTGATATGCCAGGAACAACAAGCGGATTTTACAATTGTATTGGAAGCCTCTAAACGCGTCTTATTAAATGAGGTCTGGTTAGGATTTATATATTTTTTTGCAGGGTCCATTTTTGTTATTTTACCAACACAAACTGTTTAGCTATCAGATTAGTAATGGCTGCTGTCGGTTTGGTTGTCTGTCTGTTGTAACTGATAGAAAAGTTCATTACAGTGTGTTGAATATTCTCAGTCTAAAGGAGGCTCCATCAACATGGCCTCCTAAAGAGAAATCAATCACTGCTGCTGTTTAAAAAAAGACCCATCTAACCTTTCAGGTCTTGATTTTTTCTGGGGGAAAATCATTTGTAACATCCAGAGATTAAAACTAACACGTGTGTAAAGGACGCTGCGATGTCGCGTCACTGAAAATGTTCCATTGTTAGGGTACTTTTTAGTTGCAACGCTGGAACTCTTTAAATGTTAAAGATAAACATTATATCATCTAAAATAATGTGTGTAGGGTTTTATTAGGCTAAATAAAATATACAATAAAATCAAAATACCCGCCTGACTGCAGTTTGCACTAAAACATAAATCGCTGTTTAAACAGTGTTGGCCACATTTTTTTTTCATTTATGCAGGATAAGATAATTTCGAAATTTTCCAGAACCATAAAACACATATTTACTCTACCCTCTAAACAATAATAATTCAATCTGGATCCCAACTTTCGTATAAAGCGATTTATTAGGTCAATATACTTTACAGTTGTCTCGTTTGGTCAATATTTCCTTCACATCTTTTCTTTTTTTCTCTCTCCACAAATAGCTGTCAAAGGTAGTTCCTACAGTTGCCAAACAAAATGTAAAACGTCTTACATGCAAATGTGGTCAACAAATTGTACGAAACACAAAACTGTAATCCAGCTTCACCAAATGAAGACATGCACATAACCAACAGAACATTTTGGCCCTATATAAATACTTAAAAAAATCTTTACAGTCTCATCTCATAGTGCCCATTTGTACCAATTTTTACCCATTTATATTTACATATTCACAGAGCAAATAAATAAAAATGACAGCATATTGTCAAATAATTGATTTGTCTGCTCAGTCTCACCTCTCAGACAACATAATCGTTTCCTCCTTTTTGTGCTTCATGCGTTCAACGAATCGGTGGAACATAGAGTCAATGTAAGTGTTATTTATTATTATTTTATAATTATTAATATTTTTGATTTTCATGTGAGTTCATGGCCTGGTCCCTTGTTCTATTTGTTGATGCTGACTCCTCACCGCAAACCTGTTAACGTGCACGGGGATGGGGACCACAATTTTGGGATTTCTCACCGGTTCTCCTGACCGGTTGTTAACATTGCCGGCTTTGATCCGTTTCCACTTGGCCCTGCGGTTCTGAAACCAAATCTTCACCTGCACCTCGCTCAGTTTAAGTGCATGTGCAATCTGAGAGCGTTCAGTCAGAGAAAGGTACTTTTTACAGTGAAACTCCTTTTCAAGTTCGAGCAGCTGTTCGCTAGTGAAAGCTGTTCGTCTCCTGCGGCTCTTCCCCGCTGTGCTGCCGGTCGGCAGCGCCTCCTGCGAGCCGGTTTTTAGTTTGCTCTTCTGGGACAGGGAGTTGTTCCCATCCGAGAAACTTTCGTTCTCGCTGTCTGCGGAGCTGTCCTCTCTGTCACTGCACACGGTGTCTGCTGATTTTAGGTCCAGCTTCTCGTCGTCTGAGCTGTACAGTTTGGTCTCACCTAAAACGTGAAGAAGGAGAAGAAAAAAAAAAAAGAACAAACACATTCACGTCAAGTTACTCTTTCATGAGCCTGCGAGCCAAAAGCGACGATTACGCAATGTCTCCCGACGTTAGACTTCAATCATTGTGTTTTTAGTACGTAGAGAAAATATCTACGAACCAAATGTGTTTTTTTTTACAAGTAGCAACATTAACTGAACTCATGTTGGTCGTCACACAGCCGTCCTGCGTGTAAACACTGAGCTGTTCTGTAGGCTACAAGTTTTTACTGCAACTGTTTCCTGCAACTCAGCCAGGTTTAATTTCTTCTCCCTACAAAATAATTCTACTGAAAGTTTATTTAACTGTGATTAAGTATGCCCTACAGTTCGCTATTGTAATAATACTACGAACAATTCAGAAATAATTTCAATAAAACACACACACATACACATACATTTTATCCCAACTGTCACCAGGTTGCATCCCCATGAATTTGGGCTCCAATAAACATTGCATCATTAATAAAATCCTGCATTAATAATATCCTGCAACGATGACCAAACTCGTGTAATAAGGGTTTTCCTTTACACTTTAATTTAACTGCGTTTCTGAGACCAAACACTTTCACCATGGGCCAACAATCCCTACTTTAACGCAATGTTTACGCACATTGGTGACTTTTTACGCAGCGTCCAAGAGGTTTAGATTTGACCAAATACAATCAATAATTAATGAGGCCGAGCTCACCTGATATTGTTTGAAAAGTTTCTGAGAAGTTGAGCAGCTCGGAGCCCTTGTCCCGGCTGTGCAGCTCGTCAGAGTGAGGACTTTCCTGCCTTCTCGCTGCGGGATCTGCGGCGCTTAAACGGGGACCTGGCAGCTCTTGTGGTGGGTAGAAACTGTCCGGAGGATCCGAGAAACTTGGCATCGTTGTGGTGAGCGCCACCATGGATGGCACTCCCTGTCCCAAACTGGCACAGAACGTGTTGGTGAGCCGTCCCGCAAAAGAAGCCAAAGGCGCGAGTGGAGGTATACCAGACGATAAAGGCGAGTGGGATAAAGCTTGTGGAATAACCAAAGGTCTGTACGGCATGAACATAGGATAGCCCGTGTAGAGCAGGTGTCCGGGTCTGGGCTGAGGAGTCCCTATCAGGGAATCTATAGAAAACGCCGTCCCTTGGCCGCCTGGTCTCTGCATTTTGCAGGCAAACACTTTGATTTGGTGGAAACTTAAAAGCAGGTGTCCTTTCCTCGGCGACGCGCAAAACTTTCAGTGCAAAGACAAAGTGAATTGAAAGTAGATCCGCTGCCGTACTGTCATCCCTGGGAGTGGACTGCTTCTCCGGATCTCTGCACTCTATATGTGTCAGTCAGTCGGGCGCTTTGTTGTGTGCCCCACCGCTACCTTTTCCCTCTTATTTGTCACACACTGAGACATAAACACACGCTCTCTCTATCTATCTACCTCTCCCCTCCTACCCTGCAACTCCTCCCCCGCCCCTCTCCCTTGCACCGTGTGCGCGCGGAGAGAGAGAGCGAGCGCATTGGTTATCATCTGCAAAACAAGAGGAATGAAAAGGGGGTGTTTCCCTGGGGGCTCATCCATCTTCCTCAAATTACGCTTCATTTCCTTATTCAGCCCCTGACTTTTTGGCCGCCTTGAGAGGCGGTAGTTTCCCAGTGTGGAGACCAAGTAGACGGGTCGCACCCCCCCAGCCCTCCTCCTCTTTTGCCAGGTTCACAATTGACTGCAAAACGGTGTGAGAGACTGTTCCAGCCCTTCCCCTTCTATAATCGTTGACCACACCAACCCAATCAGCTATTATTAATTTTGATTGATGATAAGTAATTACTCTGGATTCAAGGGACAGCGTAAAACAACGGTGGCTTTTGTTGAAATATTGGGGCCGATGGGCATCAGAGTCAGGAGGGAGGAGAGGCAGATGTTTCTCCGCTCTCTGTCCTATTCTCCGCGGCTAAAAACAATGCGGTTGGCTTCAGAAAAAAGAAGTGCTGCAACAATTGCTCCCTGGAGAGAGATACTCTGCGCGAAATTAGATTCAGATAAAAGACTTTTATGCGAGGTCAACTGCACTGTGGACACGGACAGATATAGGCCTAGCCCAGTGGCCAAAGTCAAATCTGACGGATGCCACTTAGTTTGAACTCGGGGGAATTTATATAAAAAGCTTTGAATTTTAAACTTTAACGTCTATAACCGACCATCTGTCAACTAAATCATTCCTGAAGTTTTTATTATTTTTCTATTTTTTTTTTTAATAAATGAAAAAATCAGACACGTTGCTTTGCACGTTGGGAGTTGTAATTCATTCCTGATCAAAAATGCATGTGGAGAAAAAAATAAATCACTTTTCCTTAAGCACTGGTTTAATCGCAGATCATTTCAGCTTTTAAATGGCAATGGGAACTGATGATGATTAGCCCTATTGAGTCCTGGGTGCCCGGGCTCTCCAACTGGTCGTCTGATTGCACGAGGACATAAACATATCAGCAGCGACTCTGATTAGCAGTGGAGGGCCAGACCAGGCTAATTCTTATAATTGCAAGTGACTTCAGCAGCACCTCTCTTTGATCCATTGAAACAATTTCCTGAGATCATCTCCCTATATTTTTCAGAGGAACTCTGATACATCTCCTCTTTACACATTTTTATTAACGATGTTTTTGGTCACATTTTTAGTGACCACCTCAAATTTATATTCATGTGTATTCTTTTTTTTTTTGTGTGTTTTTGTATATAAAAATGTGCAAAGTAAGCCTAATACAAATTTCCCCCTATTACCCGTTAAAACAAAATAGTCTATATATTTTAATTTAAAAGTCACTGCTTTTTTCTTCATACAATGTAAATTGATGAAATTAACTCTGCAGATGTGACTATAATGAAAAGCAGCAAATGACTGATGTGAGCGACTTTGAGGCAACTTCCTCGGCTCTTTAGACGTTTGTTTTTGTTATTAATATCTGAATCATGTGACCAGTTAACTTTATCAGAATCTCTTGTTAAAAGCGCAAATTACAATCGGTATTCAACACAAGTTAATGTAGGTTCAGCTAGGTTTTTTTGTTTTTAATTTGGAACTCATTTTAGTTTCAAAACAAGGCTTAAACTGATTTTTAAAATGTATTTAGTCATCGACATGGAAAAACGACACTAAGCAGAGAGAAGAAAGAGACAATGTAAGACAAAAGGAACAACGGTAAAAAAAAAAAGACTAGATAACATGGCCATGGTGAAATCTTTTATTTTACATCGTTTATTTTTTATATAAAACGCCTAATTACATACTGGTGAGAATACCTATTGATGTAAATATTTTAAGGCAATCCTTAATGCACAACACACCATCACTATGCACTTTAACATAAAACTACCATGATAAGTATTATGTATAAAAATACAAGCATCTGAAAATACTATTACTTGCAGAAGTAGGATACAAAAGTGTTCACTTCATACATTTAAAACAAATATAAACATGTCTCCATGTATTTGATCACCTCTAGTCTATAGCTCCCTCTTGTGGTGCCCTATCAAACGTGTAACTGGAATAAAAGTGACAGCAAGCAGCTGCTTCTTCCTCCTGAAATGTGTGGCAAAAAATGTATTTAGAAATATTAAGTGTACTGATGTATAGTGATACTAGTGCTAGTGCTCTGACTCATTATATTGTAAACAGCTGCTTTGTCCTTAAACATAGCAGCATTCAATCGTCCCCAGGACCCACACTGGCACAGGCTACACACAAAGTGCTTTCAGTGGACATAGCCTCTGTACTCCAGGAGCAGGTAGTTCTTGATGAAGGTGGGCAGATCTAGTTCAGGAACCACCTTATGTACCCGGCCCTCCAGGAAGCTCCTGAGTCTGAAGCGTGCCAAGTGCTGAAGGGAGCGAGGAGTTTGAGCCAAAGAGAAGATGGACTCATAGAACTCTTTGTGCTCCTGGTTAGAAAACAGATAAACATGAGATCATTTGATAATAGTTGTCTTACTTTACAGTAAATTGTAGTAGTATATTGAAATGAATAAGCGGTAAAAATTAAATACACAATCAGTAAGCAAGTAATCTGCCAGTAGAATTGTCCTGCTGCACACGTTCTCAGTGGGGTCCACTGTGACACTCACTACAGCTATAACATCCTGCACAACCTGCAAAAGACTAAATATGTTTTTGGCACGTTTATTCATATAATCAACCTAATGTTTGTGTAAATTAATCCTGTTTTTAAAGGCCTAACATATTTTAGAGTTTCTCATACGTGTGGGTGTGTGTGTGTTTGGGGGGGGGGGTCACCTTAAGTTTAAGAGCTGTTAAACAATCAAAATTAATTGAATTAGCATTGCTTTTGGTGTCCATTTACTGTGCGCAAAATATGAAACATTTGGGTATGTAAAGAAGAGAGAGAAGTCACCATTTAATTACATTTTTCTTAAAACACCCAAACTGGTCAAATTCTACTCATGAATTAATTATTTAATGAGCTTGCCTTCAACATGTCCGATGACACAGACTCAACCCAGGTGTCTGTGACTTTGAGGTGACTGTAGGCGTTCAGAAGAACTTCAATGGTGCGTGGAGATCCACAGCAGTACTTTAAAACCTTAAAAGACAGACCACAGCACAGAGCACAGACTCATACAATTATCATTTAAGTTCATGAGCGAGCTAGTGACTCCATAGAACTGAAGAAATAAAGTAATTAAACACTTGTGAAATGAACAGATTGGTCTTCCCTCCAGGGGTTTAACTGGAAATTATGCAATTAGTGCTAATTAATCTCCTATTAACACTTGCCTAATTAGGAACCAGGCATTTTGTCTAGTGCACGTGGGTTCACTGATGGTTGTAGTCTGTTTCCCGCAGAGAGTGCAACACTTCATGTTGTGTCATAAAATGGGAATGATTTGAATTTGAAGTCTAGAATATTGCAAGGACCAGTTTAGTTTTTCAAGACTCTTTCTCAAGGTGTTACATGTGCAGTATTTGCTAATTATGCACAATGAGACACCTTGATGAATAATTGGTTCATGCTGTAAAAACAATATCGTACAAACCAACCTGGAATGCTTTAGCTGATTTGAAAAGCATGTGCACACATTTGATTCTTTCTTTTTAGATAACATGTTTAAATAACTTTCCATTTCCTACCTTGGGCAGAGCTCCAGGCCACACCCGAATAGAACCATGGTTGAGCAGTGCACGGACGATCCTCTCAGGTTGATGGGAAACCTTGTAGCACACCACCTTCAGGATGTTGTGCATGGGGGCTTCGCCACCGTAGCCCATGTTGTTAACGCAGGCACCTTTAGCCAGCAGCAGATCCACTATATCTGGATTTACATTCTTACAGGCCTTGTGCAAAGCAGTGTTTTTGTCCTGGTCCATAGCGTGGACGTTGGCCCCAGCCGCCAGCAGCTTCTGGCACACCTTGAAGTAACGTTCAAGCTCCTGCAACTCCTGGGGTTCTGAACATGCAGCGATCAGGGGCGTGACACCCTCATTGTTCTGTTTGTCCACAGCAGCTCCATAGCGCAGGTAGAGCTCAGTGTGTTCTGGAAGGCCGTTGCTGGCGGCCACATGTAAGGGAGTGTCACCTTCATCTAGAGTGCGACCACTGATTGCTGCACCGTACTGAAGGAGATACTTGGCACATCTGCAGACAGAATTACAGAACCTTGGTTTGTAATATTTACAGAAGTTGTATCCACATGTAAACATTAGATCAGTGTTTCCCAGTCTGTTTTTGGCTGACTCATTGTGTTATTATACAAAGTACTCCTTCATCACATGCAACGTTCATTTCAATGGATTTTAAACTGGATGCCACTTAACACCATTACTTGTGGATGTTTTTGCAATAATTTTCATGATTTTCAAGACATGATTCTGAATTTGTCTTTTTTTTGCAAGTAGGTTTGATGGTGCTTGTATTATAACCACTTTGAGAGGCAGAAACTCAACATTACATCCATTTCTCCAGCACTTTTAGCTATATCCATTTCACCTCCTATGCTTGCCTGCTTGCTAGTTTTCATGCTGTCTCAATAGGAGCTGGTGGTACAGTGATAGGCAATTCTTACAAAAGTTGCATTCATCTACAATAAATGCACTTTTGCTCATTTCAATCCACAATCCATGGGTTTTGCTGCTATAGCCTTTCTTGGCTGTTATGACCAGTAGCTTATGGTGGTTAAGGTTAGCAAACTTTGACTAGATATTGCAGTTCACTGCTTTCTGATTGATTGATTGATTGGAAATAAATGCACCCTTCTTCTAGTTAAATCATTCAGAGGTTTTGCATCTAGTCTTGTATGACGGCTAATGTTAGAAAATGCTAAGGAACAACTTGTGGCAAAACTGACATTACTGAGTCACTGACTTTTGGACTCTCTTCTTGTGCCAGTTGCACTTTCTACTTTTGTTCTACTGTTGTACTCACTCAACAGATTCGGGGCTTGTACAAAAGTGCAAAGGCATAAGGCCGTCTTCAGTGAGAGCATTGGCGTTGGCGCCATGGATCAGCAGCAGTTTCGTACACTCTGGCTGGCAGTTTTCACAGGACTCATGCAGAGCAGTGGTGCCTGTGGGGGCCAGGTCCACATTGGCCCCACGCTGCAGCAGGAGTCTCAGGCACTCTGTGAAGCCTCGGCCAGCTGTGATGTGAAGTGGTGTGGTCAGCTCTTGCTCATAACTCAGTGACCACAGTCCTGCCAGCAGAGAGTACAATATAAAGTCAACTTTAGCTCAACCCAGATATCAGATATCCAAAAGTGGTTTTGTTGTCAATAAGAACATGTATCATAACATTAAAAACTTTTACTGGTTACTCTTTTGCATAACTGTAACCAGTTTGATCACCAAAGCTGTGACAAACCCACTCAGGCCTCTGTAGTTAAATCTGAAGTTCTTCCATTCCTCTATGTTGCTGGTGTCATAAATGGCATCAATAAGGTACTCATACTCGTCGTCGCCCACAATGCTGAGAATCATCAGCTCATCACCTACAAGCAGAGAGTTCCAGAACTGCAGGACACAACCCGAGGCCTTGGCTATGGCGATCACGTCATTGCGGTACGCCTTTGGTTTCTTCCACTTAATTTTAGGTGCTACATAAGCCATACTGGATCTAACCTGATTGTTTTATAAAGTTTAAGTAGGGTGGTTTCTCCCGAAAGATATAAGCACTTATGCAGGTTGTTTGTGTAGACAGAGCTATTTCAGGGTGGCGTTATGTGATACTTAACTTGACCCTGTGAATATTGCCAGTGCAGTGGCATGGGAGCCAACAACTGGTGTGTGACGTGCCACCTGCCCAATAATTGTTTATATGGTAGACATTTGATGGTTTCTCTAAATATTGCATTGCTATGTCTTTAAATACTGGGTCAGGGTGAGATGCACCAGCTACATATTGCTTGCAGTTTTACATAAAAATATTTTTTAAAGCAGTGTTTAACTTTCTCTTTTCTACAACACAGGCAATGTCTTTCACACTCTCACAATTTTTCCAGGAAATACAATAAAGATACTTAACTATGTCAAATCATATGAACTCCTGAATTAATTTCTAATGCAGACAGATGTTGTCTCCTACCTTCCCCTGTAGCAACCCAGCGCATATCCCCTCCCTGTGGCTCGATAATGAGGTTCACTGTGGATCCTCGAGGAAAGACATGCTGCATTGCCTCCAGGTCTCCTGTATACAGAGCGTTCTGGATGACCACATCTTGGCAAACAGTTGGTGGTGTGGCAGTGCTGGACCTCAGTGGTGTCCTGTCCCTGATCTCCTTCTTCAGCATATAGCTGTTGAAGTGATGGGAGGTCAGCTGCTTCTTGTACTTATGTCTCTCAAGCATGTCTTCATCAAGTTCAAGGGAGCGCAAGGCCATGGATGTGAAGACAAAGCTTCCTCGCGACATGCTGAATGGTTTGCCTCTTGCAGAGAAAATTGGTTGTGTGAGTGAGACTGTCTAAAAAGTCCTGTCTCTCTGTCTCTGTTGTTGTATCCTTCTCTCTGGTTAATGTCCACTGTGTGCCTGCCGGCTGTTCACAGGGTTGGTTCACAGAGTTGTTTTGATATTCGGTATGAGACCCGTGACAAGTAATGCTATTTTTATGTCTCACATGCAGCCACTCGAGCCTCCTATTTGCCCCCAGCAAAGTTACAGCCATGAAGTGTCTCTGTCAGGCTGCAAGTTTCATGAGTTGAACAAACTCAAGCTTTGTAACAATACATGCACACAATGTACAATACACTTTTTAGGGGGTGATAGAATATTATATATTTTTTAATTGCACAGTATCTTGTTCATTATTAGACATGTTACATTATCAGACTGATAAATGACACATGAGGGGGACATGGTGGTTAATCAGATTTAACCCAGCCATTGCAGGTGTGTGGGAGGAGATTGAGATTGAGATTGAGATTGTTTCCGGAGGGAGACAATCACAGAAGCAGCATGCTGCAGGCTGACAGCTGCAAACCACATGCTTCTGCACGGAGAACACTATTAAAGACAAAGGCGCTGAAAGACTAGTCACAACTTTTGTAAATACACCTTTTAAAACCTACAACACGGAGAGCGGGCTTGCAGGGTCCCAACGAAAGAGAGGGAGCTGGAGAGCGGACGCCGAACAAGGAATGGGGAACAGCAACCTCCAGACGGCAGGAGAGACCGACGCCAGCAGGCCCGGTTGCAGAGTGCAAATTGAATCAGCGGCTGGGTAAGTCAGTTTAACACAACACAAACCTCTCTAGAACAGAGTCAATTTCTTTAACACTGCAAGGGAACCTTGGCTCAAAAAATTATTGCTCAAAAATCACCATTAATTATTAACAGGTGTAATTCAGGAGTGCTTTATTGGATTTTCTTTTCTAGAGTCTAGAAGTAAAACATACACTCATCCAGGCCAGCTTAGTCTCACTCATAAATTACATTTAAGGTTAACATATTTAAGGTTGATTAATGAAAACATTCTTAGCAAATGCGTTCACTTTTGTCCGTCTTGCGCCGGTCCAAGAATTTCACCTCCACAATACGAAAGCCCCCCACCCGGAGTTCTATTCCATTATTCCTAGCTGCGGTATGCAGGCGACCGTGCCTACTTTAAACTTTTATCAGCAGCAAATGGGAAGTGTCCTTCCATAATAAAATGTAGGTAACATATTTATAGATGTTAAAGTTCATCACACACTGCCACCAGCTATATTTCCACATCTCCTACTCTAAATGTGCTGAGCAAGTCAAGTCATTGGATTATACACCTTTATCATTCCTAGCGGAGCTTTCACTGTTAAACTTAAAAGTAACTGACTTGTAACATTTGGGCAAGTTTTAAGGCAAGGTTTCTCTTAGAGGAAGAGCAAATAATAAAGCCCTATTTGTAAGCCCCTGTGAGTATGTTTGCAAAATGTCTTTTTCTGCTCAGTATTTTTTTCTTTCTAGACCCTTAATGGATTTTATGTATCCACATGGCTCCCTCCATTAGAACATTAGGCTGAATGACTGGGAACCGCTGTGTCACTCTGCCCCACGTGTAGTGTTCTGATGGCAGAGGGACGGCACCTAATTAAGCCTCTTAAGCCTACTCGCGAGGCATCTGACAAACATCTCTTTTGACTGATGGACCATCATTTTCCAATGCTGTTAAATTATATCCAGTAGAAAACCGATCACATCTTGTAACTCTACGAAGGACAGATTTTCATGGCTTGCCAGGATGACTAAGAACTTTCAGTTTTTGGAGACTGATGAACTTGCTTTGATATTACCATCTAATAAAATGTGCTGTATTGTTTCAACAATGTATGAAAGCACACGTTTTAATGTATGTTTATCCACCTCTGTGTTGGAGTCCTTTAAGATGGATGTAAGCTCTGCGGAAAACAAGGTCTGCACCGCAGGTAAAGAAATTCATATTTGAGGAGAGGTTTTACCTTCTTTCCCATTTGAAAACACGGAAGCATCGCTGCATCTCATCTATACCTTAATGACTGTTCTAGTATGGAAATCAAGGTCATTTATTTTATGTTACAGTTTGGTAATAGATGCCACATTAAACTGAAGGCGAGTAAGAGTTTCAACTTTGAAAACACACATTACCAGAGAGAGACTAGGAATATTGTTTTTGCGGCTGGAGTACATCCTTTTAAATGATATACATAATGAGTTTATAATATGCATCTGGGCTACCTCCTCTCTACTTTGATGTCTTCCAAATGGCCCGGGTGTCATCAGCAAAACATGTAGGCACTTTCCCGCCTCATTGACTCCCAAATGTATTTTAAATATCATTCCTGGTAACGCAATTATTTAAAACGCTGAACTAAACACTTACTAATGGGGAAAAAGACAGTGACTTCGATAAATTCATTTCTCAAATGGTGGGCATTCATGTTTCTTTTTTCTTCTTCCTCTGTGAGGCGGAGGCAACTTAGATGGCAAAAAAAAAAAAAACATCAGCAGTAGTAACACCCCCCTGGCCTAACAGCCTCCCTGTGGACATATTAAATCTTTGGTTTCCTCACATTACCCACCAGAAGCTGTCTCTCCAGGGTTTTCTGCATTGTGGTCAAGCACCTTCCTCTCCCAAGGCATTGAGCAGCTGGACATCAGCAACAGGCCTGATGAGATTGAGGCACTTCATTTATGCAATCATAGGCAATTAGTTCCCTCTGATTATGTGCCTCTTAATGCCGTTTTGAGTACTGTGGCACACAGTAATACAGAAAAAGATTAAACTATAGCCCTCCCTCCACACTGAGCAGTCATTTAATATACTGAGAACATAATGAAATGTACATAGTAATTACAGTAATATTAAATGCTAATGACTTTCCAATTGGATCTGTTGTTAGTTTAAGACAGAGTGCACCCAAAGAAAGTCTAAGTTTAGACTGCCACCATGACATCAGAGCACTCAATTATCCATCAGGTGTTTCTATTACTGTTAATGATTTATGTGTTACTTATTGTTATTCCTGTCAGAGGAAGCAAGATCGTGTCTGGCATATGGGCAATTCTGTGCTGGTGAGGGAGCAATTAATATGTAATTGACATATCTCAGTTCACATCTTGGTAGTTAAAGAGAAATAGGGTCTGAAGTTTGTATTCTGGTGGTAGAATAACTTGGAGGCCACCATGAAAACATGATAAGAGATAATTAGCATGCTTAATTGGCAAGCGACATTATCTAAAGAAAAGCTAGTTGCTGCGTTTATGCCTTTGTCTGCCGATTCTGATTTGCATCTTGGCTTGTTCTAATTTTCTTAATACCATATTGACTCTTGCAACAGTTTGCTTTAAGTCTTTGATGCCATAAAAACACCTTTGATAGCCAATCAACACTGACTTCCTTACATATATTTGGCTCATCAGAGTCCACAGCAGGGCTTAGACAAGGTGCCCTAGTTTGCAAATCTCCCCCAGGTCTCATCACAATACTTGAGAAGTTGGTGGAGAACCTAAATGAATTTATAGAGCCTTGAACAGTAGCTCCAAACTATTTTGTGGAAGCATGATTACTTTTTCTGTACTCTTTCAGCTCTGAGCCCACTACCTATAATGTATTGTATCGGTCTTTGCAGATTCCAATTGTCTCTCAATGCACTGATCACCACGCAAATAGCCCTTTGTTTCATCATGACAATTGAGAGGTTCATATTTCAACCTAATAGTCCTGTATAACTTTGACCATCTATCACAACCTCATTTCATTGCGGTTGCAGTTAATACGTGCTTCCCTGCCAAGTGGAACATTTTCTAATGATGCACTCTCACACGAAAACAAGGCAAGCCAGCCAGGGCTCTGCATCACTCACTAATGCATCTATCCATAATGTGTTCATAGCAGTCTGCCTAAAGGAGACAGTGATGACTACCACTAGGCATGTGCATGAGAGGGGATATGGAAAATGGTGCAAGATACAACATCTAAATGGGCATGATAATCGTGAACAAAGTTCCTGCCATCAAAGACTGTATCAGCCTTATAATAACATCTGCAGATTTTGCATCATTACCAAGAATACTGAAAAACATCTAATCGGTATCTAAACAATAACAGTCAGCTGTGGGAGTCACATCCAAGCGCATTATGACAGTGAGCCTGGCTTTGTAGGGTGTTGACAAGGGAAGCCTAATAGGTGTATGTAAAGCCGGATGTAAACACCATCCTAATTAGAGAGACCTTTATCAGTTCTCCTATTTTATGCAGATTGGACTGGTGCAAACGCTAGTGTCATTATCCTGTAATCAAGTACTATTCAGTTGACAGTGTCGTCTTCTAAAACCCTGATTAGAATGCATAACAAGGATACAATGTTGCATTATTTCCTCTGTCAGTTTATAAATATGTCCATTTTAAAGCTAACTGAATAATGGATCATGTCAGGGTTTCAATGAACATATTAGAGGTAAAAAAAGATTACTTTTAAAACAGACCATTGCTGTATTTTAAAATAGTTTTTATTGTCTGTACATGATGATACAATTGAGTTACCCCAACTTACCCATTTTGAAGACATTTCTGGATCCCATCATCTGTCTAGCTGGCACAAAAATGTGTTTTAGATGTGCTTTTTTTGACTCATTTCTCATGTTGTTTCTTAAGTAGTAGATCATTTCTCATCTTGTAGAACACAACCAAAATGTGAGTCTTTGCATCAGTAAATAGTAATTTTATTTTCCCTTTTTTTTTTTTTTTTTTAAACATTTACTTTATCTATACAATAATGTACGCTACCATATGTACATCCATGTTGCTTATCCTGTTGAGGCCTAACAAGAAAGGTGATAACCGGTCGCCATTTTGTTTGGACAGCAACTTCAGAATCCATTCAAATGTTTTTGTTTTTTTAAACTTAATTGTCGCCGGCGACATGTTTTTGTTGCAGCTGGATAGAGACTTGGAAAAATCTAGCTACGTCGAGGTAAGTTTCGTAAAACAGTTGCGCTTTTTGTTTCAAAGTTTGGCCTGTGTTAGCTAGTTGAATTGGAACCATAGACCGTTAACGCATTAATGGTAAGCTAACATTAGCCCTGTGTATGTCATCGTCATTGCTTGCTAACTTTACCGTGGGCAACTGTGACGACGATGTAGTTATGATAACGTTAGCTAACGTTATTATCCCGAATCAGTTAACATAACGGTAGGCCAGCTTTGACTACTGATTAACGTCTACTTATAACTTTAGCTAATTATCAGTTGCCTCTCAGATGCTTCTTTCAAAATCACTTAACTTTAAGTGGTCTTCAAAGAATCATTGCAGATGAGTAAGTTACGTTAAGTTCATGAGATAACGTGCTAAAATCAGTTTAGCTGACTGACAGTAGCCAAGTTATTGATCGGGTTCCTTATGTTACCCTCCTGAAATCACAGCCACCTGTCAGCGTTAATTCCACACCTGTCTCGGCGGGCTGGTGTGCTCCCCGTTTATTTGTGTATCGCCAAGAAACGCAGGTGCCTTTGCATTTAGACTGACAAGAGTGTATGATGATGTAGCCTACGTGTGTCGCGTGTATAAGGATTCAAAACAAACTGGACGGTTTGCGCCATATCAGAAAGTAGTACGTTTGATGTCACTCAGCCCACTCATACTCAACTGAATGCCACAATTTACAATTAATCAGATCTTAATTGTATCTTTTGTACTATTTGTTATGAACTTTTCAGCAATAAAATAAAAAAGCCACAATTTAAACACGTGTGTTTTTAACATAATTCTAATATTTCCATCTCTGGTACGTTGTAATCGGTATCCAATAAAATACGTTAGAGTTGTTGTGATCCTCTACCACACAGTCTTCTGTGATGCTGACAGTAAATAATTCAGACTGTCAGACTGTGAAGATGACTTTGTGGCTTAGTTTTAATTACCTTTTTGTTTGGCTTCCAGACAGTCAAAAAACAATCTGACAGAAGTTATCTAATAAGAGCACTGAGCAAATACACATGCAAGTGTTGAAGATAAATTCACACTGACCTTTATTATGCATGGGTTTTTCCAACATTGTATAGGCTTAGACGATTTAACCAAATAAGTTTGCAAATAGGAACATATATTGCTGTAATACAATATGAGATCTGCATCAGAGATAGGGTCAGTGTGACTGCAACAGTGGTGGAAGAAATAGTCAGTTTTTACTTAAGTAAAAGTATTTAAACTCTAACGTAAGTTCCGCATTGAAAATTTAACTTGAGTATATAATAAGTATGCAAGCATCGGGAAAATGTACTTAATTAAAATACTCAATGCCGAAAAAAAAAAAAAAAAGTATAAACTACATGTCTTTGGTGTGCAAAAATGCTCATTTTTAGAAGTAACTTAAGCAGTCAGATTAATGTAGTAAAAAGTACATTTCTCTCTGAAATGTAGCGGTGTAGAAATGGGCATGAAAAGTGTCAAGTACAGTACAAGTAGGCTACTTGAAATTTGTAATTGAGTAAATTCACTGTACATGACACCACTGGCCTGCAATATTGACGTTTGCAATTCCCCCATCTAGTGGTTAATACTGGTGCGTTACTAACACTCTCTAAATGAAAGACGTAAAAAGCGATTAAAACAAATCTGCTTCTTTTGCTACGTTTATTGAAATCACCCAGGTTACAAAACGGATGCACAGGTTTGAAACCCTTGTCACAACAACTTCCGAGTGTGTTGAAGTCTTCATTTGGAGCTGGTGTACTTGGTGACAGCTTTGGTTCCCTCAGACACGGCGTGTTTAGCCAGCTCCCCGGGCAACAGCAGCCTCACTGCAGTTTGCACCTCTCTGCTGGTGATGGTGGAGCGCTTATTGTACTGAGCCAGCCGGGACGCCTCTGTGGCGATCCTCTCAAACAAGTCATTCACGAAGGAGTTCATGATGCTCATGGCTCTGCTGGAAATCCCCGTGTCCGGATGAACCTTTGACGGCGGCGGGAAGAGGTTAGTTATTTAACTTCAGGCTAGGAAAACCGAAACAGTTTAAGTTTTTCCACCCACCTGTTTCAACACTTTATAGATGTACATCGCGTAAGTCTCTCTTCTTTTGGCCTTTCTTTTGCCCCTTTTCTCACCTGCAATCTTCCCCTTCTTTTTAGATATATCATTTGTCATTTTGTAAACTATGTCAACTATTAACTTTGACAGTATTGAGTAGGCTACGTCAAATACTTTAGGAATATGTATCCTCTTTTTCTGCCTCGTGGGCAGCTTTTTATGTAGCGTGCGTTAATCAGTGACTGATTTAGTTCACCTGCTTTGATTTCGGAGCAGAGAGGCTTGCGCTCCACATCGAGCTACAATAATGTCTATGATAACGAATATAATTGTAGCCAAGAAGCCTCCCAAACGTGTTGAATTTAGGCAGGTAATTGTTTCTGTCATAGAACTAACGTTATTTGTCTGTTTAAGTTATACCATTGCACATAATAATAGTGTCCACTGGGTGGCGAACTTGCACCAGCTTTATTGCTGCATGCAACATGTAGTAGATTCCACTGTAATCCATTGTATTCCATGTAGCTAACAAAATATGTTAGACTTAGGGTTATATTTAAATGACATACTTATGTACAGGATAACACGTTTGAGCAGCATTTGTAGTCCCATTTAGAGTTTATGTAAGATCACTCGTCATCCACATGTTGACATGCACTGTTTCCAGATAATATACAGTGAGGCTATACTTATTAAAAATGAGTGGGATAATGATCAAAGCTGGATTAAAGTAGGAACTTTCCCCCAAATCCCCAGGTTAATTTTGTCTAATTTAGTGGGCGGCAGTTACATATGTTTGGGTTGCTGGTGATGGAGGTCAGTCCTCCTTTGGTTTTTCTCTGAGGCCCCCTAGCGGCTTTGTCTGCCCTCTTGATGTACACAGAATGTATTTTAGTTTTAGTTGGTGTTACTGTGGTGTCTGATTGAGGTAATGGGGGTTGTTTACTAAGGGTGTGTTTACATCCCTAAGCTTGTGTTTGATCCCGGACACTGTTGCGTAGAACATTTTGACAAAATTTAAGATTTGTTCCAGGCCTGTATCTTTCTTACATGTTCTTGTTGTGTTGATTGGGATGGAAAGTCCTAACATTTAAATTGGCCATCAGAGTGGGATTGTTCTAGTTATGTAGTATAATATCGTATTGAAGGACTAACTACATTGAAATTTGATTATAAGTCATGTCAGCCTGTTATTGACTTTGGCCACACATACATTTTTTTTTAAAAACATTTTATTCCCAAAATCCCACAATGTTATTGTATTTTTCATGTTTTAGCATTATCTCCTATATATAGCAATAAGTAGATATTTTCTTATACTGACATACGTGTGTGTGTGTGTGTGTGTGAGAGACAAACACATCTTTCTCTGGCTTTAAACATGCCACTGAGGTTCAACTCAATTTTGAGATACTTCCCTATCATGAATAATGTTATCGTAGATAAACAGTGAATGTGAGAAAATAGCTGCAACTTCACTCTATTAAGTAGGCTATTTAGGTTGTAGAGTGTGAAGTAAATTGACAGTAGTGTTAAGACAAACTCTTGAGAGCTCTAAGCAGTGGCGCATTGCAATAACAACTCTATCATGGAAATGTTTAGGGTTTTAGATAACACTGAACTCATTACTGAAAACCGTTAGAATGTTGCGTTATTTATTTACATTTTCACAAAACAAAAAATGTAAAGAGACACACATTTCTATCTGTCACAAAACAGCTCTGCAGCTCACAAAAATATGGACATGTCAGCTATGCATTAATATGTAGCCTAAGCAATAGGACACGTTTCACTGGGCAGCAGCGTGGAAACCCATCCATGTCATTTGTTTGTAAAACTTCCCAGACCCTCTGATTTTTGTTCGTTTTGTACGTATCTGCTTTTATTTATTTTTCCATAAGAAATAGGTACATTTGTGTTGGTAAATGAGATGTTAGTGTTACCATTTGAGTATGCAATTAGTGCCAAATCTCTTTATAGTACATTGACATTGCTGTGTCCAGGGTCCAAGCAGACAGCAGATATTGAGCAGTAGATTACGTATATAAATAAGGCCCTTATCTCTGACAGTGTTTATGCAAAGGCCTTTGCAGCATCTTCCACACTCAATGAATAACAGCCATTGGTAGACTATATTGTGAAGGCCATCTTTTTCTCTGTTGTCTGACAGATTTCTGCAATTTGCTTGTTTCATCTGTGAAGAGAAGATGGAGGAAAAAAAGGTGAGTGTACGTGCTACTTCGCCTAGTCTGACAGTCACAGAAAAATAAAAATGTTTGCTGTTCTGTTTATCACAGTCTTTCATATCAACATATTGCTAAAGGCTAAGAGTGTTTCATTTATTTCCTGCAAGGTTTGTTGCTCAATAGAACAAAGCTTAGCTTAACACCTGCCGTGATTACTCTGTAGTTTCCAAATGCATGTTGTTTTGCAGTTGTTAATACAAATATACCTGTTTGTGTTTCTGTGAAGCAAATGTTAGAGCTTTATAATTTTGTTCCTTATTATGAGTAATGTAAACCCTTAAGCACAAAACAGCATTTGGTTCTATCTTAGCAATACAAGTAATGTATGATACACACATGAAAAAGGGTCAGGAACATTATTTGCTGACCTAACTACCCTTGTGAACAAAATAGTTGTTTTATTTCTAATATGTGCAACACATGTATAAACTACTGTAGACTTGAGTTTGCAGTGTACTTGTGTAAGCTGCTAAACATAAAAACAAAGTGCTTAGAGGCTGGGATAGTTTTATAAAGGATCACAGTTTCAGTCTAATCTGTAGTTCAAGTAATATTTTTGCTCCTTCATACTGGCATTGCTCTGTTCGGTGTAGTGTTGCATCTCTGCTGCTTCTTCTTTAACTTCATGATGTATGTGCTCTTAAATGCCGTCCACTTTGATGCAGGGTTCAGTTCTTTACAGGGTAATTTGTCCTCTG
This sequence comes from Percina caprodes, assembly GCA_013375575.1. Lineage (NCBI taxonomy): Eukaryota > Metazoa > Chordata > Actinopteri > Perciformes > Percidae > Percina > Percina caprodes. The sequence continues at coordinate 3,223,197 of JABXJD010000037.1, forward strand.
AGGTGTTTGCCAAATCTGCATAACTTGGGCGTCACAAAGAATGACTTACTGTAATGGCTCCTTTTAACTCTACATCATATCAGGGCAGTTTGCTTGTTGTAGGATTTTATTTGCTGAACTGTAGTAATTATAGAACATAGCTTAATATCCAGTAAAGTGAGTGTGGCAACATTGCTGCTTTACTGTTTTATACTGTTATTTGTCAAATCAGGTTACATTTCATGCTTTTGCAGCACTTGCATATTAGGCCAGCAGTATGAACCACATTGTTTGTGACTATATATTATTGACCAACCTAAACCATATCAATCTTGTTAATAAGACAGATTAAAAGCTTTTCTTTTTTTCAATTATTCGATATCCTGGTTTCCATTAGCACTCCATACAGTATCTTTTGACAACATTTTATCATTTCTAAACACTTTAATGTCCATTTATCCAGATAAAGCTGTTGTGGATTAATCGACAACACATTATTCGATGTTCAAAACAGAAATCTGACCAAAGCTAAACATGGAACTGTAAACTCAAAGGTCTAGCATTTACATAATGTATGAGCAAATATATCAGACATCAGACGTGAATATTAGGCATTACTGTGAATTACACCTCACTCTTGTCTAGATTGCATTAGGATTAAATAGCCTACAATCTTTACAATATTTAGTTGCTTTTACAAACATATCTGGACTAGTCAACATGCAGTTATTACATTGTGAAGAAACAGACTAGCTTTTATAAGAGGTATTTTAGGACCTGAATTTTCCAGAACATTGGTTGATAGTTAAATCATATTCAAGGCTCCCAAAACGAGAGTGCAGTGCTTAGCAGCGACTCAAATATTACCCCTTATTAATATTCACTGCATCATTCTGTGCATTCTACCATCCACTTGAAAGCTAATTACTGTTGAAAAGTCCACCACTTTCAACCTGCAATCTGCAACAACAGGCATCCCTGCCGGTATGAATTTGGGATTACAGTTTGCTAATCTTTACACAGACGTTACCCAAATGTAAAGAAAATTCAAATAAAAGCAGCGTGAAAAGTATTTGTATTCTATTACTGAACATGGAAATTGAACGTCAAATGCAGATTTATGCTAGCCTGACACAAGCCAGAGTCACATCAAGATGTTGGGTCTGGGAACTCACCATTAGCAGGGCTCAATACGAAGGGTGGGATAAAAGGTTGTCTTTCAAATTGCCTCTGCACACAATAGGATAGCGCTACAACCAACCAGAGCACGCTAGTTGATAGATTCAACTTTTGCTGTATCTGGTCGGCAAAACTCATATTAAACACATATTCCTTCTTTAAGAATGACTTCAGTGCTTAACTCCAAGTCTCCCAGAGTCACGGCCAATGCAGATTCTAAAGACCGCTGATCGCTAGCAGCGGCAACGATCTTCTTTGTTTTCCAGTAGCAGGGAATTCATGTGGAACTGTCGCAACTCTGCCATCCTTGTGTTAAGTTCGCCCACCGACTCTATACATGATGTGATTGGCCAGACTAGAATTAGGTTTTTCCAGCTTGCAAGCCAACGGAGAGTTGCTAGATTGACCTTAGCTCCAAATTACATTTGCTGCTGCTAGGGTGCGTCTAGATTTCAAGGCTAGAGTTATGCAACAATAATGTTTATATTTGTTTCATTAAAAACAATTCAGTTATTTATCCCAATCTAGTATCAGTAATCAGTAACTGTGAAACCATGAACATGAACATCATCACAGTAGTTGCAGGATTTCACCTCAAGGTTTTTCTGTTTTTCTCATGTAACTCATGTTCTAGTTCTGATAGAACACTAAATACCATGGCCACAATAGGTAAGGTTATAGTCAACCCTGTGCACATCCACCACACTTAACAAGTTTTTTTCAGCAAAGTCCACAGCAGTATACATCTGATTGTACTCCCAACATGCTCACAAAGATACTTGTGTTATAATTCTCATTGTAGAGTATCTATAAAGTAGCATCACCCTTCAGCCAAATGCATATTTGATTTCTGTTTCAGGCAGTAACTCCAAGAAGTTTTAGTTTGTCAGTGTTTGTCAGCAACATTGACTTACATGGCTCTGTTTGGAAATTAAGACTCCGTGAAGGTCTCAAATGTTAAATAGGCACGGCATCATTTGTCAGTGTTTTTTTTTTTCCCAGCACATTAATCATTATTGGTCATGAATGTCCATGCAACTGAATTCATACATTTTATAGCATAGGAGCGATTATCTCACCTTGAGTCAAGGATTAACCACTTGTAAATTCAAACATCTTCATCAAGATATATTTAAGGTGTTGGTGGTTGGGTTGATGGTGTGAGTTAATAAAAGTGACTCAATCCTGTATTGATCTTAGCTTGTACTGCTTTTGGGTGGAAGAAGCAAAAAGGCAGCTGTCTTTATAGTTTTAAAATTGCAATACCTCAGACATTGTTTTTGTAGACCTATTCTAAGTCTTAGCATTCCCTGTCAGGTGAGAAGACTGTGATAGTTGGATTCAAAACAATAGTCTAGCACATCAGGCATCATGTTGCGTTTCCTTCTGTGAACATTTCTTAAATTGCATCTTAACTGTGACAATGTATGGTTGACATTGAATTTCTCAGAAGTGTACAGATGGAATGATTTAAATAATTTTTCCTGAATAGTATACCTCTGCAATGTTGTGGGTAATGGTTGCTATGGTCTTTGTGCGTGGTTACTAGGGCAGAATATTGATTTAATCCTCAAGGGCTATGGTCCTATCCTTGGCAGTTCATCTATTGTTATGATAATAAGACATCCCTGGATAGCCAATGAGTGACAATCTTGTTTGGTCCTAGAAAAAGGTTTCTCAGACTGTTGTGGTAAAATATTAACCCCAGCAAAATCATGTGGTCACACACAGTAAACCATGTCCCTGGACTGCTACTATGGCCAGACTGTGGCATGCAAATTGGGATTGGTCCTACAAAGAAATGAAAATATTTAACCCATGCTGTCACAAGACTAGACAATACATAAAGATCTTAATTTAAATAATTTTAACGAATAATATTAGCATTAATAAAGAAAGCTTTTAACCAGCTGGTTTTGGTTAAAATGTTAAAAGGTGGAGCTCCATTATGTATACCAATGCAATAAACATCAACCTGTAGCATTCTGGTAAGCGAGAAAACATGTTGCATGTTACAGAGGCTGCAGAAGCAGATTAGAGAATAATAACACAGTGAAGGTGGTGTCCAGATTGAGAGACTTCCCCTGTGAGCACAGACACACAGGCAAAGCAGCCATTCAGCAGTGGGATGGATCCTGACTACTAAAGAGGGAGAAAGAGAGATAGGGAGGAAGAGAGAGAGCAATAAGTGGGGGAGTGGTGGGAGAGAGAGAGAGAGAGCGAGAGAGAGGAAGGAAAAAAGAGAGTGAAAGGCTCCACACGGCAGAATATAAATCTGTATGTTAACAGGACTAAAGCTTGAGGTCTCGAAGCGGCTTTAGTGGTTCTGCTGGTGGGGGGTGGCCATAAAGCATCACGATTGTCTTCCCTATTAACTGAGGATCTGTGCAGATAAGGAAGTGGAACCCGTGGGAGCTGTGAACGGCGGTTGTCAAGCACAGTGGTGGGCTGGTCGGAGGTCTCTGACCCCCTCATTTTTATTTCTGGAAGAAAAAAGAAGAGCAAAAAAGACACGAGAGAAAAAGGAAGGTGACAGCGAGGGACCAGTGAGCCATTTCTCTCTTTATTACTTACATTCACAAAACCATTGCATCCCATTATCACAGCGATGTAGAGTCATTCTCTCCGGTTAGAGGAGGAAGGGTCCCATTGACTGCTGAGGCTTAGCACCTCTCTCCAAACGCTAGCCCTTTTCATTGCAGTCCCCCCCCCCCATCTCTCGCCTATATCCTCTACGTCCGCTATTTTCTCTGCTCTTTCTTTTCTTGTCCCTTGAATGCTTGTCCTTTTCACACCACTCAGGAATTAGGAGGCATTGCGTTTTGGTAGAAGTGGGTGTTTCTGGAGCTGTCATTGTGTTTGGTGCCGCTACAAAGGACAGCTGAGCAGGGAGTAAGAGACAGCTTTGGAGATAATAAAATAGCATCCTGAAAGAAAAGGGGGGGGGACCTGGGACTACAGGAACATCTGACAACCAATGGAAGGGGAATTGCAGAGACTGAGAACCATTTGGGTAGCTATTTATTGAGACCATTACCACTTCTTGAGAAAATAAAGAAGCAGTGTGCCAAAGCAACACTGCCGGTTGGATTCTGCTATTGCAGTTGCTAAGCAAAGTCTTTTAACCTGAAGTTCTTAGGCAGACCGTATTGATCATCACTCTACAGCCATGAAAGGAAGCTCAGAGGAAAGCATTGAAAGCAGCAGGCCCTCCAACCTGCAAGCTTTTGCTAACGTATCAACCTTACATGGCATGAGTCACATTTTTGCCTATGGGCACATGGCTTTTCGTCGGTTTCTTTGGAGTATTTCCTTTCTTGGATCACTAAGCTTATTGATGCTGGCCTGCAGGGATCGAGTGTCATATTACCTGGAGTATCCTCATGTCACCAAGTTGGACGAGGTGGTGGCGACGAACCTCACCTTCCCAGCTGTTACCTTCTGTAACCTCAATGAGTTCCGCTTCTCCAAAATCACCAGAAATGACCTGTATCATGTGGGAGAGCTCCTGGCCCTCCTCAATAATAACTATCAAATAACCAACCCACACTTGGCTGAGCCCGAGGTTCTGGCTGCCCTTAAGGATAAGGCAAACTTTCAGAACTTCAAGCCCAAACTGTTCAACATGACTGATTTCTATAACCGTACAGGTCATGACATCAGTGACATGCTACTTACATGCACCTTTCGAGGAGAGGATTGCTACCCTGTGGACTTCACCACAGTAAGTACTCTTTTATGTTAACATGCTGTAATTCTGCACAGTATACTGCATTTCTGCCAGACCTGACAGCCTCCCTGGTTGTTTTATGTTCAGATGAGCTTAGACTGAGTTTTAATGTTGCTTTAGCAATTTATTTAAAACAGATGTCTGGCATAAATGCATCTGGTTATCTAATATAGTCCAGTGTTAATGTTGTGGTTGTTATTTCTTGAGTGTCGTCAGTACTTGCAAAAGCTGTTATTGTTGGTGTTGCATTGTGTTCTGCAGTTAATGTTGATGCTGTGCTAAGAGCAAATAGTGCATATAACCTATGATAAGGCTAAGGTCCTAAGGTGAAATGCTGCAAAGATTTGCCTTTTTCCATTACCGTCTTGCTAAGTCAGCTGAAGACCGCTTGGCTCCCAACAAGAGGGAAATCATTTTTGTTAGGTGTTGTGTGTCCCTGTATCTTGAGGAAAGACTCTTTTTTTTTTCCAATAAGGTGTTGTACTGAAGTCAAATTGATGGTTTAAACATACACACAGGTATTTGTTAAGGCAAGTCTGACAGATGCTTTAATAACATTGTTTAAATTGAAGTTCCTAACTTGTTGCTTTCTTATGAGGTTGGAGTTGCCATGCATTCTATTATTATTTTCCCACCTTCTTTATTCTGCTCATTCAAATATTCAACAGTGCTGCTCAAAGTGATCGGTCACCAGTTATTCCTCAGTAGCCAGTGTGAAAAAATGTTTGTTGTGCATTTTAAATTAAACTTCTGCAAATATTATTTTAGAGATAATTCAAAAAGGGGCCATGGTACCAAGTTATCAACAAGCATTCATACTGTGTGCTTGTATTCATTCAACACTCCATTTGGCTATTTTTCCAATCAGGCATAACTTTTCATTCACCATTCAGTATGAATGAAGTTCACAAAGTGTAAATGGCTTGCTCTTTGTTTATTCTGTTTGCCACTAATAAAGCTGCTAATAAATACCTATTTAATGATGGATTATTTAATTGAAAAGATTTATAGTAGTTTCATGTGTTTTACATTAATAATAATGTAATAATTTATCCTGTTTATTGATCCCCAGTGGGGAAATTACATTTTACACTCTGTTTTTGTTAGAAATCACTATACACAGGCCTGAAATATACACACACACACACACACACACACACACACACACATGCAGGACCTATTTATGCACAAATGGAGAGATGTCAGAGAGAGTGGGCTGCCAGTGCTGGACCAGCACCCTGAGCGGTTGGGGGTACGGTGCCTTGCTCAAGACCACTTGCCCCCCTGTGCACCTGGAAGTGGCCAGAGGGTGAAGTGGCATCTCTCCAGCTACCAATCCACACTCCGTACTTTGGTCTGTACAGGGACTTGAACCAGCTACCCTTCGGTTCCCAAACCCAACTTCCTACGGACTGAGCTACTGTCACCCCCAAAGTAATGAAAAGAATTAGAAGTAATTGACTATACAGTATTAGTAAAAGCAGAGACCTGGATCTCGGTGACAACAGACAATTAAGCCTTGTAAAGATCATAACACGCCCACGTACTGCAACTGCATTATAATGTACTGTAACATTTAAAAAAAAAATGCCACTTACACAGGGAGTAAAAGAAGACCTTAATGTAAAGGATGACCTTAGAGTCAGTTTCTGTATTTTTACTAGAAACAAACATCCTAAAAGAAGCATTATGTAGTTCTGTAGCCTAACTTAAATGATTTAATTAGTGCTTCAATTAAATCAGCATCATGAAAATGATCACATAAGAAATTGTGTTATAGCTGTTATTTCCCTGTAGTCTGAAATGTATGTGTATTATATTTTTCCTGTCATACAACCTGTGCTCTCTCTTACTGCTATCTAATGCAGCAATACAGGTCTAGTTTAATCTGACTGTTTCATTACTATTAGCACATTTTATTTGAGTGAAATAGAGACCCCAAAAGCAGTAGGCAAAGCTCTACTTGGCTTAGTCTGGACTGCCCTTATGTTATTTAACATTGGCCAAAAAAAGATGCAGCCTAAGGATAGGCATTGGTGCAATATCACTTGTTTCTGTTTCACCTCCCACTCTTATTTTAAGACATTATATTATTCTCACTGTGTGTCTTACATCCCATCTCTTAAATTGCAGGTTTAATTGAGCAACACCAAACTTACTTATCTCTCAGTTGAGTCTATCCACTCTTAAAAAAAATATGATTTATTTTCTACTGTGGATCTTTAATCAACCCTGAAAGAAATCCCCCACAGGTGGCCAGTTTTTAAGTGACTCACTACTGTCTTCATAGTTGATCAACACTCTTCTATAGTGTGAGGACATAAAGCAATAATGTAATATAGATTTTCAATCTTACTATTTTTTTCAACTTGTATCATGAATATTGTGGGTTGAAAATGTCTCCATTTACATGTTTGTTTTCAAGCAGCACTCAAGAGCATCTGGAGAAACAAATCATTCATGGGATTGTCGTTTGAATGCTTTCTGCATCAAATAAGCTGGTAGAAACAATGAATGAATTTGGATTTGCTGGTGTTCACATGTTTTTGTTGGGAAAATTTGGTGGTCCAGCAAACTGTGAACTTTTACCTGGCCTTGAATTACTGGCATCAGATTTGAACATCCTGGTTGATTCCCATCCATCATTGTTGTGTGTTGTTTGGATGGAGTGGGTAAAGCAGTGCCATGGAGAAAAACACCTAAGCTACAGTTTATTAGAAATCTTCTGTAAAAAAAAACACATAATCAAGACCTGTTTCTCATATAGCAGGTTGTGTTTTGTTGACTTTATCTAATAATATGTGTCCATGCTGTTTTGTTTTCCAAACAAAGGATCACTATTCCTTGGCACAACACTGATATTGAGACGATAGCTACAGGACATTTTCAATTATTCGAGTTCTTCCACATACATATTGGGAGGAAAATTTACAATGCAAAGGACGGTGGGAGTGATGAGCTTTGACCTTGAATAAATGAAGGAAGAATTCCATTAAGTCTGGGTTATGATGCAGTTGGGAAACAAAGCATTCAAAATGTTTTGCATTGTAATTGATGAATGGACAAAGGAAGAATATCAATTTGTGTTAATGCAATTAACCAATGTAATCCCTCTTAATGATTTTATTTGGGCTTATGTTACTAATGTCATTAGTCATTTTTTTTTTTTTTTTTAGATTTTCCTTATAGACCATGGCCAAATCTTAAGAACATTAATTGCATCCATCTTCATCCGCTTATCCGGTATTGGGGGGAGCAGCTCCAGTAGGGGACCCCAAACTTCCCTTTTCCGAGCCACATCAACCAGCTCCAACTGGGGGATCCCGAGGCGTCCTCCGGCCAGGTTGGAGATATAATCTCTCCACCTAGTCCTGGGTCTTCCCCGAGGCCTCCTCCCAACTGGACGTGCCTGGAACACCTCCCTAGGGAAGCGCCCAGGAGGTATCCTTATCAGATGCCCGAACCACCTCAACTGGCTCCTTTCAACGCGAAGGAGCCGCGGCTCCGAGCTCCTCTCGGATGACTGAGCTTCTCACCTTATCTCTAAGGGAGACGCTAGCCACCCTCCTGAGGAAACCCATTTCGGCCGCTTGTACCCTGGATCTCGTTCTTTCGGTCATGACCCAGCCTTCATGACCATAGGTGAGGGTAGGAACGAAAACTGACCGGTAGATTGAGAGCTTTGCCTTCAAGCTCAGCTCCATTTTTGTCACAACGGTGCAATGAATGGAATGTAAAACCGCAGCCACTGCACCGACTCTCTGACGAATCTCACGCTTCATGGTCCCCTCACTCGTGAACAAGACCCTCAAGGTATTTAAACTCCTTCACTTGGGGTAAGGACTCACTCCCTTCCTGAAGAAAGCACTCCATTGGTTTCCTGCTGAGATCCATGGTCTCAGACTTAGAGGTGCTGATCCTCATCCCAGCCGCTTCACACTTGGCTGCGAACCGATCCAGTGAGTGCTGAAGGTCACAGACCGATGATGCCATCAGGACCACATCATCTGCAAAAAGCAGCGATGAGATCCTGAGCCCACCGAACTGCAACCCCTCCCCACCCCGACTACTCCTCAATATCCTGTCCATAAATATTACAGACAGGATTGGTGACAAAGCGCAGCCCTGACGGAGGCCAGCCCTCACCTGGAACGAGTCCAACTTACTGCCGAGAACCTGGACACAGCTCTCGCTTTGGTCATACAGAGATTGGATGGCCCTGACAAGGAATCCCCTCACCCCATACTCCCACAGCACCTCCCACAGTGTCTCTCGGGGGACCTGGTCATATGCCTTCTCCAGATCCACAAAACACATGTAGACTGGTTGGGCATACACCCAGGCTCCCTCCAAGATCCTTGCAAGAGTGAAGATCTGATCCGTTGTTCCACGATCAGGATGGAATCTGCATTGTTCCTCTTCAATCCGAGGTTCGACTATCGGCCGAACCCTACTTTTCAGCACCTTGGAGTAGACTTTACCAGGGAGGCTGAGAAGTGTGATACCCCTGTAATTGGCACACACCTTATGGTCCCCCTTTTTGAAGAGTGGAACCACCACTCCAGTCTGCCACTCCTTAGGCACTTTCCACGCAATGTGAAAGAGGCGTGTCAACCAAGACAGCCCCTCCACACCCAGAGCTTTCAGCATTTCTGGACGGATCTCATCAATCCCTGGGGCTTTGACACTGTGGAGTTGTTGTTGACCTCCACCAGGGAAATTGACGACAATCCCCCATCATCCTCCAGCTCTTCCTCTACCACAGAGGACGCATCAGCTGGATTTAGGAGTTCCTCAAAGTGCTCCTTCCACCGCTCTATTACCTCCTCAGTTGAGGTCAACAACGTCCCATTCTTACTGTACACAGCTTGGATCATTCCTCGTTTCCCCTTCCTGAGGTGGCGAACGGTTTTCCAGAAGCACCTTGTTGCCTACCGAAAGTCCTTCTCCATGTCTTCTCCGAACTTCTCCCACACCCGCTGCTTTGCCTCTGTCACGGCAGAGGCTGCAGCCCTTCGGGCCCGTCGGTACCTTGCAACTGCCTCCGGAGTCCTCCGGGATAACATATCCTGGAAAGACTCCTCCTTCAGTCGGACGGCTTCCCTGACTACCAGTGTCCACCAGGGTGTTCGTGGGTTACCGCCCCGTGGGCACCTAAGACCACAGCTCCCCGCCGCAGCTTCAGCAATGGAAACTCTGAACATTGTCCACTCAGCTTCAATGCCCCCAGCCTCCACAGGGATGCACGAAAAGCTCAGCCTGAGGTATGAGTTGATAGTCAGACAGGGGCCTTCTCCAGACATTCCTAATTTACCCGCACTACCTGTTTGGGCTTACCAGGTCTGTCCAGACCTACCCCCACCCCCTGACCCAACTCAGGACTAGATGGTGATCAGTTGACAGCTCCGCCCCTCTCTTCACCTGAGTGTCCAAAACATCAGCCTCAGATCAGATGAAACGATTATAAAATCGATCATTGACCTTTTGCCTAGGGTGCTCTGGTACCGCGTGAGCATCCCTATGGCTCTGTGGCAAACCCGGCCACCCGCCATTGCGGTCTCGCTCCAGACGAGGGCCCCGAGCCTTCTCCAGGCAGGGTCCCTCGATCCCTTCCTCGCTTTTTCATAGCATCTTTGAACCATTCTTTGTCTGGCCCCTGCCCTGAGACGACTTTGCCATGGGAGACCCTACCAGGAGCACAAAGCTCCAGACAACACAGCCCTCAGGTTCAAAGGGACACATAAGGTGAGACATTAATACCACCTGGACATTAATACCACCAGCTGAAATTCAAAATAATCTACTTGAACATGAAAGTTATGAAAGAAGTTAGCTGTCTATTGTCTTGACAATTCTGCCAGGGCATGCTATAAATATTTAAAGTGCAGTTATTTTTTAAGAATATCGTGGTCTTTAGATAAGTATATTCTGGAACCCCTAGATTCTTAAGCTTGAATTTCTCTTAAGAAAGATGAAAGACATTTGACATTTCGTAAGATGTAAAAATCTACCTTCAAGTCTGAAGTGAAATCGCCTGAAATCTCACGAAAGCTGCTTTCAATCTCTACTACAGTAATAATCCTGAAACCGCGATTTAGGATTTTTCTATTTAAAGATCATAGTTGGATTAACCAGATTCTAATTAAGATATACCAAACGTAATTCAAAAGTAATTCATCTAAATAGTTTAATTTAATATATTGGGAGTTATACAGATTTTTATTTTTTTAGATGGTATTTGACCTTAAATGGCTGTGTTCCATTCAAAAACGTGACCTTTATCAATATGTATTTATTGGCTTGCTGTGGCTATGAAAGACCACATGAGTAGCATGTGACTAAAAGCCGTGACTCTTAAACCTTGGCCCACTGAAACCCCTTCCTTCATTTGGGAAAAAAAGCAAATTAGCAAGTTTGAAGGGTTACTTTCCTCAAAAATGTTTTGTTTTGATATTGATTGTCAAATTATGAATTGGTAAATAAAATGACAACTGATGATTTTTTAAATATTATTTTTTAGAATATTATAGGCCCCCTCTGAGGTCTTGGAGGGCCTTGATGGTTCCCCACTGCCAACACTTTATGTAAATGGAACCTCAGTCGATGATAGACTGCCGCTAGTGAACATGAGGTTGATTATCATAATCTGATAGTGTGGATGTAGTGCTCCATTCTTAAGTCTTTACAGGTCATGACAATTCCCTTTGGGCTTCATTTTTGTCAATTTCTTACAGAGTGTGTAAAAGCTGTGTTCATCATCACATTTAGCTGAAGCTCAGTCTTAAAGATGTGAGTTGTCTTTTCATTTTGTAATTCATATGACAGCAGGGGCCAAGGGGATGAAACAAGGCTATAGTTGAGACGGGCTGACTGACACATTGTGACTTTTGATCTATACATTGGATATTTATGTTTGGAGACAGAGGTCCTCGACATTTGTAAACGTCTTTCCCCTTTAAAAATAAAAGTTTAGATTGATAACACGTGTTACAGAGGCTATTTTGCACAGGGCTGCCTTGAAATTTTAGCTTGCACTTAGGCCTTGTGCACAAAAAGTTGGTTACTTTTAAAAATAAAGAGGTAGGTTACATACGTATAGGCTTAGTGCAGTAAAGTGCTTTTTATGTAATTTAGAAACATCATTTTCACAATTTAATCGTTGGCAGAGTAAGTTTTTTTGTTGACAACAGTGCAGCAGCTGAGTTGGCAGAGTAAAATATTACAGTTCAGCAGATGGTGATGCAGATTCTGTTAATAACTAATGATTAACTGTAAGAAACTCTGTAAAGTGTGTATTTGTCCCAACTCTTAAATATAGATTTTGAATGTCTTGAAAATAATATCAGTTTATGAATATCAGCCTCTAGATCTTTCTCACAGATGACATATTGATTTGTCAGACAGGTGTAACTAAAAACATTGCTAACAGCTGCATTGTGTTTGAGTCTAGTAGTGCCAGGACCTTGGAACCTACACAGAATGAAACCATCATTAAAGCAGCGTTTTTTTTCTTTACTTCAGTTGGTCAAACTGAACCCAATAAGCCTGGTAAATTTGTTATAGCAAATGTGTTAGCAAACAGTTGCCTATTTTCACATCCAGCAGACACAGAGCAATGTTAGCATTTATTTGAAGTTTTGTTTCTGACATTCCCTCTCCTGTTAGCTCAGTTTTGATCTCCACAAGTCTTCGATGGAGAAAAACATCTGGCTGTTAAGCTGCTACGTGCTCCACAATGTTCACCATCTAGTCGCTAACTTTGTCTGTTATTAAATGCTGGGCAGGTCTGTTCATCACAGCCTTTTTGCTAACAGCTACCTGAAACTGCAGAGTCGATAATTATCTGTAGAGTCATCATATGTGTGGCTGCCTCTTTATTATTACACATTGTAGGGCTGGGCAATATATCAATATTATATTGATATCATGATATGACACTAGATAACGTCTTAGATTTTGTATATTGTAATACATAATATGACACAAGTGTTGAAACAAGATCACTTTGAGCAGCACTGTTGAATTTAATATTTTGTGAAAGCACCAAATGTCAACCCTACAATATCATCAGAATATCAACATCAAGGTTTTGGCTCAACAATTTTGTGATATTTGATTTTCGCTGTATCGCCCAGCCCTAACACATGGTCATTACAAAAATGTTGATTAGAACAGCTTTAAAGATTTTTACACATGTGCGTTCCCTACTGTGTGTACTAATTAGAAAGATTTATGTATGGTTGTTGGGACATTTGTACTCCAAAACCCAGCATCAGTCATGATCTAGTCAATGAATATGCTCAAACATTTGTTTACATACCGGTATATTCTTAAGTTTACACAAGACATAGGCAGGCACAACACAGAGGCATGCTTGCAGTCAGACTCATGGCAGCTGACACTGCCACATGGAGCCTTATGCACACATACAGTACAGGGATACACAGTGAGAGCATGCAACAACACTTCACAAAGCTAATTCTTTTGAAATGGAATTTGTATGAAGTATTTGGGCTGGCTTTATGGAACAAAGCTATCCTCAAAATTCAGCTGGTGGAGAATACCCGGATAGCTCACCTGGTAGAGCGTGGGCCCCACTTACAGAGGCTCAATCCTGCACGTCATTCCCCCTCTCTCTCTCCCCCTTCATGTCTAAGCTGTCTTATCAAATAAAGGCCTAAACTGCCATAAATTGTCATCAATTTTTTTTTACAAATTTAAGAAGTAAACAATTACAAACAATACACTGAGACAAAGAACGCAGGGCCAACAAAAAAAAGAAAAAGAACTAATAATAATTAAACAGAGGAAAGCCGGGAGGGAGGGAGGGAGACAAAACAACATGCAGAAACAGACACACACAAAACACATACATAAACAGACACACACAGAGAATAGACAAATACAAGAAAAAGGACCAAAAACCTCCGCAAGTTAGAGGTCAGGCCGTCAGCGATGAACCGCCACGTGTCCAGTGTCTTCCCCGGGGCACCATTTATCCGCCAAAATAAAATCTTTAAAAAAGAAAATTCAGCTGGTGGGAACAAGTTGTCTTTAAATTTGTATCATTAAGCTAATCAGTTTTAGTGAAATATATAAATTTAATCCACACTTTACTACCAGCTGCTCTGCAGCAGCAGTTTCTGCTGTATGTGCACACGGTGAAGGCTGTCAATCAATGGGTTCCAGTGATGCTGGCCCCTGATTGGTCCGGGCCAGTAAGCATCTGCGTACCTTGCTTACTGATGGTTAAGCGCCTGAATCATTAAATTCTCATTGGCTACCAGTCAACGTAGCTGGTAGATTGACAGTGTTACCCGCCAATTGCAAAATTCACCCGCATTTGGCGGGTGGGCACATGTTACTTTAATGACCTGGTTCCCAGTATTATACGGTTAGAAGATGGCTGTGTCTCATGCGACCTTGTTATTTGTACACACCGTGACTATACAAATCCTAACATGTAAATAGAGAAATGTTGGTGTTATTTTGTCACTTATTGGGAGCAGCAGGCTATGGAGCCGGTTACCTCCAGGATCTGTGCTGAAGTCCCAATAAGTTGTGTGTTCCTTTTAAAGGAATTTAAACCATCTACTGGGTTAAAGAGATATTTAACAAACTCATTGGTGCAGGTTCCTGATTTATATGCACACAAGCAAATGTGTTAAGAGTGTTTTTATTTTATGGGCAAATGTCAGCCCTGAGTACTTAATTATACACACTCATTATACAACATTAGTCATTAAAGAAATATCTTTGGGCAAATAGACATATTTTGTCCACCAAGCCTTGTGAGTGATCCTGTCAGCTTTTATACGCATTAAACCTGTGTATACAGATATAGTCTGAATTAACAGCATTTGTACTGTAAGCAACCGTGTATACATGCTGAACTTTATTGGTAAAAATATAGACAGGGCAGTTTGACTGCATTAAGATCTGTGGTCTTGAATGAATTGCATGTGTCCCTGTTACAAACAGTGGACCCTATGTCATTTTTACTGTATGACATGTTTTAGAGCTTAAATTGCTAAACACACCTCAGTCTTTTATATTAGGTCCTTTAAGTTACTTATCGTGGGTCACCAGTTCCCTGCTAATGTTTACAACCTTCTCTTTAAGACTGGGATCTCCATTACTTAGGTGTGTGTGTGTGTGTGTGTGTGTGTGTGTGTGTGTGTGTGTGTGTGTGTGTGTGTGTGTGTGTGTGTGTGTGTGTGTGTGTGTGTGTGTGTGTGTGTGTGGTAAACAGCATGTCTTAAAAAAAGAGGAATTTACTGTTTACCTACCTGTAAACAGCCAGGTAATTTATCATTGTCTGTGTTACAGAGCAAAGCTGCAGCCAGTCATGTTACAGTCTTTCATGTATTGCGTAAACTGCTCAAGGGAGACTTTTATTCCATGACTTTAGCCTTCAAGGCAGTACCTCCATCCAGGTAGTATACTGCTTTAGGGAGAAGCACAGGCGTTAGGGAGAGTATAACATTTATGCATTAAGGTTAAACACTAGTAGCAGGAGACTCATTGTGCACATCCACAAATACATGTACCAAGACACCACTACTGCACTGACTACAGGTGGATTTATCCTGTGATTCAGACCACAAACTTAAACAAGCCTAGAAAGTAACACGTCACTGTTGGAACAGCAGACTACAGTAGAAACTACTGGGCATAAATGTAATTACCTATTTCTTTTTTTTTTTTTTTTTTTTTTTTATCTTGACAGTATATCTTGCTTGTTAAATGTTTTGTGTGGAATGCTGTCCCATCGTAATCAAACAGTTAATTTAATGGGAACATAAAACAGTAAATGTATTGTTTAAACCACAATTATTACAATAGAGACTGACAAGTTCTTTGCAGAGATGCTCAAAATTCTCTGAGTTAGAGGTCAAGTCTCACATCTCAAAGCTAGAGTCCATGTCAAGTCTCTAGTTGCTATGAAAGCTGTGTTCTATCCAGGCAGCTTAGAACACTGCATAGCTATATATAAGGAATTTAAAGCATGTTATATGTTATTATGACTAGGGTTGGGTACCTTTTGCATCTGAACCAATACTAGTCCCTATATCAGTACCTGAAATTCGGTTCCCGGTACCCAATGGTACTTTTTTTCGGTACTTTCCCTCTGTAATTACGAAAAAATATTTCAGTTGAAAAAATAATTCCAAACCTATTTACTTAGAACATTGATATTTATTTAGAATAGTTTACCCTGACAGAAATTAAACAAAAATAAAACCATTCCCTCTCTCCTCCCAAACCTATTAAATTGAATAATTGTTAATTTACCGTTGCTTTTATTCTTGGATTTTTTATATTATATTTTAGCCTGTTTTATTTTCATCATGACCGTTTTTTTATTGCTCTTTATTGTTTCATGTATAGCACTTTGATTTGCCTTGTTGCTGAAAGGTCTTGTAGAATTAAAGTTGCCTTGCCTTACAACCTCAGCCTGTCGGTCCCCATGGTATAGAAACCACCGTTCTGCCTTCTCATCTAGAGGAAGATTAACATCAACAGCACCACTCCACCACCAATACTCTGCAGTACCGACGTGATTCGGTCGGTACCGGTAAAGGCACAGGGTTCAATACCCAACCCTAATTATGACGCTTTTATGTATTAGTCATAGAGTAACAGCTTTTTACTTAAGTATGCTTATGTTATAACCTACCCAACATCAGCAGTAACATTTTCGCAATATGACAAATATTTGACTCTGTGTCATTTCAGGAAGGCTTAAACTGTTCAACATGACTGGAGTTTTTGTCATTTTCTCCAGCCTTGGCAACTCTCATCTGCATTCCAGTCAGGATGTCTGCCCAATATTGCCTTATGTCACTGCTCACATTTGACATTAGCAGATATCAACAAAAGTTCCTACATTCTACCGCTGCTGCAACGAAATAAGTCTGCTGTAATATCCCTTAAATATTCCTAAAGGGACTTATACTTTAGTACTCAAAAGTTAATTTCTAGTGACTTTAGATAACACACAAAGCAATCCCTAACAGGATTTGTCATGTGTGATGATGATCACTGCATGGCACTCTTCTGCATATTTATTTAGTGATCATGAAAACATTAATTTTGTAGAGATGATTGTGTTCAGAAGAAAAAAAGCTTATTATTCTTTGATTCATTAGTACAAATAATTACAGCCGTGGCTTCCTCTGGGTTCCTCTGTATTCTGTTGTTGATTTGACAGGTGTTACTTTACAGGTGTTAGTTGCTTCAGACCTTGGTCAAAAATAGAACTGGGTGGTTTAGGCAAATTTAGTATTGCATTAATAACCAGCCCCTGACAATTAGCTAGTGCAATATAGCAGTAGTCTCACTGTCTCTGAACATATTTGGTAAGCTGGTAAAATTCATAAAAAGTCAAACTCATGCAGAGCTTTGCAGCACAGGAGATAACCGATATAGACAGATATAAAGGGCATTGTTAGAAAGCCATATGTATTTTGGCCATTCATTAAATATGTTTTCATTGCCACAAAACAACAAACATTTGTGCCAAAGTTCATTCATAAATTTTAGAAAAATATGTGTTACAACTAGGGGTGCATGATTCAGAAAATGTCACGATTCGATTCAATATGGATTTGTTTTTTGTTTTTTTGGCTCAAGATTCGATTCAAAATCGATTCAATAAAAAAAAAAAAAAAAAACTAATTCACAGTATGTAAATGAAGTTTTCCCATGTGATAGTAGACACGCTATTACAAAACAAAAAAAGATCATCAAAAGATCATATCAATGTTTTTCCCAAGCAGGATCACAATCTCATCACGATTCTTTTTCATGTTGGTTTTTAAGACTATTTTGCAAGTAACTGAACAGTACAACCCAACTCATTTCCCTATCTTAAGAAATATAGCCATACAATATAACACTACTACTGTAGGTAACAATATGTGTACTTTCTATAACGTATACTGTCCACTTCTAGCTTATAATTTAACTTTTCTTTTTGCTCTGCCTGACTGTCTGCTCAGACAAACACGAAGCAAACTAGAGGCAGCCCGGTAGAATACTAAGTCAATGGAAATAGTGATTAGAATGTTTGACTATAATGAGGGGACTTTCAAACATCAATAGAATATTTTAAATCAAATTCTCCAAAAATGTAAGTAAAATTTATATTTCAAGTTTCTGGGTTCAGATGAGGAAGATCATATCATCAGAACTGCAGTTTGAGACTAGTGTGCATTGATCCATTACCTCCCTTATATTTGCAAATGGAACACTTGAGTCCTTCAGTTCTCTTGAGACTGGTATTGTTACACATGTTTGATCAGTGCAACCTCAGGTTAAGCAATATCACTTGATGACATTATTTGTAGATCTATGCATTGTTATTGTGGAAAAGTCATTTATGCTGTAAGCAAAAGTTATTAGTTTAACTTATGTTCATATCTTGCCTGTATAGAACAACAAATAAACTGAAGATGTTTCTCCTGCAAAACAAGCTCTTCTATATTTTTTGTGTTGCTTGGGCACAGGGAACATTTTGCTCCTTCTTCTGTATTTGGATGAGTGCTTTTTCCATTAATGTACAGCAACACAACAAGAAAGCACAAATTAACATGTCACTGAGTAAATCATTTCTGCTTCCTACAGTACATATGCCCAGAGCTTGGAAACAAGTGGCTCCTTTACTTCCTTACATTTTAGTTAATCAAACCACTAATCACACAGAAATGTGCAAGAAATCATATCACCTGTCATTACCTTGATTGTGACCTGCGTCGTACCATCATAAATAGGGCTGCAGTGCTTAACTCATTTACATTCATGGGCTGTGGTGGTTTGTTTATCTTCACCTAGACCGGATTACTTATATGAAGGCCAAATTGTCAATATGTCCCTCTGTATTGTACAAGCTCAATTTATGGGAAAAACTGCTCCAGTTTGTATATGGGAAATAAAATGCTTCCACTCACACATGTCCTGTAGGAATACTAAATATGTAGGAATAACAGCATTTCTTCTCTTCCCAAAAAGATTTTGAGAATATTTTACCCTCATGCAAAAAAAAAAAGTTTGTCTGGTGTGAAATTAGATAGCTTGCTGCAGTCTTTGATTTACTCTTCTTAATGAAATGAATCTACGAGAGATTAGTGTGTGCCTCTGAGCTTAACAGTCCTTTTTTCTTCATTAAACCCACTTAGTTTGCTCTTTGTACATAATGTGCTCTGTCATGATTTGTCCCTGTCATTTGTCCGTTAACAACCATGGCCAGTACAATTGTGTTTCAAAATCCTTTAATGTCTGGTTAATGCTAAATCTGGAGTATCCCGTTATTTCACCCAAGTGTTTAACATTGGTGGCAGTATTATGTGCTTTTATTCCTATTCTTACAGCTTGTGCGTTACATATTGTATAGCATCATCAGTGCTGACTTTCACACTGTCAGCTGAAATATGTTGAGTAATACATAGTGGGTCAATGGCCCTCAAACACTTCAGTACTTGCGAAAATCCAATCTTGCAGTGCCGTGTCTAGAAATAGAGATACCACCACAAAAAGGCTTTCCAAAATGTTTATTTCTATAAACGGTTATAGTCTGCAGTTGCAGAACATGCTGAAAATTATGTGATAGCCCACACTCTATAGCCAGGCAGAAGGTCACACCTCTGCTATCAGAGTAACAGACCATTAGAGCATTCCTCAACCTTCTCTGTGCGAAACCATCTGAGCTTTCATTAGGACTGGAGGACCGATAATGGTCAGCAAAGGCCCTATTGAAAATGATATTGACTTATTGAATTATTTATTTGTGTGTGTGTGTGTGTGTGTGTGTGTGTGTGTGTGTGTGTGTGTGTGTGTGTGTGTGTGTGTGTGTGCACAGTGGCTTGAGAAAGTTTACACACCCATCCTAAAGTTGATTAAAAAGAGGAATACAAAAAAAGCTGGTTTGATTAGCATTGAGAGATGATCTTATGGAAAGTTCTCAATGCTAATCTCTATGTGTGGTGAAGATGAGTATGTGATGATGTGGGTCTATTTTAATTCCAAAGGCCAAGGGAACTTTATCAGGATGCATAGTATCCTGGATCTATGAAATAACTGGCCTTTAAAAATAAAAATCTGCCTGCCTCCATGGGAATTTAACATAGGGGTGTCTATACTCATGTCCCCTGTATTTTAAGGAAGAACATTTATTTATTTACAATTCATTCAAAAAGAAAATTGGTGTCCTTAAAAGGTTGGATTTTCCTAAATTTTTGGAATCAAATCATTAAGATCAATTTTTTTTATTCCTCTTTTTAATCAACTTTAGCATGGGTGTGTAAACTTTCTCAAGCCACTGTGTAAAACATAAATAAATTATGTATTTATTTATTTATTTGTATTTATGTATTATATATGTAAAGTATTTTTCCTTTAAAATTATTAAAGTAGCAGAAAAAAAATGTTGTCACCTAATTGACGATACATTGACTAATCGATTCAGCTCTGAAAAGATCTTGAATAAACATGAAAGCATGAAAACTGTATAATTATTCCAGCTTTCAGCAGAGGCTTCAACAGCTCATTTTTTGCTATTATCCCTCTCCATCCTGGTTACTCAAGATTTCAAAGGATGTAGCCAAAGGGGAAGTCACTGCATTGACAAAGGGAGTACAGTGTCTTCCCTTTGAAAACTCATTGGATCATAATTATTTTTGTCACCCTGTACTGGGTCCAGATTTTGTCTTATTAAACAACTGATTTTCTAGACCATCAAATAGACCATTGACTCTACTGCAATGCTTGAAACTATTGAGTGTATGAAATTCATATAGTTAATAGAATAAATAGGTTGGTTGATGAGCAAACCGTTAATCTTTGTCATTGATTATGTCAGGATTTTAGGATTATGTCAGGAATACTTGCTAGCTACAAATTAATAAAAAAACAACTTTCAGCATTTCATTCTGCAATGACTAAAGTGCCATTGGCAATCCCATAACCAATCCATTCACATGGACAAACCTAATATTGAAAGACTGTTATTCATCAGATTTGTCTAAACACATAATTACTTGTGTTAAGTTTTTATCATTAGCAAGTTAAGTAGTCGAAGGTTGATATATAAGTTCATGATTAAGCTGTTCTCTCATTTTAGTGTTAATCAAAGAAAATCTAGCCGCTTGCTAGCTTGGGCCAGCCTGTTATCATGGCAGTCATCTGTGAGACATGCTACTATCCTGAGGTACATAACTCTACATTCATCAAAATTACCCAACTCATCTAACCAGCTCTTAATGTGCAACAGCACTCTTCCTGCGGTTAACATGGGTGCAATTAAATCTTTTCTATTTTTTCTCCGTGCACAACACATTGGATCTCCAACTTTTGACCATATTGATGTAATGACATCTCATTACCCTGCTTATCAATATTATAATAATAATACTTATCTGTGGACATTAGGACTAAAAGAGGCATTCCCTATTTAAGTGAATCATTATCTGAGCACAATGAGATGTTTTTAAACTGTTATATTAAGAGAAACAACTTAACGGTGTTTGTCCTGCCATTGGTATTTAGAAATCATAAAATCTAATGTTTATTTTAAATGATCATTTCTCTCAAAGAATGTTTTGAAGAATATATAATGTGTACTCAATCTTCAAATGTCACAGTTATTGAGTAATTTATATGTTGATATTTCATTCAGTCATTAACAATTATCACTTATTTTTGTGTAATTTTATCCCACTCTGTCTTACTCAAGGATAATAAGCATTTTTCTGTTGCACTTCTTTTTCCACACTGCAAAAAATATCTGTATGTTGATACCTAGTTAGAAAACTAAAATTGTTAATATTTCCATTTAGCAATTAGTCAGATGCTTTGTAGAAATCATCAGTTCTCTTAATTCTAGACACAACCTTCTACAAATAATTTGCTACTACGCTCTTGTGTACAACTGGTCTTTTGGGTTGCGTTCAAACTAATACAAGTTAATTATGCATTAGTTCCTACTCGTTTTTTTTTCTTAATTTACAGCCCTCTGTAGTGACTACATTTTAATTTCTTACAACTAGTAGTATAACAACACATACTGTTGGTATATAAGGTTTCCTGTTTTTTGTGATTATTCCACAATTTGACAGCTGTAACAATGTAACTTCCAATTTATTAGTCTTTCATGTCTTCCTTTGTGTTTTCAGGGAGATGTTTGTTATAACTATGCACTCCCCTGAGACTCATTATGGCTGTGGAACTGCAGGATATAAAATAATGGTTTCACTGGGGAGGTGAATCTCACCAGAAGCACATTTTCAGAATGTGAAGCCTCCACCCCTGTGTTGGTGCTTGTTTTGTTTGTTTCAGGTACTGGGCTGTTGCAGTGTGGACACTGAAATGGCAATTGTGTATTCAGAGTCACACCTTTCTGAAGTGCTAAAATTACTGTTGTCATGGATATCCAAATGACTCGGGCTGGGTTCAGAGTTTGGAGTAATTCAAAATTACAATGGCTCTCATTTATTAATGGGTTTGATTTGAAGCCTACATGCCACCTGTGCTTTTTAATGGAGGGCAGTTGAAAGTAGGCATTGTGTTATTGTGGAGCAAAGCCAGAAATACACTGTAGGTGTTGTGCTCTCTCAGCTTGCACTTAGTGTAATCAGACTGTCTGTAACACGACCATGGCAATCTTTAGATTTGCAGTGGTTTCAACAATAGCACAATTAATGGCCACAGCTCCCACTAAGTGTGCTGGAGGGGTTATGGGGAGGACATTGACAGAACTGCAAAACCTTTAAGAGATAGTAAAACACAATCTCACAGTTGGCACAGCACTGTATTCTGACACTGTATTGTTATCTGTAATTGTAATGACCTTACCTGAAACGTGTTGTTCTGATACATGCGAGAAGTGGTGAGTCATCTAGTTTGCATTTTCTGTAACTGTGCTTATCTCAAAGTGTCTCTATTCTGCAGCATAGTTCGTACCTTCCTGTGTCCTGTCTCCTGCCTCTGTATCTGTGGATTAGTAAACTTTTGCTGCTGCTGATTCACACACTGGCCAATGAAACACACAGCTCAGACTATATTCATTTTGTGATGTCACTTTAAGCAAAACTGAACCTGAACATATTATTTGACACAAATGTATATTAAATATCTGTTTTATGCAGACCTGTTTTATGCAGTATTGGCTACAATAGACCCCTCAGCTTCTTTGGCTATAACTACCTATGCTTTATTTTAAATTTTATGTACAGTAGGTGTGAACAGTTATCATTTCAGTGATTATTTGGTGCCTCCAACTACAATAATTACTAAAATAATGTATTACTGCACTTACATAATCCTGTTTGCAAATGCAGTAGTCAGATAATTTATGTAGCCCAGAAAACCAAGGGAATTTCTCTTCTCTCTTACTCTGTCCTTTCCCTCTCTTTTTTTAATCTCCATCTTCCTCTATGTCTCTCCCTCTCTCTCATATCTGCTGAGGAAGTCTATTAGGAGTCTCTATGTATGACAGCCACGGGGGACCATTGGTTTTTTGAAGACACTTCACACTTAAAACAGTAATTGTTATTAAGAAACATTGCTTTGGTAACTGGACAAGCTCTCTCAAATGGCTGGTTTTAGGCTACACGTTTCCCAGATGTAGTCCTTTGATAATGCTGCGATTGTCGAGATTCTTTTGAAATCCTCTTTCGCTATTTACTCTATAAGCCGATGCCATATGGTAACTGTGAGGTCCAACCAAGATCATGTCGAAATGTTCTTGCATGAACCTTAGTCTCCTTACGTCAGTAGCGCCGCTGCTCAAAACTGAAGGAGATGTTTTTCTTTAGTGGGTTGTGGGAAGGCTCTCTATAGACAAGTCAATGTCTCACTCAGTCTGCTTTGTCAGGCCTGACACACCCGAGGCAGAACACTCTCTGCCTGCATATAAATTAAAGCAGATAGCCTTGTCCATGTTTTATTATCTGCTGTGCTGCTCAATGCTCGTCCAAACTTCTCACTCAGAGGTGGTGCTTATTTCACAGAGGCTAATGACGGGAGCGTCAACCTTATTTACATGTTTCAAGCTGAGGATGAGTAACGACCACTGTCGTGAATTTATGGGAAGCGCTGCAAATGAATGATAAGTGATTCATTGCCCTTCTGTATTTGCCATGCTTTTATTACAGTTCTAAAGCAACACCTTTGTTTACAATCGCTCCATAAGGCACACTGTACATGTGTGCCTCATTTTGAAAAGATTGAACAAAATGTGACTCACACCATTTCATGGATCATACTGAAGGCTCCGTTTTTCAACTAGGTCTTTTTGTGTTTTTTTTCTTCAGCCTGGCCACGATTACTGGCTTAGTCATATTGTAATGAGCACTTACACGTTAGCGTCTTGTGTATAATGGGTCTTATAAATATTGGGATGGTGAGCCGTTTTGGCATATTAGATTTGAAATAAAACCATAACTAGTGCTGACTTTCAGCATTTACAGTATTATTTAAGAGGTATTTAAAGGGGATCAGATCTATATTGGGTGAAAAGTGTTTTTATACATAGTTCCTCAATTTTTTGGACAACTCATCAGAACAAGGCCACAAACGTGCAAGCAAAACTATCAGAGGGAATTTCAGGGCCAAACATTTAATGATTAATGAAAATGATTGACAAGCCAATTCAATCACATGACCTTAATCCAACCGATCGTGCGTTTCATTGGTTTAGTTTTTTGTTTTATTTTATTTGCACAAACATATGAAGTACATAGCTTTTTTTAAACAGGCAATTACATTGCAGGGGAGGACAGAAGCCTAAAAGCTTATTCAGCATCCTCCCCTTGTATAAAAGAGGGAAAAAAAAACAACTAAAACATTTCTCAACAAAAAAGTAAAACAAACAACTACACTTACACTAAATGTATAGAATATATTTTTATAGAAAAATAATAAAGCAAGAAAAACTTGAGGTTGAAGACCTGACTAAAGCAAGGGAAAATCCCCAAAGTAAGTAAGAAATGAATATGGCTGCAGTAGAGCATTACCACTGATCATACTATTTCATTAATTGACTGAACAATAATTGCAACCAAATATTAAATATGAAGACTAAGTTTTTGTTTGCCCCTTTATCTTTGGTCCTGAAAAACTGGAGGTCTGGGTATGAAAAGGCCCAGAGTTCTTTCATTTCCATGTCATGCAGGTAGAAACACCCTATTATTAAAGACCCTAAACATGTCACTTATGTTGGGAAGTAACAAAGTTACTGTACTCAAGTAGATTTTTCAGATATTTTTACTTTACTATCCTTTTTTTTGCCGCCTTTTTACTTTTACTCCTTACATTTCAACACAAATATCTGTACTTTCTACTCCTTACATTTTACAAAAATTGGCTTGTTACATTAGTTTTTTACAAAAGATTGTCTATTAGGTGTGATTGTGAGTGCATGTCGGAGAATAACGCGGACACGCGCCTCACAAGGCACAAAGAGAAAAAAGTGAGAGAAAAGAAACTAGCTGTCCAGAGGATAATCAGTTGAGATTGTGTGTGTGCGTCCTTGAGAACTGTAAGTCGTATAACTCACAGTATGTTGTCAGTTCATTTTATTGGTCTATAGTTCTGGCAAAGTTAAAGTTATCTACTGATTTTGTTGTTTGTGTTCTTCACCCGTTAGCTAGGTTACACCTGGCTGTTGATTCATAATGGCGATTGTTGAACGTCCTTGCTCACGTTTGTATTTTAGGTGCATTATTTACATGCTACAGTAGTTACACTGATAATAAAGATAATGTAATTTATAGTTGGTTTATTGTTATTTTTTACTAACATATATGATTCCTATGCATTGTGTATGGTAGCCTTTACAATGTTATTTATTTCTTTGCAGAACCACACACAAACACAGCCATAGCTGAGCTACCCACTACCATGTTTATACTGATGCTTGATTGTAATAAAGCATCAACAGAGATAAGTTGCCTCCCTCCGTGTTTCAACAGACACACCTGGGGCGAAGTTGGAAACCAGAATCAGTTTAAATCTAGTCCTAATCTAGTCCAAATAAGTTTCAAATAATTTCAGTTTTTTTTTTTTTTTTTTTGCATCATCAATACCAAATTTAATCTAATTGGATGGTAATAGACTTCTCACAGAATCACAATTGAATTCATATCTTGCTGCTCAGTCAGAATCTTATTAACCTGGAGTATCTGTTGCAATAAACAGGCTATATGTTTTAGTCCTATTGGCAGACATACATTTAAAATGTAGGCAATAGCATACAGAATGAAGAGCCTTTTTCCCATGTCCACTGTAGTTTCTCAGCGTGTTCTCTAGTAACATGTGTCTGGTCCAGGTAGCTTAGTCATTTGCAAGGCTACTTTTACTTTTATACTTTAAGTACATTTCCAAGCCTGTACTTTGTTACTTTTACTTGAGTTAAGAAGTTAAATCAGTACTTATACTTTTACCAGAGTATTTTTTAACACAAGTATCTGTACTTCTACTTGAGTACGGGAAGTGAGTACTTTTGCCATCTCTGGCGTTAACTAAAAATGGAAAGGGCACAGGCAGAAAATGTAGGGGTGCACACCTTAAATCGGTCCTTAAATCCTGCACACCTTAAATCCTTACATCTTTCCCGGTCAGGCAAGTGAAAAAAAAAAAAACCTAAATGTTGAATCCTGCAATATCTGAAGCACGTTACAGTGTTGTTCAATACCGAGTCTGTTGGTCTAACCGACAACGTGATCTTCACCTGTTCAACTGACTTTTCCAAATAGTATGCAACTGTCCTGCTATTATTACTGGCATGTGAACTGACTACGGACAGTTGCTTTGTTGCTCGTGGTTGTGCGCTGCTTAGAGTGAATTGGGGAGACACTGGAATAGATATTTGGCGTTATTTTAAACAAACTTAGATAGTTTACTTATTAATCGAAGGTGCTGGAACACCCTTCTGAATCGTTACAGCCCACTTTAACCCATTAGTGTGACGCCACGAAGCGAGACATACGAGTGTAGATGACGGTGGTATCTAGCAGTTGACTAATCACTCATAGACCCTCCCCTCTCACACACATTAGCCAACTCTGGCAGCTTCTGCCTCCTTGTTTTTCAACATGAAATAATTAAAGTCGTCTAATTTGCAGGTCACACGTGTGCGAGTGCTAGTAGTTGTTGTGGTCACAGTCTAGAGCCCTGCTTTTGTATATTCCAACCTGTTACTGCAGCCTGTGAAAAGTCTTTGTATAGATCCTGGTCACAATTTTTTAACAAATATCAGGGATCTGTATCGTTATGTTGAAAAAGCTAGTATTGGCTGTCAGATTTTTTTTTTTTTTACTTTAAAATATTGATATCAGTGTTTGCCTCAGAAATCAATACCGGTCACACTGTTGTCCCTAGCGTCCAGAGCCAGCACAATAAAATATAATTTTCTAAATAGACTTTGCTGTCTTCATTTACATCATTCTTTTACATTCTTTTACACACTCAACATCAGTTTTCTAACCTCTGTGTGTTCTGCAACAGCAATGTCTTATCTCCTCAATGCATTTCTGAGTCTGTGTTTGGGTTTGCTAATCTAAATTGCTCATGGAGAACCTAATACAAGGGTTTAAAATGCAGAATAGAAAATCAGCCTTGGCTCTTTCATTATCCTAATGAACTCATTATGGGTATGATAATTGTCCTCAGTTGGCACAACTGATTGGAAGCTGTTGGCAAGTAATATTTCACTACAAATGTAATTTATTTATTGCAGTAGGTGTTAATATAAGAAACAATACCACATTCTGTAACTACACAAGCATAGTTATTGGCACAGCAATTGCTAATAATTGTTAATTGCTAATTGTTGTTTTCATCTGTTAGATCATCTTCCCTCCTCTTACACAAGCATTATTAAAAGACTACCAAAAAATATGAAATTAGTCAAACCAGAGAAATGGAACATGTGACAAGATTAGCTCAATCCATGGGAATCTGCCCACATGAAGTTGCGAACAACAGTTGTGCTGGTGATTCAAATTGGGGATTTACCGCACATGGAAGGGTTAAGAGTGCTTCACATCGGTTTGGATAGACTTTTGGCTGCTGAATCAATTCTCAAAGAAAATAAGAAATCTCCACTGGCTTTGAAATTTGAGAGAAATAAGTTTCTGTGATTCTATTTTGAAGGAAAAGGAAGGGGAACAGAAATCGTTGCAGGCAGTTAGTGCTTGAATGCAGATTGTTATGCAGTATTACTCATAGATATGCATCTCATTTGATACGTTTTTTTTTTTAACCTATTATCAAAGGCATTTCTGCCCGAGTCAGTGTCTGAGCAGGGGCAATGCTCACTTAGACTGTTCCTCCAAATTTGTCAGGTTAGGTCCATCCTCATTCAGGCTTGTCACAGACTAGCTTTCCTCCAGTCTTTTTTTTTAAAGAGGATTTCACTCATGCCTTCTACCTCTTTCACCCACAGCCCACAACCCAATCTAATTTACCAGCCCAATTTCCTCTCTTGTCTGCAGACCAGAGCCAATGTGAAAAATGCCATGTTCTTGTCTAGTGTGAATGTGAAGGCCCATTTTATGACGTTTGGCACATGATTGCAGCGCCTGGCCTGACACCAAAACATTACACTGTGAACACTGTTTGCATGTGATAAATAGTACAAGAATGTGAATTCTGGCTTCAGAAATGTACTGTACATTTTTTATATGTTAATTTTAATTGTAGCCTGTAAGATGCTTTATACCCTATTTTCACTGTTGTGGTTTCTGCATTGCATTTCCTAGTCAATTAGTATCACAAATAATGTGATGTTTTTTTCTTTTCTTTGTCTGCTCTGTTTAGACATGGATGTTACTGCTATAGTAAGTGCTGAGTACATCTGTACTACAAACAATTGCTGCTTGTAGTGTAACATCTGTCACATGCTTTGCAGCAGAAGAGTTGACCCTGGAACAAATACTGGTTTACCTGTGTATAGCTCGACTCTTATGCAGGGACGTCAACAGGGCTATATGTATTCATACAAACTTAGTATGAGAAATATCCACAAAATCTAAATAGAATACAGCCGCAAGCGGCAATTCGCAGGTTCAAACCTTTTTTCTCAATAGTGACTTCTAAGTAATTTCACACATATTGTCCATCGTTATAAAACATATCCTGCAAGCTTTGTAGCTTTGTAAGAATTAGACAAACAGTGCACTTTGTTAAAAACTGATTTTTCAAAAACATTTATTTTCAATTCAGTGTGATATGTAGCTCAGTCTTGCTCATTGCAATTTGAGAAAAGCAGATGACCAACACAAAAACAATTGCTAATAAAGCCGCAAGCTGCGATTCCAAGCTCAAACCTTGATTTGTGCTATTCCACATCTGTGTTGATTGGAACAACATTTAGTCATTATAGCCTTATTTGCTCTAGATCACCTGCAGTTTGTTAGCATTTGTAGCGCCCCCTGGTGTTCAATTTAAATTAAACTTTCAGGGTGTTGTTCAGGTACTTATGAGGACAGATCTTCATAATTCTGAAGTTCAGCTTCTCCCACACGCCACAGGCATATTCTGGCAGAATGGTGCTCGGCTTGTACCAGGGGGTGAGAAACAGCTCCCTCAGCCAGCAGGATAACATTCTCCTCCCCTCCAGTCTCGCAGAACCACCTCCTGCCAAGAGCCTCCTACTGCACTGCCACCCGGTCTTCTGTTGTAAATCTAATCCCAGCCAGAGACCCATCCATAAGGCAGCCAGGTTTCCTTATGAAGCTGTAGTCCCACCACCAGACCTTAGCAAGGACTCTGGCAGCGACTTGTATGAATAAGAGAGTGTCAATGCCAAGTGTTTAGCTAATCATCTTTGTTTAGGGGTGATTGAAAAAGCAGAAAATGAATTGTTGACTTTTAATACCATCTCCAGAAATGTGTTGGCCATTAATGGTATTCATTGATGGAAAGCATCAAATTTATCAATGAGACAACTTTTTTTAAATCAAAAGGTCTGTTTTATAATTCTAAAATCCTAAAACCAGAAGTTAAAAAATAGAAGAATGACATTATAAAAAGGGACGTTTGTGTTGATATAACAACTGTCTGGATTTTTTTTAAACAAAGGCAAAGGCACTTAAATCAGTGGCAAGCTTTTGATACAGAAGGGCAGAGCCACACAGGGACCTAGACATTTAGTTATTCAGTATGAGCAGGGTTGTAGCTGACCTTTTTAAATGGAATTTTCCCTAAGAGCAGTCGCCAGTGACCAAATTTAAGTCTTCAATCTTGTAGATGTAAACTCTGACATTCAGAGCCCTTATGTTTATCTCATTGATTCAGCAAACATCAAGCACCAAGGCATTGCAAGCAAATTCCCAGCTCCCCTCCCCTCCACCCACCATTTTTGCCTTCTTTTTAGAGTCGTGCAAATGGTGAATATAAATTGTATGTGATATTTAAACAGCCATAACATTTGCCTAAATCAAACAGTCATTGCCCAAAGCAGGTTGCCTTCATCAGCAGCATGTTAAAAACGTGCTCTTGATCAGTGTAATTTGCTCTGCTGTCTGAGTGGGAATACAGCACAGCCGTATGCTTAGAGGTGACAAGGCTGCTGTCTGAGGCTCTCCTGCCAACTATGGCTGATGATTCACAATTATCAATTTATTTACAGAGAATCTAATCTAAATTCTAAATTCACTGAAGTTATTAAATGTCTGATAACTTATGAATTAAAGTTGTTGTTAATTATTATAATGTAATTGCCCATCCACGGTCATTTAGGTCATCTTGCAGTAAACAGCATTTCAGAATCAATTATTAATTTAATAAACAGAAAACAGGGCACTAGACTGTGTCTCATTCCACATACTTCCATCAGTACTCTGTGAATATGCACTGACCCCTTACTGCTGTAGTGCCCACTTTTGATGGTTAGTATTGTCTCAAATGGAACACTTATGTGAAAACACTTACCGGAAATGAAAAGCGGTTGGCTCGGCTCACCGCTGCCTCAAGATCTGACAGAAATCTATTAAACTGACCTTTGTTGATCCAAAAAAACAAACAGATTTAGCAACTGTATGCCTATTTTCTCGCCTAAAATGTTTTCAGAAACACGTTTTGGTGAGCTATTTTCGTAAAATTTGAGATCGTATTCTGAACAAGCTGCCATTAAGCTTGGTTGTGAAATCTGGAGGAAGACAGACCCACGTGATGCATTCGTCCAATCAGCTGCCGGTCAACGTCCCTGCTCCCTCCCCTTTCCGTGTTGTAGTCAAGATGGCGCTGGTTTAGTGCGCATAGTGTCTATCGTTCCACACTGAACTTTTTGACCGCTTTTAGGGGGTCATCCGGATACTTTCAGTGACTGACTTTTTCGGTTATCTACACTAGATACTCAAAACTAAATGTTTGAAGTGTGCAAGTAGGCAGTATGAGACAGCCCTAGTTTTCAGACCCTTACTCCAGTGCACTGTGTGCAACACTACTTACTCATGCTGTTTTAACTGGCCGTTAATCTAACTGGTGTTGAAGAAATATGCGATGATGATTAAGATGTGTAAGAGATGGTACAATGCTTACACTTCCAACATTATATTGTAAGTCCAATATTAACTCTCTTTTAGCTCTGTTTTTGGTCTCTACCAACTCCTGAAGGAATATCTGAAGCTTCAGCCCGCAAAATGCTCCACTAAGTTTGCCAGCTAGTCTCTAATTGTGTCTGTCTGCTGTTTGGTGCTGTGCAGTGTACTGTGTTCTGGGAATTTTTAGAGCTTTAAGGCTGAAATCATCTGCCTGCTGTGACTGAAAAGATACTGAGAACAGTGAGAGTAAACCAAAATAGTAATATTGTGGAATGAACAGCTAAACAATGAGCTGAAACTCACTATAAAGCTAGGTTCATCACTACAAGCAACTTTTTTCACATTGTCACCTTGTCATTTGATACATTGTTAAAAAAAAATATATTAGCCACTTTAATTACCCACACCCCTTTTCTCAAAGAGTCACTATACTTTTTCTTATCTGTAAGTGTATTAGCTGTACGTTACGCTGTGTATTTTCTCTCAGGCACATATTAGGAAGCAGCTGAATGAGGACATACAGTACATGCAACTGGCATACTGGCATAGTTTAAGTCTGCCAAGTGTCTTTATATTAAGGAATGTTGAGTCACCACAAGCTTGTCCTCGCAGCCCAGACTGTTGACCAGAGTGGATTTGCAGATTCATGTCAAGGCAGAAAAATGTTGGGCACACTCAGCTAATTTCTCATGGCTGAATGCCATTGGGGCTCGCCCGGCCCAGGGAGCACCGCTTTTTGCTCGGGGTACACAGCATACACACAATCCATCATAGACAGCCTCAGCTGAATCTAAGCACCGAAAGCCCACTTCCATGATTAATGGAGTAGCTGGGTGTCTAATACATGTCTTTATGTACCTCATATTTAAACAAATCGCACAAAGTTAGAGTCTCTAGGGATGTGCTTTTGGCTTTAGAGATGTTCTTTGGTTCTTTTCGCTGGCTTTATCTAATTGAACGATTACTGTTTTAACCCATTGGGGATTTGTAGGCAAGTAATTTTCTTTTACCCTTTGTCAAGATTAATAATGGTTCTATTTTTACTCCCAATATGCTTAAATTGCAAACAACTACATTGTCACAGAAATCAATATCCAGCTAAATTCTCTGTGACCCATGCCTGTGCCATGTATTCAAAAATTAAAAATCAGCCATAGGGCACATAATCCCATATGGGTGTGAAAATCCCAGGGCCCTTCATTGGATCAACGTACTGTTATTGCCCACGGACATTGTCAGACAGAAAGCATGAGTGAGTAAATGATGAAGCAGCTGCATTGTCCCTTTCTTCCGTAGGGAAGCACAAACAGACGCTGGAGCTTTTTTTTCTCCTGCTATATTGCAGTGGGATCTGGGGTTGGACATATGTAATTACCTGGGCCTCTGTAGGTGGGATTAGGAACAGAATTAAAATAGTGTGGATGGCAAAGGGGAATACAAGTGCAGAGACAAATCCTAGCTTCAGTAATAACATTGTAAACAGAATCGATTGCAGCAACTCTGTACATTTGTGCAAGCGGGTGTGTGTGTGTGTGTGTGTCTTGTGGATGAGCGGTCGCATGAGTTAGAAGAAATCGAAGACGGTCAAATCTGAGTGTTATGTAGTCAATGCATTCTGTAATCAACTCCCATCTGGCTGTGGTGCAGTGGAAATATTTATGTGAGGTTGTGACACACCCAGATGCAGTAGTGGTTGCATCCGTTCTGTCTGTTTACAGAGCACTGAGACATATTTTGACTGTCAGGTGTTGATTTCAGGAATGTTCCTCCATTCCTGTACATTCACACTGTGCTTTATGCGTTAGGACCTTGCATGTTCAGGTGATCATGTTTCATAGGCATTTGCTGGCTCCTGGACTAGCTGAATTCAACAGTGGGCATATGGCTTGAATAACGTGAATATGGGGATTGTCTGTACACATTGACACTGGTTAAAAGCCAAAAGCTTGGAAGTGTAGAGCATAGTGTTATACCAAACCTTCAGTTGGATTTATTTCCCTGCATACAATAATCGTATGAATGTTGTAAATTTAAGCACCACATTCCAAGGTAAGAGTTGGAAAAAAGTTAAAAGGTTAGAGTGTAGCAGTTTGAGCTGTTGATGAACAAGCAAGGGGATTTAGCTCCCCATAAGCCTTTTTATCAATATAACTTGTATCTGTGTGAACAAATATGTCCACAGTATTGTCACATATTTACACTGAGTTAAAGAGTAAGTCAATTGCATATAAACCTCCTGAATTGCTTTTTCACAGTCAAATACCCACTTTAGTACATAGGAGTAGAGGAGTTGACTTCTCCTGTGGGGCCAATTCCTCATCATTACATTTTTGCTCGCTGCTTTCTGAGTTAAAGGTGTCAGAAATTCTCGAGTTGTTTTGAATACAGTAATAACTGCTGGCTATATACAGTCAATATTTATTCTGCTAAAGCTTTTTCCTTTGGTCCAGTATGTGTGAGTCCACATGATGGGATAGATTGTAAGGCTATTTCTATACCCAGACCATCTGTTGTTGTTTGTTGATTGACAGCCCTCCTAAGACTCCTCCTTTTTAAAGGACGTGAAAACGTTTGCAAACCCCTCAGATGTATAATCAAATCATATATCGCATAGCAGTCAAGTCTATTGGACACTCAACCAGTTGTTTTTCTGAGTACATAAGTAAGACCACATTGTTTAGGTTTGTAATGGTTTTCACGTGGCGAAATATTTTGTCAGCGGTTTCTTAAGTGTGGAGTTGTAGACTTGTAAAGCCTGGCAGGGTGTTCAGCTTATTCCGAGAGAAAATCAGCAAAAGCTTAATTTTGCTGATGTACTAGAATGCCTTGGATTGCATGGTCACACAGAAGTGGGATAGGTCACTACTGCTGTCAAAGCTTTGACGTAGATGGATGGAGGCAGACAGAGACGCATGTGTACAGACAAATGTGTACACACACACACACACACACACACACACACACACACACACACACACACACACACACACACACACACACACACACACACACACAGGGGGAACAGTTCAACCAAAAATAGTTAATGATATTGAAGCATTTTGTTAAGAAGATTATGGGAGATGAATGGATACAAAGCTTCTGCAGAGGCAAGATTATTTTTACAGATCCAAGGCTGTATGGGTGGATGATACATGGGACATGGGGTAAGGGAGTGTTCATGGGTCATGTGTTCCAGTAATGTTAACTCTTGGTGCGTGGCAGCATTGGTGTTGAAATGTATGTTGTTGAAGGTAGAACTAACACTTTACCTCCCCCCTTCCATTTAGCATTTAGAAGCAATATATAAACATTGAGTAAATACAAAAGACATGTACTTATGTATATAAAAAGAAAATCATGCTTTGGTTTATTGACATTTCTTTAAACCAATAACAATTTTCTTCATTGGCGCCTTTACAAAATAGCCCCAGAAAGGAACTTGTTTAGGTGGAACATGTGTATGTTCAAAGGTTGTTTCCTGAAAGAAACTATATAAAAAAAATATATACATACTGTGTGTGTATATATACAGGCCAAAAGTTTGAACACACCTTCTCATTCAATGCGTTTCCTTTATTTTCATGACCATTTACAGTCATTGTAGATTATCACTGAAGGCATCAAAACTATGAATGAACACATGTGGAATTATGTACTTAACAAAAAAGTGTAAAATAACTGAAAACATGTCTTATATTCTTGTTTCTTCAAAGTAGCCACCCTTTGTTTTTTTAATAGTGCTGCAAACCCTTGGTGTTCATGAGGAAGTCACCTGAAATGGTTTTCACTTCACAGGTGTGCCTTGTCAGGGTTAATTAGTGGAATTTCTTGCCTTATTAACGGAGCTGGGACCATCAGTTGTGTTGTGCAGAAGTCAGGTTGATACACAGCCGACAGCCCTATTGGACAACTGTTAGAATTCATTTTATGGTAAGAACCAATCAGCTATGTAAAGAGAAACGAGTGGCCATCATTACTTTCAGAAATGAAGGTCAGTTGGTCCGGAAAATTGCGAAAGCTTTGAATGTGTCCCCAAGTGATGTCGCAAAAACCATCAAGCCCTGCAACGAAACTGGCTCACATGAGGACCGCCCCAGGAAAGGAAGACCAAGAGTCACCTCTGCTGGGGTCAAGTTCATCTGAGTCACCAGCCTCAGAAATTGCAAGTTAACAGCAGCTCAGATTAGAGACCAGACATTATTAAACAGTTACACGTGTCTTCACGTCTGCTTATAAATAGGGCAGTTAAAGGTAGATTGTTCAACAACATACAAAGTATTGTGTTAATTCAAATGTCACAATGTGGAAAGTTAATTTTGTGACAGTTCTTTGACAGCTACACAAAATTATGAGAAATATGTATTATGAGAAATATATAATTAAGGGATTATTTCACCTACTGAGAGCTGCTACCTGTGCACAGAATTTAGAGAGGCAACTCTTAATCTGTTGTAATTTTGGTTCCAGGGCTCATTCCTTCCTTGTCCCTGCCCTGTCTATTTTTGGCAACTTGGGGTGGCTTGAATTGCTTTTAGTAGATAAAATAGGAGTATTGATCAACTCGAGGCATTCAGCAAGTTTAGATAAAGCCAAGTGAAAAATTGACTGAGCCTCTGCACACAACATACTGTAGGTATTAAAACGCTTGAGTTGAATCTCGTTAGGTTTCCTGGTGCCTGAAAATATCACCCAGTGCTGATTGAGACTAGGTATTGTTCGAAGATATATGATACTGGTACTTATACCAATACTGTGACTTTGATACTGGTTCCTAATTGATGCTGCATGCTTTTTGGCTCACTGACACTGATGAGATTTACTCCTATTAAAATGAGGTATTGAATGATATGACAAGGCATTTTTTGATACTTAATACTTCTGAGTAGAGATGGTCCGATACCATTTTTTGCTTCCCAATACCGATTCTGATACCTGAACTTGCGTATCAGCTGATACCGAGTACTAATCCGATACCAGTGTGTCATATATTTTATTAACTGTATACTACTATCCATGTATGGATGTGATATGATTTCTATCTTTATTGTTGGTCTGGCTCAGGTTAAACTTTTTGGGAAACATGAACAAACACAAACAATGAATGCCACAGAACTTTCTTTTATTATTCAGTTTGGCAGTCAGTTATAACGGAAAAAGAACATAAATAAACTACTTTAACCTAGATTTTCTTTAGGGTTTTTTTACGTGGTATTGGATCGGTGTATAAAGTCCAGTACTTCCTGATACCAGAGTTTTAGGCAGTATCGGAGGCGATACCAATACTGGTATTGGAACATCTCTACTTCAGAGGCCTAAAAAGTATTAAATGCGGTACCTAGTAGCCTAGTGTGTGAGTGAGAGTTGATCAGCTGACACCAAGCAGTAGTTTAAAAGGTTGTGTGTAGTCTTGACTGAGGTTTGTTTATCCTCTCTAACTAAGTGAACAGCTGATAAGGAGGAGGAAGGGTGGATTGAGCTTATTATTAATGCATACAGGTTTCACAGGGGCATTATTAATCACAGCCAATACACTGCTGTGAAGAGCCAAAGAAAGAATGAATACACTATATTCTTCTGCCTAATGGATGACGTTTTAGCAGTAATGATTTGATAGGTATATTCAACACATTTTACTCAACAGCATTTACAATCTTGGTTTGTAGCCAAATGTATTTGCATGGGTGAGGTGGATATTCTTATTTTATTTTACTTGTTTTTTCTGGACACTATAGTGGTATTGTCCAATTGCTGTACATTATTATCTGTAATAGTGTTAAACCGAGGCTCTGTCGACTGCATGCATGGGAATAAATTCCAATAAAACTATATTTATAAGTTGCTAAGAGGGTCTGAAAAAACTACCTTACTGCTGCAGCTTCCAGATTTTACAATCTACAGAGCCGAATCACAGGACGTGCGTGCGTTAATCGCGCTAAAAGGAATTGGATGAGCACAAATGCAAGAGTTTCATAGGATTGTCAGATTGTCCATGCCCCCCTACCTGCCCGTTCGCCTGTCATTGAAAATGAATTACAAGGCGCGACAAACGCTCCCCGTCAGAAAAGACCTTTAGTTGTTCTGTTTGCCTCAACTAACCAGTAGTGACATACTTTGTGTCCATTGACAACATTTTCAGCCAAATCAAAAGCTGCAGTTGCTGCGAGCGCTTGACTTTTGTCATGTTTATCAAAGAAATTTGCAGATTTAAATGTTATTTTTGTAGTCAAGTGCAAACAACTTGTACATCGCCACTTTTCACCACTTTGCTGTTGCTACGGCTATTGGACCTCTCTACACAATCACATCAATCAATCAGTCAATCAGCAAACATCTACCTAATTAATAAAATCTGACACCAATTTGCATTAATGTAAAAACACAGTGACAAAGTGCAGTTTATAACTGCTCTAAAAAGGTGTTTGCCAACCCAGCTAAACCAAGAGACAGAATATCTGCAATTTTTCTGTCAGAGACGATGACAATTAAGCTGTTTTGAAATAATAAACCTGACAAACCTGTGAAAAATGTTCTATTTAGTACTTTACTCTTCATATTCCCTATGGATGACCCCATGATTAGATGTCATTCTGGTGTCTGGCTGCAGGAATGTAGAGAGGAGGAGGGTTGCAGAACTCTTCTTCTTGTGTTTTATTTTTATTTATTTATCAGGAGGTCTGTGTTTCTGCCAGACAGTCACTTACTGTTTTCCCTGGACACAATCACAAGCACTTAAGTGCGACTACAGATACCGATATGTATATTATCTACTCTGCTGAGGCCTGTGGTATAAACACAGGAGGGTCTGCATTAATTAATTATCAGTCACTTCATTATACGTTTGATAGGGTAAAGTTTTCATCTCAGAAGTTTCATAGTGCAGAAGGTCAATTAATTCAGTTTAGGCCAAAGCAAAAAGGGCCAGGTTGAAAACCCAGGGGACCACAAGAGGGGTAATGAGAGGATTGATCTCTGTCACAGTTTTCGTGATCTTTTGCCTGTTTGGAGCTTTGGACGATGTTGAAAGGTCAACACAGCTGGTGTACATTCAAGACAAAACCTGGAAGAGCAAATAAATGTTGCGTGGGTAAGAGATGGATACTGAAACTCATTTTATTTTTGAAGTTAGTTTGAGCCTAGTTCAATATTATGAACTCAAACCTGCTTAGGGAGCATTTTGTGGAACATTAGTGTAATAACAAATATCTGAATTGGTGTTATTATTAAACTGGCTTTGACAAACTCTTTAAGCTCAGTACAGTACTCACATCATATTCCCACAGTCTGTTTGAATGGCATTGCGCTATTTTTAATGTTTTTGTGTAGCTTATTTAGATACATAACTGACAAAAACACAATACGTCTTGATTTGGTAAATGGTCCTCTTGCAGTAATGGGTCCCAGCAAACTACCTTTGTACTGAATGTGAAGCAACTTTTTCTGTTTGGCCGCCATTCAGCATTTTGCCGCTTGTCCTATGTGTTGACAGAAGGTGCGTCATGATAAGCCATAGATATTACGATTTTCTGCTTCTTGTGTGCAGTGGTGAATATTTTTACTGACTAAATTCAAATATTCTGAAGATGTTTTATATGCATCAACATGCCATCACTACAGCCGGACCAGGGGTTGATGCATAGAATGTGTAAGTGAAGCCAAAACATCTTGATCGCCCCTTGGTGGCTGGTTGCAGTATAGGTCCTTAATCCTGCCCCCTCCATGTTAGGCAATGGGCCAAGGGACAATCAAAATATTAAAGTACACGTCTAATGAATTTTTCCCAAAGATGGTTTCTGTCATTTTAGGTAGTTCTGATTATCTCATGTTGATGCTTGTTCAAGTGTTTATTGTTCTGATAATTCTGTATTTTATTAGTTATTTGATGCTATACAAATGGCTAAAAACGTCATGACACCTGTGTTTGACAAGCAATTGTGCAATTGTTCGGGCAGGTGTATGGTTGGGATTTCAATATGGCGGCTCACCAGTCAATCACTACAGCGCAGACTCAGAATCCAAAATCTCTTTTGTATAGGAAGAAAGTGGAAGGAGGAAGTGGAGACGCATCCATATTTATAAACAGTCTGTGAGCTGGACTGAAAGAAAGCTTACGCTTGCTAGATCTCCATCCTTTGTATAATTTGGGGGGTACAGAGTTTGCAGGAAATCAGTGCTAACTTAAATAAGCAAGGCTAACTAACTCAAGCTAACTAAAGCTAACTAAAGTGGAAAACAAACCTAATGGCGCAATGACTCCTCCCAAATATTAAAAATTTCAAATATCTGTTCAACGGTAATTGTAAAGGCAAAGAAAAGATACAATAAATATGTCAAATTAAAATCAAAAATTGTGCTGGAACTTTTCTTTTAAGTTTGAGCAGAGAGCCCATCCAATCTACTTTTTGAGCCCCTTTTAAACGGTGGGCAGCAATTGGGAGTGAAAGCTTTTACTGCAGCTGTTCGAACATCAGAAAAGAGATAGCCTGCTGCTTTGATTAGACTTAATTATTTTAGCTTTATAATTCACTTCCAGCTCTCTGCAGTAGACATGCAGCTCATGTCCCCTTAACCAGTCTGTCCTCCACATTTGGTTTGTAGCTCTCTACTTTTCTCTCTTTTTTTTCTCCCAAATCAGAGCACACAGTTGCTACTGTGAGCTTCTTCCTTCTCATGCTGCATTTCCTTTTTAAAACTAGATCCACACAGCATGCACAATCATATTTGTAACCAAATTCTGTAATGCTACAGGTACAGTTATGTTTTGTTTAGAGATACCAATACCAGTATCGGTATTGCCTTGGATACTGCCTAAAACGCTGGTATTGGTATTGGGAAGTACTGGAGTTTATGCATCAATCCAATACCATGTAATAAAACCCTACAGAAAATATATGTTAAAGTAGTTAATTTATGTTCTTTTTTGGTTATAACTGACTGAAATACTGGACAATAAAAGAAATTTCTGTGGCATTCATTGTTTGTTTATGTTTCACAGAGTTGCACCTGAGCCAGACCGACAAGAAAGATAGAAATCACATCCATACAGAGATAGTAGTATATAGTTGTTAAAACATAATAAAATATATGACACACTGATATCAGATCAGTACTCGGTATTGGCTGATACGCAAGTTTTAGGTATCAGAATCGGTATCGGGAAGCAAAAAATGGTATCGGACCATTTCTAGTTTTGTGTGTGCTTTCACCTTCATTTGATACCATCTTCAAATGTATAATATAAATGTCGCAATTGACTGACCCCACCTTTGTATTCCTAGCGCTGAATGTACAGGCAGCTGGATCTATTATTTTTCCTCATCAGCCCTTTGTTGCTGCAATAGACCTAAACAAATCATCTTGATTCAGTGCTCTGAAGCTTCTTGGAAATAAACCAGGGCTTGTTTGTTGTGCGGCTTCTTCCCTTTTCTCTTCCTTTTGATCCCCACCCTCTCTGGATATTCACTTTTTCTCCTTCAGAGTGTACCTATTGTAGTTGTTTAAGATTGGAGTGTAAGAAGCATTGGACAGAAGTTCACCTATCGATATCAGCAGGAAGTCTGTAGATTTATTTTCTATTCCTACACTAAAAATATGCTCTAACCTAAAGCTCATTTGTTGATATTTTGTTGGATTTTGACACTGTCTCTAAAGTTTTTCCCTAGGGGCTGAAAGCTTGAGTTCCCCGTGGTGTGGTGTTTGATTGATGCAGCCTCTCTCCATCTATGTGATGTGTTCACTGATGCGGTTGGTGATGGAGTGAGATACCCCTGCTGAAGCTGATCTAGTCAGCAGCTGGTCCATGTTTCCAGCTCGCACAGTGAGCTTAGCAGTTGTTTCCCATCACATTTTCCTCCTTATTATGGCTGGAGGGGTTGTTTTGGTGGCTTGGCTGTAGGGAAATAGCAGGATTTACTCAGCCATTTTCCACCCCCAGGTTAGTCTTTTTGATGATACAAAACCCACTAGAATAGATACCCACTAGAATTTAGATTTATGTTTGAGAAAGTTAAAGTGAGAGAGTGCAAGGAATGAAGATGGCAGTCCTCTCTGCAGCCAAAAGCATTACAACACACCTAGATGTGATGTGTTGATGGAGGCAAAATTGTGTGTGTGTGTAAGTTTGGGCTTCTATAGCAGCTTCCATTTTTGATCCAGTTTGAGGTTAATAAAATACCCACATTTGCTTAACTGTGACTATAATCAATCTCCTTCTTCTTACTCTTTTTATGTTGAAGGAGCAATGTCGAAAACATCACAGATGGTGGATTATATCAGCTTTAACACATTAATGTTCATTATGGCTAAAATCTAACTTTTGGCTGTTGTCTGATTTAAAAGAGCTTTCTGAAGCCAGTATCTGTGCTCAGCCAAGGATTATTTTGGGTAGAAAACATTACTCTGTCACACCAATCTACAACTACAAGTGAACTGTGTGTTTTTGTAATTAGACAAAACTAGTGGCAACGCTTCCCAGGACATTCACACCAATTTCAGAAGAATCTCACAGTTTAGCTCTCATTCATATTGATACTTTAGGCTTCTCGCCTAAATAGTTCTGCATATGGATCGCCAGTATTTGGAGCAAGTGGCTCTTGGAAAATATGGTTTAAAAGGAGGTAGCCTACACCTGCTATTTCAATGTTCCAGATCACACATTGTTACATTTTGTTTATCTCATAGCTACAGATTGTTGACATTATTTTAAAAAACCACTAAACTACACTGTTTCTGCCTTTAAAAAAAAAAAAAAAGGTGATTTACAAATCTTGTAAAAGGGATTCAGATTTTTTTTAAATGTTATTGAACACCAACCCAAGGAAAGTGATTATTGTTGTAATTTGGTGATATGTGTATTTTAGTGCAGACCAGCTACACAGTCTCTATTGAGCTACTGTAAGCAGGCTTGTGTTGTGTGCAGTGAGAAACGGAGGTACCTGCTGTACGTGTACACTGCTGTAGAGACAACTCTGTAGGGACGGCTCATTTCATGCCTTGCTGACGTCTGCCTACACAAGATACATCGCCTCATTTTAAGCAGATATAGTCACCCTGTACTTGCTGGCTGAACATAACCAGAGCCTCTGTATCAATGCATCTTCATTTACTGGAGGGTTATCTCTTACAGGAATACAGCTCTAAAGCTTACAGTATGTTAAAGAAACATGTTTCTTCTTGGTTCCCTCAGTTTCCTCTTGGTTGTTTCAGGGTTCATGTTTTTAAGGGCATAGTGTGGTTGTAAAGTAGCATTTCTACCTTTTAGTAGCATATGCTCATAAAAAATAGGCTGCTATCAGTATTACTGGAAAATAAAGATTCCAATTAGAAAATCACATAAAGGAAAGGTATTTTTAGAATGGATGGTTTTGTTCAGTGATAATTTAATTCTTTAAACCTTGACTACCTTGACTCATAATAAGATTCAGTTGAACCTTACGTGACAGTTCCTTCACTATTGATAACATGAACATCCTGGAAGAACATGTCTCTAATCTTTTGTGCAATGTGGAACTGTTCCTTTAGTGCTACGGTTACATGAGGCTGACTTTGAAGATTTGGCTAATTTGCTGTGCCAGTTTGTTTGAATTTGCATCCAAATGAGCTTTACATTTTCATCTTTATGTATGTCATGGCAGGGTTATCAATTCTATGTACCCAGATCACTAGAAAATCATCCCAGCTAGTGTTAGGCTACCTTCTCTTTAGCCTCTCTTTACGCTTAATTCTGTAATCTGTATGGAGCTGCACATCAGTGCGGTATTGCCATGGCATTCAACAGTGAATGGTAATGCAACTATTACAAACTACCCCATCTTCGGTTAAAAAAAAAGCATACTTA
Source organism: Percina caprodes (assembly GCA_013375575.1). NCBI lineage: Eukaryota > Metazoa > Chordata > Actinopteri > Perciformes > Percidae > Percina > Percina caprodes. The sequence continues at coordinate 3,266,461 of JABXJD010000037.1, forward strand.
CTTACTTTATTACAGCTGAGAGTTCTTTGTGTTTAAGATGGAAGATCAACAATCTGGACTGCTACTATTAAGTTTGCTCCCTTTTTAGAGACATTTCTATGTAAAATCACACTCACGGTTCATAAAACTGGAACTATAATTTGCAAGGTTAAGTTTTAAAGGTGTAAACTTGGATTTGTAAGTTTAACAGTCATACTTGAATGTCTGTGTTAACTGCTTCCTACTTCTGATTTTTGCAGTATATTGTTTGCACTGTTTAAACAACTTGGATCTGGATTGTGGAGATTCAGCACACTCCTGAGATTCAAATGGGCCTTCTTAGTTGGGGTTTCTGACACTGTTTTAATTGGGGTTTATTGGAAAAGGTTCGGGGAAAAAACGCTAAAACCACTGAAATCCGATGGAAGGAATCTGCTGAGTCAGTCATCTTTAAGACCTAAAGGTCTTAAGTGTCCAGCAGTGAGCATTAAACACAAGCATCCTAATGTTTTGCACTGAACTGTTTGCACCCATATACTGTATATCCATAAGTATGTTATTCTACTTTTGTGCTCTGTTATTAACCTAAATAATTGTACAAATGATATGATAAAACAAATCCAAAGGTATTTTCAAAGGAATCAAAGCACCAGTATCGGTATAAAAAAAAGTTTTGATCGACAATCCCACCAACTAAATAATGTCAGTGCAGTAAAGTGAGAGTAGATAGACAAATTGTTCACAAAATAAATAAGAAGAAAATAAGGGAATATTAAACAAATAAAAGTAGGAAGCATCACGTTTTAAGAAGACAGCAATAAGTGTACATTATTATTTCTGTAAAATGTCTATTAATACATAGATCAATACTACAAGCAAGATGGAATAGGTATCAAAATGTCTGTGCGTAGTGTCATTTAACATGTCAGTTTATTATTGTTATCTGATTTTCTTTCAGATTATCGGCTTTAAAAATCCAGTATGCTTTGGGCCAGGAGCGCCAGTGCCAGTGCTTCTAATGAAAAAAGTTTGTTGGTTGCCCTGTAGATATTCACATTATAAGATATGCTCCACTCAACCAAAACTAAAAAGACATCAAGTTAACTTATATGGTAAAGGCCGTTGTTCAACCACAGTCCGTCAATTTTGTGTCATTACATGATACAGTGCAGTCAAGGGATGAAGATGGAGCTTCAGGCAGGGATGTGTGACTGTAGAATGAAGAGGAGATTTAGTTTGCTTCTTAACAAATGGTGGAAAATCCATGACGGCACTGTGATGTATACCATTTTATATTGATACAGAATGTTTATGATCATCTTCATTTGCATGTCAAAACCTGAATTTGTGCATTACATAGCTTCATTGCCCTGGAAGGTGCACTGAGTCATCCTCCTCCTCACTGATATTTTTTCCTTCAGCATAATGTGACCCAAACACCTGATCAACAGCTTTAGAGTCTACCTCATATACACAGCATATTATCCAGCACACGTCAGCCCAGAAAAAACTGGATTGACTGTGAATCTCCTCTCTGTGGACAACCTCATAAAAGAGCTGGTTAGTCACATGTCATTACGGTTTGACAAGTGATTTCTCTCCTGGTAGTCACCTGTAAATCTTCCCCCTCTACTGTTGATTGCAGCCCATGTGTGTAACATAGGCTGATTGTTAAATTGTCAGATTCGTGTGTTACAAAGACACCTACTTAACAGTACAGTGCAATACTAATAAGCCTGGCAACTCTGCTGGCAACTAAGAATTCATTATGAGTGGTTACTCTCTCTTCACTGTAGATTTGACATGATAGCTACAGTAGCTTTGCACTTGGAAGGCTGCTCTTTAGACTAAAACAGTCTTACCATGCCAGGTCTAACCTCTCAGGGGTTCACTGTTGGGAAATATATAAAATATTTATTATACTGTAAGAGATTAAAGTGATAAAAGTATCAATAAACTACTTTCATGACAGAGAGACGGCCTGCTCATCTACCATTATACTGTGCCCTAAAGTATTACCTAAGTATCACCTAATCTGTGGTCCAGAACTGAGCTGATACAGCTGGTTTAGAATGACATATGGCAACTAACAATATTTTTTTTGATTAATCTGAGTCCTCAAGAAATTGGAAAATAACCAACATCTAGTCATTTAAATATTGAAAATGGCCATTACCGTTTTTCTAAAGCCCATTGTCTTGAAATTTTAGCTTTATTTTTTTCACATTATTTTGGTACTGCTGCCCCCAACTTTGCTGTTTTGGTTTACTTTCACCACTCTTATTGCCCTTGTGTCAAACCCAAGCAAGCAGCTGATTACTGCCCACTTTATGCAACCCAGCACCAAACGACAGGCAATGTTAGAGCTCGCTGCTTAAGTGCCCAATATTTCCCTTAGAAAATGATGGAGACCAAAACGGAGCTACAAGAGTGAATGTGGATTACCCGACTGCTATTGTTGCTCCGTGTCCAAAGAATGTGGATGTTCACCATATCATGTTAGTCCTGCACCAATGTAGTTTTTTAAATTAAAATTAAAATCTATCTGTTACATTTCAATATTTCTGATCACTTAAACCAATTTTTTGTATTGCAAGTTAAAGCCAATACACACTATTGATGATTATATAGCATGACCTTTCATCTGCAGACATTAGCTACGCATTAGAAGTATTAAGCTCTCATTTTACTTTAAATGATTGTTTGGAGATTTGCATTTAAATCAGAAAATGTGGTGCAGTGGATAATTCCAGAACTGTATGTCTGAAGTAAAGACTGAAGGCAAAATACATTCATGGCTTAAGATTTCTGCTCCACTAAAGCAGGACCTTTGCTTTTCTGTAGACACACCTCAAACCTTGTCTCATTCTGTTCGAGTCAAAAGAAAAACAAATAAAATTGCATGACTCTAAATGTTAAATTTCAACATTTAATTACAATAGACCTGATTAAACCACTGCTCTCCCTCAATACAATGGAACAAATGGATGCACCATATTAGGTTATATCAGAAAATGTGCTCCCATTCTTTGCTGAACCTTCAATCATGAATGCTGACAGAGTCTGCAAGACACGACAAGACCAGCCTCATAATTAGGAAGGGCTCAAAAAACAATTTCAATGGTGCTGCTGAAATAATGACCATAATGAGGTTTAAATAACAGCAATGCCTTCCTTAGTATTTTCCTGAATATATATTAGGTGTATGTATATATAATAGATATGTACTGACATGTGTTCAATTGTGGTTATTTATTAATCCAAATGCAAAATGGTTGCAGTTATACTGATATTATATGTATATTATTATATATAAATGATTATCAAGTCAAAACAGGAAATACCTATTTTTGTTATAGGCTTAATAATGCCTGATTTTAATATTACTTCTCCTTTTGTTTGTGATATGAAGAGTCTGTCTTATTGCTTATTATAGGCAATGAAAAATAAAGCAAAATTACAATTGGTAGCTATAGCACTCTACTGAGGATTTATTGGAGATTATCAACTGATTCTTGTTGATTTACATCAAATGTAATCTGCTACTGTATATTAAGAGGATTTCCATCAGACCCTTACAAAGAATGGAAAGAAAAAGCAGCCAAATGTCCCTGCATCTGGTGCCAGAGACACTGAGTTCTCTGATGAAGCCTTTCAGAGAGGCGGCCATCATCCAGGTACACAGACACAAATTGACATAGTGAGCTGCACAGAACACAGTTGGTTGAAATTCTAGCCTTAACTGGGTCCCTATTACTCAATATTAATTTTGTGGAAAAAAAAAACAGAGATTGCTCATTGTTTTTAAACTATATATGATGGCATAATGAAATGGTAGGATGCTCAAACATTTAGTAAGTATTTGTAGAGGATTTAGATGAGTATAGAAATAAATAGAATTAAATCTTTGAACATGCCCAAATGCTAATAAAATGTATTACAATGTATTTTATTTAAACAGGGACAATGCACAAATTAACATTAACCTTGTATAAGAACAAGGAGAGATGCATTGTACCGGGTTTTACACAATTTAGCTAGTGCTATTCTCTGCCTGTAGTTCCTTGGCAGGTCAGTAAAACAATATAATACAATTGAAATACAAAACATCAAAATATACAGTTTTACAACCACAGTCACACCTAATTTACAATAAAAACAACAACAACACACACATACACACACACACACACCATAAATGTGTACAATTTTGTTGTGACAGTAACTGTTTTTTTGTCAAACTCGAAAAGGTTTGTACATGTAATAAGGTGTGTGGGGAGAGTATTTCACTGACTTATGGCCACAAAAGAAAAGGATGATTTGCCAAATTAATTTTTGCGATTGGGAAAATTGCACTCTCCTGTAGTGGCTGACCGAGTAGCTCCTGAGTTGAGCGTAATCAATTTTTTTAGAGGAGCAGAAACAGCATTATGGATGATTTTAAACAGTAAGCAAACATTTGAATGCATTATGAAATTTCCCAAATTTAAAATATTGTGCTTAGTGATTATTTTGCAGTGGTGATATTGACGTGTTGTTTTTTTTCTTAAGAGATGTTTTATATAGTGATTCAAGTGGTCTTAAGGCTGTGTTACCTGCCTGAGACCAACTTGTCATGTAGTACAAAAAGTGTGGAACAATCATTGCACTTAAGTAGGTATTCGATGCTTCGATGGTAAAAGAGTTTCAGATATGTCTAAAATTTATGTTTGCTGTGTCAGTGTGCTACTCAGTTGCTCATGTTTTTTAAAGGTAAGAGTTGGGTCCAGGGTAACATCCAAATATTTGAATTCGTCCACATTTTTAATTGTATGCCCATTAACTAAGATCTCAGGACATTCAATAAGTTTCAATTAATATTCAAAGTGAGACATGAGTTGTGTAGCCATTCAACAACCTTATATATATATATATATATATATATATATATATATATATATATATATATATATATATATATATATATATATGGGGCCTTTATTTACGTGAACCGCAGAAAGTACCCGACTTTTATTTGAAGCAGGCTTTTATTAGAAGCAGGCCTTTATTTGTAATTCCATCTGTTGATTAGTATAATTGTTTTACATAAATCGTTTTAAATGAAAAGCTGTGGTGTTCCAGTGGACAGAGATTATTCATTTTTATAAGAAACATTTGCAAAAATATCACCATACAAAAACAACTAGAAGGGCAACAGAGCAATTTGGGTCAGAAATAATCAAACACCACCATTATCTCAGTTTGAACACTGTAAATGTACCCGGTATTTATTTCAAATATACTGTAGGTACTACGGTATTGCTGGTAGATTACAATAAGAGCATGCAGTAGTTACTCCAATATTGGATTAACGTTTCAGGCGGCAGCTAGCTAACTTTGTTTCACCTCCAGCTAGCTAGCCGTGCTCTGCTTCTGTCGGCTTTTTCACCTGAGTTTTCCTCTGCATACTTCAAACCTTTTTTCATTTCGTCATTGAAAAGTCCGTCACTAGCACCAGAGCTGTCATTCTCTGCCGTCACTAAATGAGAACCATGTTACATCCAATGTAGCTACTGCCATCTAGTGTCACCTGGTGGCACACTTGGCTAAGTAACACATACAGCCGCACTAACGAAAATACCGGTAGGAAAATAATACTTTACATGAGTACCATAAACCAGAAAAAAAGCATGAATATATTGTTGAATCTGTTAAATTGGTAATTATTGGTAAACTTGAATGCACATTATATGAAAGGCACTTAAGAGATTATTCACACAATTTTTTCCCTGGCCTTTGGAGGCCAACGTTTATTTGTCTTTGTTGACCACGCCCCTGGCCACTATAAAAGGCCGTCTTTTAATTGACTACCGGTCTTTATTTGAGGAATCATGGTATACTAAAAAGCAGCGGCCCTAAGATTGAACCTTGCGGGACCCCCATAGTGCATCTTTTCAATGGGGATAATGTATTTTTCACCTGCAAACACTGATGTCATCCTCAAGTAAGATTTTAACCAGTTTGTGTGTTTATTGAAATATTGTAGTTTGCCAATTTGCTTAATAGTATCTATTAATAGTATCTATTAATAGAATGTATATTAACTAGGGCTGTAATGAACCAAAAAAAATCTTGGTCGACTAAAGTCCTGAAATTGCGACTAAAAATTGACTGAGGGGGGGACACGGAGGGGCAAAAACCCTTAGTTTAATTAGCTGCGCAGTACTTGGTAGCCTTGTCCGCCTACATTAATTATAAATAAACATAAAAACTAGTAGGCTATTTGCAATATATTAAGATATATATTATCTGTAAAATGCTGCCACACTGCCGATGTCTTTGACATGGTCGAGGACTGACTGTAAATGAAACACTCACAATTAAATAAATATTCAGCAAACCATCAGACCAAGGCTTTCTAGTACTTTCTTCAATCTGTCTCCGGTGGGTTGGGCTAATCCAAAAAAGGTGAAAACAAGGGGGGTGTTCTGAAGACGGACTATTACCTGTGAAACAGGGGTGCTCTAAAAACACCCCCATTAGCAATTATTGCTTTCCACCTGATGAAATTAACACGGCAAAAAAAAACGACCATTCTGAATTTTGGTCGAGACAGAACGTGTCAACCAATAAATCGACTAGTCGAGTGGGAGATTACAGCCCTAATATTAACTGTATAAAAAGCCTTGATCAAATCAAGAAAAACTGCTCCCACCACTCCTATTACAGTATGCTTCATTTAAAGTGCTAACTATCAAACATATGCCCACAATACAGTATGTACAGCAGCATTTTAAGGATTTTGCTCAGATATTACAACTATGTGTAACTGGATATCTAAGCAAATCTATAACTTGTTGCACTTAATATAAGTAATGTCCTGTTTTATGCTCCCAAATTTGGTCTGGGTCTGCTGTTTGTTTGATTCCCCTAACTGCAAAACTTGGAAAATTCTGCAGCTAGTGATGTGTGATATTACTGGTAATATGATTTTGATATGATAACAGGCTGATGTGGCAGGAAAGGCACAACCCTACTAGCTGACAAATATTTTACTAGTAAAGGAAATATTTTTTAAGATTATCTATGGGTACAGAACCATTTTCCTGTGTGTTTTAATAATACTCCACCACATAGATAGATATTTGTTTGTACAGTAAATTACGTTCCCTTAATTATACCATCAATTTATTCTTGGCCTAGTCTACAGTTAGTAGTTTATTGCAATAGCAGTTCTTTGCCTTTAAAAAAATCTAGTTATGCCATAGAAAATCTGTGAAAAACATCTGTGATGTTGCCTTGTGTTCCACATCTCCCAAGTACCAGGCAACATCGTGTTCAGTCCGATCACTGCAACGTCCCCCTTCAATGTAAACTGTAGTCAAACCTCAGTTGTGTTGAGAGTGCTGTGTTTTTTTCCCTGCCTGCTACAGATGGTGAAAATCCAGGTATTGCATATTGTCTGTGGCTGTTGTCCAGAATTCATAGAAGTACTGTAGTAATGCACGTAACTCTTGTTTGGGGTTCTAATTTTGAAAAGAGTTTGAGAGCATGCAGTCTGCAGGATTTAGTTTAAGTAGGGTTTGGGAGTGCTCTGAATTTGCTTTGATATGAAGTCCTACACATACAGTATGTGTATATGTATTTCTATAAAATGTATTTAGGGGTGCATGATATATCAACTCAAAATCGTTATTGCGATATCACGTTGCGTAAAATTATATTAAGTGTCACGATAAGAATGCAAGACGGTTTGTTTTGTGGAGCAATGCGTCCCGTCTGTTAGCTGTGTGGCTTAGTTGTGTTTGATTTAGAGCCCGCTTGAAACACTGTAATGATCATGTTTCATTGGCCAGTTGACGCTGACGTCCACTAACAAAATATAATACGCCAGAGCTAGCCAAACAAGCCTCGCTAGCGAGTGCTTTTGCTAGTGGCACAAAGTATGTCAAGAACTCAAAGAGACATACCAATATCACCAATGCTACAATGTACTATTTGGCCAAAGATATGATGCCCATCCACACAGTGGATGAAAAATGCTTCAAGAAGCTTCTGAATGAACTAGACAAACGGTACCAAATCCCATCCCAAATCTATTTAACTAGCTATCCCGTTACTTTATAAACGGTGCAGAAAGGATGACCATCCTGTGGTCCAGCCGCACTACGGAGCCGTACATAAGGCTCACTGTGCACTATATTGTTAGGAATCTATTTTGATGCGGTTTTGAATTTTTGTAATTTTACATATAATATAAAAATGAATAGCGATATCGCAATATTCATAATCAATATTGCAATATCACATTTAGTCAATATTGTGCAACCCTATATGTATTGCTTTGTGAAGAGGATGTGATAGATTGCTCTTTAATTATATTTAATTTAAAAATCATGAGAGATACCAGCTTTAATTTCCCTTCGTTTTGTTTTCATTTGCCCGTCACACTGGTAATGATTTGTGGCACGTCAAACAGGTCAGCGGTTTCTCCATTTTTAGTTGGGTAAAAGTGAGAGATTATTTGTACCAACTGTTTTAGTTTAAGTTCAGCCAAGTGCATTAGGTGAGATTGGGTGAGATCTGTAATGCAACAGAAATGTAATGCATTTTGCATGCTCCTTTGTACAGGATGGTTAACTGTGCAGTGATCCTCTGACATGGTTTTTCGTATATGTCTGCCAAAGCAACACCATGTTTCTGTAACTATGCAAATACTCTGTACCAACCACCTTCCAGTGAAATGTTACTTATATAAAACACAACAGAAATTCACAGGGATGCCTTGTATTGGATATTAAATCAACAACCAGAACTTTTGGTGGTTTATTGGTCCTATAAGTTATCTACCAACATGATACAATCCATCCATTTCCAGGTGGGCATGGTCATACTGTTAACCGTAATTAAGCTGATGACAAGATTAGATGCTTATTATATGGATGCCTGGAGAAATGAGAGATAACAGCACAAACTTGATAAGTTAAGGAGATGAAAAGATGAGAACTGGCAGTTTATGGCAAAGGCAAGGAACAATAAAAATGTTGGTGTCAATTTAATGAATCATGAATATTGCATAATCACTTAGTGTGTTGACAAAGGGGAGCATTTCTCCTCATGAATATCTAATTTACCTTGTAAGAATGAATAGGTCATAGACTGAAAATTCTTTAAAGACTTTAAATTGTTAATTGCATATATCTACAAAGCTTTTTAGATTGTTACAGTGTAAGAAGTGTGAGCATATTTAACATATAAGACACTCGCAACAGATGTGTCATATGTTGTATTTTTATTAATAACCTTTTGATCGGTGTGTGTGTGCAGAGAAACCAATATGATGTAGTCAGGGGGTAAATTGTCTCATTTAAAGTCTGCATGCCACAACTGCTCAGGCACCTTATCTTTAAAGCTTAATTATCTCTCATCATACAGTATGTAGCCTCCTCCTGCTGTAAAAAGTGGTTGTGGGGGCAAAAACCATAAAAGATTACCACCCATCCATACATCTTTGCATTTAAGTACCTTTATTTCCCGCTATCACAATTTGAATCTTGAATTCTTGAAGGAAATTCTTAAAGAAATAACCATGTTAAATCTTTTCAAAGGGTTCCTGCTTTAAATCACCAACTTTCCCATTGACATGTTCTATAAATAGCCTGCTGGGTTTTCATGATCGAGCCTATACACTGATGACAGAGTGGCAAAACTACATGACACAGGACACATACCTTCCTTTCAATTAATAACAAGAAATGCCTTTTTCCTCATAGCCCTTTCCTTTGGAAGGGAGGTATGCAGTAAATTTGTTCAGTTATGCAGAAATATTTATACTGTATTGTAGGCCTGCACAATATTGGAAAAATCTGACATTGCAATATTTTTTTCCCCTGTGATATATATTGCGATTTGAAAAAAGAAAAAATAACTTTTAAAAGATGAGATAAATAGCTCTATTTGGAAATGATAAATCATTCTCGACTACTGCGGTGATTTTGTAGGGGAGTGCCTCTACATAGAAGATAAAAATGAAAAAGGATCTTTTCTAATGTGAACCATTCTTTGTTGAACTTTAATGCTTTACAAACACCAAAGCAAGTAAGCGCTGTGATTAACGTTACTCTTCTGAAGTGATTTTGGAGAGGGAAATTAGGCAGAAATAAACTGGTTGACTAGCATGACACCATTTTATTAAATATAATATATTATTATATAATACTATCAATCCAGGCCAACGTGAATGACAGTGACTGCATGTTGCTTCCTCTAAATGTCAGCTTGTGGTGGACTAGCGGGGCCAGCTCGTTAGTTTGATAAATTGATCAGACTTGCATGTCACGTGCACTAGCAGCAAACTTTGTATCCTAGAACAATTAAATCAGTGGAAATGACGTTAGATTAGACACAGACTTCTGTAGTAGATTAGTGTTACATTTCCAGTGTTGCGGCTCCGAACCGTAACGTTAGTTGGGACAGACGGACCCCTTGTTTCTTTAGGCTAGCTATATTAGCTTTAGCCTGGCTGGTTGCAGCTTTTTGCAGGGGGAAATGGCCGGGGGACGTTGTGATTATGTTGCATTAATCAGGTGATTTAGTTCGTATTTGCAGCGAACATCAGTGTCTGTTAAAAATGAAAATGAAATAAAAATGTTGGGTATGCTATGGTTATACTCAATCTCTTGGAACAATCACAAAGTAGACTGTGCTCCATAGAATGAGTGGTTTGCCTCTGGCATTTCATTGTATTGTTTCCTTTCAATTGATTTGGGGGCAATATAAAAGGCACCATACGAGTGGGTTTGAGGATAAAAAACACATCCATTGCCGCAGAGTGTTTATTCTTCAAAACACATGAGGCATTAGGAATGCTTATTTAACCCCTACGGAACCAAAGCCAACAGCACCTTGGGGTTTAAGAGCTGTATGAAAATGCTAGTATTAAGTGCCTAAGTGTGGGGTTTTCTGAGGCAAGCAAACCAAAAACAGAAAACTTACTGAACATTATCATTACCCTCATGGTATCACGTCTGAACTTTGTAAATACTATTGTATATTGTTAAAGTCTCATTGTGAAATTATATTTATATTGTTATATTTATATTTTATTTGTAATCGTATTAGTGGTGAAAAGTAGACAAGTTGAAAACATCTATTTTTACCCTGTAGGCAAATCTGAATCAGTTGTGTACACCATTTGCATATATGAATCTACTTTACATAGTGACTGCAGCAATAAGTAAGACCCCAGCCTGTACCATGCCCACACACATTGCTGTGTGTGTAGGAGTGGGATTGGATGACAAGTCCAGGATATACTGTGCTTGACTCAAGCTCACTTGGTATTCCTGTGTATTTCAAAAGCCACATAGTTCACGCAGAAATGTAGATCCACCACGTGCAGCTTACAGCCAACAGTGGAGTATCACCCCCAATTTCCACAGGATGCGAAACGGCTGCGGATCAACTCCGCTGCGTGATGGCTCCATGCGCCGCCGTCCGTCAATACCCACCAGGCCCGGATTTGTTGCGGAAAGGCTGCGGCCATGACTGACAGTTGAAGTCTCGAGGACCAACAAGATCTCGCAAATTCATGTAGAATAGAACCACAAAATAACAACAGTTTGTTTCCATCCAGGGAATAGAGAGGAAACAACTCTGTGCTGTGTTTTCAAGGTGTAGTGCAGGGAAATATGATCCACTGTGAGCACGGTCTATTTTATTTTGAAAATTAACCAGATGTTTTATTTTGTTCTTGTGCTCAACCTCCTGTCCCGCACTATCTGCCGTGTGCTGAATGGCTGCGCAGCTCTCCGGCGTCGGGCGAAAATAGAAGCTTTGCGTATCTGCTCTGGAGGGCTGCGGATCGCCGGAGCTGAGACGGAGCTGGGACGCAACCATTCCGCAGTCTGTGGAAATGCACACATTGACTTTAATAGAAACCTAATGATTCCGATGCCGTTCCGGAGTGGATTTGCAGCCGTTACACATCCTGTGGATATTGCGGGTCACGTTTCATTTTAACTCATGAATAATATCCTCTTCTTACCAGCTGTGATAGCTACAACAGCAACTAGATGGATGAAGAGGTATGTCTTTGTGCTGCATCTATTTGATTCCCCACCCCCCAGAGCTACAAGCAGGATCCTTCTCCAGCTAATGATCCTTCACAAATTAAAAAGCTGCAGCCCTGAAACCAAAGTCATCCTCTCCTATACATCAGAACATGCCCATTGCTGGACCAGTCCATATTGAAATCCTGTGTTCCTCTTCTCACACTCTAATGAGACACAAACAACATAAGTGTGAGGGGACAAGGATCAAAGGAAAGACAAGACCAATCGACCATTAAAAATAACAGTCTTTCTATCAGTTCTGACTAATTGTGCATCTGGTTTGTGAACAAAGAAGTCTATATACTGTATAGATACCATAAATATGTGCATAATTGTCACTTAACTGCACTGGTTACTCTGGTTAATCAGCGAGCTGTGAAGTGGTGTAGCTACTTCATTAAGACTTCACTCTTTTCCTTTCTCACAGTTTACTTGATGTGATCATAGTGTCAGAGGAAATTATTGTCCTTAAATGATAGACTTTGTTTATAAGGATAAATGGCAACACATAGCTTCAGCTCTTCTGCTGCCCACAGATTTGGCCTAAGAGCATTTATCATGGGTGGATAGACTGACGTGAGCCGCTCGACAGAGATGGCAGCTTCAAGTATAGCTCGTGGCCCAACCTTGCCAAATAGTTATGTGGTTCCAACTCCGATAGTGTATCACTTTGTGCTTGATAGTCCATTTTTATATTTTATTATTTTTTGGGCATTTAGGCCTTTAATGACAGGACAGCTGAAGAAGTGAAAGGGGAGAGAGAGGGGGAACGACATGCAGCAAAGGGCCCCAGGTCAGAGTCGAACCCAGGCCCGCTGTGTTGAGGAGTGTGTGTGTGTGTGTGTGTGTGTGTGTGTGTGTGTGTGTGTGTGTGTGTGTGTGTGTGTGTGTGTGTGTGTGTGTGTGTGTGTGTATATATATATATATATATATATATATATATATATATATATATATATATATATATATATATATATATATAAATGTTGAAATGACACAAAATGCCTGTTCCTTGTAGCCGTGATAAATTAGCCTAAAGCTAATGCTTAGCTACCTGTTTAGGAGGAAATTAGCACATTCAGCGTCCTTTTGGGCTCTAAGCTTCTCTCATCTTTCAAATACATCTCCAATATTTACCCGGTGTTTTTAACGTCTCTGGTCACGCAACTGTTAGAAATACTGTTGAAAAGATGCCTGGAAGTCTAGGATGTGTCTAATTTTTGACCATTACTTGCACTTTATTAGCTTGTATGCTCTATTGCACATTTTGAATGTCTTGTCATGACATTTTTATATTTTTCAAATGTTAAGGTAAAATACATGGAATCTTGTAAAATCCTTTTTTTACTGTGGTATCGAAATCGGCATCATGAATCGTGTTATTGCTACTGGTACTGGCACCTAATACTGAATTTTTGGTATTGTGACTCTAATTCATGCCCAGCTAGCATCTCTAACAACAAGTCTTGGCTCTATCAGATCTGACAATCTAAAAAACTACTGTGGAAAGCAACTGAAGTATTCTTGACAACCATGGCCACGCTTTTCAAGAGCTGAAGGTGAAGCTAAAAGATATGGAGGACAGAATCCGAAGATGCAACATCCGCATCGTCCAGCTGAAAGAGGGGTTAGAAGGCTCTAATGCTTTTCAGTATCTCTTACTCTCTCTGCCTAAGTGGTTACTGAAATTGCCAGATGCTCAGGTCGAGATTATGAGAGCCCACTGAATTTACAGTGAAAGCCCATTGAAGAACGCCTCTACAAATCACATGCTGATTTTCAATGTGCTTCGCTACACAGACAGGCAGGCGATCATACAGGCTGCACGGAAATCTCCGCCCGTTGTCTGGGACAGAAATATTCGCCTTTACCAAAACCATTGATTCAGCACAAGTCAAGGGTCTGAATTGTTCCTGCCTTCCTCGGCAACACTAAAGATCAAGGAAAGCTCCCAGTACAGAGCTTTCACCTCCGCTAAGGATGCTGCACCCCGTCTTCTTGTTGCCATGGAGATGGCTGGCGTCTCGTATTCCATCGTAGAGGAGACTGTGGAAGAAGATCAGGATTAAAACAACTACCTGATAAACATGAACTCTTGGTTTGTCTTAATCTCTTAATGTGTCCTAGTTTTATTGCATTGTTAACTGATATGGTTACAGACTGTTTTTTAATTACAAATCTGTCCTGTTATCCTAATATAGCCAACATTCCATAGGCTAATTAGGGAGTCTCCTTTCAAATGTGCTTGCTATTTTGTGCTTTTTGTTTCCCGTTTTTGTTGACAAGAAATGCATTTATTATGAAGTCAATTTAGTGGGGGGAAGGGGTAGTAATGTGTGACGTTATTAAGCAATTATTTGTATAAAGCTTAGTGGTTGTGTCAGCAAAGTAGATAGAAAGAAATAGAGATCTTTAGCCAAATAATCACAAATTCAATACAGAAATTTATTTTACCTTATAATTATTACTTAGGTAGCCTATACCTTGCATGCTCGCTGGACAATAGTGGTGACTTTTTTACAGAAAGTAATTTTCTACAGAAAGTCGCTAGTTGCTTTTGTGGAAAAAAAGTCACAAAGGGGGTCTGAAAAATCGCTAAATCTAGCGACACACGTTCTAACACGTTCCTCTTTTTTCTTTTACCTTCAATTAAGGTCAGCACTCAAGGCATACGGGGTCCCCTGGCAGAGGACTCTGCCCAGTCATCGTATCCGGAAGTTATTTACTATGCAGCCAAAAACCTGTGAAATGGTATTGATGCTTTATCAGTTCTTGGTGATATCTGGCCGCTCTGGCCTTCCTATTGAGAGTATCTGGGTGTGTTATTACCCAGGCCTGAGTATCAGTCTTGACTGGCATGATGTATGGTCTATCATTCCAGAAGTATCACGCAATCCAGATCATCAGCAGATTCACTACAATTTCATTGATAGGAGGTATCTCATCCCTGTGAAGATGCATCCTATGAAAATTCTTAACAGCCCTTTATGCACATTCTGCCAACTAAAAGCTCAATTATCAGGTGTCAGAAATGTATTAGCTCCCAGTCTGCAACCACAAGTTGAACTACTTATAATTACTTATTGTTTTTGTTGTTTTGCCCTTAGGCCCGAATGTTATATTATAATAAATAAAGTTAAAGTGAAGTTTGCCTGTTAAATAAATCAACTCTGATGGACTCATCAGAACAAGATGAATGACAGCAATGACTTTTTTATGTTCCGCCTACTGTGCAATCAGATGAATATATTTTGTTTGAATTTAGAGGTTTGAGTTATCTTGAAATGAATTGACTGCATGTGACCTTTATGAAAAATCAAATTTCACAGAACACAGACTTCACAACTCTCCGTCGAGACCTAATCTGGAGGCTCGCCTCTGCTGACAGGAGCAGATCTGGACCAGGATAGATAAATAGCTTGTTTGTCTCTAGCAGAATGATTTGTGGTGTGTGTGTGTGTGTGTGTGTGTGTGTGTGTGTGTGTGTGTGTGTGTGTGTGTGTGTCTGTTTTTAATTTAAGTATATCTTCCAGCTGCATCTATGATGTATGGAGAATTTAGTCTGTTTTGAAATTTAAAAAAAATTACGTCACACTGAAATGCTGTCATTAAATGCAAATATTTCAATAATTCACATAGTTAAGTCAATGATAATGATTTATAATAATAGTTCTATTTCAAGCCATAAAAAACATACACATAAAAAGAGAAGAGTAACCGATTGGACAAAAAGAATATAGAAATACAGTAATTGATTATTATTATTATTATTATTATTATTATGGCTGAGATGTCTTATTGGATTGCCTTAGCTTTCACAGATGTAGTAATTAAATTATCTTTTCCATCTACTATCACTGTTTTGGACACAATAGCACTTTTCTACAACACTATATGTCTGACTAAATAAACATTGCCACCTGCTGCCAGCCTCTATTAATTGAATCAGGGCACAAACAGATTCTTCAAATTGTTTTTTTTCTGTGTCAGTGAACTGACTGACATTTAATTTTGCTGTCATATCCAAACAGATCACTTAATTGACTGGAAGAGATGTCAAATGTAGAACCTTGGGAGCACAAATCCTTTTAATGTGTGTCTTCATATTTATCAACAAGCATTTAGCATCATAGCTTAAGGATCTGTCAGTTTTTTTTAACAGATATACAGAGGCAGAGAGCTGTTTGATTTTAAAGTGTCTCTGATTTTTAAAATCAGAGAGACTGTCGGTAGCGAATGCTTGGTGGATGAACAGTGAAGATGCATAGCAGATAGCTCTGAGGCACGCAGGAGAGCTTGTTAAGGAGGCAGCTGAAAAGGATAATGAAAGCTTCTCACTTCACTGTCTGCTAAAGGGCCCAGACAAAAAGAATCGGCTCTGAGAATAAACATGCACTCAAAACAATGGCCCCAGGTACTCTACGTAAGCCTTACCTCAATACAATATCAAATGGCCCTGTAGCAGCTGCCAAAGGGTTTTTTTCTGCACCGCTGAAATGAAAAGTTGGTCTTTACAGTTTATAGACAGGTTCTGGTCAGTACACATAGCCCAGAGAGTTGGAAGCTAGAAAAAGCTTTAAAGAAGTGGAGGCAATAACCGAGCAACAGCACAGCGAGAGCGGTCACACACTGTTATAGAGAAATTATTTCTGTAGTGTATCATTTGTATCTCCAATGCATGTTACAGAAACTATTGATTGAACAATTGACATGTTTCATAACTATACACCTTGGTGTCCTTACTTCTTTTCTTTTTTTCCCTCTTTTTTGTAAGATTATTTATTGGGACTTTTCCCTTTATTTGATAGTGAGAGTGGATAGACAGGAAAGGTGGGAGAGAGATGGGGGATGACACACAGCAAAGGGCCGCGGCCCGGATTCGAACCCGGGCCGCTGCAATGGACCTACATGAGGCGCACGCTCTTACTGGGTGAACTAGAGGTTGCCCCTGGTGTCTGCTTGGTTAACCATCAGAAAGACTGATTGAGTTAATCCTAGGGGAATGAGGGAAGTAGGGCTTTGCAGGGTGTTCCTGTAGATTAATGTCACAGGTTGTAGCTGAGTGAATGTTTACTTGCCCAATTTAATTGAATTCCTCATGCTTCATACACAGCCATTACAGTCAGAAGATAGCCTGATTAGTTAACTCAAGCCTGCAGCCCAGTGACAGTTCTAAGCCACTCCAAATGATCTGATGTAATAGGGATTCTTGCAATCAGGAGAATTACAGACTTTAATGCCATTGACTCCAGAACCGCTTCATTCACCCATTTATTTAGTCTCAACTTAAAGTTGCCAGTCATATGTACAGAAAGAAAGTAATTGGTTTTAGTGTGTTGTTCACACTTCACATTGCTGCCACAGCTCAGATGAGGAGACCACACATGAGTTTCCAAAGGTTTATCAAATATAACAGAAAGATAATCTCAAACATGTAAATAACTAACATCAGGAGTGGGGCAGTCTATGGATGAGTTGGCACTTTAGCAGTTGAAAAGCATAGGAGAAAAGAACATTTGAAAAGACAATGAAAATCAAATATATGGGAATATAATGAAACAAGATTACATTAAAAAATACAAAATAGACAGGAACTAATGAAAAATAATATAAGTAATACTAGAATTTCATTGCAGTTAGTTAGAAATGAGCGTTTAAATCAAAAGACGAGATTTTCATTTAGAATTGAAAGTTGCTTAAGTGGGGGCACATTTAGGATTGTCTAAATTATAGCTAAATGCATGTTTACTGTGAGTGTTGCCTTTACTACCTGACTGCTTCCTAAAGACCTTTAGGGCCCACAGGGTTTATATTCAGGCATGTCAGAAATGTGTTAATATTGTTTTTAGGCCATTAGGTGATTTATAAAATATCAATAACTTTGTAATATATAACTAACTAGACACTGTAGTAAAGAGCTAAACAATATGTTTTACTACTGTTCTAATTTGCAGCAGTAAATAAATTTGAGAGAATCATGAAACATGGGACGTGATGGTAAACTGTCCAACTGTGCCAATGAATGGTATGCAAGAGAGAAACTATAGCTACCTCTTGGTGGATGAACAGTGGAGATGGGTAGCAGATAGGTTTCAACACCCAAAAGAAACATTCCTACCAAATGTATTTGCGAAACGGTAACTGTTAACATAGGCTATGTCATTTGTTTTCCCTGTAATATGGTAACTGCCTGTGACAGCTTAAGAATGGGTTGCATTTATGTGGCTATGTTTAGGCAATTCAAAGCACTTAGTCACATAGTGATACAAGACAGGACGTGTTTGCTTTCTCTGTATCTAACTAAAACCAGCCTATTTCCCTTACTTTTTGGATATTGAAAAAAGGATGAACTTTTTGAGTATATGTGACCTAGAAGCTGAGATCCATTAAAACATAAAGATTTCTAACATTGCCTTTAGTCTTTATAGCCTGGAATAACTTTAGGTCTTCCTCCTTGTTGCCAAAAAGAAATAAACACTGACACAGTGGAACATGTTTTGCAATCTACAAAAGATGTAACCAGTCTAAACCCACCCAAAACAACAAACCAAATACCAGGGGAGGGAGAGAGTGACTGACTGTCTCCACCAGCTTATAGAGCTTAGGATCCAGCCAGCACCGGTGTCAGCCATCCCTCTGATGGACTTCCTGCCAATCTCCCAGAGGGAGAAGACAGTAGGCAGGACAAGGCAGCACTACAGGGCTGTCAGACCCCTTACAGCTAATCTGCCTGCCTTCATTTTCTAGACATCTTTCCGACAGCTATCAAAACAATCAGGCTCCCTCTTGTAGTAGATATTAATTGGTCTGAATTTATAGCTGCTGTAATTAATGGCCGTAAAATCAAGCTTGTGTTTTCAATGCACCCAGGCATAAGTGAGTTCAGTTTGGTTCAGAGCTCCCAATACCAGATGGAAATGGTATCGATTTGGGAATAAAACCTCCAACAAGACAATTTAAAACAGATTCCCCTAACTAAGCTAATTCACTAGATCCTTTATTATTTGGATAGCCCTGGAGAAAAGTGTTACTGATAACAGTAACCCTTTATTCAGTTTTAAGGTGGATGTTTTGTTTATGTTCTTCTCCTTTTCAGTAATCAAAGCATTGAAGTTCTTCCCTAGAAAATTCCTGTGGTTATTTTACACCATCTTCAAGGTGGAGTAGTCGGTCATTCCTCAGACTTAATTTGTCTCCTAATGGAATCACAGATTAGAGCCTCGGCAAACTTGTCTCTATTTCTGGCACAGATAATATTCAACATTGACAAATCTGAACTGAATTCCCTAAAATCCTATAATATTTGTTCCTCCTTGGACAAGGTGCTCCAGCAATGTTCCCTGACACCAGGAAAAACCTGTAATATCAGTTTTTATATAGGCTATTTCTCAAAAGTTCACTCTTTGAAGATTCAAGGTCTCCACAGTCTGCGATGTGTGAATGTCATTTCAGATAATATTTTCATCTCAAGAGTGTTGTTTCCAAACTGCTCTCTAAAATGGATGGGGGCAAAGTCTCTTTTGATTCCCTTAACTGTACTTACAGCTAATTGCTGTCTTAGATGGACAGAAATTACTTTTTGAAAAGTCCTCTGAAGCACCCAAAGTGAAGCTTTCTGCCTTTTATACTCTGTGTGATTACTTTGGCAGCTGTATGAAGTCCTCTGCTTGTGCCTGATGAATAACTGTCAGCATAGAATTAGGCATTGAATCAAACAGGGTAGGGATTCTGACATACAAAAGCCATTGCTATGCTCTTTGTAATGCAAATCTACATTACAGTACACACCACTGCTGTGCAAACAACAGCTATAGCATATTCCCTTGTTATAATACCCAATTCATCAAAGGATTCTCATGTTATTCAATACTGAAATATTAAATTTTGTCATGCGTTGCCCATGTCCTGCTTGCCATGTGAGAAACCAGCTGAATCCTACAGTCATTAAATTCCCACATTCTGATTAATGTGATTAAAAAATCTAATTTTATGAAGTGAAAGTGGAGTAGTGGATAACTAGCAGCCGATACTGTGCTGGTGTTGAAATGTGTTATGGTTGTTCTTTTGGCTCAGTTGGCAAAGACCAATTAGCCATTTGAAATGGATGTTGCTTTTTTTTTTATTGTTAAATCTAAATTTGTCTAATTTGTAATATGAGTCATGTAAGTCACAATTTTGTGATACCAAGAAGGACTGAAAAATTGAAAAATGGGTGCTGGTAGAAAGAGATTTACCTTAGTTATTAAGTAGGCTATTTCATGGTGTGTTTTTGTGGAAGTACTTTGCATTTATAGTCACATTTTTGCAAAAATATGAAGTTGCAAGTCTCTGGAAATCAAAAACATTTCTGTCTTTTTGGAGTTTTCAACTAAAATGGTCCATCAGTTAATTGATTAGTTTCAATCAAATGAAGTTTTTTTTCCAGCCTTTAAAATGTGAGTATTTTGTGGTATTCTAAACCTAGACAACAAATGGAGTTTGCTCAGTTTCATGCAATTTAAAACGGTTATAATCTCCCAAAAGAACTAATAAGAGAACAGGTAGGACAAGAGTTAAGACTTTCGTTTTGTAAAAAATATTTCCAAGGTCAAGATTAATATTTAATTTTAATTTTAATTTTAATTTAATTTGTCAAACGTTTAAATACTTGAAACACTGAGGAGGTTGGGGTGTAGGATATAAAACATCATGAAATCAATCCAAGCAGCTCTTATCTGCATTTTAAGTTTATTTGCATACTTTTTCATCATTATCTCATTCAGGCTTATTGATGTGAAATGTGATGTTACATTAAATATGTCAGCTCAGCACTTTAAAACTTGGCTTGTTGTTGCTGTTTTGATTTTGGAAGTACATGAAAGACCCTTTTTTACATGTGGTGAAACAAACTAGGAAAGAGTGTGAGTTGGGGGACAGTTGGATAAAGTTTTTGTGATTCGACGTGTCCTTGCACAGGAACCAGGCAATTTTTTTGTATTTTTTCACAAAAAAAAGAACTGGACAATAGTCAAAAAACACTTTAACCTCCTTGTGAACTCAATATTTGGATGGCTGGTGTGGTTGCTGGGTTGCACTAGGGTCGACCAAACAAAAGGGGATGTAATTAGAAATTGTGGAGAAGAGGGATAGTTTAAGACCTTTTTTCTCCGGACTAAGTATTTAAATGACCTTTCAGCATTATGAAAATGACATTTTTGTAGCCACCAGTAACATGTCTGCCGTTAGATACAGCAGGCTAAGTCTGACATTTTCCACACAGTCGGGATACAAAGCGGCTTATGAGAAAGAGCACTTAGTCTCTGAAGATATCAGTAATCTTGACACGTGTGAATGCAGCCTCGACTTCTTCTCACTGTAGAATGAAAGAAAGTGTTTTCAGGACACACAGAAAAGCCATGATGTACTGAATTGACGATTTCTTACGGCAGCACATTAACCAGTACTCCTAATTTAAAGCATCTGAACAACCTCCACAGTATATTGATTGAGTAGTGGTTGCACTTTGCTCAGAGTGCACTTAATAAGTACAGGAATGTGCTTTGACTCTTTGATGTAGTTGAAGAAAGATTACTCAAATTTACCCATAGGCGACACAGAACAGTAAAGATGTACTCAGTGCTCAATTTACTGTAAGCATAGTTTGAATTAATTTACTAACACACACAGAACTACTAAATGCCTCTGCAAGCTGTGCATGGAAGAAGCTAGTTTGAAGCTGCACATTTTTCAAGCTGCTTTGTGTCTGAACTTTTGATGTGTCTTTGCTAAACCTGACATTGTCTAAATGTCTTCTCTCACATATTTGCTGAAGGAAGGTCACTGTAATTTGAATTTCTTTAAAGTCTACTCAGACACTAGGTTTTAGATTTGGATGTCTTTAGGGTTTTGCCTAGCAGCATCTAAATGCTTAGCTAAATTGTACTGCAGGTTTGGCATAAGGTTTGTTTTTTGAACTTGTTCTTGAAGTTACAACCGCTGCCAAGAAGAGGTTAATGTACGTTGTCTGTCATTTTGTGTTTCTCTGTGTGCTGGTTTATTGGATTATCAGATTTTAATAGCATTTGGTGAAAACATACATTAGTACATCAGCCAAGGAACCACTTTTGGATGTAGATCCAGGAAGAAATGTATTAACCTTGTAACATTTGTTTACATTAACGTCAGAGATTACACTTTTGAATATTTTCATTATTTATTTATTAAAACACTAGCATTTTTTATGAAAAATATGTTGCATGTATCCCTTGGTTCTCACTATGTATACAAAGTTAGACCATTGTGCAGCCTTAGCGGAGCAGTGCTTTTTGTTTTGTGTTACATAAATGCATTTAAAGCCTGTCAAACAACAGTACAAGTGGCAAATGTTAAGTACAGTAACTATACTATAAGGTATGACCTATACAATCCTTTTGTGGTCAGCACGAGTGAAGTGATGGAGTCAGGGCTGTGTCAATGTTTTATGCAGACAAATAATGACAACGCCATTAGTATTTTTAAAGCTGTTAAAGCGGCTTCAATACATATTTTTACATGAACAATGGATGAAAAGACTAGGCCTATATGTAATGTTAAAGGAGGTGCTTTCAGCAATTAACCCACAGAAAACAATCACACTCAGCTTTCTGAAGCCTTTTACCATCTATCAGTCCATTGTTTTGAATCACCCTCACCACTCTCATCAACATGGTGGCTGTTTTCAGTGAATAAGCTGTATTTCCTTCAGGTGTTGGTGAAGACAAAAACATTTCTAAAAAGAGTCAGTATTTGACAGAAACACAACTTCAAATTAATGCTAATATTGCTCTATGTCCCCTGGACATGTTAATGACAACAGTTTGCTAACATGTTCCCCATATTATTTATAAGGTATTAATAGATCAGTGTTGTGTTTACAAATTGTTGCACTGCCCCCAAGTGGCTAAAACATTACTTAATGCATATTTAAGGTTTACCAGCACAATGTTCCCACTTTTGGGACAGTACAGATACTGTAACTTTGAAACTTCACAGTGTTAAAACACTTTATTGTTTTGGCCACTTGGGGGTAGAAGAAACAAGTCGTGAACACATTACTAACATATCACCCTTTAATTTGATATGGCAAACCTGCTAACACGTCCAGCAGGTATGTAACAACATTATCATTGATTTGGAGTCAGGTTTGTGTCCATGTGATAAATGTTCAATTTAATTGTTCACTCTTCATTGGCTATGTTTTTGGCTTCTACCAACATAACTGATTTAAGTAGGGGAAGGATAGAGGGGGGTGAGATAAAGATTAGATGTGCAGAAGGTTAGCTAAGGGGATATATGTAAGAGAGAAGAAGCGTGGATGATGAAGAGAGGTTGATGGGTAAGTAAAGAAAGCTGAGACAGACAACAAGATATAATAGGTTAACCAGGTATTCTTTAAAGGGGAGCACCACCTAAATTAAGAATCCTGTTATTTCCATGGCTTAGGAAAGTTTAATCAATATTTGTGAACATAAGCTTCTCTCTCTCAAAGCCAAAAACCAGAGAAGCAAGTCTCAAACGTATAATATCATCAAGTATGAAGTCTTGATCTGCTCTGTAGACAATGAATAGGAGACTAAGTTTTGTGGACCAACAGAATGTTTGGTTTCTTGTTTATAACCAAATGGGCTTTATTATATTGTAGTGTTCTTAAATCTGAAAATGTACCCATATACTCAGAACATTCTCCTGGGTGCTCGGTGTCAACAGTAACATCTTTCCCAATTCATTGTCTATTGAGCTGTTCATCCTTGGTTAAATCACAGATTGGGATTTTAGCACTCACTTTAGCAGTTGTTGGGAAAGAGTTGATATTTTTGTGTAGTTCCTCTTAAAGTAGTACTGACAGGCAATTAGATGTATTTGCTTTGCTTCCAATATCAGTTAACTTATTAACTTAATTTTAAATGAATGCTGCTCTGAGCAAATCAATTTCAGTTGAGACATAATTATCAGGATAGACTGAAAAACCTCAGGCCTGCATTCTGTGCATATACACCTCTGTCCATGAGTTGAAAGGTATGCAGGAGAAAGCATTAATATTTGATGCTGTTACAAAACACATGATAGGAGGGCTGCAGCAAAATAGAAGATGGTGTGTGCTGCAAACTTAAATGATCAGATATAGTTGTATTGACTAGGACATGTTTTTAATCTTTTTAATTGTTCAAAAGAGGTTATTGAGAATATGCACAGTAGATGAATGCTAGATGAATTTTGACTCTCCAGTGTGACTTATGTCACTGTATTTTGTATTTTGTGTTATCGTTACAAGGAATTTCAGTAGGAATGATAACCTAAAGATTATAAATGTGAGTCTGTAAGTGCCAGGTCTGAATTCTGTCACCAACTGCAATAAGCTTAATAAGAACTGTGAATGAGGAATACTCTGGTCTTTCACAACAAGGTCCGTTAAAGTTTCATTAAGAAAAGCACTAAACCATTCCCCTTGTGTAGCTTTTCAGTGGCTAAAAGCTTATTGTGGTTGTACATGGCTGCTCAAGCTTTCTGTGTGCTGCTGTAACTAAATGTGATGCTTACTGGGAATTGCTGAAATTTTATGTTTGCAAAAAAGACCACACATGTGATGTCTCAAATTGTTTTTGATTGTTTTTTTCATTCTCATTAAATAGCATTGAATTCTTCTGAAGTTAAAACAATAGTCCTTCAAGTTGGAGACACACAATAACATGTATGTGTGTCCATAAACCTTACCTTGATAAATGAATGTTACAAATTCCAAATATCTCTGTCTGATCAATCCACCACCATCCGCTATGGGATCAAGTCTTACTTCCCAAATGAAACCAGATCTCTTAAATTGAATGTGCCCTCTAAGATCTCAATAAGGATTGGTTGATAACAGTCCATCGCTACTTCCCAGCGCCAGATATCCAACCCCTTACCCTCCCTCGGGTGCAAAAAGGAAACTAGACTCTTTCTCGTGCATATAGGTGAACCTCCCTGTTAGAACCAGTATTCAGTGGATCATCACTGCGGCAAGCCCACACCCAGCAATCACTAACTTGGAAACTCTTTGTGATAATGGGAGCCCCAGAGGAAGAAGTGCCACGTCCGGCATCAGATATTACAGTGTTTGGGGCCAACTGTACTCTCCACGGCCTCAGCCACATCTTCCTCCCAGGTGGGGTGACTTTTCGACGGCTGCTTTGGGCCGCCGCATTCAGCTCCTCCCTTTCCATCTTTCTCTACCAAGTGGCCGACCGTGTGATTGAGTACTACCAATACCCCCATGTCACGATCCTGGATGAGATGGACAGCCCCGTCATGTACTTTCCAGCCATCACCTTGTGCAACTACAACAGCTATCGAAAGTCCCAGATTGTTAGGAATGACATTTTCTGGATGGCTGGACTCTTGGGTGTGGAGCAAGGGGACTTTGATGACTTCATGGCCGCTTTGGGGCAGCCCACAGACAACAGCAAGTTTTTCCCAAGTAAGACCTTCAACATGCTGGAGTTTGTACAGAGGGCTAGCCACAACATAGATGAAATGTTGCTCGACTGCAAATATAGAGGAAAGGACTGTGGTCCAGAAAACTTTACTACAGTAAGTATGGCTCCTTATGTTGATCTAGCCTCGGGTAAAATCAGCGTAAACTCCGTCAGAATCATTATGGGGAAAACACTCATCTTTAGGTTTGTGAGCTGTGAGAGAGTGAAGAAGCACTATCTTAAATATTTCAGAATTTCTCAGTAGGATAAATGGCAATTTGTAAAACATTTAAATAAATATTTATTAGAAAGTCTAAAATGATGTATTAAATTAAAGGTAAAATGTACACACTCAGTAGAAAAGCTTGAAAGATTTACTCAAATGCAAAGCCTTTAGCATCAATGCCAACAACTGTGAGATGTTTAATAGTCATCATAATGCTACAATTTTAACGCTTCATTTTGCCCACGGTGAAATTAAATCAGTCAGTTTATGTTTATGAACCCCAGAAGACACTATAGCAGAGCTCTGCTGTAAGAGAGAAGTTCTTTTTTTATAAATTGAGCATTGTCATGATGAGATGTACACATCCACACCAGATGTCGTTAGGGAAAGACACGTCACTTTCCCTCAAATTATGTTGTCATTTTTTTAATTGTTTCTTCAGTAATGGTCCCATAATCCTTACTTTTTAAATAATTAATGGCATGTTTTGGAAAGATTAGCTCTAGAAGGAACAACAGGTATGTGGGTGTAAGACAGGAAAGATTCTAAGGAATATTAATAAAGAAATGCTTTATCTCTGTATACAAGAGCTGGTGCTAAAAGCAGAAAGACATTTCTAGTGCTTTTATGGTCATGGCAATATTTTATTGTGTCCAATTCTTCATTTTGTGACTACTATCAATGGTCCTTTTTCTTGGAGGAGAAATGAGTTACTTCCTTAGAATTGTCCTCAGAAATGTAAACTACTGAGTTGCCATATGGTTCAACAAATCTCGGCTGACATCACACATCATGCATTATGAAGCAAACATATGGCGTTTTCAAAACCAGTAGAGATTTTAATCATTACTTTTCTTTGTAAAATGCCAAAATCAAAATGTTCTTACAAAATCAAAAAACAATGTCACTAAAACAGAGCAGTGTAACTTTTGTCTCTTAAAGTTTTTTTTTTTTTTTTTACTTGTGCCTTTATTTTAGTTACATTCCAATTTTTTTCTCCTTAGTTTTCAGGCTTTAACCTAACCGATACAATCATGTCAGCAGAATTTGAATGGAACTTAATCGTCCTGCTGCAGGGACAGAGGAAGGATTGTATTTCGATGAAATGGGCCATTGAGTTGAGTGATGAAAGCCTAGCACCAAGATGGGCTTGTCATGCTGCAACATTTCTTTCCAGCAGCAGTAGAACTGAGGAAAATGATCCTGACTAATTACTTAGTAAGTCTACAGTGGCCGTACTATTGTTGTGTAAGAGACAATAGTTTAAATTGAACCCACACCAAACCTGACATCTACTATAAGAAGAGGTTTAGATTTGTAAATGAAAATGGCCCACCAGATTTGAGTTTCGAAAATAAAACGGCACATGTAAGCTAATAAAGGCAGATTTTGATCTCAATGTGGTCAGTTAGGTGACCTTGGCTCTTTTACATCCCTACGCACAAAGGGAAAATTTCAGCTAAATGTCAGAAACTGGAGACACTGAAGGCCTAAGTATAGAGGGGACTAATTAAATATTCATGGAGCTGCCTGAAATCCCCCTTCTCGGCCTGCTGATCTTACTGTGGGCGGCTCAGGGGCAAGTCCTCACAGGAGATGAGATGTGATGAAATTGAGATTACCCATTATATACTTCAGAAACATCACCCTGCGATGACTCACGCAAGGTCTAGACAACATCTCACAATTAGCTCTCTGCATGTGGAAAAATTGGAGAAAATATATGCATAAAATGTTTCAAATGCCTACGCTGATATATTTTACCAAGGTACTTTTTCTGAGTGTTATGCATTTTGATACGGAATTTAAATGGCAGAACATAAATATAGTACCTAGATAACCTTTTCCAATTTAAACCCTTAGAATACTATTCATTTTGCTCTCCTTTAACTTACTACCTGTACAATACTTCATCGTATTTCTGTATGGGTTTAAGTATATAGATGTATGTTTTTGTGCTCTGCCTGAATGTGCATTTTTGTGTCAAAGTCAGACAAAGAAACAGTGGCTGAAGAAACTTCAGCATGCCTACAGTGACAGGAAAGACCAGATGTTTCTGTTAATGAGTTGGATATGGGTGCAGTGGTATTGAGAAATGTTGGAGAGGAAATATCAAGTCCCCCAAGTGCAATTATTCCCTCTGCATAAAGTAATGAAATATTTTTTGGGGGGAGGATGCTGATGCTGTAATTCACTGGAGGAGAACGAGTCTTAGATATTTAAATGCTGGCAGATGGTAGATACTGGAAATGTTGTACCCAGTGCTATACATATATACAGGAACATAGCCTTAAATGTCCCTGTATCAATTTGTGAGTGAACTGTGGTAATACGCTTTGTTGTTTGTGTATATCATTCAAGATTATGTTAAAGAAGACATCAGATTTCAATACAACTCATCGGCCAAACAACTTTCTTAGTGAAGCCTTTATTTCATTATCAGAATTAATCTCATGCCTCCATCTTGTGTGTGATTGATTGCCTTATTAATACTCCAAAGCGTAAAGCACCCAACACAGCCCAACTCACTGCTGTGGATTAAACCTGCAAGACTGGCTCTGACCAAATCAATCATCTGTCAGTATGTATATGCAGGGTGCATACTGAAGTTGGCATTATATAATTTCAATCGATCACCAGCTCAGAGCTTCAGCTTGCTTGCACTAATGATTCTAGCACATTTATCTGTTTACTGTTGATCTCATGTGGTGTGTTTGGACTTCCTGTTGAGGTATCAGATTGTGTTGACACCAAAGCCTCAGCCTTTTTAATATTATGGCCTGTCTGTTGTGGCTGGAGATTTGTTCAGGGTCTGCCAAACCAGAAGCAGGATGTGGTGTTTTGCTTGATCCACTGCAGTATAGTCACGGAGGCTGAAGTTGGCTTTGGAGGTCAAATAAAAGAGAAGGTTGAGTAAAGGAAGCAGAAGTCCGGATTGAGTGTTAGGCCTGCTCAGAAAATAGGCAGTGTAGAAGATAGGAAAAGAGACACACGAGTAGCAGCTTGTAGAAGAGAGATAGATAAAGATGGTAAAGCAGGAAATAAGAGTTGAAGGAGAGAGCTAAGACAAAGTGGAAACAAATGAGAAAGGAGGAGAGAGAGGAAAAGGAGACTGTGCTTTGATTGAGTTGGGACTGGGATTCATCTGAGGACCGACACCATCACTGAGAACCAGCCTGCTTTGGAGACGAGCCAGTGCTGCGATGCACAACTGGAAGCATTAGGAGAGATGAAGGGAAGGGGTGTGTGAAGGAGCACAAAATTACAGTTCTGCCTGGAGTATGAAAAAGGAGGGGAGATAAAATAAAGCTCCACAGTACAAACAATGAAATAATCTAATCTGAGGCAGTGAGTGTAGATGACAGGCCAGATAGCAAATACGAAATGTGTTTGTTCCATTACTCAGTGTCTGTAAAGGCCATTGTGGGAGCCACTGTTACTGTAAGTGCAGTATTGGCAGTCCTATCAATGGCGCTGAAGGGGAATAGTGAAGAAATTCATAGCGGGGACACTGCATGGGGATGCTTTTTGCTGACTTGCACATCAGGGAGCAGATTCTATCAGAGGCCGACATTGGCGGTGCCAGTTGACAGAAACTCTTAAGTTAATTAGCTTGTTAGGTGGAGACATTGGACACAAGTGTGGCTCTGTCCAAAACCAATAATGCCATTATGTTGTGTTGTAGATTACTAGCCTTCTGGCATTGTGTGATATCCACACAAGAGCATGTGTTAGGCCTGTAATATCTATATTTTCATATTTTACTAGACAATGATATGAATGAAAACCATGATTCATTTTTTGCCCTATGTCCTTTTGATCTTAGATTACCTACCAAGCCCATATTTAGCTTTTGTTTCCTCTAATGGCCTCTGGGATCTATACCATGCTCTCTATGCCAATATAAATATTGCCTTGCACCTTCATATGTATTGTATCATTATCTTATATCAATTAAACTGAAATTCCCTTCGACACCATGAGTATAGGTGAGGCCAGACGTGACAAATAGTTGGAAACTGCACCTCACTTTTTGGAAGTATTAGTGATGATGTAGTCTACTTTAAAGTTAAAAATCTTTTACATTTAGATTATGTAATGACATTATTTGAATGCTGGAAAGAGAGAGTATCTGTGTAGCCTTGCGGGTGTTTAGGAATATGATTTGAATTCATAATATTCACCTGACACAGGAGAAACTCTTGATGGAATGCTGTTTTTCCATGGCACTATTAAGCCGCTAGCAAGTGCTTGCAATGCTACATTTCTGGGCAAGCAGGCAAAATGGATTGAGACAGCGATACCAAAAGCCTCCAGCTGAGCAAACAAGATGAGAACATGCTAAAAAAATAATAAAAAGATTATCCTCGTAAATTAAAGTACTGGTTAAAAAATATGAGGACTGAGTTTATCAAAGTGTGACTGTGAGGCTGCAGAATGAAAGCTTGAGTGACGGCACTTATGTTTTTTTTTTTTTTTTTTTGGGATTCTGCCTGGAATGGAACAAGGGAACAATATGGCAGGTGTAGCCAGCAGCATCTGCTTTTTATTGATACAGACTGCATCTGCTCTACACCTGGCCTGCCAATATACTGTACATGTGCTGTGTCAGAGATGTTTACAATTACTGTGGCATTTACAAACTAAAATAGTTTTATGACCAGCAAGATTCACAGTGAATGTACTATCCTCCAAAACAGCATTGGGGTTTATTTAGTTTTTCTTACAAAATACATGCCAATATTTTTAACTTTTGATGAATTTTATGTGAGGTATTTCACAGTACAAGCCCCTCTTAGCTAAAAATCCATTCTTGCATCCCTTGCATTACTATTGCAGCATACAAAGTGGCTGTGTTGCTTTTCAAGGAGGTTACATTTTGAGGCAGGCCACAAGATGTCTCCCTCTGCTAAAGAAGCTGCCTGTCCACCAGCGTGACATTCCTGATTGCAAATGCTTTTGCTCTAACAGTCTGTCTTCTGTTCCAGATTTGCATTTGTTTGGTCATCTTACATCACTTCTCAGCCTTTCTTTGGCCATGATTTTATACCTGGAAATTCTGTGGGAGTCGAGTTGTGAAGTTTTTTTTAATGTGAATCTGAGTGTGACATGAGCATATCAAGTCACTCCATAAGGAATCCTTCCCACAGTCGCGAAACTCTGGGGCAATATGTCCTTAATATTAGATATAGAAATCGGTGTTAATCATTCAAGTATTACATTTTACAGAACTTCATAGACTTTTATCAAAACATTTGAAGGCTAAGACATCCAGTCTTGCTGTATGTTTGTCAGTGATCTTAAATTAATTGAATATATTGATCAAATGTATTGCATTCACATTACTGTCAATGTAAAATACAGTACAAAGCCAAAAAGGAATATCTCTATGAAAAGCTTAAATGATTAGTCAATTAATTGATAGTAATTATTATCTTCTTTTCTTTATCATATATAATATTAAACTGAAAATCTTTGGGTTTTGAAAAAAGCCACCTTGGAAATTATATTTAACTTTTTAATTCACATTTTTTCCACTCTCTCTCTTCTTTTCTTTTTCACTCTTCTGTCAATTTTATAGAACAAAAACAATTTATTAATCAAGATAATTGGGAGATTTATGGGTAATGAAAATAATCATTTGTTGCACTATTTCTATGTAGGTTCAGTCACTTAAGGCTGCAACCAACTTCATTATTAATAATATTGTTCTCTCAATTAACTAATTATTTGCAGAAACACAATTTCTTTTTCTCTGTCCAACTGTCCAAAAAACCCCAAATCTGGTTTAATATCATGGAATATTAAGAAGCACACCAACTATTCATAAATGAGAAGCTAGATCTAGTTGATTTTCGGCATTTTTACCTTACCTAAATAATTAGTCAGTAATACAAATTGTTGTATATTAATCTAACTAATTAACTAATCAGTTTAGCTCTACTGTAACAACTAAAATATTGGACACAGCTTTTATTCTTTCTCATCTTTGTCCCTGCCCTGTGTAAGCTGTGTGTATTTCTGATGTGCATCTAATTGCTGCCAGTATTTCATTTGGTGTTGCACATTCTCACTGGCCCTTGAAGGAGCTTTTGCCTTTACTCAGTCAAAACTCTACTCCTCCTCTAATAAGACCTCTGGGTTTCAACTAGACTTTGACATGAAAGAGGATGGTTAGTGTCATTCCCTGACAGCCTCAGGGATCACTGAACTGGTCTTAAAGCTGGGCAATTAGTGTACAAATACTTCCAAATACTTTCTTCGAATAGTTGTACTTTTTCATCTAATGGAAATCAGCTGCTCGTTCTCAATTTGGCAAATTTTAACACACCATGATCCTCTAACTAAATGCTTGAATACTAAGACAAATATAAAATGTAGTTTGCAAGATAACAACGGAAATGTGTGAGCAGCAGAGATGTGTTTCCAATAAGAAGGATAGCAATTTTATAGAGATGAAAAATCATTATCATCTGCCCAGAACACTTTA
Source organism: Percina caprodes (assembly GCA_013375575.1). Taxonomy (NCBI): domain Eukaryota; kingdom Metazoa; phylum Chordata; class Actinopteri; order Perciformes; family Percidae; genus Percina; species Percina caprodes. Next base: position 3,298,717 of record JABXJD010000037.1, read on the forward strand.
TATTCTTGAGTGATTGCAGCGCTGTCTTGGAGGGAATATTTTCATTACATAATAATTTTGTGGAATGATTTCATAAATACAGTTTTAAAAATGTTGTCACATTAAAATCTAAGCCATGTTATAAAAAGTTCTAAAAGACTGCAGTGCAGAAACATGATAGCAGTGTTTCACCAGATTGTTTTAATTGAGTAGATTGTTCTCATCATTAATTTTGCTGAAACCCATAAAAGAATACATCGATAAGACTTCATTCAAGTCGTCCAATACTTATACATCAATATTCTTAAATTATCAATAGAAAAAAATGCTGTGTATGATCTATATTCTCCTTAGAGACATTAGCTGCCATTTTTTCCACACCAGTCAAAAGAGTTGAAACGCGCCACAAGTTGTCAGTTGTATTTTTTGCCCCTTCTGTTTAAGCTTTATGTGGTTGTAAATAGAACTTTTGGCCCTAGTTCCATTTCCTCTCATTGTAGCAATCCACAGAGAAACCACAGGGGAGTGAATTGACAGTCAATGATGCATATGTGATTAGCAGTTGAGTAAGGATCCTTAGATCTAATCGTTGAATAGTCGACTATTTGGAGTCACCCTAATAGCCAGACATACAGTATCTCCACAGGATGCTCTGGCTTGTTTGTATTTCTTTAAACCAATCACAATGGTCTTGGGCAGCGCTAAGCCAAGGATGCGGTGATGGTGAACTTGCAAAATAGATAGCGAAGATAATGAAAGGGGAGGAGCCTACATGTGGTTAGTCAGACTATGTCAGACTATTAGTCTGACATCCCTTAGAGATGATTATCCAAAACCATCAGAATATTCTGTCTTTCAGCGTGTGATAGATGTGTAATGATTGGCAGTCAATCAAACAGAACTATGAGCAGCCCCTGTGGACATAATAGAGGACAGTACCTATTCATTTGGAAGGAGCATAGGCCAATGGGAAACACCAATACTCACGTCATCACTCACTCAGTGACAGACTTTCACGTTTATAGGGCTGATTACCAAATAAGTCATCTGAATCTATTGGGTGTGTGTGTGACGAAGTGGGTTTGCTCACCACAGGTCATTAGCTAGAGTAAGTAGGCACACAGTCATACATTAGTTTCAGTTCTATTTTATTAGGTTGCAAGTTTAAACATGGTTTAATGGTTTTCCTGTGTTAATACTTAGACCTGTTTCTTCCTTTGTTCAGTTCCACCATGCAGGACAATTGTTTGGGGAAGGGCTGGCCTAAGCATTTCCTGTTTTATAGGAATAGGGTGGTCATGGATGACATCACTGGGCCATTGTTTATAGGAATATTTATTTTGGTTGTTTTTGGTTATTATACAAAAATGTGTGAATAACCCTGACCTTATTTCTAGTCATTGGGAGAGGAGTGAACTGGTAACTCTTCCATATGTTAAGAGATTTCTAGGCAGTAATGTTATGGAGTACATCAACTTGCATTAGAATAGGATGGGCTGAAGTGAATTGACCACCCTATATAAACAGTGGGATTTGTGCTCCCAGGTGGGAAAAGAGGTGAGGCTGTGCTGAGGAACACGTGTTTTTTTTGTTAGCGTGCTACTAGTTTAATGTGTTATTTGCCTTAAGTTTTTTGTTTGTTTGATTGTTTAATTATCCGTGCACTGCAGACCACAGTAAATACAATAATCACCTCTGGAAACATACAATGTTTGAGTCTGCCTACCTTCCACCTTCCTAGCCACTCTGACCAGGCAACACCACAGTGTGTAAATAAGAAAGTATTTGCTAACAAGTTTGCAATATGAACATAAAAGGTCTGTGATGATATGATATATACATGCTGCAAACACAACACACAAGTCTGCTACCCTTAGTGGCCAAACACACTTAAATAGGTTTAAGACAAAGAAAAGTAGGGAAGCCTCACAATTAGGAGGCTGAAACTCAAGATTATTTGGTAGGCTATTTTTGATGAAAAAATGACTTACAAGGTTAATTGATTATCCAAATTGATTGAAAGTCCACTTGTGCTTAAATTTACCACACAGTAAAAGAATGAAATTAAAGTTTGTTGATGGAGGGCCACTGATCCCAGCAGAAGGCACATGTTAAAAAAAGTATTGATAATGGTCATGCATTGCCTGTGTGTAACCTCTGCAGCTGGGAGTAATGAAATTGTGCTTTGGCTCAAAATGCTGACGATGGACAATTAAAAATCCAAGAGAGGGGTCCACCTCATGCCTCTGCTGAGCTTGTATAGGACAATGTGCTTAAGTAATCAACTTGCACGTTAAAGTTCCCTCATATCTATTGACATTTTTCACTCATGCAGCATTAGTACTTTTCTCCTCTTTGTTGTGTTTGGTTATAGGGTCTGACACTGATGAAGTTATCCCTCTTGATACTTAAATAGAGCCTATTGTTCACTTTGATTGGATCTTTCCCAAACAAAAAGAGAATCCTTAATTCTACAATTAAAAAAACCCTATTCGGTTGTTTCTAAGAATAAAAAGGTTTGAACATAAGGCTGGAACCCCCCTTCTCTTTGTTATGAAGTAATAATATTGTCTGGAGATAAATTAAAGGCTTTGAAATCATCTTGTTATTAAATTAAGTTCAGCATTTTAAATAACAAATGTGCTGGTAGGAGCTAAGGATTCCCAGTGCATAATCACCACAAGTCTACAATTTGACCTTTTGATATTTCCATTGAATTAAATTTTTATATATTCATCCTTCGTACCGAATGATGACTCGGCCTTGAAAAATGAATGGGTAATAATTAAACTCTTGCCACTGTTTGACATTCAATTTACCGCAGTAATCAAATGCCTCTTCTTCTATTTACACTTTCACTTCTGTTTACTTAGCACTTTTCTTTGGTTTTGATAAGATTTGTAGAGGGAAAAAAAAGTGTTATCGGACAGCAGAAGTCCAAACATTAACGTACAGATATGGGAGGGATGATTAAACAAAAATCAATTTATGGATTCAGAGTTGGCAGATCAGTTCTGAGTTCTCAGTTTCTGTTATATTTAAACTAGGTCATATCCAATTATTTTAGTCCAATTCATCCCATATATACTTGAAAATGACACCCTCTCACAGTACACACAGTAATTCAACATGTTTTGCTATTTTTCACTTTTCAGAATCATTTTTTTTTTTTACGACCATTTATTACCACAGCTGTGATCAGGTTAGTCAGCCAATAGTCACATTACACACTGAAATCTTTTCAGCTTTTCTGCCAAAGAGAATCCTATGTGAGAAGTCTCACATAAACAGAGCAAAGCACCTTTATCAGCCAGAGACACATCTTCTATCAGCCTTCATTACACTGCATTTGAATTAATTGATTGAAACTGGCAGAAAAGATGAACAAGGAAATGTCCCATTATGGATATTTTGACTTCATTTTGAAAGGGATTTTGCTGGCTCTCCTCAGTTATCAATTATATAGATATATTGATCAACGAGCAAGCTGCAGGTTCTTTAATATCAAAGAATTTCAGACCATTATTTCTGTTGCAGAATTTCTTTATCACATGTTTTTTGCACTTTGATTGATACTTTCTCCCCGCCTCTATATCCATTGGAGGTCTACTTCATCACCGGAGGAAAACAATTTCATCCACTGGCTCCACCTCATTCTCCGATTGTAGAGAGAGTGGGTAGGGGGGCAACAAGCTTTATTATCCGTTCTGCAGGCTGCGAGTCAACAGTCTAAAAAAAACATCTTTTCAATCTGTTGAAAAAGGGAGGAGTTGGTTTCTGGGCAGCGAGAAAAAGAAACCCCCGAAATCTGCAAGTATTGTCTGGCACTGGAGAGGGAGATGGAGTGAAAGATCAGAGTAACAGGGGTAAGCCTCTCCGGATTTTCAAAGTGATTGCCTCTGGGAGTGAAGCCGTCGCTTACATCTGCAATTATCACATCCATTTATCTGTTGATGAAGGACTGGTGATGGTTACGCTTGATGGTTTTCATTAGTGGAGTGATTCAGCTGTTTTTTTCTCATAATGGAATTATTATGTAAATCAATTTTACCTCCCCCAAGTAGCTCAGTTCCTTTGTTTTTATCTTCACGGCAAATAATTCTCAAGCCTGAACAGTGGGACAGCTGCACATTAGGACTCTAATCACTGCTACCTGGAATCTGTGGTACATTAACCAGGAGAAGGTTGTGGAGAAAGCCAGTGTGTGAATTGGGCATGTCCAGGGTGGGCTACTAAGAAACCGCATTTGCTAAAGAAGTGCCTGCCTTGACACTATTATGATTGAAGCACCCACATCCGGAGCAGTCGCGCTGGAACAACACAAAGACAACAATGCCCATGAGACCCGTCTCCAAAACACTGAGTCCAGCTCGCTTAAACCAACATTGAAAGAAAGCATGGTGGATTTCACAATGAGGACGAAGATCCACGGTGTGAAGTTTGTCTTCTCTTCGGACAAGTCTAAACTGCAGCGAGTCATCTGGATCATGGCCTTCGTCGTTTGTGTCAGTCTTCTGTGCACCTGGTCCTGGAATCGAATCATCTACATGATGTCCTACCCTGCCATCACAAAGATCTACATGGTATGGGCTCACAACTTGTCCTTCCCAGCTGTTACTTTCTGCAATAAAAATGTGTTCCGCGTATCCTCTCTGACCAAGGATGACCTGTATCACAGCGGCTACTGGATGGACCTCATGTATCCAAATCACACAGTGATGGAGAGGAGCCTGTCTATCCTTAAGGACAGCCACAAGCAGGGTCTCCTGAGCCTGCTGGACTTTGACAATTACACCCCGCCCCCTGATTACAGCATCAACACCACTGAGATGATGGGACGCCTCGGCCACCAGTTGGAGGACATGCTGCTGGTGTGCAGGTTCCGAGGGGAAACCTGCACCTACAAAAGCTTCAGCACTGTATGTACAGAAAGAAAGATGGTATTTGTCAGGTGTGGATATGAATCCGAAGACGCATCTGCATTCTCTCAGGGTGTTTTAAGGTGTTGATGTTTCAAAGCTGCAGACAAGCCTGTCCTGTTTTTGCCTCTCAGATATTAGTTTTTCCCTTTTAAACATCATGTCTTCAACAAGTCACTCAAGGATACAATGTTACTTCCATGTTGTGTTAAAAAAAATCAATGTCATGTCATAATCAAAGACTTTACTGTTTTCATTTGTTTAGATCCTTCCTGGTGAGTTATTGGATTTCCAGTCGCTTTATAACCCCTGACAACAAAGAAAAATTAGAGGATGAATAATTTAGACATCGTAAATCAGTCAAAGTTTTAGCTTCTGTAATTAAAACATCTGGAGGGTGTGTGGATTATATGGTCTTGTTTAAAAAATGCAGCTGAGCTTCCTATTTAAAACACTAGTTACAAGTCCACACCCATTCATTTTTTGAGTAAGCACTGAATGCTGCATTGAAGAAGTGTCTGATGTCTGCAAACCATACTTACACCAAAATATTTAAAGGTTTCAATAGAAAAACGTCTGCAGTGAAAAGTATGCATGCAGAATGCATAATTAGTTTCTACAACACTGAGAATAATTTAAATCTGGGAATACACTTGTTTTAAAACACCAACCTGTCACTGGCATCACATTCAACCACTTGCCTTTGTAGACCTGAGTTATAAAAATACAAAAAAATATAACCTGTATCTGTAACTACTTTAATTGGTCTTGAGACAGTTTAAATACAAAGTCCTGCACACTGCAATATGTCAATTGTCCCTGTTTTGTACAAACCAGTGCAGATCCTCCACAACCTGTAAAGTCATGGTCACTTGTGTTGCATCTTCAGCAACCAAATGAAACTCCTGTTTTCTCTAAACTTATATCAGAATTTTTAAAAACAGGTCTCTAGTCACTTTGCAGACCTCATTATACAGCCAGCAGGGGAAAAGGACCATAGAGCTAAAGAGTTTAACCTTTCTGAGCTGCATGTAAGTCTGTCTGTGTCTGGATATGGAACACTGACTCTGATCTCTTGAGATCAGCTTTGCTATGCTGGTTGAATTTTTGCCAGCAGCCCTCTGACCATTGCCTCACCACACCACACTGGGTATAGTGTAAATTAATCAGTAGATGAAATTTCTTTCTTTCCTGCATTACTTGTCTAAAAATGAGGTTACGACAGATGTAGTCAGTGAGACTGATGAGAAAGCCAGCAAAAACTTCATTCAAGCAGTCACAATTTCTTGCCAGGGTGCTACATTATATATGAACTAGTAGTGTTTGCCAAGTAAGTATATTTGGACAATGTTGATGTAGGAAGTATGGCTTAGTTTTGCAAATTACCATCTAAACTTTATCAGTAAGGTTTTTTTTTATTTGCCTAAAAAAGCTCATAATACTTTAGAATGTATCAGCAATTGCAAACCTTAATCTTTTTTTTATGATTAACAGTTTTGATATGGTTTTATAACAAAACAAAAAGCATACAGCCTGTAAACCTAATTCTGAAAATGAACCATTAATAAATAATGTTGATATTACCACTGAATTCAATGCATTGACATATTTTACTTTGAAATCACTCTGAATTCATGTGGTTTGAATTCCCCTTTTTGAAGTTTCAAATTCCAATCGGGCTTGATTTCTCAGATGTTGACGTTTGGAATTGTGGCGTCGGAATTTCACAGATAAAATTTGAGAAACCTGGTTGTTGGCTTCAATCTTTGTTTTTAGTTATTCGATAATTTTTATTATTGAAAATAACTTTTTTTAAATTGCACAAATGACAATGACCTGAAAATTTAAATCATTTTTATTTACATTTAGACAGAAGGTTTTTCAATGTAAAATATTCCTTCCTAAGTCTTTCACATTACTACCCATCAAGCTGTATTTAGAATATTAAGATTTCTTTGTCTTAATCCAAACTGTAGAGTTCAGTTAAAAATGTCAACATTTCTAATCATGATACTGCTTTATTTGTACTTGTTTGGCAGAGGATGGAGGATTTTCAATCACAGGGAAACCTAAAGATAAATAACTCAAGCCAACTGGAGAAATTAAATAGAAAAGAGATTTGGTGTGAGCAAACCTACTGTAGAGATTGAACATCAAACATTAAGCTGAGTTGTACTGGCACAGGTTTGCTCTCTCAAGAAGTTTGTAAGTCGTGACACACAAATATCTTTTACAAACCCAATTTAGAAGTTGTTTGTGTGGCCAAAGAGCTTCAACCTCAGATGACTCTTATTTAATGACGGCAAAATAGTACATTCACTCTTAAGTTACTCAGGGGAAATTTGGAGTGAAATTGGAGTGAGATTGCTACTGCTGCTAAGGAAAACTCATTAATTCCTCAAATCAGAGCCTGGTGCATGTTTAATGCTAGTACTACTTCATCTGGTAATCACAAAGCCTCAGCAGTGAGATATATATATATACTGTATAGCAATTCAGATCATCTCTATAGTAAATGTGTTCAAGAGCAATTTACAAAACAACCATTAAAAAGTAGAACATAAACTTAAATAAACTTGAATATTAGAGCTAACCTCAGTTTTATTGTCCAGCATCAGGCATTACTGGACTCTGCCAATGATTTATTTAAACATTATTAGTTTAACCAGTTTTGTTAATTGGGGTTTTATTTACTCAAGCATGATATACTATACTATATATTTGTGTTTATCAAATTGTCAGAAATAACCAGAAAATGTATAGATTTCTGTAAAATATGGTAACAAACTCAGTGCTCATTGCGCACTGCACGATCATGCTTACTGCCGTGCGTAGGACACCCCCAAAGGTCCTTTCTGAGCCAGGAAAACCCCTGAGGCTGTAATGTAATACAACTCGTACAGGTGCACGGTTTACCACAGCACAGTAGGAAGGGTTTGACAATAATGCTCCTGCTTTTTCTGTGCTCTTTCTTTACAGATTTACACACGCTACGGAAAATGCTACACATTCAACTCTGGATTAGACGGCAACCCTTTGTTGACCACGTTAAAAGGTGGCACAGGGAACGGCTTGGAGATCATGTTGGATATTCAGCAGGATGAATATCTGCCTGTTTGGGGAGAGACAGGTCAGTACGTTAACATTTAAACTTGTATAACCCTTTTATGAAAATCCCTCCATCTTGTTGGATTACTCTGGAAATCCCAACTACTCCTCCAGTTCTTTGTTCTTTGTCATTTCTATAACATGAGGATGTAAGACTTAATATACATTATATAATGGCAAGGTTTATCCAGGTCTTTTTATTCACTTTACTGCTAATTTGCTCAATACAGAATTGATGTTTAATAATATATTATCTTTATAGTTTAGTATAGTTTTTATCAGGTCTAATATATTGCATTCATTGGCATATTGCTTTCAATGTATGGCAGACCACAACACCCACTGTATCTTACATAGGTTGGGCATCGTGGATTTTAACAATTCTGTTTCCAATTCTTCATTTCGATTCCGGTTCTTATCAATTCTCGATTCCGATTCTTTGAGAGGTGGAGTTGAAATGGGTCACACGATTATTTCACAAATAAGAGGAACGTTTTATTTTTGATTCAATAGTGGTTTGCAGTTTTACAGGACTTTTTCATTGTAAAATAAAGCCACACTAGAGCGCCGCTTACTGCTCTCCATGGCTGCAACACAACAAGTGCCTGGCTGCTTACGTAAACCAAAACTTGTGCATATTAAATTGGGAAGCGATGATCGGAACCAAAATCCTCCAAACGATTCCAATAAAGAAACGATTCTACTGGAATTTTTATTTTTAACGATTCCAAGTAGGAATTGGTTCTCGATGCCCGACCCAATCTTACAGTCATAAAGTAATCAGCATGTAATAAATCTTTGGTTGTAAATCTTTTTCATATTGGTCTACCACATATGAGTATCTCTTTGCCGTTAGCATTCAGCATGGGCTTTAGCAACACTTTGTTTCAGTGTCAGAGCCAAAAAGTGGGTTTCCTTAGGCGACAGTACTTGTTGTTACGTTTTCTGGCGTGCTGTATCCACAGATGAAACCTCCTACGAAGCAGGCATCAAGGTTCAGATCCACAGCCAGGACGAGCCTCCCTTCATTGACCAACTGGGATTTGGTGTGGCCCCTGGTTTTCAAACTTTTGTGTCATGTCAGCAGCAACTGGTACCTAATGTTCAGCCTCCTCCCCTCTAACCTCGACCTTTTTTGCTTCACTTCATCCTGTGTTTGTCTACAAATCCTCGCCAGCCAGTGCCCATTAACTCTGTGTCACAGAGCCTGGAGCAAAATCTTATCTTTGATTTACCCTGTGTGAGAAATGTGCAGTTAAGGTGTTATATGTGTAAATACCCAGCGATTCTGGATCCATGAATCTGAAGGATTACAGCAGCCAAAGAATGTTAATAGAACAGGGCCAAGTAATGATTGGATGCAAGCAAACAAGCATACTGTGCTTATCTGAGCCAAAAAAGACCACACAAAAATATATCCAACAGCTCAGTGTTTGTTTAACTTTCCATGAGTCTTCACTACTTTTAACATGAGACAAAAAATATGAATACAGCTTTTTTGAATGATGTAAAAATTGTCTCTAGTGGTGCATTCAAAGAGAAGGCAGAGAAAAACTGAATTCACACAGCCAAGGTCAGCAGGCTTTAATGATTAAAATGATGGTGATTAAAGATAATTAACAATTTCTTATTAACACCCCTTAAGGAAATTGTTAAACATTTATGATTTTTCTCACTGAAATTATTGCTAATATGGTCTATTGGCTGCAGATTTTAGCCCAAATCAAACTGTTTTAAAGACTTATTATCAATAACTGCACTCCTAAGATGCCCTCTCAAGACTTCTTGATGGAAAGATATTAAAACTATTATCATATGTTTGATGGTAAATTAAAAGAAGCCTGGTGCAACCTGTCATCATATTAGTTTATTTCCCAGTTCTACTAACACTTGTGTTGTCAGATTAGAAAGATGACACCATCTATTTTGAAGACATATTTTAAAATGTATTTGATTTAGGGGCACAGTAAAATTATGCAAAGAGAAGCAAAAAATGACTGTGGCAGGCTTTGTAGAAAATGTTTCCAGTCCTCAACTATCCCTTCACTGCTGTCAGTGATAAACAAAAAGTAATAACTATAGTTAAGCCCGAATTGATTGAAATGCCTGGGTTCAAGGTCATAACACTGAGCTCACATGGATGTGTCCTATCCAAATGTAATGAACATGTAAATCATTAATGTGATGTTGCCAAGACCACAGTCTTTTGTCTAAACTAGAAAAGCACAAAAGCCATACACCAATCTTTTGATTTCCAAACAGAAACGGTGACATAATAGGAAAAAGCCTCTGACAAACAGAAAGCCCCTCATTGTAAGTTGTAAGAAAATGGTGCCTGTGAAAAAAAGATTTTAGGATTTTGTAATGATTACCTTTGGGATCAAGTATATTTCTGTATTGTGCTGCAGGCTCCTTAAAATTTCCCCCACATAATCAGTACTTTTGAAGGCGTGACGTTAAGGATAGTCCAGCAGTAAATCCAATTAATTACCTTTGAAATTAATCAAGCCTAATTTATATGATTTTGCTCCCTAAGTTAATGGTCTTGGTTCATGAGCATGAGATAAATGACCAAACTAAATATTTCACTATTGTTTCAGCAGAATAACATAGCATGATTGAGGCAGAGTTTGGTAAAGCAGACACTTGGACACCACAAAGATGACAAATTCTATTTTTGGGAAGCAGTTTTGAAACTACTGAAATATTTCTTTTTTTTACTCTCTTTCTCATTGCAAGTGTTGTAAAATGGTTCAACCATTTCCAAGAAGGGATCCTGATCTATTAATCAACATCACAAAGATTCCCGCTGAAAGCAAAAGTGCATGGATTGTCATTTATAAACTGTGACACGAGCACCCACACCAGTGACAGCTAAAAGACTTGTTTACGACCTAAAAGATGTGCTGAATTAATTAGACTGTCATTAAAGTCTGGCCAGCATTAATTTTAGTCTCCGGCGAGTACTGCTCTCAGTGTAATAATAGGCTGGCTCTTATGATTTCAAGACTTCATTTGTGAAGATTCTGACAGGAATTTAATTTATAATAGGAAGCTATGACTTGTGAGCTCAAAGAGACATGTGAAGGCTACACCACCATATTTTAGAGTAGAATTATGTAATTGGGGGGAATTGAACTGTGTTGTCACTCAAGCTGGAGTGGATGTGAGAAGAGAAAATGAAAACCCACCAGTACCAAAGTTCTCAGGCGCCGCTGGGAGTTGTAGCTGTTTTGCTGTTATACTGACAGCAGGCTCTCTTTCTGTCCAAAGGGGTGGACCACTTTCTGTCCCTCTTTATTATTTTGATAATCATGTGGGCTGTGTACCCCTCACCCTAGTTGAGATGTCCTATGAGCAGAGGGTCGCGTATGACTGTTTGGGCTTGCTGCATGCCACAAATACTCTATTGTTAAATAGCTACACACCCATCAGTAAGTCCCACACTTTAATCTGCTGCACCCCATCCATCTGTCCCCCTCCGTGTGGCTAAAGCAACAACATATGCAGTTCATCAGTCATCTTCTCTGTTTAATAGTAAAGAGCGGCTACAGTATGGGTTTCATTCCAGCTTTAATCCATTACTGTACGTACACACCATGGCTGACATGAGCTTCAAAGTTACCGGAAGTCATTCATTTTCAGTGGAAGCCGGCTTCTCTCAGCTGCAGGAAGCGTCAAATCCATCGGCGTTGCGTTTTGGGCGTGTTGAGCGTCAAGCAGAAAATTGAAACTAGGTCAACTTTATGGTAATGAGCTATGGCGCGGTTCAGCGGCAAACGACCAGCAACCAATCGGATAGATGTCCTTGCTGATTCCAGAGAAACATACAATGAAACATAGAATGCTGTCACGTCAGAGTGGCCAAAGTGTCAAAAGCTTCCCCGTACTTTTTGACATGTGTCCTTGAAAGGGTGGCCAGAGCTTCTTTTGCAGCTCAAGTCGGCTGCGGTGTGTACGTACAGTTAATCTGAGTCAGTATCTTCATCAGAGCGGTAGTTTGGCTTTACCTTCTCACCGCCATGTACAGTTCTGTTTGTTTTGCTTTCACGTTATTGGTGCGATCCACTTGGCCGCTACTTAATGTCATCTGGTGGGACCAGACAATATGATTTAGTAGGTTTTATTACCCATGAAGATTCTGGCAAATTTTTGTTTGCAAGTTTAAGTCCACTCCTTCACTGACTGGCACTCTATCTCTGTCACTTTCTATTGACTGAATGACTTTTAGATTGTCAGAGTTAACGTGGTTAGAGCTGGTGGAGATGATTGTGAATTACAGTTAACCTTAATGTGACAATAGTGGTATCAGTTCTCGGGAAGTTTGCCAAACAGAAGCCTTTGGCATTGACTAGCTCCCACTGCAGTTAGTAACTATAGGCTCCAATGGCCGTGCAAGCGTTGTTAGCCTTCATAAATAATTAGTTCTTTTTTTGTCATAAAATGAGTTGTAAGCATTCATTACCACAAATTGCTAAGACTTTTAAAATGGACTGAAAGTCTGGTTGGTGGTTAGATGTTGGTTTAGCAAAAGTTCCTTGAAAGTGTTAAAGATAGCTCTAAACAGATGGAGAGAGTGCGCGCACACACACGGGGGATGGAGGGGGTTATAGGACGAACACTGTGGATCTAATGTTTACCGTGAATCAAAACTTTAAAATTCAGGCAGTAAATGTTCCTCATTAGTGGATTAATTCACTTAGTTGCTTGTAACTGTAATTACCTTCTCTTCACCTTTTTAATGAGAGTTTTACCTCTAATGAGACTGCAGACTGACTTCACTTTGTTGTTTAATTCACATGGCTTTGCAGACCAGGGTAGTTTTATAACTAACTCTCATGGGCTTAGATTAGAATAGTTAATCAATAATAAAAAAAACTGTTTTATAAGCTTCTGGCAAGTAGTTTATTCATTAGGAATCCATCCACTATTTACTATAAAATAGGATGTAATGCTGTATAATGTCTGTTAAATTCAACACAACATTTATTTGTTCATTCAAAAACTTTATTGTTGACTTCTGTTCTCAGGGTTGTAAAATGTGTCCATTGATTGTGGTGTCCTGTCTAAACAGACATATTTTACAGATTTCTCTTAAGCCTGTCTCTTTTTCTATGGTATTCTGCTTCCTACCGAGGACTAGACCTGCATCACTAATGTTCTGCATGATGTCTGCTTGCTGCTATACATGAGCAATAATGTTGGTCTGACCGGACGTTTTGTGCCCAATTGTCTCAGTGCACATTTTCATTTAAATGCTTGTGTATTTTTTCATGTATTTTATTTTATTTTTTACATTTGTGTTGGGTTTTGTCAGTTTGTTGTCCTCGTTTGCTGTACTGGACTTAGGTAATGTTATTCATTGTAATCCTGTGTGATGATATACTGAGGGAAAACATGTGCTGTTTTCTCTTTTAGCTTCAGTACCTCCCTCCGCCTTGGGGAGATTGCAAGTCTACTCCCATAGACTCTGAATACTTCTCCACGTACAGCATCACCGCCTGCCGCATTGACTGTGAAACCCGGTACCTGCTAGAGAACTGCAACTGCAGGATGGTTCACATGCCTGGTATGATTTCAGAAAGATGTGACCAGTTAAAACATGTTGCAAATATTTCTGTCCTCATTTTACCTAAATATTATTTTAAAAACAGGGACCTCAACAGTTTGCACACCTGAGCAGTACAAAGACTGTGCTGACCCAGCTTTAGGTGAGCCCACACACTTTACCGCATTTGTATGAAATATTATTGTGATAGTTTTGCATAAATGTCTAAATTCAACCAAGTGTTCAGTTGCAGTGCCATGAGACTACTAAAGCCTTTTTGTAGTGTTAACTTGAAATTACTTTAATCTCAGACAGTGCTGAAGAAACAATAATAAAGTAAAATTATTGTTTAAATTCCATTAGAAAAGATTTGTGAAGTGGGTATGTTTTGCTGATCTCATAGAGCTTTATTTCTCCCTCTGTATTATAGCTTCAGTCATTTTTTGTTTTCAGGAAAGTGAACAATGGCAGCAAATGTAGTTTTTGAGTTGGGTGCAGAGATATTTTAAGAAAGCCACTGTATGCAGGTTTGTTTGATTCTTCCCAGTGACCACATTGTTTTTAAATGGCTTTGATCATCCACAGACTTTTTGGTAGAGAAAGACAACGATTACTGTGTCTGTCAGACCCCCTGCAACATGACTCGCTATGGCAAGGAGCTGTCCATGGTTAAGATCCCCAGTAAGGCATCTGCTAAATATCTGGCTAAGAAATTCAACAAAACTGAGCAATATATTGGGTAAGTATTTGGTAGCAGTCAGTTATTCAGATCTCAGCCTTTTTTTGTTGATTGATGGATGTACTTTGACGTAGCCTGACCTGGGTCGCCATTGTTCACCTTCAATTTAACAATAATGAAAGATATTTACACAGGATATGTGAGATACCATTTGGTGTAATGTAATAATATTGGGTGTGCTCTTGTCTGTCCTCTCACCAGAGAAAATATATTGGTCATGGACATCTTCTTTGAAGCTCTGAATTATGAGAAGATTGAGCAGAAGAAGGCCTATGAAATTGCTGGGCTTCTCGGTAAGATGTTCAAAGTTTCAGGGTTATTGTAACAGAAAAATGTACTTGACCTTGGTATCAGCACTCTCAGCGGGCCCCCACCACACATTTCACATAGTGTGTTCACGCCTGGTGCTTTGAGGTTTCCTCTTTGAACTTGTGAAACAGACTGAACACATTTTCATAATCTGATGCTGTTGCAAGGGCAGCCGGGTTGGGTCTGATGAGAAGTTGGGCTGGATGGACACTTTTGACAATTCTGCTCAGATTACTCTGAGAGATACTGAATTAGAAGTGACAGCATAGGGAATGCTTTCACGCACCATTGTTCAATTACTGTACCTGCCCATATCTGTTAATCTCTCTTCTTCTAGGTGACATTGGAGGACAGATGGGGCTGTTTATCGGAGCCAGTGTCTTAACAATCCTGGAAATATTTGACTACCTGTATGAGGTAAAGTGATGGTTTTCACTAATTAAAATGTAAACATTAATTCTATTTATTGTTGTCCTTCTGCCTATAAAGGTGAATAGTTAAGTAAAACACATTACAGCTAATTGATTTTTATTTTGACACCATGTAAAGAAAGTCTGAAATAACCTTTGATTATATTTGTACTCCTTGTATTTAATCTTAAAGGAATAGTTTGACATGTTAGGAAATAAGCGTCCAAGAGTCTTATGTATGTATGGTAAATCAAATGACTCGGCAGCCAGTTAGTGTTGCTTAGCATAAAGACTGGAATCCGCTAGCCTGGCTCTGTACGAAGGGAACAGGGAAATCTGCCTACAAGCACCTCTAAAACTACCCAATTTGAATATACATATTTTGTTTGTTTAATGCATACAAAAACTTTAAAATTTAAAAATTTTTGTTTTTTTGGGGTGGTTATGTACAGTATCTGACTATTTGGCTGGAAGCAGTAAATACATGGTTGCCTAACAACTGCTCCGGCCAAGAGAAAGTCCAGCACATAACCTCCAGCTAAAACCACAGCTTGTAGTTCCTGCACTCTGGTTTTCGTTTGGATTAAATTAATAATATGTAACTTTTTAATTAGTGATCTTAAGTAAGCTCTCTCCCCTGGTCCCAGTCTTTATGCTAAGCTAAGCTGACTAGGAGTAGCTGATACCACAGACAGAGTGGTATCAGTTATCTCATCCGACTTCTGGCAAGACAGTGAATAATCGTATTTTCCAAAGATTAAATTAAATATATGTCCAGTATTAATGCTACTGACCATGATGTATTCCATCTGTAAACAATGTGTTTCTGATGTTTTTGTATTTAGGTGTTTAAGGATAAGGTGTTGGGCTACTTCATACGCAAGAAACGACCACAGCGTTGTCAGAGCGACAATCTGGTAATTTTCCCCGAATGCATTTGATTGAAAGAAATGAATGCGATGTAATAAATGAGCCTCAGGAACAACAGTAACAACAAAACATGTTTGCTAACACTGGAAATGCTTTTAATGAACAGCATCAGAGAGAAAACAAAGCCACACAACACTATATTATCGTTAGTTGCAATTTCCCATGCAGAAAAGATGTATTGTGCTGATAACAATCATTATTATTATATAAACCTTGTTTTTATAGCACAATATAAATGCATAATCACTGTATATAATATTATGCACATACAGCACTTTATTTAAATGGGGAATATTATAGCGGAGCAGCACAAATTATGCCCTGTGTTGACAGAAATGTATAATAGTTTTTACAGATGGAATTCAGATGAGGGGCAAACAGACTTTATAAGGTTTTTTATGGTTTGTCATGTGTTTTGCTACTTGAGTTCCCTTAAACTACAGTGCATGGACAAATTCAAGTTTCTGAGCTGCTCTGGATTAGAGTAACTTCTTATAATGACTCATAAACTGCTTTTACAATCAGAGAACCCCCTTTCCAGTATTTACAGATTATACAGAAGCTTCTCAATGTCACCCTCAATCATGTAATTATGGTTCACTTATAGTGGGAAAAGTGGTTATTGTACTCTGGCTTTGCCACTTTATGTCTGGCAGTATGATCAGAGGGAAATAATAATGAATTCATGTAGAAGAATGAGCAGAAAACAGAACAAGATTAAGAGGTCTGGAGATTGTATTAATATTTCAATGATCAACTAATTTTCAAAGCCTTCAAGGCAATAAAGCCCATTTAACATTTAAAATGAAAGCCAGAATAATGTAGGGCCGTTCTGTACTGCCTTAAATCACAGCATTTTGTCGAGCCCAGTGGTTTAACACACTGGCGCCCAGAGGCACCTCAGCTTCCCCTTCAGACTGTTATGTAAGACCAGAACTGAAATGTACCTTCTTAATATCAGTTATCACCTCATTTTTAGCACATACTATTGAATCAAACCTGACTACAGTTGTAGAACTGTTAGTTAACCCACTGTGCTGAGAAAAATATGTGACATTACTATTTTCAGTCAAATTTTAAATTGAAGTTATTGATCATAGCTCTTCCACAGGTTAACCTTTACCTCTCTGACAGAATAATATCTTCTAAATAAAGGAGGAGTCCCACATAGAAGTTGCTTGGGTCCACTTTTATTTTTTAGAAATTATTTACCGTATGTTCTTAAAAATGCTTATTTAGTGATATATACAAATCTGTTTTGTGTTTCACCAGCATAGTACATCCATAGTAGCATAGTATATTAGAGTTGAGAGACTATCTACATATTGCGTTTCATACTATACAAAATTGGTGACAATGAACATAGCTAAAGCTAAATGACATTCTGTCCCTTGTTCTTTTATATCTTAATATCTCTATAGTTGTCAGTTCAAATTCAGATTACACAAAAGAGCAATCTAAGTTATTTCTGTTATTTCAGGGCTAATCTGTGCGAAAAAACAACAATCATGACTTGGTTCTGTAAAAAACAACCATTTTTATCATAGATGTAATATATGTCAAGTGAACACGTTCCCTGGTAGTGTCATGTTCTCAAACAAATTGTATTTTAATAAGTTGTCTAACTACCAATACAACCACAATAATCTTTTTTTTTTTTAAAAAAAACAAACTAAACTTTCATTTCAAACCAAATTGAACTTAATTTCAAAATATAAACTGTAACAACCACTTAATCCAGTTCTTGGGGATCACTGGCCATATCTCATGTCCACAGATCAACTAAAAGCCACTAATCCCCCTCTGCAGCTCATTGTAGGGTTGGAAGCACTAACAAAAGCGAAACATTTCCTTTTTTTCTGGAGCTGTTTTAATCAAAAGCATTTAAGCCGATTTTTGTTCAGCACAGACCGTACACCGAATCCCCCAGTTTGCATCCATTATTGGCAAAGTCTTAGAAATGCAAGCTCTAATTCTTTGTTGTGTGACACACAAGCCCAAGACTTTTTCATTACCAACAATTCAACATTATGCCACTTTTTCTTTAAATCTGTGAAAAAGCCATGGGTTTGTCTCTGCATGTGGTTTCTGTTTGTGCATGCTCAGTGGCCTCAGGTTCAGGATTTGGTTTGATAGCTGATGATTGAAATAAGTTGTTTAATCTCTGCAGTAGAAGTGGAGATATGTTCATTTAAGCCAACATAGTTATGAAGGAAGTTCTGGTTTTTAAGTGGCCGTAGATAAAGCATTTATTTAGTGGGCTGATATTTACAGTATGTCATGCTTTTACTGGAGTCTTACATAGTGTGATATTTACTGTATTCTGCCCCATTCATTTCATATGTTCACCTGCTTACAATAAACCATCCTTTTGTACTTCCTTTCTCTCATTTTCAATAACCGTTTTTCAAGTAGTTCATTGTTCAAATCTCCACTCAAACAACCCAACAGTAAAGTAATGCATTTTGTGTTTTTTAGACTATTTTAAGTTTGACTTTCATTCTCTTTAGTGATCTTCAACACTTCTGGATGACAGAAATCATCTTTTGTTTCCCCTGCTTATTAAAAACACATCTTTCTATTGGAAAATTTTCTTCCTACTTTAATGATGTCGTGGAGGGGAAAAACACTCTTGCAGCGTTCCCTCACTACTTTTACTATTAGCATTTGCATTGTGTTTTATTTTCATTTCAGTCACCCTCACCCATCTTTCTTTTCATCATGTCTATTCCAGGAGTTTCCAGAGAACCCAACCAGCCCTGGTGTCACGCCTAATCATGCCCCCAGGTAGCACACCCCATTGATAATAGATGCTCCCTCCCATGCTGTCTCTCTCTTTTATACATACCTGAGACCATCTCATACATCATTTCCTCAGTGGCTACAAATGATTTGGTAGATAGGGAAGAAAAAGAGGGGTGATTATCCAACTGCAGTGAGCATTTTAATATCTACCGTTGGCTCAACAGAAGTTGGTTGGATTCTCAAGGTGCATAATGATTTGATTCTCTGCACTATGCAAAACGTGCACCTTCCACTGAATAATGATGCTTTCTTTCCCAGGATAAAGCGCAGTACTCCTGTGAAAACAGATTACATATTTATTGAATTGTTGTACAAAAACTGAACCACACAATATCTATTTATTTCCATGCAGCACAGAGGTCCATTTAGAGGCAATGCATTTGAGGCTCGTGCCAGATAACATCACTAGATGCATTACGTTGTGATGTTATCACAGGTCTGCATGCAGTGAGTTTGCACAAAATATAAATGTTTTTTTGTCTGCTGGAATAGCCAATGGTTGTTTTTCACATACAGTATCAGGAGTATCATCTACTCAGCGAGCACCTTTGCACATACAAGGGGATGCAGACATATGTGGATTTTTCAACTTCCATAACTTTAAGAACTTAATATACTAGTGTAAAAACAGGACTAAAAATATGCTGTTTTCTTTCTCTTCTCCCTTCTTTCATTCATCTTTTCCTACCTTCCCCTGGTTTTCTTTAAACTCTCTTTTCACACTACCTGTGAAACATATGCGATGTGGCTGATCTTGGAACTTTCAAATCTGTTGAATCATCATCATTGTCCACATATGTTTCCGACTATTTATGGCCCTCCATTATATATCCTTTTCTTTTTTGTAATGCGTTTTTGCACAATTTGACCTCACCACATACGTTTTTACATGGTTTTTTTCAATTTCCTCTCCATCCCTTCATCGTCCTGATCGCTCTCATTTTACCTGTGGCTCATTTATTTCCTACATCATCATCATCATCATCCCTCCCTTCATCGCCCCTCCCTTAACCCGGTTGAACTCGTCTTCCCTCCTTCCCTTTCCTCTGTTTTGCAGAGCACCTGTGACACCCTCCGGAGTCACTCGGACAGTCTCGGATTCACGCCGAACATGTTACCTCGTCACCCGACTCTAGGCAACTTCGAAGAGTTTGCTTGTTGACAACGTAAAGTAGGGGTTGGGGGTGGGGTGGCACATCTGGGGACTTGACAGCAAACTGTGAAATAATTTATGTATTTATTGGTTTAGTGTATAACTCAAAAACATATACATGTAATAGAGTTTATCAATGCCTGAATAGAAATAGAGTACTATCATCAGAAAAAAAGACCACTTTCAAAACAGAACTCAGGTTTAACTGCCATGTCAAGGCATCAGTGTTAATTTATTCATGTTTCATTTCGTGGATTTGTTTTTCTTATGCAATCACTTTAGAGTTATTAACAGTCAGTGATGAGAAATGGGTCCAAAAAAGGCTTCTGACCTGTGATGAGATGTAGTAGTGTTGCAGAGGTTTTGCTGTACATCAATTATAAAAAAAAAAAAAGAGAATACATGTGGATTGGTAAGTGTAGCATTGCAGTTTCTCAACAGTGTTACGTCTCCAGCATCTAACTAATGCTGTATTGAGTAACCTTATGCTGTCACCACTTTGAACAGGAGAGCCTTTTTAGAAATCTGCTCAACTTCAATAAGTTGATGTTGGACAAAGCTGATCATACCTGAATCAAAACACTAGACTGGTGTTTAATGTTGCCTTTTGCTACTGTGAGGCTTTGGGTTGTTTCATAAAGTAGACGACTGTGCTAAATCAATTTAAAACCAATTTAGAAAAGGAACTTGATTATTTGTATATATGCAAGTATCTAGTATTGATTCACGCGGATGGCGTTAACTGTTGAATTGGATTTGTTTATTAACTTAAGTCACTTTTTACACATAGTAAGGGTAAAAAAGGCCATGATTGTATCTTTATTTAGCTGACGTTTCAATCTTCATTGTTTTCCCATTTTGTGGGATAGTGTTGCTATGCGGACTGTCACAAAAAAATGCTAGCATGCAGCTTACGGCAAAAATTCTCCCTTATTTATTTACATTGAATTCACTAGAAGAGAAACAATCAGGTTTTCCTTTTTGCCTTTTAAACAGTTCTTCAGTAACAGTTATTTTTTCATTACTGTGTCTTAAAGGTGTTCATCAGCACAATCCCCTGTGATAGTAGTCTATTCTCTATTGAACATATGTTGTGTAAAAGGCTTGTTGGTGACATTCCTAAACATGAGAAAAATTTGTAAATACAAATGAAATCAAATGCCATAAAGAAATTCTATACTGCTCATGTGAGACATTTGTTATATATATATATATATATATATATATATATATATATATATATATATATATATATATATATATATATATATATATATATATATATATATATATATATATATATATATATATATATAATAACATAGAGAGAGATGAGTGTTTTTTCACCTGTTCTTACTCCAAAAGGAATTTGGATTTTCTATCTGGGTGGACCGTAAGTGTCTTTGAGTTTCTGGTGATTACAGTATAATGTAACTGACAACTAAATAAACTTTATTAGATATAAGAGAATTGCCTCAAAACATCAAAACCACCACACACCTCAGTCCATTCAGTCCATTTGATTTATGACAGGAATGCATTGTACAATTTTACCACTGTATCCTTTTATTATTCCCAGAAGATGTAATAAGTCACAAATAACAGTTTGTGATGTATAAATGATCAAGTATAATAAACTCTATATTTACCTATCTTAGTTACGTACACAACTTTTCTTCTTATCTTCGTGTTAGTGTACTTCCTCTTATTAATGGTCACCATGTTATTTAAATCCTTGACACTACACTTATGGACTTGTAGGTACTTGCATATCACTATAAATACTTACTGGAAATTCAGAGTATAGTTTTTTTATGTGAAACTTTCAAGTATAATGCCAATCAAGTTAAGTGGTGTTCATAACCCTGTAGCTTTATTACTCTGTTGACTGTGTATTAGATGACTGTTGATGTGAAGCACAAACCTTTGGAAATCAGCCATCACTTGAAAGCCAATGACTGGACGTCTATGGTTGTGACTTCCTTTTGACTTTAGTTTTAACTACAACCACTGTTGCACGTGGTGTGTTCACTGTTAATAGGAACAAGAGCTTACTCCAAAAGGAACTGGACACCACCTAGTGAAAAGAAATTATCTAAATGAAACCTTTACTTTTCAATGGAAATTAGACTTTTCAGGAAATAAAAAAGGTGAATCAGTGACGCTGTCTCATGAGCAATAAATGCACTGAATCAGATACAAGTGTTAACAAATTGCCATTTAAAAAAAAAAAAAAAAAAGTTTTGGGATTTTCAATTAATGACATATTCAACAGCTGAAATGGATGTAGACCGAACAGCTGCTAACTGCAACACAAATGTATGATATGACAACTGTATATTAACCATCAATAGCTAAATACATCGACACAAATGCCAATTTACGTTACACAATGACGCTATTCTGATGATGCTGCATTGTCATGGTGATTTTGAGTATGTGTGGGTTTTTGTCATGTTGTCGGGTTAAAAAGCATAAAAATGACCCAGCATTACCGCAAACTGTGGATGAAGGAATTGTGAAAATGTCCAGGGTCTTTACCTCTCTTCCCCCACACCCCCTGCCTTACTACCAGTCACAGAACAGCAGAGTGTATCTGAACTGGCAGAAACTATTACTGAACTGTTTGTGCTCATTAAGGAGTCCTAATATTTACTGCATAGTTATGGCCAAATAGAAAACCATATTCTATATATTTCTGTCACCCAACACCTAGATTTAATCTCTTTAATTCTACGTTTTTCAGTTGTTACATCACCCATTTTCTTCCTTGCATGACCATTATGTATTCTATCCTATCTCTGGTCTCTTAATGTAATCTTAGACATGCTATTCACTTTGTATGGTCCCAAATGTATTTTTGGAGCCAGATTAATCAAAATGACATTCTCCACATCCTTCTCAAACTAGGCTTAGGATCGTGCAATACTCAAAGATAGATATTCTGCAGATGTGGGGAAAAAGGCTATATCTTTCCATCACTTAATATGGATTAACTGAACAAAATGTGGCTTGAAGTGAAACTAAAATGTGCCTTCAAGACTGGTTCTTAAGAGTATCACTAAGGTTTCCATCCGCAAAACATCTGGGGAATTGAACTTGCTTCATCTGGCTCTAAGTGCTTTATGTGAATTTTATTGTAGATATGTGATTGTAACTCTGAACTGTACATTAAATAGTTAATACACACTTAACTATGTGTAACGTAGTCAGTCATAAGTCAAACTGTCACTTTACTAACAAACCAAACTGCATGCCAACTTAAAGGCCCAAAAAACAGAATCACATTCTCAAGGACAAAATTAGAAACCGTTTTGGCAAATGTACCGATTTCTGTTTTTGTGTTTTTAGCTTGTCTCTTTGGTTAGATGTGGGCTCAACGCTGGAAATAGGTGATGTCAGACTTTTGTGCCCCTTTAATACCTGTGCAACATTTAAATAATCTAATGACATTTTGCAGGTTGTTTACCTATGTTGCCAGGTTACGAGCATTCCATCCTGGTGAAGCAGACTAGCTAGTTTTTTTTAATTGTCAAACTCTTAAAGGTTCAGTAGGTAATTTTTATGAAACCACTATATTCTAAAAGTAGAACATTTAACAGAGCATCAGGAGGAGGCAGAGGAATGGGAGTTTTTTGATTCATGTAGTACTGCCAGGTATAGTGACAGTTTAAGCAAATAGGACAATAGGTTAGTTTTTATAAAAGTTACCAATTGTAGGACCTTATTTATTCCTAAACCTTAATGTGACTGTTTGTATACTAAGAAAAATAGTGTATGTCAAACCAAGTTTTCAAATGCTTTAAACAAAGCTCATAACTAGTTTAATCAAACCTATAGCAGCCTGGGCTGGTGTACACTGACACTGACGAAAGTAAGTAAACAAACAGTTGAGATCCAGTCTACAAGATTATTTTTACTATTTACAACAGATGTTTCCTAAATGCAAAATAATCCAGGTGACTTGTGAATGTGCAAGCTGTGTAAATAATTTTCTTAAGAAATCAAAGTGAAAAACAAACCCAATAATCTCACTACAAGGAAATTTATATGGTTGCTGTCCTGGAGCTTTCAACCATATCACACCATCTTCCTCCGCAGAGTTTGCTCAGTTGGAATGGATATGATCGAAAGCTCCACAACAGCTCCTTAAATGGACGGACCTGCTGGTGAGACAGTTTTGTCAAGTACTGGTTCCAAGGTCAAGAACAAACTTCCAATTTCAAAAGTAAACATGTATTTATGTCCACTTTACAAAATATTGAGTCGTATTTGCTGAAATATACACAAAAGGAATCAGTGATATCTGTCCCAAATTTGACCAACAAAATCAAAGTGCAAAATCTACTTTTCAACCAAAATTAAAATGTAAGCTGTATGAAGTAACTGTACAGCAGTTGGTCTTAAATGTCCTGTCATTATGAGATAATGAAATACTGAGAGCAAATGCTTGTTTCTTTTCATTACATCTCGCACGCACGCGCGCACACTTTTAAATCCTAAGAAGAGTCAGCTAAATACTATAGATTTGAGTAACATATCATTTAAAAAGAGAATTTCTGTACCAAATAAGGTTGTGCTACATTTAAACAAATGAAAAACAAATGCGCAGACATTCCACCATAAATAAATACATGCATCCATTACGTTGTCTTACATCAGCAAAATGAAAATACATTTACCTATTAACACAGCTTCTTCAAACAACTCATTATGTAGCCTTTTGTGGGATAAGTAGCGCTGTAACAATCCGGAGTGAGATAACACTGCAAGCTGTTAACCATGTTAATATAATTAAGAAACCAGAATGGAAACAGCTAATGGTGCAAAACAATCATGAAAATTCAGATTATCAATGCCTGGATGCTTTTATCTCTTATTCAACAATTACAAAATAATTTCAGGAACGCTAAAACATAACTATAGTATAATGATAGAGATGTAAAAAAAAAAAGTAATGTGTCACTAATGGTCCACTATTCATATATAGTCCCATTTATTGATGACTGGCTATAATCCTGGCTGTCAGTGTTCAACATACTTAATATTAAAATCAAAGTGCACAAACGACAAATACAAGAGGGGAAATAAAAAGCCTGAGAAAGAGAAAAATCATAAATAACCTTCCCATGCTCTTATACATACTTGTAATAGGTAGTGGGACAAAGGGACTATTTGGATGTGAAACATCAGAATGACAAGTCTGTATGTAGTCTGTTCTGGTCTAAAAGGTAAAAATACCAATAGAAGTGTATTTTACAGGTCTATATTTGCATAATAATCTCCTGGAAAGAAGTGTAATTTGGTACTAATTACAGGGAAAATAGTGTACACTTCCAATTACTCATTTCTAATTAATAGTGTAACCTCGAGAGTCATTTAGTCAATGCAAATCCATAATAAGAGACTCATTTAGAAATATTTACTCTTTTTTTTTTAAAGAAAGAAATTAGTACCAAATCACATACAGTAGTTCTACAAATTAGAGACTTGTAAAATAAAGTGTTACAAAGATAACATACAATCCTAAAAATAAAGTAACAACTTAAGCCTATACAGTTTTTAAATAAATTGCTCGTTTTTGATTCTAAAATCAAGCAATCAAGATCGAAAAATTGTAGCCTTAAGCTGCCTGGGAAACACTAGAGCCAAAATATCAGCAGATATTAACTTATCATAGACGTGTCAGTACCAGCACCAGAACTAGAGTGTGTTGTAGCTAATAAGGAACAACCTGCAGTACAGAAATGCCAAATGTTTTAGATCATCCATAAATGGTTTCACCATTACATAGTCTGTCCACACATATCTCAATTCTTTAATAATCAAACGAGTGAATCTCATCAAACACTTGTGTTTATGCTTTGTGTTGGTGGCCAATGTATTTACATTTTTCAAACTCTCAAATATCAATATAGGTACTGGCATCCAAACTACAGTCTCCACCAATGTTAAGACTTCTTTTAATGAAAGCAATTAATGGTCGGTCTTGTTTACAAATATTTCCACATGTAAATCATAGTGCACCCTCCTACATTAGTGCTAGTTAACTGGGAGGCGTATATGTACCAAATTAAACAGGCTTGCAGTTTAAAAGAACCTAAAACCTTGCAGAGCCACTGACTTTGTTCCACACAGAGGCACCACAGAATAAAACGCAAGAGTGTTTGAAAACAGGTGAGGGATTTGCCTTGTTGGGACTGGTCCTAATGAGAGTGAAGGCGGCTGAGGTTCAGCAAGAGCATTTAGCATTTAGGTGGGCAGAAATCAGCAAAGTAAGGGTGCTGCAAGGCCTCTTCTGCAGAGATCCTCTGGACAGGATTACATTTCAACAGGTTCTAGGTGGGATCAAAGGAAACTTTGAATAAGTTAAAAGCAAGATCTAATATCTTGCAAGCAAAAGTGTTTATTAGCAACAACTGGTAGGTCATTCATTTTAGCTGGAGTTACTCAACACAATAATAAAAGAAAACTATATAATAAAGAACTACTTGTGTACTGACAGATGTAAAATTTTGTGATATTTGATATATATTTGAATGAAGGTAGACAAAGTCAAAGTACCTGGAGTAGATCCCGTCCTGTGCTACTTAGTTTGGGAACCACATTCACCAGTGAGGTGGTGGCTGGGTACATTGGATATGGCTGTAGGTAGAATCGGTCAGTAAGACATGAGGTATATTCCATCCACTGTGCCGTGGGACTTAAAAAGTAAAATGGCATTAATAAGTTACCTTGTAATCGGGAAGTTTCGTCATTGTCTGCCACTGTTCTTCAGTTGGTGTACCCAACAATGTACCAAGTGGTTAAAGACTTTTTGCAACAGAGATGTGCCCAACCTGTTAACTTTTCTTTTTTAAATCCATGTATTAATCAACAGTTCTGCCTGAATTCAACCTATGTGGTCTCAGAGTCCCACATACCAAACTGTATAAGCACACAAGTTGTCAAATTATGTAAAAAATGAAATAAAAGATATCTGAAGATTCTTTTCAACTGGTCGTCCACATCGTTCCCGGGGAATAAAGGCCTTCCAGCATTAGCCAGCTCTGAATGGGACATGGAATCAAAATAAAACACACATATGCTTTAGTTTTACTACATCATAAAACAACCTACATAACACATTTTTTCATTCATAGCATCGAAGCATGGCCGGATAAAAACCTAAAAGTTAACTTATTTCCATAGTGGTCCTGGTTTGCCCTATTATACAAATTATACATGGTTAATAAATAATTACATTTAGCTCCAAATTTACACAATCTTAATTTTTGCTGTTCTCTGTTCCCTAGTAAGCTTAAACACCTGTAAATAAACTGGTGCTTGGCAATTTAGGCATCCATACAGATGACTTGCAAGATACTGAACCCTGAAAGCAATGTTTAACAAAAGTGCCATATACTTAAATGAATTATGATTTTAGTTGTATTAGTATCAACAGGATCCTAGGCACACAAGATACCAGAGAAAAAGTTCAAGAGACAAAAATAGAGCAATTTCTATCATTTTTGTCAACAGTCACAAACAAACCTGCAAATATGCATCCTGCAGACCACATGTCAATTGAGGTAGAATAAAGTTTTGCACCAAATAGCACATCTGGAGGCCGGTACCACAAAGTCACCACCTACGTCAAATCACAAAGTAAAGTCTAAGAATTGGATCCAATCACATCAATTATCACAGCCAAACTGGTGTTAGCACAATCGTTCAGGCATTCGGTGTAATGGCCATTCTCTGGAGTGGGAGTTATTTTGTACTGACACTGATTTCACAAAGAGATGGATTTAGCCACACAGTCAGAAATACTAAATTGTGAACTTACATCAGTCATCTGGTTTGTAAACCTTCTTAACTTTAACAGACTGCTGCTTTGTCAAGTGTTGAGTGTCTTAAGAGTTTTTTTTTCAAGGTTATATGAACATTTGTTTGGTGATGTGCAATGACAGAATATTAGCATAAAAAGAATTTAAAAAGAGAGAGAGACAGATTTATTTCCCAGAGAGAATGTGTAGGCTGACTGAAGTGCTTATATTTCAGCTTGAAAAGTTTAAAAGTTAAATTGAAAATGAATGCTAATGATGTGACCACCTGCTACACAACAACTTTTCATAAGTCCTATTTACAGGGAAAACTTAATTTGTAGATCCTGGAAACACATAGTTGTAAGTAATTTAAAAACATCAGTTACTGAGTCACAACCGTTGGCCATGTTCATTTTTTTAATTTGTCGTTTTGGGTTTCAAAGCCACCACCCACCTGTTGGGTTGTGAGGATTTTCATTCACCTAGGTCAATAACTTTATGGAGTAGAATTTCAAAATAAGTGCGGGGAACTCTACATACTTCCATGAACCATTTGACTTGGCGGGCAATAATAGTGAAAGATATTAGTGATAGGTAGTATGGGCATTTTGTTTAAATCCCCATACTGTAATCATAAGAACTTCAGTTACTGCATTTAAATTTATGCTACATGTACTGCATAAAGAATATTCATGTGGTGTGAAATATTTGTCGGATCATCCATTTTTCTTGCTGAACCAGTCTCAGTCTCAGGGTAATACATCCTCTGAAATGAAATGACCTTTTAAAATGACCTTACTTCAAATTCTCTATGCTTCAAACTCTGTTCCCTTCTAGGTTTTCTGTTTATTACATTTTCAGATCAGTAGTAGTCACCCTGGGTCAAGTGTCCCCTCATGAGATTGGTGCGCCAGGGTCTTAGGTCAGCCGACCATCTTGACCAAATCTGAAACTTGCCTGTCATTTTTAATATCACCAGTATCAACAAAATCATCAAAACACTAGTTAAACCACATGCTGCTGTGTGTTTGATTCTCTCCCATCATTAAATAATGGCTCAACTTAGGAGGATTTGAAATTTGACTTTTCACACAAATGAGGAACACTGTAGAAGAGGCCAGATATCTGCCATTGTTGTTGCAGTGTGCTCGTTAGATGAGCCATATTTTATTACTTTTTATACTGAGATATCAATTTTTAGATAATGTTGTCCAGCCCTACAAAGCCTGAAAGCTTTTAATTTACTATTCATATCATAAATCAGATAACTTGATGTCAACCAGTTGAAAAAAATTATTCCAATCCTATTTACTTAAAAATAAAACACCTTCCTCTCCCCTTCCAAAACTGTCCCTACAACCTATTAAGTCAAATAATTAATTTGTTGCACTGTAACTTTTATTCTTGTATATTATTCTTTCTTAGTCGGCTTTATTTTCATGACCATTTTTTAATTGGTCTTAAACTTTTAATGTAAAGCACTTTGAATTCGTTAATCGCTCCTCAGTAGTATTAACGTAATTTCATCGGTACCCAAAAAAGTATAAAGTTAGCAGCTAAAAAGCTGAGACTGTCTACTGATTTCTAGTTATAGTACTGCAACTCTTATTGTAAAATCATTGGCAAAACAGGAATTAAGATTATATTTATATGGAGATGCAATTAAGGACTTGTGTCACCAATTGTGTGGTTTGTATATAAAGGTGAAGATAACTCTTCATATTGTTAGCATGTTTAAAATTCAGTCTCTGACTTGGTTTCTCTTTAGATATTGAATGATTCAAAAATCAATGCGATTTCATGCAGGTTACACATATTAAGATGTCAGTTATTAGGACTTAATGTGTTAATGAAGTACAACCTACCTCTGCTGAGTAACACCTCACAGGTATGCCAAAGGCTCGAGCCAACCCAAAGTCAGCCAGCTTCAACTCCCCATTCTATAGACAGAGTGACCAAATATTACCAGATGGTATTAACACAAACTAATACAAAACTACAGCGCATCAGATTTAGCTGTACATTTTACACGTCGTTACTAATTTCCAGTGTGCATAGTTTGTGCAGCCTGACAAAGTCCAAATGCACCTTAACACTTACTCTGTTTATGAGGAGATTCTGCGGCTTCAGATCTCTATGAAGAACATTTCGACTGTGACAGAAAGCGAGGCCTTTCAACAGCTGGTACATGAATGACTGCATCAGAGAAAGAACGTTTAGAAACAAAACAATCTTTAAGCAGTTACTTCCAAGTTGCATGTGATGCAACAGACATACTGATAACAATCAGAAGCCAAAGATGAGGTTATTTAAAACCAAATTGTCTATATAGTATGCATTTAAGCAGACATGCTGTCCTTGGTTAAACCCTCTTCGTGGACTATCCAGGATTATTTATCTCACCTTCACAGTTTCAGGATCTAGATCCCCATTGCAGCTGTCAAAATACTTCTTCAAATCCTGCAGTCGATAACAGACGCACATTAGCACTAAAAAGGTACACATTAAAACATACTGTATCTTTGGGACGACTATCTCACCTGATCACAATATTCAAAAACCAAGGTTAACTTCTTGTCACTGTGCAAAACATCATGTAGTCTAGAAAAGACAGAACAGCTTTGACTTAATGGTTGACATGAATGCAAACTGATAAGCATTTTAACTCATCTGACAAACAGAGAAACACTACTGGTCACTCCCACAACAACATCAACAAGGTAAATTCAGCAAACTGACCTGACAATGTTTTTATGCTTTAGTTCCTTCAGAAGACATATTTCTCTCAGAGCAGAACTTGGCACCCCCTGAAAGAAAGGACACCCAGTGTGATTGGCACTAGCTTGCTAACAACATGCTAGCAAATAATCAGAATGAGATGTATTGCCAAATAAGTTTTCACTTGCATGAAACTAGCCTTGGCTGTTTGGTGCATTCAATAAACAAAGGGAATAACAACAGAAACAATAGAGCAAAGTACTGCAACAGCCAAGAACAAAAATATAGAATAAAAATATTGCAATAAAAAAGACTAAACAATATGTACAATATAGCTGTTTCAGAAAGGAAAACAAGGCAGTACGGTTTGTACAGGGTGTGCAAAAATATTATTTAGCTAGCTAATGTTAGAGATAACGTCAATGCAATTAATATTGTTATTCTGAAAACATAACGTTAAAGTTACCTCGTCGTCGTCGTCCAGCCTAACCCTTTTCAAAGCCACAATTTCGTGGGTTTCTCTGTTTTTAGCCTTGAAAACTGTCCCATACGTACCTATGGAAAATATAACGTTATAATGTTAGGTTAATTAATCAGTTATCGTATTGTTGAATGGCATAGCAACGTCAAGAGGTCCTGACGCTAACGATGGCTAGCAACCGTTAATATCGTAGCTAAATGCTGGCAGGCAGAAATACTCTGACAGATTTTGTTGTCACTAACACATTAGTGCAAGTAAAACCTGTAACGTTACACACAGCATTGTTTGTGGTTAACAAGGGAATTAGCTAGTTAAGACAGACACAACGTATACAATCTAGCTAACGTTAGCTAGCACTGCAACTACATTAATGCTATGTTAGCAAACCAGCCTAGCTAATATTAACTTTATAAAAAGCGTATGAAACTTACCCTCTCCGATTTTTTCAAGCTTTTCGTATTTCTGCATGTTTGGCCAGTGAAGCCTGACTTTAACAAGTTAGCAAGATAACGGCCCCAAATTGGGGTTAATAATGTTATGATAGCTAGCGTAGCTATCTGCACTTACTGCTCCTAGTTGATCTTCTTCGTCTTCTTTGTGGTTTATTGGTGGTTGGCAAACAACGATTGCATTGTCGCCTCCAACTGGTGTGGATCAGAATGTTGAAATAAATAATGATACAAAAATAAACTCATATATTCTCAATCATATTAATTTGTAGATACCAAAATAGCACTTGACACTCATTTCTTTTGTAGAATATCTATTTAATCACAAGTTTGGAAAGAAAAGCCTTCTTTCTTTTTTCTATTTCTGACAAGATACGCTCTATTGTTTATTCTTGCCCACAGTACATCTAACTGTATTGTAATGTATACGTATTTGAACAGTGTACGGTTCAGTCCAGTGTGTGATATGAATCCCTCTTGGTCGGTCTGCATCCGAGCTTGGTCATCTAGCTAGAAGCCAAAAATAAATTTCGAAAACCAGACCAAGATTCCAAATCATTGCTGTATGCAGCAAAAAATACATTTTATGGCAGACCCCACTAACACCGAACGTTTAGGGAACGTTAGTTTTGGTTAGTTCGAACCAAACCAAACTAACGTTTAGGGAACGTTCCCTCTAGGTTATAACGTTCCCTAAACGTTAAGAGAACCAACCAACTGTAACGTTCCCCTGCCGTTGCGCTGAACTTTCACACAACGTTCCCGTTTGGTTGTTTTTGGATGTATTTGGTTGTTCTGACTTTTTGAAGTATACATTTACATTCACTCTAAAATGATTGGCTTTATAAAAACATAATTCATTTCACATTTCTTCAAGTGGCTTGACCAGTGTACAAACAATCGTTTCACACTCCCGCCGGTAGGGGAAGCATCTGCTTTTAGGTGACCCTGGACTGACTTCCGTATACAACATGTAGTCTGCGTCTAGATGGAGGACAGGGCACACAAAAGTTTATTTAAACCAGCGCCATTCATAGCATATCCAAGGTTTTCAGGTAAGTGTTTGCTCGAGATAAAGTGGTGTGTTTGAGCAGTCTGCTATCACAGTTAGAATACATTCAGAACAGGTTTAACTTATTCCTGTACCGTTGCGATTTTACACTCAGTCATGTGCTTCTGTCTGAACATTACAATTTCGAATAGAGATACGTTTGACTCTATGTTTATTCATCTCTATTCAGAATAGTAATGTGTTGTGTTAGAATTTTTTGAGACTAACGTCGTGTTCTGTTGGATCTCTGAGGAAGGAGGCTCGTGGGTCGAATTGAGAATTAAGAAAAAGGTTTAATGCAACAGAGTGATGAGGATGATAAGACAAAGACATACACAATAACAAAGACAACATGAAACATAATAACACTGCAGCTGACAGCGGACTGATCCACGCTCCCCCTGATGGAGTCACGTGAATGCAGTCCCAATATCCATGAATCGCACTCATTTATGCCGTGCACCCGGGGGCTGCTCCTTTTCACCTGGTGCATTCAAATCCCTTCTCATTGGTCCGTTGTTGTCATGACATCATGCCGAGCGCACCTTTGCTGTCCAATGAGAGTTAAAATGCTGGTAGACTCTGTCACTTTGGGCTCGTTTGTGGTGACAGAACAAAAGGTTCTGTCGTGTAAATGTGAAATTCTATCATCAATACAGTTGAATCAACATTGTATTGTCTGTAGCCTAGACTCAGAGATTACTGCTTTCTGGCACCAGAGCCAACAAATGGCTACCTCTGAAATCGAAAATCTAAAACAGTGAAATTATTCTGCAAAACTTTAGCAATATGCTTTTCTCACAAACAACGCCGCGTACATGTTTATCGTCTGCAGAACTCAAATAAGGATGTCCAATGTTACACATTGTAGCATTATATTGCGCCTCTAAAAGTGAATCCGTAGACTCAATATTATTCATCTAAAGAAAAACTCAATATCTTATGTGTTAGTGCAGGAAAGAGATACAAATAAAAATAACAATACGTATGTGCCGTGATAGTTTGACTCAATTTGAAATTCATTCTAAAATGCTGATTGGCCAGGTTTTGACATCAAGGCGTGTACGTAACACAGTGTTCCTGATTGGCTGGAAGAAATGATAAGTGTGACAATGAGTCCAGTCCAGTGTTTACTGTCTTCAAAAACAACCCGGCAACACAACAACAACAAAGCTGACGATGTGTGATACAGTTACATGATGTTAAGTTGTTATAGTCTGGCAACAGAGGAGCTCTGTTCACGAAACTAACCTACTAGCTTCGTGCTACTATCTAGCTAGCTGCTAACTAACTAGTAGCACGACCAAAGTTTCCTGCTGTATCGAGCATTATGTCTTTAAAAATAGCGAGTTTGACACAATTATAGTATCGCTACGATTACTTTAGTTACCGTTGCAGCCAAAAATGTTGACAGAGAATAAACTGTCAATGGTTCAGATTGAACCTGCGTCCAGCTAATCACCACAACCAAAGTGTTACATGCTTTGCCGCATTCTGTGTTTTGTGTCATGTTAACCTGCTTGCGTTTTTCTTTTTTTCTCCTTTTTTTTCCTCTTTTTTTCTGTTTGTTAATTTATTTTGCTGTGTCCTCCCATTAAAAACTACAATTTGAAATCCCGTCAGGTGCGTTGTTAACACTGAACATTTTAAATTTCAGCAGGAACAAATTTGTTGCATTACAATTGTACACGATGAAAAGGAAAGATAGACAGGATTACACAAAGCTCTGGAAGAGGGCACAACGAGAGATGCTACTACTGGACCAGTGTCTTAATCAACAACAACCACCACCTCATCAACACCCACAACTGCAAATGCCAGAGGAGCCAGAGCTCATGGCAGAGGCGACAGGTTCTTCAAGCGATGGTAAGACCTTAATTATAGACTACATTTTTTTCATATTTCAAAGATTAATTTTGCAATTGGTATAAATTAAATGGTATCTGTATTACAGATGAATCTGCATGTGTGTGTCTATATATATATATGTATGTATGTATATGTGTATATGTATATGTATATATATATATGTATGTATGTATGTATGTATGTATATGTGTGTGTGTGTCTGAACTGTCTGTTCCTAGAGTCAGATAAACAGTCAAGCAGGTTCAGTTTCTATGCTCCTCATATCTGGAATAAACTCCCAGAAACCTGCAGGTCTGCTGCATTCTTGTTTTTTAAATCAATGCTAACCTTTCTTGCATGTTGCCTTCTTTAAATTATGTTCATTTCTTTCTTTTATACTGCACTGTAACTTTTATTCTTGTGTTTTATTTGTATATATATATATATATATATATATATATATATATATATATATTGTATATATGTGTATGTGTGTATGTGTGTATATATATGTATGTGTGTATATATATATGTGTGTGTATATATATATATGTGTGTGATATATATATATATGTGTATATATATATGTGTGTATATATATATATGTGTGTATATATATATATGTGTATATATATGTGTATATGTGTGTGTATATGTGTATATGTGTGTGTATATGAGTATATGTGTGTGTACATGTGTATATGTGTGGTATATATGTATATGTTATGTATATATATGTATATTTCAAAGATATATTTGCATATTGGTATATATATGTATATGTATATATGTGTATGTATATATATGTGTATGTGTATATATATGTGTATGTCTTAATGCAACAGAATAGGTTCATATTTTGTAATGGCATGTGCAAGCAACTTAATATTCATATTTACTTTTAGATGTATCAACGCCATGCGGGAAACCAACTGGTTGCCCAGAGCAGGATGAGTCTGTAGTGACGCTACCACGGCCTGCTACTTCACCTTGGGCCCCTGTTGAAGGTACAGTTGCTTTGAATTTTGCATTTACAATGAAGTACAGTTTAATGATAAGGAGCACTAGAGTAACATAACTTTGTTGTAAACAGAAGAACACACACCGAGGAAGCTGAGTCATTCCACAGAGGGAGGTGGCTCAGACATGGAGATGGAAATGAGAGGTAAGAAGTGTGTGTGTGTGTGTGTGTGTGTGTGTGTGTGTGTGTTAACCGAGTACTAAACAAACACTTTTTTTTCCTCTTAGGCATGAGGGCATCAATAAACGGAATGGCACAGGTCATCAATGTACTGAAGGATCAGATGGATGAGCTGTTAAAGCGCACCCTGTCGCCTCCTGCTCCTCTCGTTGAAGACTTCTTGCTGTCGCCCTGCTCGACTGTCACCGAGCTGCAAGAGTTTGACAGGACTCTTTGTCAACAGGAGAGGAGGAACAATATGGTAATTAAATGGCCATAGTCCTGCCCTAAGATAAACACTATATAATTGCATAAATTCCAATATATCTTAACTGAACTGACTCCTCCTACAAAATGAGATTGAACAAGCTCTACACTATATGTATAATTTGTTTCTATATGTTTTACAGCAACTTTTCCTGTCAACCCTCGGTGGTTGGACAGGAGGTGATGCCATCCGCCGCATGCTGCGGCGAGTTGCAACAAATGATGTGCTGAGACAGTACAGCCTGCGGGGGAGAAAAACAAAGAAAGCCTTCCAGGACCTGGCTGTTTGCAGGGTTATAACAGGCAGGTGTTATTTTATTGTTCACATCAGTATTATGCTTAGCTTGGTTGACAAGAGGTTTTAATTTGACTAGTAACTTTGCTTCTTTTTGATTTCTACTCTAGCGGCATGCCTGAAAAATTTTCCTATGCTGACTGTGGCAGAAGTGGAGGACTTGATTGGGCAAGTACTGAAGTTTGCCCCACACAGACGGTAAATTTAAGTTCTTCTGCGTGATGTTTATAAAAATTGCTTTCATCAATGTGTTCATTCTTAGTATTGTATTTTTAACTTTTGTTTATTTCTTTATAGGCCAGCTGAGAAAGACTGAACCATTTTTATATATTATATAAATATTGTGTGTGTGTGTGTGTGTGTGTGTGTATATATATGGTTCAGTCTTTTATTCATGGTTCATTTTTTTAGTGACTTATTTTGTACATACTTTACAAAAACATCTTTATGCATCTTGCACTACATCCTTATCTTTTTTTGTATTTTTTTGTTTTGTTTGAATATTAAAGTTTTGAAATGCAGTTGGCCAGTTCATTCATTCCTACTAATGTAACGTATGTGTATATACATAGACACAAATGGTATGGGTGTTATATTTTTTTTAAAGTTTAGGGGAATCTAAAAAAAACGTTCCGTGAAGGTTTGGTTGTATATTGCTTAATCAGGTTTGTTTTTAGTTACATTGAACGTTCTCGAAAGGTTGCAACGGTAAGAGAACGTTTGCTGTAACCAAAAAACAGACAGCCAAAATACAACCAAACCGAACCTTTACGGAAATTGAACCAAAAATTGTTAGCTGGGGACTTTGGTTGTAAAAGGAAGGCAAAAATAACTGAAGGTAAACTAGTTCATACGCCATGTTAGACTTCAAATTGACCAGCAAGGGTTGTAGCTGATTCTGTGGTCTGTTCCCGCATAAAGGGCACTATTATATTATAATAGAAATAATAACTGATTAAATTATTAATTGTAGTTATATGAGTAGTACTAGCGATTATGCAGGTCAGTGTGTTTGTGACCTGCCGCACAGTCCTGACCAACTTGATCCTTGCAGCCAGCTCCTACCTGGCACGAACCAGTGGTCACTACCACTAGGGGCGCTAAAGACACTGGTCTGTCTTGTGGTCCTTGTCATCTGCCTGTTGTCTTAACAACCCTTGACCATACTGAGTGATCTTTGGAGTAGTACATTTAATCACACTGTCTCCCTTTTTCATTGTGTTGGCAACACTGTGCTGAATAAATGTAAAAATAAGTAAATAAAATCATCTTTTGTCTGTCAAATATTATTGATCAGTACTATTAATAGAAATCATAACTAATTAAATTATCATTAGTCGTATGTATGAGTAGTATATAGGTCCGTGTCTTCCTGACTGGTTTAAACAATACCAATGTTACCAATTGCATTGCAAATTGCGTTGCATCAAATCTTGATCTAGAAACTAATGTCAAATAAATGTAGGGGAGGAAAAATGTAGAGTTGAGTGATAAAGCAACATCAAATGAAATACAAAAATGAAAAAGTTTAGTCAAAATTTCAACTTCAGTAGCCTACAGTACAGTAACAAAAAAACATTTTAGTTATGGACAATGTAGAAAAAAAATAAACAAGATAGAGGACACATTACCAGCTTTATTAATGTTAACAGAATTGTTATAATTAACAAATGTAATTATATTTATGAGTGATCAAGTAACAGCCTCTGCTGGGTGGGTGACTGGGTGTCCTGTAAGGTGACGGTGTATGATGGCTGGCTGGTTGGATGACTGTTATCAATGGGTGGCAGGTTGGATTAATCCGCAGAAGAGTATCTGATGATAAAGGTTAACACTGTTGTGCTTGGGTGACAGGGTGGCTGGATAGGTGACCGGTTAGCAGTTTGGGCTTGTTGGGTAACTCAATGGCTTTAGGATGTTTGGAGGGCAGCTAGATGCTAAAGGTCTCGAGGTTCAATAAACGGATGGGGTTTGCTACTGTCGGACTACCCAGCTCTGGGTTGTTGCAACACTATCAAAAAACATCTACAGTGAGGAAAATAAGTATTTGAACACTTGCTATTTTGCAAGTTCTCCCACTTTGAAATCATGGAGGAGTCTGAAATTGTCATCATAGGTGCATGTCCACTGTGAGAGACATAATCTGAAAAAATAATCCAGAAATTACAATGTATGATTTTTTAAAACTATTTATTTGTATGATACAGCTGCCAATAAGTATTTGAACACCTGTCTATCAGCTAGAATTCTGACCCTCAAAGACCTGTTAGTCTGCCTTCAAAATGTCCACCTCCACTCCATTTATTATCCTAAATTAGATGCACCTGTTTGAGGTTGTTAGCTGCATAAAGACACCTGTCCGCCCCATACAATCAGAAAGAATGCAACTACTAACATGGCCAAAACCAAAGAGCTGTCCAAAGATACTAGAGACAAAATTGTACACCTCCACAAGGCTGGAAAGGGCTACGGGGTAATTGCCAAGCAGCTTCGTGAAAAAAGGTCCACTGTTGGAGCAATCATTAGAAAACGGAAGAAGCTAAACATGACTGTCAATCTCCCTCGGACTAGGGCTCCATGCAAGATCTCACCTCGTGGGGTCTCAATAATCCTAGCAAAGGTGAGAAATCCAGAACTACACAGGAGGAGCTGGTCAATGACCTGAAAACAACTGGGACCACCGTTTCCAAGGTTACTGTTGGTAATACACTAAGACGTCATGGTTTGAAATCATGCATGGCACGGAAGGTTCCCCTGCTTAAACCAGCACATGTCAAGGCCCGTCTTAAGTTTGCCAATGACCATTTGGATGATCCAGAGGAG
The DNA here is from genome assembly GCA_013375575.1 of Percina caprodes. Taxonomy (NCBI): domain Eukaryota; kingdom Metazoa; phylum Chordata; class Actinopteri; order Perciformes; family Percidae; genus Percina; species Percina caprodes. Next base: position 3,337,537 of record JABXJD010000037.1, read on the forward strand.
TCATGGGAGAAAGTCATGTGGTCAGATGAGACAAAAATAGAACTTTTTGGTCATAATTCCACTAACCGTGTTTGGAGGAAGAAGAATGAGTACCATCCCAAGAACACCATCCCTACTGTGAAGCATGGGGGTGGTAGCATCATGCTTTGGGGGTGTTTTTCTACACATGGGACAGGGCGACTGCACTGTATTAAGGAGAGGATGACCGGGGCCATGTATTGCGAGATTTTGGGGAACAACCTCCTTCCCTCAGTTAGAGCATTGAAGATGGGTCGAGGCTGGGTCTTCCAACATGACAATGACCCGAAGCACACAGCCAGGATAACCAAGGAGTGGCTCTGTAAGAAGCATATCACGGTTCTGGCGTGGCCTAGCCAGTCTCCAGACCTAAACCCAATAGAGAATCTTTGGAGAGAGCTCAAACTCCGTGTTTCTCAGCAACAGCCCAGAAACCTGACTGATCTAGAGAAGATCTGTGTGGAGGAGTGGGCCAAAATCCCTTCTGCAGTGTGTGCAAACCTGGTGAAAAACTACAGGAAACGTTTGACCAAACAAAGGCTACTGTACCAAATATTAACATTGATTTTCTCAGGTGTTCAAATACTTATTTGCAGCTGTATCATACAAATAAATAGTCATCATCAATCATACATTGTGATTTCTGGATTTGTTTTTTAAGATTATGTCTCTCACAGTGGACATGCACCTACGATGACAATTTCAGACCCCTCCATGATTTCTAAGTGGGAGAACTTGCAAAATAGCAGGGTGTTCAAATACTTATTTTCCTCACTGTATCTCTCGCTTTGTCTCCGTTTCACACTCATGCTGCCACAATCATTAGAGTAACACCGAAATCTCAAAATGCCAAAGTTTTCCTTTAACATATAAAAGCATATTACAGTTTGAGGAGTGATTGCACCAATCAAATCTCAACTCTGGCAGTGTTAGTCCATCGCTCTGCCTGTTGAGTTTAAAGGATTTATGTCCACTTCCACCAGTCTATCCATCAATCCATCTGCTGCTTGTTTTTTGCAGAGCTGGTGTCATATCCTGGCAGTGCTGACAATGTCTGAGATCTAGTGCATTGGTAGTTGGCACTCAAAAGTACACAAACACACACACTGTATCCTGCAGTGTTCTCTATTCGTAGTGAAGGTCGCAAATGTGTGTGTGTGCTTGTTTGTGTGTGTGGGTATAGCCATGTTTATTTTTACCTGTGAAGAGTAATCCTTTGCAATCCATACTTTTAATATATTTGGGAATTAATGTAAATAAATAGAATGTCCTCTGAAGAATAGCAAAATGTAATTGTGTGAGTGTGAGTGTGTGTGTGCGCACAGTAAACTGAAGACAAACACACACACACACAGCAATCTAATGAAATGAAAAGCCAGTTTTTTGTCTGAGTGTACCACAAAGAGCACAGGAAATGAACAGCGAACAAGGACAACATTGGGTCATTAGACGGTCACTGCATTATATCATATATACAAGTGGTGTGTGTGTGTGTGTGTGTGTGTGTGTGTGTGTTCATATGTGTGTCTGGATTTGACCAAAGACCCATCTGCCTGTAATTCAGTGCAGGTTTCGATATCAATGGAGCAGTTTAAGTGTTATTGATCTTTAGTAATAGCTGCACCATAAATAATATGCAGTATGATAAAGGCAGTCAGATTGAATGTGACCCTCTACATCAGAGCCTCTCAACTTGTTATAGTAACAGGGATTGGAAAAGCCAAGAGTAGTTTAGTTTTGGTAGTGCTAGATCAAAAGTTAAGTTTATAACCCTGATGTAACCAGGCAAGACCAAACAGAGAGGAATCCATACCTAAAATATTGAGTTGACTAACAACTTATAAAGCTGTTTCAATTATTTTTAACCAAAAACGAACATCCACAGAACGTTCTGGGAACCAAAAGTTGTTAGCTGGGGAGCTAAATTATGTTAGAATGGTAGAACTGTGACGTTAATGGATACCTTTATGTCTTTTTTCAACTAAAATTGGAACATACCTCCGGCATCACAACATCAGTGTCAATGTTTCAACATGTTTCAATGAGCTACGTAAGTAATATTTTTCACAGATCTTCATAATCAATGACAATAATAATCATAATATATAAGATATAGTGTATTTGATAGACAAAAGATTTTGATCACTGACATTCATCCATAGACAGTTAAACATCCAGCTAACAGTGCTGCCCAAACGACAGGAAATGGGAGAAAATACCACTGAGGAGCTGGTTGGGACCAGTGTCTATAGCGCCCCTAGTGGCAGTAACCACTAGTCCCTGCCAGAGACCATGGTTCCGGGACAGACCAAGGAATCGGTAACAACCCCCTCTCAAATTGACCCACATATTGTAGTTAAAGATAATAGCTGTGAGGGATGTATCTTACTTATTGAGCACTATGTGATAGCTGAAAAAGTACCCTGTGTTTCCTGTACTTAAATCAATTATTAGCAAATTGATTCTACAAAGAAGCTGTCAGATTAATATGTTTGTGTACTTTGAATTATTAATTACAGCTTAATTTGTCTGTTAATGATGTCAACACTTTTTTTCTTAGCTTGACATATAAAAAAAGTGACATTAAAGTCATACTACACTCAAAATGTCTGGGCATCAAACACTGTTGAAAGGTGGCTGTAAATAGTTTACATTGTTGGTTTCTAGTAGCTGTCACAACATATTACACTCTTTAAGAAATGACACTATCCACAAAGCAATGCTCATTGTTTAGGTTATCTGTAGTTTCTTAGATCCTAAATTTGTGAAAAAAACATGGACATTTTGTGTATTAGAATCCATGAAAAAGTGAAAATACAGTGTACTCTCATTAAATTTAAGTTTAATTTTTTTTTCTACCACAATATAATTGATCATTCTATACAGGATAAGAGAAAACAGTGTTATGATATAATCCCATTTCAATTAAATACTGTACAATAGTGTAGTTAATCATCACAGGCTGATCCAGTTGGTCCGCTTATACAAATACACCTACATACATTTGAGTTTGTCGTAAAGCTAGATAGAGAGCTGGTAGATTTACATTACATGTTTTACATAATTTATCAGTTCAGGCAAGCCTTTCCTATGAATTTCTTTTAAAAAATTCCTCAGTGTAGATCTACAGTGGACAAGTTTTGGTGTGTTCATTTCTGCCCCTCAGCTCTTTGCCTGCGGATCAGATCAGAGTAAAGTCCTCCTTTGCTCAGCAGTTCCATGTGAGTCCCAGCCTAAAAGACAAGAGGATGCTGTTAGCTGTCAGATTTAATTTAAATGTAATAATAGTACAATAATAATGTATTCTTTATTAGTCCCACAAGGGGAAATTACAAGTTACACACAGGTCTGAATTACACACACATGCTCAGTGCATATACATGCACTAAATGGAGAGATGTCAGAGTGAAGGGGCTGCCCATGGAATGGGGCCCCGAGCAGTTGGGTGTTTGGTGCCTTGCTCAAGCCACTCAAGCTACCTTGGCAGTGCCCAGGAGGTGAACTGGCACCTCTCCAGCTACCAGTCCATCACCATACGTTGGTCCGTATGTGGACTTGACCAGCAACCCTCTGGTTCCCAACCCAACTCCCCTACGGACTGAGCTACTGCCACCCCACACTGAGTGAATTCTCTTCAGTGCTTTTTAGAACTCACAAGGAAGTCCAATAAATTAGCCTAGACTTTTAACAGGAGATAAGAGCACCTCCATTTCTCTGAATACTCTGCTACCTCACCTCTACAATGCGGCCATTGCTCATCACACAGATGAGGTCAGCTCCTTGAATGGTACTCAGCCGGTGGGCGATGATTAGCACAGTGCGACCACTTGTGGCCCTGTCCAGAGCCTCCTGCACCACTCGCTCTGATTCTGCATCCAGGGCGCTGGTGGCTTCATCCAACACCAGGATGCAGGGGTTCTTGATCAAGGCACGGGCGATAGCAATGCGCTGTTTCTGGCCACCTGATAACGTCGCACCTCGCTCACCTGGGTTTAGAAACTAGTGCTTAGTATTTAAATAGCACACAAATGTTGATATTTGTTAATGACTAAACAATAGCACATACCAACCACAGTGTTATAGCCGTCTGGGAAACCTGTAATGAAGAGGTGAGCATTGGCTTGCTTGGCTGCGTTGATGACCTCAGCATCTGTTGCCTCAGGCTTCCCAAAGCGGATGTTGTCCATGATAGATGATCCAAACAAAACCGGCTCCTGCAAAGTTACAGGGTGAGGTTACAGCAGAAACTGGATTGCTATGAAAATGCGTAATCAATAGTTTCATTTAACTGAATTTTTTAATTTTTTTAAATGGGATACATTAATGATTACAATCTTTACCTGATTGATGAATCCAATGACTTGTCCCCTGAGCCAGGACAGATCAAGTGTTCGAATGTCGACTCCGTCCAGCATTACTACGCCGCTGGTCGGGTCGTAGAAGCGCTCCAGTAAGGATGCCACAGTGGACTTTCCTAAAATGTATTGAATGAATCATTTATAAGATCACCATTGCATTGTTCACACGTTGCACATTTGCAATCGTTAACTAGGAAATTACCTCCTCCAGATTCTCCGACAATGGCAACAGTTTTACTAGGTGGCAGTGTTAAGTTGAACTTAGTCAAGATCTGATGGCCAAGTCTTGTTGGATAGCTATGAATACACAAAAAAGAAATAGACAGATCCTCTGATATTTATGTTCAGTTGATGTCTAGAATTGTCTTGAATTAGAATGAGGCTCCAACCTGAATGAAATGTTCATAAAATCCACTCTTCCTGTCAGAGAATTGGATGGGATGCGTCCTCCTCCAGACAGAGGAATGGTAGGCACCAAAGCTAGGTATTCAAAAACCCGGGCCCCAGAGCTTAATCCTCTAACCATCTGTTGCAAATGTTAGAGATTAACAGTTTGATTTCTCACTTAATAATATTACAGAGGTTTACATACGCAAACATAACATAATGCTTCATTTTCAGATACCGCATGGTCTATTATACATATATATCTTTTTTTTCTCACCTGTCCAAAAAGGATAGAGATACTGGCCAAAGACCTGAGCATTAAGAGAATAAAGCCGTTATACCCTAACATCAGCTACATTTAAACTGATGTATTTTATTGTAAATGGTGATAAAGAGCAATCACTGTACAGCATGTTGTGTCTTTTACCTCTGAACAGTCTGAGAAGCAACCAGGAAAGACATGAGGTCTCCAGGGGACATTTCATTGCTAGACATTAAAGTTCCTCCAGCAAAAATAGTTCCTAGGACAATGCCTGTATTAATAGCACACAACACAAAAACATGGCTATACTGGATATTGTAGGGAAACAGCACCAATCTGCTCAATATTGTGTTTGTCATTTAACATAGTTAAAATACACTCACAGTTCAGGGCAACGTTTGACATTCCTTGGAAAACTGCAATTCCAACACCAAGATTTTCATTCATTTCACATGATTTGTCAACTTCATATGCGTATAACCTGGGGAAAAAAGACATAAACACATCATCTCTGATATGCAGTATACTCTGTCTCTACAAGAGCTATTAATATGTAAAAATTATAATTTCACTTACTGGAGCTCCCGCTCCTCCATTGCAAAAGCTTTTACTGTCCGCACATTGCCAAGTGCCTCGTCGGCCACGCCTGTTGCTTTTGCCACCTTAAATCAAACACAAAGTTAAGATGAGACACAATCAGACACAGTTGTCATGAAGGGGGACTTAGCAATAGAGACCAAAACAGTTTTTTATCCCAGGCTGTAAACATGTTTATTTCTGCTGTATAGTTAGGCATTTTAACATGGGAATTGATTCTCTTTTGGAGCCAGCCTCAAGTGGCCAATCAATGAACTGCAATTTTTGACACCTCCACAATGGCTTCATTTTTTAGCAGTGGAGGTTGCCGCGTGGTGCAGAAACTAAAAATGTACAGTATATAGCATTCTTTAAAAATAAAAAGATTACTGGCTCATTTGGTTTCAATGACATCTTTCTGTGTGTATGTCAGCCCACAAAGTACTATAATAATGAGAATCAAAGTAGCATTCAGGAAGAGGTTGTGAAGAAACTTGGCATCTTCACATCTGTGGGCAGAATTTAGATCAGATCTTTATTAAGTCATATTAGTAATACTAAGATAAGTTAATAGAGGAGGCACTACAGTATGCCTCCCACTTTCGTAAAGAAGATTTTGTTCATTTACATCTACGGCTTTTTTAAACTTATTTTTGGATGTTCTGATATTGCAGCCCCTTGTGACATGGAAATGAAATTGCAGTCTTAACAAAAATTCTGTGCAAAAATGATAATAATACTACATTTGGTATCACCTGGTCCTGAGCCAAACGTGATAGTTTGCGGAGGAATGAGCCAAAGAGAGCCCCTGCTCCCACCAGACAGGGGAGGACAACTACCGTCAAACCTGTAAGTTTGGGGGAGATGATGTAGAGAGAGACAAAACATCCAACTGTCTGTGTAATACTACGCAGACCCTGCGAATATGCAAAAACAGCAACAATTAGGAATGAAACCTATATAGCATATTACTTAATATTTCACAACATACAAATATATCATTTTATACCTGAGAGATGACTAATTTAAAGGATGACTTGAATTCCTGAATGTCAGCAGTCAAACGGTTCACCAGCTGTCCCGTCTTATTGGCATCAAAGAAAGCCACATCTTGCCTGAGACCAAAAGAATGCAGATGTAAGCCACCCTTAATAGAGGACCATTAGCATAAACATGACGGCATCCTGCTTTTACTGTATTCATGCATTATCTTGCTTTAACAATGAGGAGTATGTACCTCAGTAAGGATGCAAAAAGTGTCTTCCTCATATCTGCTGCCACTCTCTCCCCCACCCTTGAAAGCAGAATGATGTAGCCACTTGTCAACAGGCCCTGCACAAAGCATGTGATTAATGATCTGTTTTACGGACCTGTAATTAAACTGTTTCGTATTTTCAAGTGAGGAAATAAACATGCTAGGTTAGGGTAATAAGCATCATAGCTCTAAGACAATATAAGTTTGTCAAACAATGTGATCACCAAGCCATAACTAAATGGCTAGAACTACAAAAAAATGGGTTAGCCACAGTTACACTTTATAATGTAATCCAATACAACATGCCATCCACAGCCTCAAAAGTAATGGTATCGTAGAGTTGAACAATTTTCTCTGACAGTTTCAATGAAAATAGTAAAATAAGCTTTATGAAGGTGGTACTCATCTCAGGGCTGTTGTATTGGATTTCAATATATTGTCCAGATGTTGATTTTATTGCATCCATCGCCTGGATTTATTCTCAGTTAATTAACAGAGCAATAAGTGTCCAGCTATTATCCCCTATACTACAACTGCAAAGTTTAAAATGTACAATTAAGACTATTTGTGGAAATAAAATAGCTGACCAGGATATTATTGTTATATTAGAAGTATTTCTCCATTTGAAAGCAGGAAAGCAACAGCAGAAAATAATGCTGCACATGTTTACTGCAACTTTATCATTATTATAAGACTGCTGCTACCATCATTGACAGATTGTATTTGACTCTTGTGGAAGCACTGGCATATTAAGCTGTGCAACTGCTTCAAGTATTTCTTGAGTACTTACTTGGATACCATACAGTCCAAGTAGTTTCAGTGCAGGACCTCTTATCTCATGGAAATAATTCCCAGTCTGTTCTCTCAGGTAACGTGCCACAACATTCACCAGATCCCCAAGAATCAAGGGGATTTGGATATTCAAGATAGCTGCACCAAAAGCAAGCTGAGAAGAAAAATAATAAATTTAGTTGATAAGAATGAATGGCAGGTCACTATGTTAAGTATATGTCACATCAAATTTATTTTAGAAATGCGGACATTACATTTAAGAGGTGATTCAAGCTTACCACAACAGCACCAATAAGAGCAAACAGCTGAGGTTTGACAAATTCCCACAGGATATGCCATTTGAACTCAGGCACAGGGTTTTTGGTTACAAGTTCCACCAGGGTGTTGTTATTCACATCTGCCTCACAGTGAGCTGCATGGCAGAACAGCCGTGCAGAGACAGTGAGTACTGCTGGTCCCAGGATGAACTTCAGGGCCAATCCTTGGGGTTTGGATGTTCTGGTTGTGGAGTGGCGGACAGCTCTCTGAGTGAGGCTCCAAATACGACTGACTGCATTTCCAGGCTGCTGTGAGGAGCTGTATGCTAGAGATCGTGGAGACGTGTACCACCTGGATATGAAAAAGAATATTAATACCATTAGGAGTTATTACATTAGGACGTATATTGTTTTTACTCATGGGCGATTTTCTGTCATGACAGACAGTAAAGTTTTTTTCTGACTCCGAAGGGCGTGTGAGTATACTTTTTTGAAATTCAATTTAAGCAAGGAAATTATTGTTTAAATTTCTGTCGATCGATTCTGTTTATGATTACACGTTCAAGTACACGTACAACCAATTGTACCTATTCATCTGTCAAGTTGTCTCTAAAACTCTAAGTAGGCCAAGCTTTTTTTATGATTGACTAACATATATAGCAGCTAACGTTACAGGTCGGCACTACTAGTTACCCTACCGTGTAAGTTTCCATATATCTGTTGTTTTATTGCATCGCGGGTGTAACGACAATGACCGCAGCGGAGCAGTAATGCTTGCTCTACAGCAGAGTAACTGAAACATGATTATTTCAGTGATAACAACAACATAAGGTTAAACTACTCGTTAAGCTCTAGCTACAGTAATCCTCAGGCACCGTGCAGGCTGCCATGTTGACAGTGACCCAGAGTGCATTTCTTCGGCTACAGATTAATTGATTTTTATTGTGATTATTAGTTTGTGATAACGTGTGCTGCAGGTTACATACTGACGGATTTTTAACGATGTGTGCAACATTGTTAAACAGATACACGACAAAAGTAGGACTTTATTTGTGAAAACCCCAGAAAACTACAATTCATACCCGGAAATGACGGTAGTTTAAGCGGAAGTGATGTTAATGACGTTTTGTTGACATTTGTTTGTGAAAGACAAAAACAGTGGACACACACTGGATGGTGTATTTTTGGAAACCAACTAGCAGACCTCGCAACAGACTGAAGAACAACATATCGTCATAAACATACCCGTGTGTATTAAACCAGCTCTGATCAAGATTGGACTTTAAGCAAAGACGAAAAGGATCCACCAACAGCAGATGGACGGACCAAGCCCGGAACAAAACAAACCGTTTCACCCCGGGACTGCATGAGTGGCTGAATCATTCACATGCTAACCTGCCATCAGACAGTTAGCTATGTTAGGTTGTAATCTTAAACGACGGTAACTAACATTGTTTAGTTAATCTGCCGAAGATTCGTGTACTAATTCTTAATTGCCAACCAGTATTTTTCATGTTACCATGGTAGTGTAGGGTTACACGAGCGTTGTCCATTAAAATAGCAAGTTAGCAAGCTAAGGTTAGCAGTAGCCAACGTTAGCATTATTTGAACTTGCTTGAAATTGCTTGACCTGCTGAGTAGCTAGCTACAGAATGTAGCTGAGGTTACGAGACTGCTTTCGTGTTATACAGTGTTTACTACAAGTAGCTTGTCAGTTGGGGGTGACCTTAAGAATGTGAAGCACAATGGCCAACTTTGAAGCTTACCAGCAGTATCAGAGAATTGAGGACTTTGAGGAGGACTCACCACCAGGGGAGGAGGATTTACTGGTGCATGTGCCTGAAGGCCTGAAAGGTAAACATGTAATTACAACAGAAGTATAAATTATCTTTAATATAATTGACTAACTGCACATTGAGTACCTAATAAATATGTTGGTTATCTAAAAAAACAAGATGCAACTGTTCAAAGTGCTAATGCTTTAATTTATGTTACAGACTCATGGCACCATATCAAGAACCTGGATAACTTCTTCAAAAGGATATCCTTTTAAATTACAGAACATTTAAACAGCATGTGTCTCAAACTGTACTTTCAGTGGATATGTCACTGCCATTTTGTCTGACACAAATACTTAAGATGTTTGTCAGTTGCCCTATTTAGAATTTGTTGAACTGAAAATGTTTCTCTTTTTTATATACATGTTACTTCAGGATTCAATGGGAAAAGGACATTTCTAGGGAGCCTTGAGTTTGATGGTTAAGATATGTGATATCTCATGTTGTCATGACGATTGTCTGTGCTTAGTCAAGGTATTTTGACTGACTGAACAAGTATGTGGCTTTTTTAATTTCCAATAGATAATGCTATTTCAGATTTTCCTTAACCAGCCTGTCCACATTTATCATTTCCATCAAAAGAATGGCTTTGCTTGTATGATGATGTCAGAGTTCTTTGAACTTGTGTAAGTATTAAGTAGTAAATAATTCTGAGTTCAGATGCCTAGAATACATCATGAGATGTGATATGTGTGTAATTAAAAGCATTAGGCTGAGTTTGCAGTTCCAACAGGATGCTTGTTGTCAGCAAGACTTGGGCCATGTTTATGTCACTGGCCATTTTTCAAGTTGTTATGACAGTTAAGTGTGCCTCAGGCTTCAGCATGTTCAACCAGATGACTTCAACAGCAGCTGTACTTAGAAGCTCATATATATCATAAATATTTCCCCTACTCCAAACTACTTTTTTTGCAGCATTTCTCCTGATATAACCTAGTTTTATTAACATTTGTTTATTTTTTACCCTTAATTACAACACAGGCCATGTGTCAGTGCAACTTATTGTTTATTTTCCATTCCTGCCTGAGATAAGTTTTTGCTGCTACCAGTTGACCTTCTCTATTATTGGGTCCTGTTGTTTTTTTCTGGTTGTGGCCACAGTTTATTAATATGGGCCTTCTTAAACCATTAGCTGGAGAAAATCAGACAACGATTTGTGTACTTTATCTTAACCTTTACCCAGTATGTTTTTATGTTACCATAGGGTTACACAAGCACTGTCGACATAGAATATCATGCAATATTTCTATGGTTGTATGTCAGACTACCAAGTTAGCAAGCTAGGTAGGTAGGTAATGTTACTCCTATTTGAATTGCTTGAGCTGCTGAGTAGCCAGCTGTATAATTTAGCTGAGGTCACAGGTCTGTATTTGTTTCATATAATGTCGGTAGTATAGTAGATAGTGTCTACAAATAGTTCATATAGTGAAATTTGTCCACATAACCGCTCAAAACATTAATCGCTTCTCAGTAGAGTGCACTGTCTGTGACTTGATGATTAGAATTTAAATATAGTCACTTATCTCAATACTGTATGCAAATATTAGTCTCTTTTGTCATTGTTATTATTTAGAGGTTTGTTGTTTGTTGTCATTAATTATGATGCCTCATGTCTTTTTTTTCTTTTTTCATCTCATCCTAACAGTCAGTTGTTGTTTGTTGTCACGTTCACGACGTTCCTTGTCAACTGTGTGGAATATGACATCCTGTTCGCCAATCGAGCGGTCAACCACACTGGGCCGGGCCAGAACCCCTTGGACAGGAACAAGGTCACTCTTCCAGATGCCATCCTGCCTAGTCAGCAGTGTACTCAGAGGTAATCATGTTTAATACAGTATCATGGAGAACTTTAAAGTGTGAAAGTGTATTTTTTCCTTTTGGGTCACAATGAGTGGAAAAGTCATGGTCAATTAATCGAAAAGGTCTTGAAAGGCCCTTAAAGAGTTACATAAAGGGACATGCCTGTGCTCTCATTCCAGCCAGTTTGATTAGAGGCTTTGTTCTCAAGCAGACAATTTCTTGTATATTATTATAGCCCTTTTAGAGACAGGCCTTCAGAGGGATTTAATTTGTCCTGCTTAATACATTTGTAATCAGACTTTCAGACTTAATTTGTTATTGGTTTGTATCAGATTTGGCTTTAGACAGCAAGATACAGTGACATGCACAAGGAAGGAATATGGAACAGTAGCCTATTTAGCTGTACCCTGTGGATTTCCTTATTAATCCCAGAAAATCATAAGAACTCTCTTGTATGTGTAATCCTAGGCAATTTTTGTTATTAACGTGATCACATGAGCTACAAAGAAACAAACTTTTTATGTCACTACTACTCCGTTATTAGCCCACCTAAGTATTCATTGCTTTTTATTCTAAAACTGTTGTCCCAAGAGAAGCAACTTTAACACACATCCAAAATATGAAAATGTGACCCAAATGTTCCATTCTTTATAGTGTATTATCCTTGTGAAAACATCTGCTAAATTAGAAGTTATTCATGTTGGTAATATGTCTTAATGCCAGTGGTAATAACAGATTACAAACTAGGATTAAATGTTGGATTTGTTTCTAAAACAGTTTTATCAAAACGCATAAGGTGTTGATTTGAAGTACTAGTGATGTGTCTTTCTAAGAAATATATTTCTTTCTCAGTTTTGTAGCTTTGAAATGCCACATTTCTTCAACAGATGGTTACTTAGAGGAAGGTATTTGTGTATGGTGTTTAGACTAGCTTTACGGAACAGGACAATGTAATTGATAGTTTTGGTGAGGTAAAACTGTCAACAGCTAGATACTAACAACTTGGCCGGGCCAGCAAGCTGACAACCATGTGACACCTCACATACGCCTTGTTGTCATATGTCATAATTTTTTCTCTCTAAAATATAGCCTTGTATTTGCTTGTCTAAAAGGCCTTTCATTAATTTGTTCCTGAATTTGACTGTGACTCAATATCAAAGTCATGACGTAAAACTGCTTGGAGTTCTAATTTGGGAACAGCGTGTTCCACAGTTTGGGACCTCTCTGTCCTCTCATAACTTCTCTAATTTCCATTTTAAAGTCAGATGCATGTCCAAACAATATTCTCATTTTTAGTTTTTTTTATATCTGAAAGTTAACTGATATACAATGATATGAAAAAGATACAATTGCACTAATATAAACTAATTCCCAGTGTGCTTTGTGTTTTAATATGTAATATACAGAACATTCCTTTATTCATTCTAGAATTAAGTAAGCAGGCTGCGTCTCCCACAACTTGTAAACACAAGTTCGGTGCCAGTTTGATACATTATAAGTAACCTACACCTATAGCAACAGTTGCTTATTTTCTCCTCTGTTCAATATATTATAAGTTGAATGCTGAATAAAGGCTTAATTTACAATGTCATAACAGGTGAGGAGGTGTCCTATGTGTGCCGCTGAGTACCCACTGTAGATGCTTACCCACTGTAGATGTTCAGATGCTTATCTGAACCCCAGATTTCAAATTAGCCTGCCGCTTTACCACTTTGAATATTTTTAGACTGTTATTTTGTTTGCTATCTTTCCATCCCCTGTCAAATATCAGACCAGCATTATGGCTCTTTTTCTAAATGTCCTGACATGTTTTGAGCACAGCTATAACTAACATTTACATTGTCACCAATGTCTGAATGACACAAATGTATTACTTTAAAAGATATATGAAGCCAGCCATGTCTGAAAAGGGCTTTTGTTTCTAATCAGGATTCAAGAGAACAGTTGGATTATATTCCTTCTCATCATGGCAGCCATCTTCTGGATTTATCGACTTGTTAAAGTATTTTGCAATTTTCTGAGCTTCTGGGAGATCAGACAGTTCTACATCAAAGCCCTGAAGATCAGAATGGTAAGTGCTACACCTAAATACCTTATCATTACATGCTATAGCAGGTAATCAATCTTGGGACAAATGTCTTCCATCCATCCGTCCATCTTCGTCCGCTTATCCGGTATCGGGTTGTGGGGGGAGCAGCTCCAGCAGGGAACCCCAAACTTCCCTTTCCCGAGCCACATTAATCCGCTCCGACTGGGGGATCCCAAGGCATTCCCAGGCCAGGTTGGAGATGTAATCCCTCCACCTAGTCCTGGGTCTTCCCCGAGGCCTCCTCCCAGCTGGACGTGCCTGGAACACCTCCCTAGGGAAATGTCTTATGCTTATAAAACCATGCCTAAAATAATGAGTCATGTTGTCATGTATTGCCTCTGTAGTATTAGTCAAGCTTACTTTGTTCTTCTTGCCTCCTTGTTTCAGGATGAACTTTGCAACTTCACATGGCAGGAAGTCCAGGACCGCCTCATCAGCCTGCAACGAGAACAGCAAATGTGCATACACAAGAAAGAGCTGACAGAACTTGACATCTATCACCGCATCCTTCGATTCAAGAACTACATGGTGGCCATGATAAACAAATCACTGCTGCCAGTGCAGCTGCAGCTCCCACTGCTGGGCAATGTGGTGTTCCTCACGCAGGGCTTGAAGTACAACTTTGAGCTTATCCTCTTCTGGGGTCCTGGCTCCCTGTTCCAGAATAAGTGGAACCTGCACCCCAAGTACAAGCGGAATGGAAACCGCCTAGAGCTTGCACAGCAGCTTAGTAGAGTCATCCTGCTGATGGGTTTGGCCAATTTGCTACTATCTCCCTTCATCCTGGTGTGGCAGGTGCTCTACGCTTTCTTTAGCTATACAGAAGTCATTCGCAGAGAACCTGGAAGCCTTGGCGCACGACGCTGGTCCTTGTATGGTCGTTTATACCTGCGACACTTCAATGAGCTGGACCATGAGCTGCATGGACGCTTAGGCCGTGGCTACAAACCCACTTCCAAATACATGAACTCCTTTACATCACCAGTGCTGACTGTGCTGGCTAAAAATATTGCCTTCTTCTCAGGCTCAATTTTGGCCGTGCTCATTGCACTGACAGTCTATGATGAGGATGTTCTGACAGTGCAGCACATACTGACTGCCATCACTGTGCTGGGAGTGGTTATAACTATTGCCAGGTGAGTTTTCAGTGCCAGTTTATTTTCCTGTAGCCGTTCCAGGATTGCTATCAGCAGGTGTTCATATGAAGGAATCTGCCTGTACTTTGAAATTGTTACTCTTACTGTTTATATCATTACAGACAACTTTATACTAAAATAGATTACGGTTTACAATAGTTTTGATGTTTTAGTCAATTTGATTAAGTCATTCATTTCAATGGTATTTTGTTGGTGTTCAGAAGCTTTTTTTAAGTTGTTAATTGTGAAAAAACTAGAAGTCATGAATATCATAAGTATTTTAAGGACATCCTTTTCTCCTTAATCAGTAACTTATTTTCAGTCAAAAATCAAACTGTACAAAGCTGTCCCGTTTTCCTAATTTATAGTGCTACTGCTGAAAAATGTACATATTTTGTACCTGTCCTACACCAGGTCCTTCATCCCAGATGAGCATATGGTGTGGTGTCCAGAACAGCTGCTTCAGTGCATGCTGGCACACATTCACTACATGCCAGACCACTGGAGGGGCAATGCTAACAAGAGTGAGACCCGTGACGAGGTGGCACAGCTGTTCCAGTACAAAGCAGTAAGGAATGAGGAAACTCAGTGAATACGAATGCATTAGTCACAGTCTAAACTAAAGTTATGGATGAGGTTTTTTTTTGTGATTGATGGTATTTTAATGTGGCACCTATTCGACAAGGAGACTTTTTCAAACTGGATACAGTCTATTAGTAGAATCATTGGATTTATTTATGCATGTAGAATGTGAACATATTTAATATGTATGACTATGTATAATCCGTGGTTTCTCCAAATCAGGTGTTCATTCTGGAGGAGTTGCTCAGTCCTATTGTCACACCCTTCATTCTCATCTTCCACCTGAGGAATAAGTCTTTAGAGATCATTGACTTCTTCAGGAACTTCACTGTGGAGGTGGTTGGAGTTGGAGACATCTGTTCATTTGCGCAGATGGACATCAGACGCCATGGAAACCCAACAGTAAGATTTGTTCGATGTTTTTATGTTACATAGGACTCAAGCCAGTCAGTTCATTAGCTTTTCTCAAACTGGAAAAGATGTATGACTCTCAATGAGAAAAGTGAATATTTATTTTAATGTTGGGATGTTGTTGCTTGAATTGATGTATGTCTGTAAATGTTTTTGCAGTGGCTGTCGGAGGGCCAGACGGAAGCCTCCATATACCAACAAGCTGAAAATGGCAAGACAGAGTTGTCTCTTATGCATTTCACCATTAAGAACCCACGCTGGCAGCCGCCTCAGGAGAGCTCAGTGTTTATCAGCCATCTGAAGGAAAAAGTGCAGCATGATGCACAGGGTGGCCCCTCCACCCAGCTGCTACTCTCTGAAGCTCCACTCTGCTCTTCAATGCAGTCCAACGAGTCTGGCACTGTGGTAAGAAACCTTAAGGATCACACAAATAACATGTACCACACAGGAACTAAGGTATTATTAATGCTAACCATATTGCATTGTTTTTAAATATTGAAAAATGTATGTAGACAGTCAGCTAATGTCAGAAACTTGAATTCATTTTAACAGCCTAAATGTGAACAATAAATATTCATTACCACAGAAAATCTAAATACATTTCTGTAGATAGATTTTATAGATTTCTCTGCATTAACTTTTGATCCATAAACTACTACATACATTTTTCTATTGCAATGGAATCTTATTCTGTTAGTGGTTCTGTATTGACCTTTGTTGTTATTTTCAGCCTGATAATCTGTTGGCCGGTGTCCTGGCTCACTCCAATCTAACTGCATCTGGATTACAAGGGCGGGACCATCGCTTCATCCCACCAAGCACCGCTGCTTCTGCCGCTGCCAGTGTCCTGGCCTCTTTGTCCACCTCCCAGCTCGCACATACCAGCCGTGGTCGCTCACATGGCCTCCTGCACTCATCCGTCCCCCCCGAGAGCACCATGTACCGCAGCGATCGCACCATCATTGACAGGTACTTAGCACACCATACATACTGTGGCTGGAATAGTGTTAGTGAAACTGAAAATAAATGCAAATGCTTGTTATCAGGTTTGGTTAACATGTTTCTTTTTTAGTATGTCTATCAGTGACTCTTGCAACCGGAGCAATACACTGCACTCAGAGTTTGCCTCAGCAGAGATGAGTCTCCATGCCATCTACATGCATGAGGTAAATCCCTACATATTACATTAATAGACATACATATATCCTCTTTCTCTGTTGTGTGTCTGGATTTCAAAGTGATACTCCTCAAGACACATCTTTTGATCAGCCGTCTGCTTGAATTCATGTCAGTTAGAAAGCATTCCAATGGTGACCAGTTTTTGTGGTTAAAAACATCCTCTTTCAAGTTGTTTTGATACTAAAACATAGATTTCAGGAAGAGTAACACTCTTTAGTATCACTTGTAGAACACTAGTCTAGTGCTCTGTTTTGCTGTACTGTGACAACTGCTTGTCTCTCCAGCTCCACCAGCAGAGCTCCCACCCACAGAAGACTTCGGGACAGTGGCAGAACCCAGTGCCAATGAGAGATCTACACACAAACACTGGTATACGAAAATTGTTTTTTCAATAGCCTTGCAGCTACAAGCTAATGCTCAGTACTGCAGCTGAAATGCAAATTGCAGTTTGGATATATATATATATATATATATATATATATATATATATATATATATATATATATATATATATATATATATATATATATATATATATATATATATATATATAGTATAGTATAAATTAACATTACATCTAGTGACTCTGGGTAAGGTAAAAAAAAAAAAAGATTGCATGTAGTGCTGAAATCATGGTCATGACCTAAATGAGACTCCAATCAGAAATTAAGCAAATCCTTAACTGGCAGTAGATTAAATTAGAATAGATATTAGAAGCAATTATATTGGCTTAAATATTTGTCAAAGTTGCGTTATACACCATGGTAATGCAGTATAGACGCCAAACCTGAACCGACAACTTGGAAAGCACATAACTTCAAATATGAAGCTCATTACTACTTATTTCAAATATCTATTCAAGTTTATTTTCCAACTGTATTAAAATGAATGGAGACCAATGGCTGCCAGAGTGGGTAAAAAAACAAACTGATTTGTAGTAAATTGACTAAAACACTTGTATAATCATTTTTAATGTTTATTGGCGCATAACAAAATATATTAAGTGTTTATACACAGGCATTGAGCAGTATGTAAATTGGTCAGGTGATTTGCCTTTAAAAGCTTACAAAAATAATAAAGACTTTGTATCAACACTCTTATCAGGTTTCCAGGCACATAGTGGCCTTGGCTCCAGCATTTCAATGCCCACCACTGTCCACCTTGGTGGCTGGCAAGAAAAGGAAGAAGAGGAGAATGAAGATGATCAGGAGATTAACAGTGGATCTACTCCAAACCAGGGCACTGGGAGTAGTTGTTAAAGTGCCTTATGTCATAAGGTATATGCTCTCTTTTAAACTCTGTAAAATGACACGTCTACGATCTATGCTTTGTGGTTCTGTATCCTGTGTGTTTGTCGAACCCAACAACAATGGCCTTTTATCCTATGGGGATACATCGCCATGATAATTTCTCCTCTCTTTTTTTTTTTTATTTTTTATAGTGTTTACATTTTGCTTTCTTCTATGAACATTGTGGCCTTAGATGATCTTCATGGAGAATTTAGCATGGACCTTTAAAACATCATTAAGCGTTTGTTGTAGGAGGGGCTCGTTGAATAACCACTGTCTTAGCACCTCGACCTGTCATATCAGGCAGACTATGGCATCAGGGAAACCATATGTCTTCCGTCCGATCCATCTTGATTTTCTCATAAACTTGTACAGACAAACTGTGTAACGTGACAGAGAGGCAATATAGTGTTTTCATAGGATATGTGTGTGAAAAGGAGTACAAAAGGCTTATTGTGACTTCTGCTGAGTCTGTGTGCACACTTTAAGTATTTGTGCATCACAAAGATTTACAGCGTGAGTCTAATTGTAGTTTCTCACAGTGATGATCTGTGCAACTGAGACCGCAAACTCTGCAAACATAGCTGCCTGAACAATTTTGATCACCTGAAAGAGATAATTCAGTATTTCAGGTTGTGCAGTTTGACCCTGGTGATTTGTAAATACTCTTTTTTCATCTTACATATCCTTTAAAAATCCACATTTTTAATACCAGAGCTAATTCTTGAAAAAGACACCAAGTATTTATATAAGGAAAAAGAGCTGACTGTACAGGAGTCACACTACTAAAACACCATGTGTACCTGAAAAGAACATCTCTTTAAACCAGACATACACATGCTGTGATGCTGCTGTCTGTGTTTAGTGTTCCTAAATACAGATTTTGTTCAGTATTAATATTTTCACAGCTAATGACACTATTCCTCAAAACATACCTAAATCTTGGGCCCTAAATACACTTGGCATCAAAATCCTAATGCAGATATAAGATCAATTTCAGCTGTCCACAAAGTCAGCTTTATGCCTTAACACCCATATAAAAAAAACATGCATTTAAATCCTAGATTTCCGTAGTACCTCAGTGGTGGCGAAGAAAAACTAATACTCCAATCAATACCTCTGCAATGTAATTACTCTTATGTAAATATATTTAGCACAGTACATATGGGGTTTTTAGCAGTGTGCAGATGCATCTTTTAACTGCATTTTGATTCTAATGGCAGGTGTAAATAGATCATGTTCTGTTCTTATTTCCTGCCCAGCACATGTTTTAGGTTTTGTTAGGCATTGATGTCCTGAAATTGTGGGGAGGAATCTTTTATTTATTTTTTTCACAACAAAACAGGGTGGTATTCCTTTTACAAATCTTAGTTTTGCACATTAGCAGTTTGTTTGCGTCCTTTTTCCAAAA
This sequence comes from Percina caprodes, assembly GCA_013375575.1. NCBI lineage: Eukaryota > Metazoa > Chordata > Actinopteri > Perciformes > Percidae > Percina > Percina caprodes. The sequence continues at coordinate 3,357,177 of JABXJD010000037.1, forward strand.
TGCTCACGTAAATAATGGAACTGCATCATAAGGGCTGATTTCAGAGTGTGCGCTTTAGGTTTGGAGATTTCAGGACAGCAGTTCCTCTCATTTTTGGCTTTGTACTTTCAAAGTAAGAGCATGAAGAGAAAAAAACATTTTCAGTTCAGTTCATTTTTAGCTTTAGGTTTATTTATGACCTGTTCCCCCCAGCTACAGTATATGTGTAATATTTATTTGAAACAACAATATTTAGATAGTTTTGTAAAATAATTAACTTACAAAAGATCTTTTTGTTGAAAGAAATGGCATGTCCCCACCCCCCACAAAAGTTTAAAAAAAGAAGAAACATTTATTTTGAAATTTTGATAAAGGTTTCATTTATGCTAAGATAACATGGCCAGTTGCATGATTTTGACTGTGATTTACGCTTAAAATATATTTGGACTAAATCTGCTTGTTGATGCGGTGCGCGAAAATATATTTTTACCCATTTTTAATTACATTCTTCATAGAACATATTAATATAGATGGCATCCTCCACAACTGTTAAGACTTCAGATGGTACAAATGTGTCTTTGCTCTCTTGCGTGTTCAGAAGCTATAAATTACACTTTCCTTGTGAGTGTGTCTGTGGAAGGAATGAGTTTTGACACCTGCGTAATTATGTTAACATGAACCTCAAATTTTGCACTGACATAAAATAAACTTTTTTTTGTTAAATGTGTGTGTGTGTATATATGGTGTGTATATATACACTATTTGCATCAGTTACATTTAAGTAAGTGCAGATCTCAAAAGGGACACTGAGTGAGTCTCCATCTGGAATGACCTCTTGTTATTTGTGTATATAAGCAAAGCATCTGCACGTATTGTATTGTCGTTGTCTACAGTAGACCCACCAGGAAGCACTGTAGTTAATCACATAAGGTCGTTCTTACCTCTGGTCAGTAAAAGTCCGCCCTTTAGGGAATGGTGTGTATCTCTGTCACCCTGTTAAATATGCTCACATAGTTATTGTGGTCACTGTCCATTTGTGCAGTGAGTTTAAGTTGTAGAGACACTGGAGCTTAGCTTTGTGCACAGAGTTGATTTCCTTTGACTGTCTCCACATTTACACCTCACTGTTATGTTTCTTATTTTATTTGAAGCAGTGCCTTAGTATTAAGGTTTATTAATTGCTCTTTATAGAAGCCATTTCATGTTAACCGTTGGATTTACTTACACAGTTTTAGCAGCACATACTATGTACAGTCTTTTTTTGGCAAGTCATTGTGTATAGCATCAAGCATAGTGAAGTTGTGGATGTGGCTTGTAAGATGAGTTGTAAACTGATTTTGAGAACTTGTGTCAGCCTGTTGCATCCGACAGCACACTTCTTACCATGGTGTATACATTTACACTGTCCTCAATATCCTAAAGAAGCAGGAGTGTGCCTTGTAATGGCTGGTGTCATCGCGGCCAACCATCTCATCTTACTATGGTTTCTTATACACTATACACCAGTCTAACAATCACAGCGACTGGAACAAGGTGCTAAGTTTTCATCCTGAAATGTTGAATATGTTTTAAGACATGTTTAGTTTTTTTTTGTTACATAGGTTTTCCTGTTTGTTTTGTTCTGTAAATTAAGAAACACACTAGCTGAAAAATGATACATGCCAAAAGAACTTGTTTTTGGCACAGCTTTACAACACTAGTTTTTCTGTCAGTGAGTAGAGAGGCAAATAGATCTTATTTTGAGTGTATTTAATCATAAGTGTGGTTGATTATGCGATGTTTATTTGAAATAAAAATCTATTTAAATTTTATTTGTTTTCCATTGCTGTTTTTAGTTTGTTTTGTCAGCTTGTGAAATTACAATGTGAAAGCTTTTTGCTACAAGTCTTGGACATATCTGACTCATATATTGGTATTGATGTTTTTTGTCTTGAACCTATTGTATTACAGCTTGGATTACTGATAATGTTTATTTAGCAAGGCTCAATGATGAAGTAGAGCCTGATAAACTCAGTCTGTGATGTCCTAATATGGTCACAGTACAGTGATAGAGACAAACACTCTATACAATGACTAAATAAACTGAAGCACACTTAAAGCCGTGTGAGGTTCCAAACTGACTTTGGCGACCTCTAGTGGTAGTATAAAAAAACACAAGGTGCACATGGACAGCATAACAATACAGACAAAACAATCAACCACTGAAGAAAATAATTAACCAACAAAAGACCTATATACCTAATGACGAACATCTAAAAGAGAGTAAAATAGTTCATATTATATATGCATCTGATAGATTTCTATGTGTCTGATATAGTCTGATAAATCACATTTTTGTCTTTATCTTTTGAACTCTTATTTCACCTTGCTTAAGAGCTCACTGGTGCAAATCCTCAGGAAGACATATTATTTACACAGACTTTATGCTAATCTATTCATGATTTATTCACATTATTACATACCACATCTGTTTTTGCTGTTTTGTTTTTGCCATATATATATATATATATATATATATATATATATATATATATATATAAGTAGATTAGGTATATTTTTGTTTGGTTTCATTTTGTGGGTAAGAATAGTTGGGTTGACTTTTGTTTCATGTTTGTGCTGGCATCTCATTGCCCTGTGTATCCCTATTGTCCTACTCTGTTAATGCTGTAAATGCTATCCACATTGTAAATAAACACCACATGCCTCTATTTAAGATACTATATTGTCTCATCTGTTTGGGTTTTTTGTATCCAGTTCCTTTCCCCATAGAACATTTTAGGGACATAAACACCATCTGCTGTTCATTCTTAGCTGTCTGTCCTTGGTGCGACTGATATTTGTCCCACTTGTCGTCTGGTATAAAGGTTTTTTAAGGTAACACCCTTGTGTTTTGGCTGTGAACATGATGTAATTGTAACTTATTCTTGAAATTGTCTCATCACAAAAAATGCTTTACTTATTTTATTTAACTCTATAGTTGCTAAAGAACATAGCCAGGTGTTATGTGTCTGTCTGCTGCCCTCTGCTGTATTGTGCACTAGGTGCCATTAGAGGGTGACTTCTGGCTGAGAGTGATTTTTGGACGAGTACCAAAGGTTGTGGAAATACCATTAATGATATCATTTGATGCTGTTAACTGATTGGGCATCAAGGAATGTAGGCCACATAAAGAGCAAAGGTTGAGGAGAAAAACAATTGGAGGTAAGTTTATATAAAGTATTCTTTTATTTTTCCATTATATTACATATTGGGGATCTACTAATGCTTGGATGGATGTGGGACAGACACAGGCAAAAGAGTTCTCTATAAATTTGTTGTCATTTTCTTTTTTCTCAGAACACTTTCAGTAGCATGGAAACCAAACACAGTAGCCAGAACAGGATGAAGCAGATACAAGCAACAACAGTGGATAACTGTCTGCTAGAGTTTCGGCGAGTTTAAATCAGGGTCCAGGCGACCTGCTGCTGTCAGTCATTGGCACTGGGGGAAAGCCCACTCTGAAAGACCAAGAAAATACCATGGAGGCCAAAGAATAGGGAGGAAAGGGATAACACTTGTTACCCCATGTTTCAAGCATTGAATATAAGACATATAATTCTGTCTCTAAATCTATGGTCAAGTAGAGCACAATATAAACAAATGTCCTGCTATCTAATGATTGCTATGTCATGGTGAATGATTGTCATGGGGCATACATCGAACACATTACTGTATTTTTAGGCTTTTGTACAATATGAAGTCATGACTTAATTATGGGCCTGGCCTGCTGGGTAGAGCAGCTGTCAACATGGTGGCAGTGGAATACAATGTGTCACAAGCTCTGGGTCAAGTTCAATCACATTTACATTCAATAGAAATTGAAGCTCAGCACATACTGCGTACATGCCTACATGTGGATAAAAACAAAGTTTCTAGTCTTACTCAGAAGATACTGTCCAGATGAAAGGGAAGGTTACTTAGAAAATGGACAGAATGAATGAAGAATTTGAGCAGTGAGTAAAAAGACAAAAGGCCCAACGGGATGTGATCATATGAATTAATGCATTGTTTTTGTTTCGAACATATTTGAGAAATCATGACAGGCTACAACCGTATTATGCTAGTAAAGTCCTTGTAAAACAGGAAAATGACACAAAATAAGGTTGACATTTTGGAAAATATGCTTGTTTTCCAAATACCAGAGTCTAATTAGAGGACTGATATCAATTTCAATTCTGTTCACTCAGTACACAGATCAGAAAATGTTTTTAGATATAGTGTAGCCAAAAAAGTAGAATAAGGAAAACCACACAACTAGTAAAAATATGACAAAAGAACACCAATGCTAAAGTTAACTTCACATTCAGCCTCTTCAGATTTCACTTGGCTCTTTCTCAAGCTCAGCTCGCACTACACACTGTGGTAAGATGAGCCAAAAGATCATAAGATACAGATAGAGGTGACAGATTGATTTGCATGTCACTAATTTGCACATACAAGAAAGACCCAAAAGTACAGTGAAATTATAATTATTTTTTGTTTTTTCTCAACTTGAGTCTGAAGTCATAAACAGTCTGGTATTAGACAATTGTCAGCCATTTCTGGGTGCCTGTGAGTTTGTAGTATGACTCCACAGTGACCCCAGTCCAAATGTGTGAGTCAATACTTTGAATAGTTCTTAAGTAAGGTTCTTGAGTAAATTTGTTTGGTAATTTTTTAACACTGCAACACGTAGGCTATCATATTTTATAAATTAATAATGTGTTTTGTTTTTAAATGTTCAATTTGCAAAGTAGCTGTCAGATAGACTTTATATGTAGTGGAGTTAAGGTAGGCCTATATGTAAAATGGAAATAAGTCAAAATTGTACTAAAGTGCAGTACTTGAGTAATGTAGGCCTACTTGGTTACTTTTCACCTCTGCTGAAACCTTCCACTCATATTCTGTGTAGTTGTTTATGACTCAACTGTCCGACCTGCAGTGTGCAACCTGCAGCAGTTTGCAGCCCAGCAGAGACCAGGCTCGCCTGCTCTCCGTGTCGACCTTACCAACAGGCAACAGCCTATCTCCTATCTCCACAGTAAATGACAAGTCTATTTTGGAAAAGGAGGCTGCGCCGAAATAGGCACGTCAGCTATTTGGCATCCTGAGGTACCAGAGAAGAAAGGAAAAAATAAGTCTAGTCAACCGCCCACCGCAGTAGACTGGGGGTGATGTTCTACCATCCTGGATTTACAACCATTTCAAGGATATTTGTGCACAGAGAAGACATTTTTGGTGGGACTTCTATACACTGATATTGAAATCTTGACGGCCAACTGACGTTTTAGCCCACATGATTCAGCGCCTGTTTTACCTGAGTGGCTGAAGACTCAAGGAGAAAAAAGTAATATTAGAAACAACCAAAACGACGCTACATTAACAATACCGAAGACTTGACCGAAGTTATAGCAATTTTTCTATCTATTTCTACTTAAATTCATAGCATTTTCACACCTGTGACGGTCAAAGTTAATTGCTGCTTTGAGTTAAAGTTAACCTAGCTAGCTAATGTTACAACTTCTCGTCTCAGTTAGGCTTACATGTGATTTAACTGTAATTACAAGCGTGTGTGCTTCAGTTTTTAGATACCGCAAATTAAAGTAATTTAATTGCAACATAACTTTGAAGACATTTTAGTTAGCGTATCGAAAAACTGATAAATCAACAATGTTTCTGAAGTGGAAGCTTTATCAAACAGCTGATAGCTCTTTCGCTTCTACAAATGGCAATGGACAGAGACGGGCTCTGACAGCTGAGGTTATTTTTGGGACAGGCAGTTCACGCATAAGAGGTGACAAAGCTGGCAAATGTCACCGTTTGAAAGGCAAATATCTGCTCTATTTGACCTTGTTACACGGGAATTTATTATTTGTTGTGTTGTTAAACCTCCATCCTAATGAATAGGCTGTATGACATGAAGTTAAGTGTTTGTATTGATGAATTACTGCAGGGCCAGGACAAGGGACATGTTGACTGACACTTACTGTAACTGCCTGCCATAAATATGCCTATTTGGACTGTGCCTTTATGTTTATTTTCACAGCATAACATATTTATAGAGTAATGTTACACTTAAAATTAACTGCCACATCTTACAATGTTTTGGATGCATTTGAAATGTTTTTTTTTTTTTTTATAATTTATTTGTGTGGCAAAAATTATTAATAATAATTGACACAACCTTATATGAACATACACAATATATAGCCTAGCCTAATTTGTTACAGTTCAGCAGAAATAGCATTAGTTTTTTCTAAACCTTTATAAAAATGTATCCATAATTTACAATTGTTCCCAAATTAAGTACTGAAAAATTACTTTGGTGTTTAGTAGCTATAGCAAACAATATCAAGCTACTACCTGTTTTTTTGCCAGCTTTGCAAATTATTAGAGGGACTTCAACGAATGTGACCCGTTCAATGTTGCATATTTCTTCTAAGTCCCTCCCTGGTACTGTATTGTAATATTCTGATTTTTGATTACAGTAACAAACAATGGATCAAAACTTGTTCGGTGGAGTCCCCAGGTTTCTTACCCGCCCAAAGGCATTCTCAGTGTGTGCAGGCAAGGATGCTACACTCAGCTGCACTATAGTGGGCAGCCCAACTCCACTGATCACCTGGGAAAAGGATAAGCTTAAGCTGACATCTGGGGGACGCTTCAAAACCGTGGAGGATGGAAATGTGTACCGCCTGACCATCTATGAATTAACTCTGGAGGACAGTGGCCAATTCATGTGCCGGGCCAAAAACAGCATTGGGGAAGCTTATGCTGCTGTTACCCTCAAAGTGGCCCTGCCCTCAGAGATGGCTCAGAGAGCCCCTGTTTTTATAGTTAAGCCCACCTCTACACGTGTAGGTTTGGGAGGAGATGTTGTTTTCCACTGCCGGGTTGCAGCTTACCCCGAGGCCAACTTTGATTGGGAGAAAGATGGGCGCTACATGGGGGAGACTAACCGTATCAAGATTGTTTCTGACAGTGACAGCAGCACCTTAAAGATTCAAAGTGTACGGAACCTTGACAGCGGTACCTACACCTGCAGGGCCCAGAACACTGTTGGCCGTTCTCACGCTGCAGCAGCTCTCGTTGTAGAGGCTCAGGATTCCCACCACTTGGCTGCAGACAAGAACACCTCCCTCCTTTCTCACCTTCAAAAGCGCAAGGAGGAAATGAAGAAGGACATTTCTATCTATCGCACCGAAGAAAGCAGATCCTCTCTTTCTTCCTCCTCCACAACCAACATTACAGATGGTTTGAATTCCCAGAGTCTGGAATATGAGCTGAGGGCATCTGCGCTGGCAAAGTTGCCCAAAGGTGTGTTCACTCGTACCTGCACAGTGACTGAAGGCAAACATGCCAAACTTAGCTGCTTTGTGACAGGTCACCCTAAGCCCCACATTATCTGGAGGAAGGATGGAACAAACATCAGCGAGGGCCGCAGGCATGTCATTTATGAGGACCAAGCTGAAAACTTCATCCTTAAGATCCTGTATTGCAAGCAGAGTGATAATGGTCTCTACACCTGCAATGCAACCAATATGGCTGGGCAGACCTACAGTGCTGTGTTGGTAACAGTCAAAGGTAAGATGGTCATGTTTTAATAAAATGCTTGAATTACAGTGATACATGTTATATGCACATTTAAGAGAATCTGCTAAAGTAAGCTACCATTGGAGACATGTTCATGAATGATCAGCACGTGTGACATCATAAAGGCTGTCAGTCTCGACCACTATTTAACATTTTCAGCATATTCCAAGCAAAGGTTAAATGACAAGGCTGACATAATTACATTATTGTATTATTATTAATAAATTCCATGAAAACCAATATTAGTCTCAGCCCCAAGACCCCAAGCCAAATGGTTCCGACTAAAAACACATCTTTCAAAATGGCTCACAAATACACTATAGATGCAAAATAATTTCCTAGACAGTTGGACACTGTAGTTGTTAGCAAACACAACTTAAACAGGACAGTATTGAGCTGAAAATGTGTTCCTCTATGACTATTTAAAACACCAGGATGGTGTATGTTGGATTTACTCAAAATAAGCTGAGAGTCAATGTTCATCACAGTGAAGAAATGTGTAACCCAGTGCAGCAGTGTTGTTCATTTAATATGTTTTAATAGCAACAAAAATGAAGGTATATGGCACAGAGGAATAAGCTATATGTTAGTAGGATAAACTCATTGTTGGCAACTGCACTACTGTAAATGTTGTACAAATCAATGTACCAAAGCATCATTTAAATGGTAATATATATTTTTTTCAACATGGACCCCTATTTTCCAATGCATTGGTGTCTAAGTGACTAAAAATCTTTAACAATTGGTACAGTTTTGAGTGAGAATGCTGTAACCGGCAGCCACATATCGGGCTGCAATGTATTCATAGGTCTAATCATCAATCTCAATCCACTAAATGTGCTGTTTTTACCACTGACAGGCTCAGATCAGATGTTAAGTGTCTGACAATATAAAAAGGATCCCTACAGAGATAGACCTTTTTGTTAGAGCTCCATGACATGGTGCTTTTTGAATGCTTTTATATAGGCCTTAGTCATCTGTATCTAAAGTCTCTTTCCCGATTCAGCCTTGGTGCAGAATTACAGCCACTAGAGTCAGTCCCACATTGAGCTTTCCTTAGGAAGTGCCATTTCTGTGTCTATAGCTATTGAGGAAGATGGAGGGGCGGGGGGGGCACATTCTCTGGGCGGGCAAAGCAGAGAAAGGAGAGGTCAAAAGGTTGCAAGATTCCAGATCGGACTATCTGAGCTTTCATTTTCTCAAAGGCAGAGCAGGATACCCAGGGCTTGGTTTACAGCTATCACCATTTCTAGCCACTGGGGGACCATTGGCAGGCTGGGGAAATGCATATTAATGATAACAACTTCATAAAGAGATATGTTCATGCCATGGGACCTTTTAAAGAGTAAAATCCTTTTTTTCAACCAGAAAAAGCTCTGAATTCGCCATCACCAAACTCACCATACATTTAAATAAACAATACTTTTAGCATATAGGCCTACAGCCAGCATATTTCCACATGTAAATGGGTAAATTAAGTGTTTATTTCAACAAAACCAGTTTGGTGATTGCAGCTCCTGTTGATAAAATTGCTGTTTATTTAAATGGAGTTTGGTAGGTTTTGGTAATAGCAATTTCAGATTACCGGTAAACCAAAAGGATCTTACTCTTAAACAAAAAAGTTGACCTCTGTCAGTGGCAAAAGAAGCACTTTTTTTGGACCCAAATTAAAGGCGCAATTGCCCATGAACGTTTGTTTTGCCATCTTACATAATAATAATTTCAAAGACTGTTGTCACTGTTGACAGTCACTTAGACACAAAACATAGGAAAATAGTGTCTGGGTTGAAAAAAATTTGCCCTTTAACCTTTTAAAATGTGTATGACTTTTCACAACAAGGTTGAATTCTGGCTCATCCTCTGAAGGCATGGTGTTGTGTTGCATCTATTTTCTGCTGGTGATGAGTAGTTCACAGATGCTGAGATGGTCACTCACTTACTGGAGCACATTGGCACCACTGTTAATGATACTTCCCAGGGAAGAAATTGGCCCAAGGGACAAAACTGTAGGGTTTTAGATTTATATTAGTATGTCCGATAATGAGGGTTGTGCCACTAATGTACCTATTTATTGTTGGTAAAGGAAAATTGACATTTCTGATGTTTGCTTGGCAGGTTGTTAGTTTGCAGGACTTAAATGACAAATTTGCAATGTAAAATATACATTTTGAACTCTTAGTGGTTGCATGACCATATCCATTTCACAATGAATACACAAAATACAGCATGGAATAAGACGAAAAACTTCAATGTAAAGAAAAACAACAAATACGGTACACGAAATAGCACCAAATTGTCACTTCTGACCAGTACAGCAAAAATGGAAAAAGGGGTGAAAGTTTGCTAACAAAACAAAAACATTGCACTTTGTGTCACATTTAACAACTTTATGTTGGATTATTATAGATTACTTTGAAAGTAAATAAGTCCTGGCCAAAAGGGAAGCCAGTCTTGGAAAACCCATCAAAGCACATGTTCATTAGAAATACTAAGGACCACATAAATAACTGTTGAGGGTTGTTAATGTTTCATATGTACTGTGTGTTGTCAAAGCCTGTGACTTAATTATAAGCTAAGGTTTGACAACTCTGATTCCCTCCAGTGTTTTGTGTTTAAATATTGTAAATAGTTGAACATAAATATTACATTTATATTACATAGGTACAGCTGTCAAACCTTGGTCTTAACAAACAACGTTTCACAGTTGGCTACCAAAACGTTTTTATTACATTTGCTGTATTGCCAAAATATTTTATCCACAACTTCCTAAAAGCTTTTAACCAGTGGAAATATTATTGAATAACCAAGTCTCAAATCTAGTGATTACTAACAAACAAAGTGTAAATTGTAATTTCCCCACTGGGGATCAATAAAAAGTATAAATTTATAAAGTTATTATATAAAATGCACACATCAAATGTGATGAATTATCTCTCTAGCATGTTTAAGTCACCAAGATTACACTAGCCTGAACTAGAGATCACGGGGGAATAAATGTAAAAAGTTTTAAAAATGTTTTATTTTAAAGTAGGCTATATGCTGCGTTTTGTATTTCATTGACCGACATATGCAAAACCAGCAATTTGGCTGCGTATCTTAAAGATTCTGTTATTTTTCATTGTGTCAGAGCCTAAGGTGCCATTCAGAAGGAAGCTGCAGGATGTGGAGGTACAAGAGAAAACATCAGCCACCCTGATGTGTGAGGTTCCTGTTAGTTCCACCCTGGCCAACTGGTTCATGGAGGAAACACGGCTGGAGCAAAACACCAAATATTACATGGAACAGGAAGGCACCCTGCGTCGTCTCACCATACATAATGTCACAACCAACGACGATGGTGTCTATATCTGCGAGATGAAAGAGGGCAGTCGCACTGTGGCTGAGCTCACTGTCCTAGGTATGGTTGAGACTTTTATGTCTTTATTTCTTGTTAGATTTTATGTGCAGGTTATTATCAAGAGTAATTCACATGACCTGCTTAAATTACTGCTCAAAAATTGTGAAATTGAGAACAGCTAGTCAATGTGTCTACAATGCCACTGAAAGTGTTTTTTTTATGTAACTTTACTTTTACTTCCTCTCATATCCCAGGCAACATTACTAAGAAGCTTCCCCGGAGGACAGTAGTTCCTGTCAGTGACACTGTCATCTTCTGTGTGGAGCTGGAGCATCCCTTCCCGGATGTTTACTGGACCCGCAATGGCGAGAAGCTGAAGGAAGATTCCCGTATTTCGATTGGCTGCGTGCTCAGACAGTACACACTCACAATTAGAGATTGCCAGACAGATGACTCAGGAGAAGTGGCCTTTGTGGCTGGAGACTGCAAGACCTCCACTCGATTCTCTGTCACTGGTGAGAACGACACTAGGGTCAAATTCAGATTTATTGTATTTGTTTTAACCTACCCATGCAGGGTGGCTTAACGTGGTAATTAATGTTTAAATACAGTAGTTAATTAATGTATATATATATATATATATATATATAGATAGATAGATAGATAGATAGATAGATAGCTTTATTGTCATTACATATATATATATATATATATATATATATATATATATATATATATATATATATATATATATATATATATATATATATACACTTCTTGAAAATTACCTTAATTGTCTTGCATTATCTTATTGTTATTTTTACTGTTTTATTTATTTTTTGGTTAGAAAAAATAATGTAAGTACTTCATGGCAATTACCTAACTCTAAAATAACTCTGAGATTACAAACACTACTATAAAGGTTGGTGGATTTACAGTGTTGGCCAAATAGTAACATTTATTAAATGTAAAAGAGGAATGCAAAGCAGTACTTTGAAATATGAGTTTTTAAAAAACATGGACAATTACAGTTGACATTTTAGTTGTGATCATCATTATTTGATCATTTTCACCTCCAAATAAGAAATAATGAAAGAATCTCATGAAACGTAGATGCTTTTCAGGATATATACAGCCTATATTCACGTGTTTTGTATTGTTGGAAAATGGATTGTTCGAACACAGGATTTTTAACTTGTGCTATATGGCTTTGGTGGGTCCTGAATCTAGCTTGTCTTGTGTTTCAAAACAAAAATGGGTTCAAGTTGTTTGAAACATGATCCAATCACTTAATGTGTGTGAGGCGCAGTGTACTTCATTGTACAGCTACAACTTCCCTATGAAGTTACATCATCATAGTTATTCCACTGGTAAACAAAGTGTTATATTTGCCCTAAATGATAGTAAAACACGTTTTCCTCCTATTATCTTTCTTTTGCTTTACTACAAACACTGTGTTCATCTGATTAAATAAACAGCATGATCATCACTCTTTTTGCTCTAGCTGCAAGGAAGCATCCTCCCGATCCCCCAGTCGATGCTGTGGTGAAGAACAAGACTGACTCATCCATCACCATTCAGTGGTCTCCTCCTGACAGCGACCGCCCAGTGCCCATCCAGGGCTACATTGTGGAGAGAAGGAAGATTGGCACTCAGACATGGCAGAGGTGCAATGCTGAAGTAACCATAGTTTCAACAGAGACCACCGTCTGCGGCTTCACAGAAGAATCCACGTACCAGTTCCGGATCTCTGCTATGAATGCCTTTGGCCAGAGTCCCTACCTGGAGGTGCCTGGAAGCTTCTACCTCGGTAAGACTGAGCTCTCTGTGACATTTGTCATTCATGGCTGTATGCTGTTGTTGTATGCATTCAAGTGTACTTTCTCATGTCTGGCTTGCCTGTTGTCCCCAGAACCCAGAGCTGAAATCAGGAAAGGCCTAATGAACAGTGCTGCAATCTCTGGTGAGGAGTTCTCTATCTCCGTGGAGCTGTCTGCTGTTTGTTCCGGCTTCTGGTCTCTAAACGGCCACCTTCTGCGCAGTGGAGCCGACTACCTCATCACCAGATCCAAGAACACACACACTCTGCTCATCCGTGTAGTGACCATGGAAATGAACGGAGCTGAGGTCAAGTTTGTGGGTGGAGGCTCGCAAAGTAGTTGCATTCTATCTGTCAAGGGTAGGCACTCATAGCCAGATAAACTATCAGGAGAGAAAAATGCTCTAAATCATATAAATAAATTGTAGTACATTTGTTTTCCTGTACTAAAATATTCTTACCTTTCTGTAATTGAATGCCATTTGTATTTACTATATTTATTGCGTGAAGCAAATCAATAATGCCTTCTTACATGAAAAGTGTATTTTTAGCTCCTTCTGTTAGGTTCATCAACAAGTCAGATCTGCCTGAGGTGGTGATCTGCAGTGCCCAAGCCACTGCTCAGCTGACTGCTGAGGTGTCAGATTACGATGCACAGGTTTGTGATGGGAACATACATCATTTACAGTTTTACTTTTAGCATCACCTATTCTTTTAATGTATCTTTAACTTTAAAAGTATACAGCGATAGAATACAAGTGCTATTATTTCTGTAATTGAGTAAATTTTTCTGTGCTATTTTGAGTCTACTCCAAAATCTGCTTTTGATTAAGCATTGTACTCAACTACCTTTAACAATGCAAGAATTATATTGTATATTATATTGTCAGTCTTTGATTAATAAGATGTGGCCCCCACTTTGGATTGAATAGATGTATTGTAGTAGAAATTGGTAGGGTGTATCATATGGAGTTGAATTCTGTCAGCACAGTATGCAACATTTTCTATTTCATGTTCCTGTTAGCCAGAATAGTCTTCCTAGGAGTCACTTTTGTATTTGAGCATGTGTCAGCACAAGTACTCCTATTTGGTAATACTAGAGTAAAAATAGTTAGTAGAGTATAATTTTTAATTACTCTTTTAACCATAGCTTTTACTTTATACTGTCTATTTTTGTAATCTGTGTGTATTTCCTCAGGTGGTGTGGATGAGGAGTGGGCGGGAGGTGAAAATAGGAAAGAAGTATGAACATATGATCATTGACCGCAAGAGGATCCTTATTGTACACAATGTTACAGAGGAAGATGTGGGCATCTACGAGTGTGTTTTAGGTGATGACAGAATGTCCCTGCAACTCACTCTTAAAGGTATGCTCATCAAAAAAGTACAGTTTAACTTTATCCCATAGAAAATTCAACAATCCGTCTGCCATGGATTGTGTGTTGGCCTGTGATGCTAGTATCACCATTATGCTCTGCTCAGTGCAAATATGATTGCTTAAAGGGAACTGGGCTCAGTGTGTGTTAACAACTACTGCCTTAAGCCAACGTGCAGACCATGTGATATACTGAAATGTGACCTACGCTGATGGCTGTGAACATATGCTTATGAGCCATTAAATAGAGGAAAGAGCTATCTGTCATCATGTAGTCAACTCCTGTGTTGCCACCCCAATTAATTCCACAAATGAACTGCTCTCATAACAAACATAAAGATATATACAGTATTTCCAAAGGGATTTTAATGAATGCCACAAAGATTGTACCAGTACACAAATGTGGTAGCACATTTTAATTGTATGAATTAAATAAAGACATCAACAATAATGGATTTAAAAAGTCGGCACTCAATTACCACTCTCTTTTTCTCTAAGATGAACCTGCCAAGTTTCTAAACAAAGCCAGAGGTACCATGGGAATGTCGTCATCCCTTAAAGGAGATCTTGAGCTGAGCTGTGAGGTATCTCCTGCCAGCGCGGTCGTTGTATGGAGAAGAGATCAAGTGAAGATCACTGAGGATGAAAGAACTGCCTTCATCTCCAAAGGGACTCAAAGAAAACTCATCATCAAGAATGCCAAGAAAAGTGACGAAGGACATTATTCCTGTGAGACAGCAGCAGACAAAGTCACATTTCAGGTCAAGATAAAAGGTAAGATTGTGTGATGATTTTTTAGTACTATTCTACACTTGGCTGCACATCACAGATATTAATATATGATATAAATGTCTTTATCTCATCTTTTTCTCAGAAACTCAAGCCGTTGCTGCCTTCTCCAACAAGGAGTCAGTCCAGAAGGAGGTGAAGGCTACTCTTTCCCAGAAAGCCACTCTTAGTTGCAATGTTTCAGATAGCAAGACAGAGGTGAAATGGTATAAAGACGGAAAGTTGTTGATATCCAGTAGGACAAAATACTCAGAAGTAAAAGACAATACTCGTCAGCTGGTGATTGAAAGAGTGGAGAAGAGCGATGCTGGAGAGTATACATGCGAAGCCGGAGGGGATAAGCTGGTCTTCAAGATATTTGTGTCAGGTAGGACCGCTCAATTGATTAATATATATATATATTATCTGGTAAATAATTATAGTTTTATGCAATTTATATAAATTATGTCTTGGTGTCTTTCTACTGTATGAATAGGATTTGCGTAAAGGGTTTGAAGAAGGTTAGTTGCTACGCATTTAATTATCTTTATATGTCACATTTATATGATTTAGTATCAATTTTGGGATTTAAATGTCCCAAACAAGACTTGATTAGATTTGCCTAGGAGAGTAAATGCATAAGTTAGATTTCTCCTATATGTTTCAGTCATCGGTGAACCTTAAACAGTGCTTATAACAACAACACTGTATTTCTTGTTGACGTTACCCTCAGAGATCCAGTCAGCTTTCTTCAACAAGGAATCAGTCCAGAGGGAGGTAAAAGCCAGTCTCTCCCAGAAGGCCACTCTGAGTTGTGAGGTAACTGATACCAAGACAGATGTGAAATGGTACAAGGATGGCAAACTGCTGACTTCTAGCAAGACAATCCATACTGAGTCCAAAGGCAAGAGTCGTCAGCTGGTGATCGAAAGCTTAGAGAAAAAGGATGCTGGAGAATACATCTGTGAGGCTGGGAATGAGAAGTTGGCTTTCAATATGCATGTGGCAGGTAAGGGAAGGTGGATTTTCAAAATAATAATATTAGTAATTGGATGTTAATTGGTTCTTATATTTTCCCTCTCATGCCTCCTCCATCAGAGGCCCAGTCAGCTTTTTCCAACAAGGAGTCAGTCCAGAAGGAGGTGAAGGCTACTCTTTCCCAGAAAGCCACTCTTAGTTGCAATGTTTCAGATAGCAAGACAGAGGTGAAATGGTATAAAGACGGAAAGTTGTTGATATCCAGTAGGACAAAATACTCAGAAGTAAAAGATAATACTCATCAGCTGGTGATTGAAAGAGTGGAGAAGAGCGATGCTGGAGAGTATACATGCGAAGCCGGAGGGGATAAGCTGGTCTTCAAGATATTTGTGTCAGGTAGGACCGCTCAATTGATTAATATATATATATATATATATATATATATATATATATATATATATATATATATATATATATATATATATATATATATATATATGATCTGGTAAATAATTATAGTTTTATGCAATTTATATAAATTATGTCTTGGTGTCTTTCTACTGTATGAATAGGATTTGCGTAAAGGGTTTGAAGAATGTTAGTTGCTACGCATTTAATTATCTTTACATGTCACATTTATATGATTTAGTATCAATTTTGGGATTTAAATGTCCCAAACAAGACTTGATTAGGTTTGCCTAGGAGAGTAATTGCATAAGTTAGATTTCTCCTATATGTTTCAGTCATCGGTGAACCTTAAACAGTGCTTATAACAACAACACTGTATTTCTCGTTGACGTTACCCTCAGAGGTCCAGTCAGCTTTCTTCAACAAGGAATCAGTCCAGAGGGAGGTAAAAGCCAGTCTCTCCCAGAAGGCCACTCTGAGTTGTGAGGTAACTGATACTAAGACAGATGTGAAATGGTACAAGGATGGCAAACTGCTGACTTCTAGCAAGACAATCCATACTGAGTCCAAAGGCAAGAGTCATCAGCTGGTGATCGAAAGCTTAGAGAAAAAGGATGCTGGAGAATACATCTGTGAGGCTGGGAATGAGAAGTTGGCTTTCAATATGCATGTGGCAGGTAAGGGAAGGTGGATTTTCAAAATAATAATATTAGTAATTGGATGTTAATTGGTTCTTATATTTTCCCTCTCATGCCTCCTCCATCAGAGGCCCAGTCAGCCTTTTCCAACAAGGAGTCAGTCCAGAGGGAGGTAAAAGCCACTCTCTCCAAGAAAGCCACTATGAGCTGCGACGTTTTGGATTCCAAGACAGAGGTGAAATGGTACAAGGATGGCAAGCTACTGACTTCCAGTAAGACAATACACACAGAGTCTAAGGGTAAAAGTCGCCATCTGGTGATAGACAGTGTGGAGAAGAAGGATGTTGGAGAATACATCTGTGAAGCTGGGACTGAGAAGCTGGTCTTCCAACTCCAGGTGGCAGGTAGGGCCCAGGACTGAACTGGCTGATAGTATTTCTATTATTGATGCAAGGTATTACAGATTTTCACATATCAATAAACAAGTACAAAGTTATTATCATCCACATTCATGGTTTCCTCCACAGACACACAGGTCCAGTCTGCAGTCTCTAACAAGGTGTCTGTCCAGAAGGAGGTGAAAGCTACTCTCTCCCAGAAAGCCACTCTGAGCTGGGAGATATCTGATACCAAGACAGAGGTGAAATGGTACAAGAATGGCAAACTGCTGGGCACCAGTAAGGCCATCCATGCAGAGGCAAAGGGCAAGAGTCGTCAGCTGGTGATTGACAGTGTGGACAAGAAGGATGCTGGAGAGTATATATGTGAGGCTGGAACAGAAAAGCAGGTCTTTAAAATACTTGTGGAAGGTAAGGAGAATGTAGTATGTTTAATAAATACCAATTGTTTACTTCTTTGTTTTTTTGAGAACATAGTATGTAAAGCCTAGATACATTTGAGGTAAAACCTAGTTTAATCACTGCCTCATACAATGTGAATTGCATTGTAATAAGCATGAAAATTACAAATCTTCAAATACTAAGTCATTATTCTAGCTTTTTTAAATAAAAAGTACTACTGAGTGTCATGCTTTGATTTCCTCAATTAATTGTTTTTGATGTTTATTGTTCCTCTGTGGCAACTTGAAGATGTCCAATTTGCTTTCGCTTTACAAATGCAAAGTGCAGTGTTGTGTCTCCATTAATTTGATGTGTTTTAACAGAGCTTTTTGCTCTTGGCAATGCTTATCTAAAGTTTGGTTGCATTTGTCCAGTAAATCCAAAGCTATATGTGTGCTGTGGTTTAAAGAATGTAGTCCTTTTTTGTATATATAAGTGTACTGCCACCACACTCTTTTCCAGATACTTCTACAGAGGTCCAGGCTAAATCCGCTTTCCTCAACAAAGAGTCTGTCCAGTGGGATGTGAAATCTACTCTCTCCCACAAAGCTGTCCTGAGCTGTGAGGTGGTTGATAACAAGACAGAGGTAAAATGGTACAAGGATGGCAAACTGCTGAGTCCCAGCAGAGCAGTTCACATGGAATCAAAGGGCAAGATTCGTCAACTGGTGATTGACGGCGTAGAGAAGAAAGATGCAGGAGAATACATCTGTGAAGTCGGAACTGAAAAACTGGCATTTAAAGTACATGTGATAGGTATGAGGAATCAAGGGCGTCGTATATGTGATTAGTGCATATTTTGTTTAAGTTTGTAAAGTAGACCAAAAATGGCTATAGTGGAGACTTTCAATTTTTTTGTTTTGCTTAACTACTGTTCAGGGTTGACTTGTGTATGTTGCAGTATGTTGGTATCACAGATATTTGTGTTGCCCTTTGTGATTTTTTAGTTTTATCTTTGTAGCTACACAATATAGTTGGCTGGTCTTGGCTGCATATTTATTTCATCTCTGTTGATGTGTTGATGTAAAACAATGTTCCTGGTTATATTTTGGCTTTTATCATCATGACACAGTAGTTCCGCAATGTTTTAATGAGTTGTATTAAAGTAAAGGGCGGAAATGCCATGACATTCTCCATTATTACTTTTGCAGAGATCCAACCCAAGTCAGTCTTCTCCAACATGGAATCAGTCCAGAGGGAGGTGAAAGCCACTCTCTCCCAGAAAGCCACTCTGAGTTGTGAGGTAGCTGATACCAAGACAGAGGTAAAATGGTACAAAGATGGCAAACTGCTGACTTCCACTAAGACGATCCATGTAGAGTCAAAAGGCAAGAGTTGTCAGCTGGTGATCGACAGTGTGGAAAAGAAGGATGCTGGAGAATACATCTGTGAGGCTGGGACTGAGACGTTATCTTTTAAGATGCATGTGGCAGGTAGGAGGATTAAGATGTTGCCAGTAAGAGTATGCAAATGTGATATCTTTTTGCTATTGCGTTTTTCTGTTTATGTTCAATCATTATGGCTGAAAATTATAGCTGTGCTATGTATTTCGGGGTTGGCTGATATGTTGTTTGTTTGTTAACATCAACATTTTCATTTGATCTGCAGAAACCCCAGCTGTCTTCTCTAACAAGGAGACAGTCCAGAAGGAAGTTAAAGCCATTCTCTCCCAGAAAGCCACTCTAAGCTGTGAGGTTTCTGATTCCAAGACAGAGGTGAAATGGTACAAGGATGGCAAGCTGCTGACTTTCAGCAAAGCAGTCCACATGGAGTCAAAAGGCAAAAGTCGTGAGCTGGTGATAGAAAAAATGGAGAAAAAAGATGCTGGAGAATACACATGTGAGGCTGGAACCGAAAAGCTGTTATTTAAGCTGCAGATAACAGGTAAAATATATTTAAAATATCATTTATTTTGCCAAGATTGATAATTCTCAGCACTAATCATTAAAAAAAATATGCTCTTGCTTATCTTTAGATGCAGCTGTCAAGTTCCAGAATAAACTTGTCAAGGACACATGTATTGTTCAAACAAGTGAAAAAGTTGTTTTGACCACCGAGCTGACCACCGAGAGCGGTAGTGTGAAGTGGTTTAGAGATGGTGTGGAGCTCAAGGAGGGCAGCAAGTATGAAATGAAAAAAGATGGCCTTTCTCGTACCCTGATAGTAAAATCCACCGAATCCAAAGACAGTGGAACATACTCCTGTCAAACTGCTGATGACAAACTGGAGTTCAATGTTCAAGTTAAAGGCAAGTTATTTAAATGTTTCTAACAATCTGATAATTGCTGTATAGACCTCTTCAGATGCAAGATTTTGATTTTATGTCCAACTCCTCATCTTTTCATTTCAGATTCGGCTTTGAAGTTTGTTGTCCCTTTGAAACCTACGACAGTGGAGTTGGAAGGTACACTTAGCCTGATGTGTGAACTAAATCAAACTTTAGGGGATGTTGTCTGGCATCATGATGGCCGTGAGATCAAACCTGGAGGCAGGCACTGTGTCAGGACAGATGGTGCTAAGCGCGTTCTCACTGTGACGGGCATGAGTAAAGAAGATGAAGGAGAATACAGCTGTGAATGTAGAAATGACAAGACCTCTGCTAAAATCACCTCAAAAGGTAATTCATTATTTTATTTAACGCAAACATTTAATGTTTCAGAATAGACACGTTATCTTTCATATCAGTCTGCTTCATTTGATGCTGCGTGTTCTTATTAGCACCCAGACTGGTGAGGCTAACCACCAAACTGAACAATGTGGCTGCAATGGAGGGAAAAGACGCCATTTTCAAGTGTGCTGTCAACCCAGCGGAAGCCAATGTTAAATGGTTCCACAACAATCTACCCGTGACTGCTGGGCCCAAGTATAAGATTGAGCATGGTGGCAGCAGTTACTCACTCACCATCACCTCTGTCACCCAAAAAGATGCTGGAGAGATAAGTGTCGATGCAGAAGGCAAAAGCTGCAAAGCTACTCTACAAGTGCAGCGTAAGAACGTGTTTGCTAAAATATAATTTTCAAGAATGTTGTAATATAATCCTCATTAAATTCCACATTTATTTGCGCCCCAATTAGATGAACCTGTGACATTTAAGAAGAAGCTAGAAAACCTGACAGTGGAGGAGCAGAGTGAAGTGAAGCTGGAGGTGGAGCTCAGTAAGCCATCTGGAGAAGTGAAGTGGATGAAGAACAGCATAGTGCTGCAGCCTGTAGGAAACATGGAGATTCGAGTAGATGGCGCTAAGCAGGCTCTGATCTTAAAGAATGTGACTCATGCTGACCGGGGCATCTATTCCTGTGAATCTCTGGATGACAAAACCCAGGCCAAACTCAATGTGGAGAGTAAGACTGATCCACAATCACATAAAAAATACATTGTTTTTACAACCTTTCTTCCATTTTAACACTCAAACATTTTCTCCTCCTCCCTTCAGTGAAGAAGATCCAAGTAGTAAAGGGTCTAAAAGAAACCAAGGCACATGAAACAGAGACGGTAACTCTTGAGGTGGAACTCAGCCAGGCTGATGTTGAAGGCTCTTGGACCAGGGATGGGGCCAAGTTAAAGTCAGGGGCAAACTGCCGTATCACAGCCCTGGGAAAGAAACACGCCTTAACTTTGTCCAATCTCAAGAGGGAGGATGCAGGAACAATTGCCTTCCAAGCAGAAGGAGTGCATAATTCTGGCAAACTGATTATTACAGGTAAGGGATGCTTCCTGTTAAGCTATGTACACACTGCAGGCTAAAAGTGGCCCAAATGGACAGTGGCCTCCATGTTTTCTTCCATACAACAGCTGTTACATGTGACGTATTTTTGTTATTGTTCTTTTGCACATACATTTCAGTTCAGGACTGCGACTAGGTCACACTGGAATCTGATATGGGTCACATTTAAAAAATAACGTGAACAGCTAAACAAACAAAAAAATTACATCCAAGCAATAAATCTGAATTGAGCACCAAGGCTTGCAGTGTAGCAATTTGTCACCTAATCGGTCACTAGGGTCTTTTTATACAGCACCCATTCTGCCATGAGTTATCATTTAATCACTTTTTGACCAAAATGTGTTGATTCTACAGAACCTCCTTCTATGATCTCCAAGCCAATTATGGATAGCAGTGTTCCTGAGAAGGAGAAGGTTACTTTTGAATGTGAACTGTCCAGAACCAATGCAGATGTTAAATGGTTCAAGGTGATACATTCTTATTCAAATTCAAATTCAAGTCGTCAGAATGAATAATATGAATTAAAAAGTATACAGTACATATGTAACATTTAAAACTACATTTAAAATATAATTAATCTGCAGGATGATGTGGAACTGAAACCAGGGAAGAACTTTGGCATCCATTCCTTGGGCCGAAAGCGCACTTTGGTCATCAACAAATGTACACCTGAAGATGCAGGCACTTACATCTGTCGCACTGCTGATGATAACACCTCTGCTAAGCTCACCGTTGTTGGTAATTATTAGTCATGTCATGAAGCTCACAAATCAATCAAGTGCCATTACTTAGGGTATAGTATAACAATTTACAGAAACATTGTTAAACTATTTTCCCTGCAGCCAGAGATATTAAAATTGTTAAGAAGCTGGAGGATGTGGAAGTGATGGAGAAGGAGAGTGCTGCGTTTGTCTGTGAAATCTCACATGATGAAGTGGACTGTCAGTGGTATAAAGGAAGTATTAAACTCAAAGTTGGTGACAACATCAAGATGAGACAAGAGGGTAAGGTCTTAAGAAGTACACTAATGTATACACCAATTCTTGCATTTTTATAGGATTGTAAGTAAGTAACGATTATCTACAAGCTGTCAATTTCTTATTCCAGGCAGAACCTATGTCCTGCTGTTTAGGTCAGTCACCCCAGAAGATATGGGTGAGATTAAATTTACAGCTGACAAGGCCTCATCAACTGCAAAACTTAAAGTGAAAGGTAAATAAGTCTATGTTGTGTGCTGAAATCTGTGTATATTGCTGCATGGATATGCTAACCCATGTTGCAATGTTCAGATGTGGTTGCAAATTGATTATTTCTATTCACTTTTGCACATTTAAAACCATTTTTTCCTCTATAAAAGAAACAATTAGGCTACTGTAAACATAATATTATGCTATACAGATGTTTGCATGCAAACTAAAAGTTCCTGAATAATTTCTTAAATTGACCTCAACATTTCAACTGGGTTAGTGAGCCAACTATAAAAGGTCACACTAAAAGTTAGATGAAATGTTGTCTTGCTAAATGAGTAAACATAATGTATCATTCTGACAATAATGGTGAAATAGAAAATCCAGTTGCAACTTGCATTTACATTGTTATGCCTCATTGAGGCCTGATGGCAAAAGGAAACACAACTTTTATGGTGTCTTACTAGCTGATGTTTAAGATTATTTTCATGGGGTTCTGTCATAGCTTTCTGTCTTGATTGAATGTAGGTCTATTCAATGGTCTATATGTAGAGAACACATCATTGGTCCAATGATTTTAGGGTCATTGATGATTGGACATCTCCAGGAGAATGAGAAAAAGAAAAACTTCTCACTCATTTGACCATGAGTTGCTCTAATTTGCATCAACATGGACACGTTTCCTAGTTTCTATGTTAGCGCCTCGCTGTTTGAAATCAAACAGCACCTGATATATAAAGAAGAATGACTGGCACACAGTAATTTCCATTTACTGTAGTGTCATAACAAGATTATTGCTTTTGCAAAAGAAAACGAACATGACGGTGCATCAAAAGCATTGATGTTTCATAACTTATTAGCTCCATATGCTTTTGATATAACATAATTCAGTTGTGAACATTGCCTGTGGTGTGCGTAGGCAAGGGCTTTGGCAAAGCCTTGGCATTAATAGCCTTAAATCTTCCTTTTTTGGCATACGTGATAATTTTCATTGATTCAGTGTTATTGTTACTGTAGAGCTGCCTGTCAAGTTTGTGAAGAGACTCAGGGATAAGATAGCGATGTATAAGCATCGTGGTCATCTTGAATGCCAAGTGTCACGTGCCAGTGCAAATGTGAAGTGGTACAAGAACAAGATGGAGATCCAACAAGGCAAGAAATACGAGATCAAAAGTGAAGATGTGTACCGAAAACTCACCATCAACGATGTGGACTCTGGGGATGAAGACATCTATACCTGTGACGGCACTGATGACAAGACATCTTGTAAACTACTTGTGGAAGGTAAACATGATGGAAGATGACAAAGGTTGAGTGTAAGCTGAGTTTCAGGTTCATCAATTGTAGGGAATTTATGTATATGGCCGTGTATAATTGTGTTTAAAAGTATTTTTACAAACATGCCATCAGACTCCTAGTCAATGAGGTATCTCTGTCTACACTCTGTCTATATCAATGTGTGTCTGTCTATCTATGATTAAGTATTGGACTAATGGAATATACAGGAACATTATGTTGATTTATTTCTTGGAATTTCTATTGGAAAAAGCCAAATTAATTAACATACTAATTTGTATTTTAAATTATGTGTGTAAAACAAAATGTGTTACTACTGCAGGTGAAGTAACCCACACAGATGTTTTCAGTCATTCAGGTTGAGTAGACCTCTGCTATGGTTGAAGTTTGGTGGGAAATATGTTAAGTCATTACATTAAATGACCTATTTGACAAATAATAGGCCTTTTTCACAGAACTCTAACCAAACTAGTTTGAAGTTATATAGAAACACTAGCCCATTTTATACAGATATCCTGCAATACTGCTGTAAAGAAGAGTCCTCATTACCTGAGCCTTGCTTTGCCACAAGTGCAGCTGTTTGGGATTTGCAATTTGATTTGGGTCTTAAAAAAAGCTTTACTGTTACTATCGGTGTGGTCCTTTCAATACAGTATAATATATATAAATCAGCAATATTTTTATTTTATGAAATCATATGATTGACTTCTTACTAAACCATTCTCTTAATGGCCCCTTTAGAGCAGTCCATCAGCATTGTCCGGGAGCTTAGTTCAGTAGAAGTGACAGAACCCTTTGCAGCTGTTTTTGAAGTTGAAATCAGTATGGAACTGGTGAAACCTCCTTTATGGACCCTGAATGGAGTTGCAGTGCAGGAAAGTGCTGATATTGAAATGGAAAAAGAGGGCACCATGCACCGTCTCACTTTCAAAAAGACCAAGGCACCGATGACCGGAACTGTGCAGTTTACTGCTGGGAAGAGCAAATCTTTAGCCCAGCTCACAGTCAAAGGTAAATATACTGCACTGTGATACTGTTGTTGGTAAATATATCCAGCATAATTCAGTTGAGTCTAATCACATACTGTTACTCACATTTAGAGCGTCCACTTGAGATTGCAGAGCCTATCAAAGATGTGAAGGCAAAGGAGAAAAGCTCTGCCATACTCACCTGCAAATTCTCTGCCTCACCCAAAGAGGTTAAGTGGTTGAAAGGGTCGGTACCTCTGGCAGCGTCAGACAAGTACAACATTAAGCAAGATGCTACAAGGGCTCAACTTACCATTCAAAAGTTGACTGAGGAAGATAGTGGAGAGTACCGCTGTCAGTCTGGACCTGCTGAGACCAAAGGGACACTTACTGTTGAAGGTGCAGTATGGACCTTTAAATACCAAACAAAATATAGCAATTGTGCATTTTCTTATTCAAACCATCACATAAAGCAACTATTTTAGAATGGTTGTGGATTACATTGGTCTTTAACCTAAAACTTGTGTTTCTTCTGTCCAGTGCGTGACATTAAAATCACCAAGCACTTGGCTGACACAGAGGTTGATGAAGACAGCGATGCAGTGTTCTCATGTGAGATTAACTATGCAGATGAAGAGGCACAGTGGCTTCTAAATGACAAGGTCCTCTTCACTAATGAAGTCAACACCATTACTCATGAAGAGAAGGTTCACAAGCTCACACTGAAGAACTTGGCACCTCAGGATGGGGGGACCATCACCTTTCAAGTCCGCAAGGTGAAAGAATCTGTGACACTTAAAGTTAAAGGTAAGAACTGACATGCACTACGTTTACAAGCTCACACAATATAAATTACTGTATGAATATCAGGTTGAGGCAGGAAATCCCAGCTACATGTGTGTATATACTCTCATTCAGGCAGAACATAATGTCCCTAATGCATCTCCCCCCATTCTCCTTTAGAGAAGCGTGCTGTGTTCCTCAAGTCTCTAGATGATGTCATTGGAGAGGAGAAAGGCATGATAACTCTGCCATGCGAGGCTTCCAAGCCCAGGGTTTCTCCAATATGGAGAAAAGAAGGTAAAGTCTTGAAGGCTGGATCAAAGTATGAGCTCCTTCACACAGGCAAGTCTTTGGGACTGATCATTAAGGATATCACCAAAGAAGATGCTGGAGAGTATAGTTGTGATCTTGGAACTGAGGTTTCTAAAGCAAAGGTCACTGTAAGAGGTTGGTACTGTTATTTGAGTTAAATTTTACAG
Organism: Percina caprodes; assembly: GCA_013375575.1. Taxonomy (NCBI): domain Eukaryota; kingdom Metazoa; phylum Chordata; class Actinopteri; order Perciformes; family Percidae; genus Percina; species Percina caprodes. Next base: position 3,383,367 of record JABXJD010000037.1, read on the forward strand.
TGTTAGCCATAATACATATGGTATTGTTTTGCATCTTCACCAACTTATGCTCTCTGTCCCAAATTTAGAGTTAGGCATTGGAATTACCAAGTGGCTGAAGCCAGCTGAGGTGAATGAGGGAGAGACTTGTAGCTTTGAGTGCATCTTATCTCGTGAGAGCACCGATGAGTGTTCCTGGACTCTTAATGGCCGAACTATCGCAAATGAAAGCCGCTTCAAAGCCACCAGTAAAGGACGCAGGTATATGCTAACCATTAATGATGTCACCCCTGCTGATGCTGGAGAGGTGGTCTTTAACATTAAAGACCTGAGCTCCAAAACAACATTAACAGTTGAAGGTAAGCTACATATTTAATAGGTCTAGACAGAGTTACAAAAATATTAAAGTACTAAAATAAACGTGTAATCATGCCTTTTTGCAGGCAAAGCTTCATCTGTGTCTAAAGGACTACAGAATGTTAATGCTGTTCAAGATGAAGATGCTGTATTTACCTGTGAAGTAACAAAGGCTAGTTCCACTGTAAGGTGGGCCAAGGAAGGCAAAGCCATCAAAAAGAGCCACAAGTATGACATTAGCCAAGAGGACAAAGTCATGAAGCTGACCATCCATAATGTCTCTGCTCAAGACTCCGGAGAGTACAGTTGTGAAGTTGTTGGAGGTGCAACCACTAAAGCCAAGCTGGAAATTAAGGGTAAGAATTCCATGATTTACCTTCTGAAAGAGCTATTTATTTATTTACTAAATGTAGAATCATAGGGTTTTGAGATAATCTTATTTTCTGAATCCATAGATTGAATATACAATTTCATACTTTATTTTCTTTAATTTTTTTACAGAGCCAATCCATCATTTTACTAAAGCACTTATTGACTGTCAAGCTGAGGAGAAGAGCTCTGTGGCCTTGCTATGTGAGACTGCACAAACCCCATCCACTGTGATATGGCTTAAAGGTCACACAGAGCTCAAGGCTGGAGGTCGATATGAGATGTCCCAGAAGGAGGGGGTCCTAACCCTCACCATCAAACACCTGGAGGAGAAAGACACTGATATCTACACTTGTGATGTGGGCACTGCCAAGAGCATGGCAAAGGTGACAGTCAATGGTAAGAACTCAAGTATGTAATTTTACAAATTTGGGTAAAATGTCTGTCTTGCAGAGCTGATTATTTTTCTGAATTCAGTTTGAAGAGTTTTTTTTTTGGACAATTCCACTGTTAATGTATTTTGCGAGTTTTTTAGGTCGATGAAATTAATGCCAAGTTGACTTTTCTCATAGTTTGGTTTGGTTTTGCTTTAAAGACCAGTTGGTGGTTATAGTGGAAAAAAACACAGGATGCTTATTGTTTTGAAAGGGAATCTGCTACATTTGTTTACATTTGTGTCATTCCTACTGATCTGCCTCATATACAGTGGAGCTTAGATCACAGCCCACTGCAGCCAAGCCCCCTCAATGATATTCACATACTAGAGGGGGGTTTCCACTGTCTTAGGGCGTTCTTACATTTGGCCCAGTTAAACCGTGCTCGAGGACGTTTGACCCTAAAGTCTGGTTTGTTGCGCTAATCGGTTCGGTTGGGCCTGGGCACGGTATGCATCAGTGTGATTGCTAAACGTGCCCGGGTCTGGTTCTTACATTCTTACAGATGAACAGGAATTGTAGTCGGCCAGTACTGCAATGTAGTGACGTAAGCGTGCTCTGGTCTTGAATGTTTTATTCCAGTGTGAGTGCAGGCTAGCGGGGGAGTAGGGAGGAGGCACAATAGTGCTTGGGCACGGTCAAAGGCAATTGGATCAAGTGTGACTTAACTGTAAAAGAGCTAACTCCCAGACACTCAGGGACCAACTCTGTGGTTGCTGGGGATCTGGACATATACACTTCCCTTGTCGCCAAAGATAACTGACACCGCGTCTCGTACAAATCTACCCACAGTTTAGATTTGTCAAAAGTACCATAGATTAGGTTAAATTGTTACTAAATTGTCTGTATTTTTCTAATAGAAATTTGTTTTGAATATTTTGCATTGTGAGTATATTTACTGAAAAATCTGCTTTGCTCTCTTGTTCAGCATTATAACATTCTCTTTGTTTAGGGGTACATATTAGACACATCCACAAATCGTGAACGACATCCCCCAGCATGTGCAAATGATTTAAAGTGACCTGTTCCTAAATGCATTGTACTGTATGCAAGGACTGCACACTGCAATGTTTCCTTTGTTTGGCATCTCAAAAAGAATTACATTGTGTTATATTTTAATGAGGGAGTTTTTGTTTTGAGATAAAGTGCACTGTTGTAGATAAAACTCCCAACTGTTGGTTGTTTTGGTTCCAAAGACTAATTTTCGACAACTGAAGCACAACAACTCATACATCCTTTGTCTGTAATATTTTTTCCATCCTCCATCACAACCCAACAAAATGCAACGCCCTGATTTATATAATAAAGTTATTGTTTTATTGTAGTCCTGCCTGCCAGTTTTAAAGAGAAGCTCAAGAACCAAGAGAAAAAGCAAGGGGAGACTGTGACACTTTGCTGTAAGTTATCAAAACCTGTAGACTGCGTTCAGTGGAAGAAAGGCTCTGAAATTCTCAAAGCGGGAGAGAAGTATGAGATGAACCTACAGGAAACCTCTTGTGAGCTTCAGATTAAGAATTTGGAGGTTGAAGATAGTGGAGAGTATTCTTGCATGTGCGTGGACCAGAAGACATCTGCAACTGTGAAAGTCAATGGTATGGATTCATGAAGTCTTTTTCGGCAACGTTTTATATTTACATAAAACAATTGTAAATGTCGTATTTCCCAAAGGAAGGTCCATTTCTGTTGCCATTGGCATGTTTTGTTAAAATATTTGTTAAACTATTCATTTCACCTAATTTTGACAAGTATTGAAAACTTGATTGTACAGCATTACCGCCGACCTACATACAGAAGCTGGAGAGCCAGGAGGCTGAGGAGGGAGCAAGTGTTACTCTGCATTGTGAGCTCTCTAAACCTGGAGTTGCTGTAGAGTGGAAGAAGGGAACACAGGTTCTGAAATCTGGAGAAAAGTACCAGATGAAGCAGAATGCCTCTGTAAATGAACTCCTGATCAACAAAGTGGTGCCAGAAGACAGTGGAGACTACAGCTGTGTGTGTGGAGATCAGAAGACCACAGCCAGCCTTTACATTAAGGGTAGGATGAGGATTTTTAAAGAGTCGGTTTGAGTAACATAATAACCTGTAAATTACATGTACATATTTAGACCTTTTTGTTTTGGAGTCTGCATGTCATAAAGGATTGTAAGTTGTCAGTGTTGGTTTTCTATGTTCTGTGTTTGTTTTATATGGATTTTCTTATATTGTATGTCATGGCATGCCACTGACTGCTAACCAGCTATTAAATGCTCAGCCCAACCAGTGACGTTCAAACAGAAGCTGGAGAGCCAGGAGGTTGAGGAAGGAGCAAGTGTTACTCTGCATTGTGAGCTCTCTAAACCTGGAGTCCCTGTTGAATGGAAGAAGGGAACACAGGTCCTGAAGTCTGGAGAAAAGTACCAGATGAAGCAGGCTGCCTCTGTGAATGAACTCCTGATCAACAAAGTGGTGCCAGAAGACAGTGGCGACTATAGCTGTATGTGTGGAGACCAGAAGACCACAGCCAGCCTCAACATTAAGGGTAGGATGATTTGTGATGCAAACTTCTACAGTGTCTGAAAATGTGTCTTTGTAAATTAGAAAAACATATTTTGTGGTTTACAATGTTTTTGTTTTTTTCACTGCAAGAAATGTATTGTTCATTGATTTAAAGACTACATACTAAACATTGATGTTGAATTGATAGGAGGTATATTTGTGTTACACTTTGATTTTGTCTTGTTTTTAAGCACTTGCTTTTGCTATGACATTTTTGTTGCAGTCTCTTTTGTTTTTGTATCTGTTTGCTGGCATACAATATATCAGCATTCTGTGTGGATGTCTTACATCAGATAGATCAGATGTTCCCTTCACATTGTATGTGGTGGATCAGTTGGTTTGATGTCTTTGCCTAGAGAGCTTTGTGTGTTCTGTGCTGAGATCAGTTTGAATTTTGACCTTTTCTTTGGAATATTTTTCATCACTTCTTCCACTCTTTTTCTTACTGTGCATTTGAGATAACAACACAAACTAAAGAATGATGCAGCCCAAACTGACTACAATAGTAAAGCAAAGTCCCCTTTTTTCACATCGCAGTCTGTTAGCAGACTGTGCTCGTTGTTTTGTGTCTTCTGTTTTTGTTTTTATTGGTAGTAGTGTTGACCCTGTGTGCATGTTGGTCCATAAACTGTTCTTGTCTATTTAAGCCAACATATATTAGTTCATGTTGTACTGTAGTTATCAACTGTGTTTTATAGTGCTTGCTGATTCCTGAAATTGTTTTAGTTGTGAGCCATTTTGTCAGGTGATAGTTTTTAATTATGACTGTAAAGTACTCAAGATCAGATGATCAAGTATGTTAAAGCATTCTGAATTCCAATTGTTTCCTCTCAGCTGTGAAGCTGTCAGCTCCTCCTTCAGCTACTAAACTGGAATCTAAGAGGCAGGAAACCAAAGAAACAAAGGAAGGTATGGAAGGAAGATGGCGATGTGCTGGCTTGACGTTCAGCTTTAAGTGCTCTGTCAATCTTGATAATGGCCTGTGTGTTGCCATATGCAGCCTGCCCTTAAATTGGGCCTGTACCTTTTTGCCTATATATACAGTAGGTTATGAAAAATATATTATTTTACACATTATTGTCTAGTTTACCAGATTGTTTAGGTTGCAGTTTTGTGTGCCTGTGCTTTGTCAGATATTCCTTCTGTCTTAGTAGGATTATGTTATGCCTTTTTATGTGGCTTTTTTTCTTCAGTGTTGTATTGCATGAAATGTGGCATAACCAGCCAATTCAAAAATGGAAAGAAGAAATAAGGACCCTTGTATTTGTGCTAATTGTGCTTGTAGCACGTTAATGGTTTGAGAGAATGATACCTGTTGTTGGCTGGAGTTTACAGTACATGTGCATAGTTAAGTTGTGTGTGGCATGATTCATTGTCCTTTATATTATATTTGCGTGGTTTGGGAAGAATGAAAGTCTTTACACTTTTGGCAATTATAAAAGCTGTGCTCAGGTGTCCAAATTAAATACTGTAGGTCTGGCATTGTCACTGGTTGCTGTCATTATACTTCATGCAGCATTTCTATGTCCATATTATACTTGTATTTCAGCCAAGAGCCCTGAAGTTCTGTTCATAGCTGATAAAGACAAGCACAAGAGGCAAGAGATATATGAGACGGTAGAAGGTAATTCTCTGAAGATTCTTGGCTTTGCTTGGTTATTTCGCCCATGTGCTTTTGTATTATTGCCTGCTGACTAGTGTTATCAGACAAAAAACTTGTTGGGTCATGAATTGACTTGCATTGTATCTTGTTGTTTCAATGAATTACTTTAAGGCTAAATATGGTTTTACTCAACCTCTATATTTCTGAACTAACCTGCGCTATTTCATCTGCCTGCTGGTAAATGTGGCTTTTTTATTCACCAGTTCAATTTCATGATCTGCATCATTTTAGGGGCACATGCTATTATTGTGAAGAGGAAAAAAAGAACAAATCAATTTTAGCATCTGTGAATTTCTGTGGTCTCTGGGTTACTTTGTTGCGTGGAGGCTGAGTTATTGGTATGGAGCTAGTGCTGTCTGAAGGCAAATTCAAATTGTGGGCCGAATGTTGTGTTCCATTTAATAGCTATGAAACTGCCAAGTACTGGACAGACGCCTCAACAGCAGATCCTTGTACAAGAGATTCAAAGAGATTCACGAGAGCTTGAAGTGGGATGTGAAGGTAATGAGACACATGTTTGCATGGCTTTTGTCCAATACTGTGGCATCTGTCATACTGTAAGCATGGTTGTAATGATGTAATTTCAGGCTTGTAGAAAAATACACTTAACAAGAAAAAAAGGAAAGTATAAAGAGAGTAGGCAGCTTAGTTTGGATTTACTGTTTGTGTAGCAAGCTGTTACCTGATGAATGTGTAAAATATATAAACAAGGTGACTTTTGTTTCATTGTTAGCCCTTGTGTGTGTTGCTGTTCTGCCAATTCTATTGTGTGGAAAATACTGAATTTTGTCCAGTTGTTTTAATGCTTTGTTTACTCCAGTTCCGTGCTATATGTTTTTGGCACGTTGGCAGTATTGTGTTGTGTTGTTGCTGTGGGTTTGAGTTGTTTTTTCTTGTACCTTTATTGTTTTGTATTACTTTCTGTTCTCACATCAGCATATTTAATCTAACATTAGAACATTTGTCTGTATTCAGTATCAAGTTGTAAACAGTAGATTGGGTGTACTTTGTCATTTGTGTTTATGTGTGCTTTACCGTCCCTGGTTGGATATTGTTTTATGGTCACAGAACTCATCATTGTAAGATTTTGAGGTTAATGTTGTGTTTTATTTCAGTTGAAAACACTGCAGCTGGAGTAGCTGCAAAACACAATACACAGAGGCAGGGGACCAAAGAGCCAATAGCAGGTATGCAAAGACGTGAGCTCTTCATTGACTTATGCTTCTTCGTCTCCTGTCACATCCAACTTAGTCTTTGCCTTGTTGAGTGCAGGTGTTCTGTCTCTACCGAGGTTCCTTGCTTTGTTTGGCATACCAAGCATGGTATATGTTTGGCTGTAGCTTGGTTTAGCTGCTGTAAGGGGTGGACAATGGGCAAAAATAATTTTAAGTGAAATTGGTTTTTAAGGTTAGGTTAACAGAATGTCAGAATATGAATAAAGGGAGAGCTAGTATGATATTATATTGGATGCTATATTAATGCCTGACCAATGCTGTTGTGTGATGTTTTTCTACTGTCCTCACACAGCAGTTCCCTGTGATTCCTGTTTGTTCTTCTTGTGGTGTTTTGGGGAAGTGACATTATTGAAAAACTAGCGAGTAAGAGATTTGTAACAGGTATTTTCATTAAGCAGTAGATAATTGTCAACAGTGGCCATGTTACTCAAGACTTGTCAGTTTGCAAAACGTACTGTGTAATGTGCAGGATGTATTGCCCTGTGCTTAGGCTTCAGTCTGTATATTGGTGTGCTGGTGCGTGGGTCTTAAATGTTTACTTTGTTGAAAAAAAACATTTTTAACTCAGTGATTGGAGTTACTGATGATGTGACACAGTTACACTTCACAAGTGTAAGACAAGAAAGTGCATTGTATAATTATGCAACATGTTGCTGAAATATAGCATCTGTACTTTGCAATTATACTCACTGGATGAAGAGACTCTAAAAATGACATGTGTGGTTGCTGGCTCTGTAGGTAGCATGTTTCAGGTATAATCAAGCTTAAATGCTTTCTCACAGCAGTGAAGCCGCCAGATGCTCCAGTAGCTGTGACATTACTATCTAAGGATTACAAAGAAGTGGTGGAAGGTATAAACCTAATGTCTTACATAACCTAACTAAATGCAACACTATTTTAATCAGAAATGTACTCATCCATGTGATGGTGGTGGTTTCCATTTTCTACTGTGTTACTATTTTCTTTGTTGGGCACGCTCTTGGTCATAGCACTGTCTGTACGATTTTTCAGGTACTGCTTTTCTTGTTGAACATTGCATTAAAATACGTATTATCTGAAAAAATCAAGTGAAGAGCCTTCAGCACTGTCAGTTAAAAAAAAAGGAAATCAAGGGAAGATGGTATTGTTTGTGGCACATTGCTTTTGGTTTGTTGTCTTGTTCAGTCTGTTGCTGAAGATTTTCCATGATGTGTAAGTTGAACTAAAATCTACATTATATGTCTACAAATAACTACAGTTACAGCAGATAAGTCAACCACATCAGTAGTGACCTTCAAAGTTGAACCTGAGAAGCAGGAATCCCAAGTTGAAGGTATGTAGAAGTGGTGTAAGAAACTCCAGCAACAGTCATCAGTTTGCACTGAGTTTTTTAGGAGATTTCTTGTATGCTGGAGGTTTTGCCTGAACACATGCTGTGATAGCATATACTACACATTCAGGTTGTTATGCAGTGACATAACGTCCTTGTGTCTTGAGAGATATGTCAATAGTCTGGCACATTTGTTCTTGTTTGCTGATGAGTTGGGAATTGCCTTTTGACAATTGCATTTAATTGGAGTCCATCAATCCTCACTGTTGATTTAATTATTGTTGGTGTTTTTTTATCAGCTGTGTAACATTATTTTTGCTTCATTCATCATAAATTTCACTTTTATTCTTGCATTTGTGCTTTGTATATAAGGTCTTATTAAATGATATAGATCTGCAGAGATTGAGAAGCTTGTTGTTTCTGCAGTCACCCTTAAGCCAGATCCTACAAAGCTGGATATTAAAGGGAAAGAACAAGATTTGTTATGTTGCCTATGTGGTTTCTTGTATGCAGGGTATTCAGTCTGGCTTGTTGTTGGAATTCCAGATTTGCTGTATTCTGGATTGTTGTTGTCTCCAGATAGGAATAATTAAGAGCTCTGTTTGACAGACCTGATAAATGATTGTTTTGAATGGGAGTAGGGATCATTGGCCTGTTGCTGTGTGTCTACTGTATGTGTGTGAGTATAGTAATAAAGCAGCCATACATTTTGCTTGTTTTATTTTCTATTTTGGTTTTTACTTTTACACTGCAATTAGGTTAATTGAAAAATGAACATACTTTTTTATGCTGTAATCTTCATCTGGTATCTAATTTGAAAGCATGTAAGTTACACACATCGACACTTTGTCTAATTCATTCAATTCCCAGTTCTTCCAGTCATAGTCATTCGAGACCTGGAGAGCCAGGAGGCTGAGGAGGGAGCTAGTGTCACTTTGAAATGTGAGCTTTCTAAACCTGGACTCCCTGTCAAGTGGAAGAAGGAAACTAAAGTCCTGACTTGTGGAGAAAAGTACCATATCAAACAAACAGGATTCGATTATGAGCTACAGATCTTCGCTTTAAGACCTGGAGACACAGGAAGCTACTCATGCTGTTTAGAGGACACAATAAGCTTTGCCTCTCTTGTAGTAAATGGTAGGATGTAGACCACGTCATCGTCTCATGCTGTCTTCTTCTTCTTTTGAGTCTTTCATTTCATTCTAAACCATTCTTTCTAATCTCACTCATTCTTGAACGTGTACGGTTGATTACAATCTGGTTATTTCCTTTTATTCATCAGCTGCCCCAGTTATTTTCACAAAAGAGCTTGAAAGCCAAATGGCTGATGAGACAGAGAGTGTAACCCTGCACTGTGAGCTTTCTAAACCTGGTGTTCCTTTGGAGTGGAGGAAAGGAGAACTTGGTCTTTGTCCTTGTGCAAAATATGAAATTAGACAAATGGGACATCTGGCTTCACTAGTAATTCATGATGTAGACCCAGAAGATGCTGGGAGTTACACATGTGACACTGGTGTCTGTCAAAGCATTGCACAACTAGCTGTGAAGGGTATGCTTGCTAAAACCTGTTCTTTGTTGTGGCAAATTATTTTACTAAAGTCTTAATTGTCTAAAAGACTTATTATTGTAAATATTGAACATTGATTAGAGTTATATAAAAATAAGATCGTATTCTCTAATCTTAGTTAATGTTGGTTGATTTCCTCCATCTCCTCCCTTGCAGCCCAGCCTGTCCTTTTCAAAACCCAGCTGCAGAACCTTAAAAGACAGGAAGGGGAGAGCGCTAGTTTTCGCTGTGAGACCACAAAGCCAGGAGCAAATGTTGTTTGGAGGTGTGGTGACAGGGTGCTGGCGTCCAGCAGCAAGTATCACCTGAAACAGGAAGCAACCGTAGTTGAGCTTGTCATCTATAAACTGCAGGGCGCTGACTCAGGAGAATACTCCTGTGATACAGGCAACCAGAGGACTTCAGCCGTCCTTACTGTGCAAGGTAGGAGCTGTCTTCATGCACCCTCTGGAGTCACGTCTTTTTAGTGTCCTACATCACTCCAACAATTGAGCATTAAGTGCATCAACCTTTCATCTGAAGATCGTGTTTGTTGTCTTCTTGACTTAAATGTTCTTCACTTTTTTCAAAGCACTTGTTCACACAAATACTTTTCTGTTGAGCTTGATCACTCTCTGTTCAATCTCTTCTCATCACATTTGCCTGTCTGTGGTCTATCTTCATGGACATTAACACACCCTTTACTGTTTTTCTTCACTTTTTACTCAAAATGACAGCTCAGGAGAAATCTTTATATATTTAATCACACTTTGATCACAGTCTACACAACTTGAACTATATCTTTGTCAAGATCTTCAAACAATATGTAACTGTTCTGCTGAAATGTATTTGTCAAACAGAGGTCGAGGTTAATATACTGAAATTCTTGGAGAGCTGCGTTGTATACGAGGGTGAAGATGTCCACTTTGAATGCCGGGTTTCTCATGAGAAGGCACCTCTGGCCCAGTGGAAACTCCAGGATGTCCCACTACAGAATAATGAAATGAACCTGATCAAGTCTGAGGGCCAGGTACACAGCCTCACACTCAGAGGCGTCACTACAGCTGACTCAGGAACAGTCACTTTCACAGTGGGTAACCACACGTCCACTGCTTCTCTGACAGTCAGAGGTAAGGGAATAATGCATTGTATTTCTCGGGAGGGAGAATAAATTCTTGTATCATCTTCCTTGTGAGACACCTTTCTTCTATCTTTTCAGATAGCATGCCAAAACACTTGTGATTTCCTGATGCTCTCTTTTCACTTTATACTGACTTGTAATGCATTAATCTATCTCACTTGTATATTTGTATTAAATCTGCACTTTACATCATGTTCCGTCATATTTCTACAGTTTATGCATGTTCACTCCTCTTCCCATTGAACTTGAACTAACATTTCCCATTTACCTTTAAGTGTAGTATCCAAATTCCAAATTGGTCATGCTGATCAATATGTTTCCTTGTAATTCTTGCTTTCAGCAAGTTTTCTGCACTTTTTTTTGACTGTACACTTTATTCAAATAACTTGAACTCAGTGATTGACAATTTAATATTGTTGTGATGTCCTGGAGGTGTTTATGATGCTGACAAATGTAGTCACCGTGTCCCAGATTTGAGTCCTGCTGGGAAAGCTTTGATGCATGTCATCCCCCATCTCTCTCCCCTCATTTCACTTTATTGTTCTCCCTACAATAAAAAGAAAATTAAGCAAAAGTAATTTTATTGTTCCGATTTTACATAGTACATTTTTATTTTATCTTAGCACACTTCCCCTGAGTTGATTTATATATCACAAACACAAAAATGTATGTACATGGCCATTTAATGACTCCCCATATGCCATTGTATTTTGAAACAGCCAAATAATTTGTCTATGGACATATGACTTGACGATTTTGATTGCTGATTTTTTTCTGATTCAGTATTTCAGTGTTTTACCTCAAACTTTAAAATGGAGCATATATAAACCAGTGACCTTGCAGTTCTTTTTGGTCTCTGTTTCAAGCTTCTTGTTGGTATGAAATTGGTAGAATTGTGAGTATAAATAATGTTGCTTAATAGTAAAGTGTGTTTTGTGGTGGCTGTACAACACTTTTGAAATAAGTAATCCTAAATTAATAATGGTCTTTCTGGCAGCCACACCTGTACTATTCAAAAAGGAGCTGGAAAGTCAAGAAGCCACTGAAGGAGACAAGGCCACCCTGTCCTGCGAGACATCCAGCCCTGACTGCAAGGTGACCTGGCTAAAGGGCTCAACTGTGCTCACCCATGGGGAGAAGTACAGAATGGAGCAGAGAGTTAGCACTCACATCCTGGTTATACACAAGCTGAATGTGAAGGATAGTGGAGAATATACCTGTGATACAGGGGACAAGAAAAGTACAGCTACCCTGACTGTGAAAGGTAACAGAGCACTGCTTCATCTCATCTATGTCTCTTGTCTCCTCTTGTCTTCTCTTGTCTTCCTAAAGTTAATTTTACAGTCATCCATCCCATTAACAAGTGAAGCAGGTTTTCTACTCAGCATCTATTTCTCTTGGATTTCACAGTCTTTGAGTGATAAGTGTAATGCCTTTGTTGGCATGTAGTTTGAGTTTTGCTTAATTATCCGATGTTGGCTACACATTTGTTTTTTTACTTCTTACTTTATTACTATTTGTCAGTTATATTGCAGATATAGTGAATTGATTTTAATAAAGGCTTGTTTGGTTATTAGATGCCATTATAATGGTACATGTCAGAGTACTACATCCATGTACCTGAGGTCAAACATGTGGCATGAGGTAGCAAGGTAGCAAGTAAAATTAGATTCTTGGCCATGGATACACCTTCTTGATGCCTTCTGGAAGCTCAAGAGATATGATTACTGACCTGCCATCATCCCATTAACCCTCAGAGCATGTGTGCATCATCCGAGAACTCTGCGATATCACTGTGACCACTGGGCAGGATGCTGTCTTTGAGGTTGAGTTGTCACATTCAGGCGTGACAAATGGGGAATGGTGGCTTGGAGACAACCTCCTCCAGAATAATGATCTAAATCAAATGAGCAGCCAGGGCAGAGTGCACCGTTTGACCCTGAAGATGGTGACCACAGATGAATCAGGGGATGTTGCCTTTGTGCTGGGAGAAGAGAAGAGTGTGGCTAGTCTTCTGGTGGAGGAAAAACCCAAAGGTAAAGGAGATGACATGGTCTCTAGAGTTGTACTGCTGACATTCATCTCTATCCACCACCAAACAGCTTTGTTTTGGCAAATGGAAATAAGCTGGCACCCTATTTAGACGTGTTTTCCATTCTTTGCCTTTAGTGTTGGCTAAAAAAAGGAAATGCTAACACAAATATTGTAAATTTACCATATACTACTGAAAATGTATTTCTCGCAGATGCATTGCTTTAAATAAGTAATTTATTAAATGTTATGGTTTTATAGGTTAGTTTGTTTGCTTTTTAACAAACCTAAAGTGGCTTTATATTTCTGATATAACTGTCAGGTGTTAATTCACTATGCTGTCAAATCTGTGGCAGCATATAATAGTCCCTGCATGCATCAATTTATTTATTTATTTATTTATTTAATTGCTTTGAAATTAATGCCAGGGCTGTAAAGAAGGGAAAAAGCAAAAACTGCATATAAATGCCACCATTATTAAATATAGTTGTGGGTTTCCCATATTTACAGTGTTAATACTAGAGAAGCCACACAACACTGTGGCAGTAGAGGGCGAAACTGTCACTCTGGCCTGCACCATCTCTGACGCCAAAGCCACAGTCACCTGGATCAAAAACAAAGCGGCCATCCAAGAGGGCCTTAAGTATGAACTGAAGAACAACGGAGCATTCCACCAGCTTCGTATCCACAACCTGGTGCCTGAGGACTCAGGAGCGTACACTTGTGACACAGGAGATGCACAGTGTGACGTCACCTTGACTGTCAAAGGTAAAGAATGATGGCACCTTCACAAAAAAAAACACTATTAAAAAAAGTCTCTCCTGTTGATCAGATTGAAGAATGTGGACAAAGATAGGATTGAAATAAACAGCTGAAATATTATTGGACTTCCACTCCCTCAACCACACCCAGTCTGGCATCACTGCAAATGTTTGTCTAAAGTCCCTGAGATGTTTGTCTTGTCATCTCAACTAGCTGATGCCAAACTTTCCATCTCAACATGTGATGCCAAACCTTTCCATTTTACATTCTTACCAGGTGCCCCAGTGTTTTTCCGCAAAGAGCTCAAGAACCTGGACACCATAGAAGGGGATGATGTTACCCTATGCTGCGAGCTTTCTAAGCCAGGTGTTTGTGTCGAGTGGAGGAAAGGAGGCGTTGTCCTCCAGTCCAGTAAGAAGTATGAGATTAGGCAGGAGGGGTGCATTCAAGAGCTCTATATTCAGAGCCTGGAGCCTGAGGACAGTGGCTACTACACCTGTGATGCAGGAGACCAACTGACCACAGCTTCTTTGGCAGTGCAAGGTAGCCTATTTCAATACTTTTTGTCTGTCCTCAGGTTTACTTAAAGCGTATTTGTTCAATTCTTACTGTATTCTACAATGTATTCTTATAATAGTAGGTGTGTTGCATGGTGTCATTTGTTGATGAAATAATGCTGATAATGAGGAATTTAGAGGCTCAGTGTATGTATGTATGTGTGTATTTTTTCACTCAACAGTGAAAGAAGTCTTCATTGTCTGTGGTCTTAAGACCATTGACGTTTTTGTTGGAGAATGGGCAACCTTCTCTTGCCAACTGTCTGGTAGGGCACCTGGCAAGGTACAGTGGTGGCTGGATGGCACCTTGCTGGAGAACAGCCCTTTTAGTGAGATTGGGCTGAGCCACGGCCACATCCACACGCTCACCTTAAAGAACCTGGCCACAGATGATTCTGGCACTGTTACGTTCAAAGCTGGCAGTTTAACATCAACAGCCAAGCTCTTAGTCAAAGGTATTATATAAATATAATCAATAGAGACTGAGATAAGCAATATCTTGTTATTTACTCTGCAGAATTTATATTCTACATTTCAAATACTGCCAACACAGTATGTGTAGCTTATTTTAAATCAGAGATTATGTTGTTTCACTACAATGTACAATTACAATGGCAACATTTATCACCATTTTGAATGAAATAGTATGCACAGGAGACTAAAATGTACCAAATCTTATTTTCTATTTGATTGGCATTAACCAAATAAAATGTGATGCAATTCTTCTTGAATTGTGTAAGTAAATATACCACAAATTATGTTTTCTGCAGAGTTCCATTAAAGGTTTGATGGTGTATAGTCAGTGCTTCATCATGCATGAGCAGCATTGTTTCTCATTTTAATAATAATAATAATATAATAATGCAGTAGATACATAGTTCCATGCTGTATGCTTTACAACCAAAACATACAACTGGGTGTAGCACCACAGAAACCTTTTATAGTACGAAGTAACACCTAAACCCAAACATATAAAATTAGTCAGATGAGTCAGTGAAAAAAATATCAGTCTGTTTTAATTCAAACAGTCCTTCCGATGTGCTGTACGTTGGGCTAAAATAATAAATAAATGATAATCACGATTATGTTTCTCACTTTTGAGAAACATAATGAATTTTAAAGTACAAATATTATCATCAAAATAAGGTGTGGCATGCAATATGTATGTCTTCTTGAAAATATAAATACGATTGGACAATTGCACATGTCGACCTTTCTGTGTGGAGTTTGCATGTTGTCCTTGTGCCTGTGTGGGTTTCTTCCCACAGTCCAAAGACATGCAGGTTAGGTTAATTAGCTATTATAATCTGCATGTACATGTGAATGTGACAATGGATGGATGGATGGCTACACACCTACATGTTGTTACGTTGCCCAGCTACAGTTAATGAGCATTAGCGTGTATAGCAGGTTACATAAACACTGACTCAGCTATCAACTGTTGTCTTGTGAGGAAGTTTGTGGTACTCTCTATCAAGTATTAGTCTCTGCAAAATGATTCAAGGCTGACATTGAACCCAGGCAGAACTAATCAGACAAAAATGATTGTTTCACATGCAATCTTTGCATTTAAACACCCTTGGATCCGCTGATTACCCAATTCATTTGTCATTTCTTAATAATTCCCCACCAATAGTTTTCCTGGCGGGTGGGTCAATCTCTATTGGTAAAGCTAGCAGTCCTGGTGGCTAGCTGCTGCTTGTTCAATGACGTCTCCCTGCTGTTTTGCAATTTCCTGTTCAATGTTTATGCACAATGTAAAAAAAAAAATCAAATAAAGCAACCCATTCAGAATTCCCTCTACCTTTCTATCCAAAACTTCTATTCAATTTGCTGGCATCATTGGTTCCATTTGGCCAAGTCTTTTCTTAAAAGTGTCGCCCATCAAGGTACAGTGTTTACAAAGAACGAGCAGTGCCTATTGGACGTATATTCATGGATTGTGAATGATCGTGCCAGTTTCGTCACTGGCAGATCTTCAGCATTTCCACATTGTCAGTTGAATTATAGAGATGCACTGAACACTGCTGAATGTTAGTCTCTTTTAACTATGCAGTGAAAGTGCTGTTTGGGAAGATGCAATTAGTTGATCATCGCATGCTGGAAACATGCTGGAAAGTGCTGTTTGGGAAGATGCGATTAGTTGATCATCACATGCTGGAAACACACAGTCTGTGATTTGGGATCCTTTGAGTCATTGTTTCAGACCATGCATCTGTGGCGTGGCCCCTGTTTATGTATAATAGTAGAAGCTAAAAAGCATGATCGTGATTATTATATGGTTTAATGTGCAGCCCTAAGTTCACGTGTCCATTAGTAATGTAAATAATTAATAATAAACAAGTTAGGTGATTGGATTCAGTGGATTAGATTACATCCAGTGGTTTTGTTGATGTTAGGAAAGTGCTACTCCACCCATCCATGCAGGCCGGCTGCTGTTGAATACCTTCCATTTACCTCCACTATTCCATCCCACCAAGCCCTGCCCCTAACCTTAAAGCACTAAAACTTCTAACTTCCTTACACCTACCTCATGAGTTTGGCATTTCTATCCACTTATCACCGCCAGCACGTCTTGGCCCTCGATTGTGACCATTATCCTGAATTTCGACAGTTGGGCTTTTTGACTCCCTAATGATTTTTTTAGAGTTCACATAGGACAATAAAGTGGTCACAGCAGGCATTATATATATATTTTAAAATGCTGTTTCAATGGCACGTACAATTTGTATTGGACAATCCACAAAAACACAATAATATCATTCACACATGAACATCACTTCAACATGATTTTGGGGGTTATAAAGCCCATATGTATGTCATTCATTATGCCATGCACTTATCTTTATATCTAATGGCCAAACCCTGAACCTATGACCGCTGACCCCAACCTCAGATCCCACAGTTGAAGTGGTGAGCGAGATGGAGGACCTTCGGGTGCTTGAAAACCAACCAGCTGAGTTCATCTGCCAGTACTCTAGGCCAGTCAAGGCTCAATGGAAGAAAGATGGGCAGCCATTACAACCTGATGGCCGAAGGGTGGTAGTGGAGCAGGACTGGAATGTGGCTCGCTTGTACATTAGCCGCGTGTCCGCTGAGGATAGGGGCACATACTCCTGTGAGACAGAGGGGACCTGTGCGGTTGCTTCACTTTATGTGGAAGGTGAGCTTCCCTCCACATGAAAAGATCATCAACCTCTAGGGAGTCTCCTCTGCTCCCTCATATCTTACAGTCACTGTATTCGGCCAGATAAAATGACGAATTACCGCTCATCATATAGTTTGTGCCCTTTGTTGATGAATCCCAAATTATTAGATTTCCTAAACATTGCCGTATTCTTAGAATCTTTTTTATTGTTCTTTCTTTCTTTATTTTTCCATATGTCTTCTACAGGCAAACCAATTAACATTGTCCAGGGCTTGGAAAATGTAGAAACCTTTGATGGAGGGGAAGCGCTGTTTGAGTGTGCCCTCTCTCGTCCTGAGAGCAAAGATTGCCACTGGCTCCTTGATGGAAAACCAGTGAAGGAATCCCCTAATGCTGAGATTGTGACATTTGAGAGTGGTCGTCGTCATCTGCTCCTGCTGAAAGAGTTGCGAGTGAAAGACAGTTGCACAGTCACCCTCAAAGCTGGCACAGCATCCACATCTGCCCAACTCTCTGTCAAAGGTAAGTCATGCTAATGAACACCCACAAAAGTTATAGTTGTGGCATTATCTTGCCTGAATTATGCATTCTAATGTGAAAACATTTAAAAAAATGTCTGTCTATAAGGTTGGCAGCTGGATGTTGTGAAGGGCCTTGAGGACAAGGTGGCTGCAGTGGGAGAGAAGGTTGAGTTTTGTGTTGAGCTCACCGAGCCTGTCCCTTCAGCAGAAGTAGCCTGGTATGCTAATGGAGTTGAGATTAAGTCCAGTGACCTCTGGGCTATGAGGGCTGACGGCTGTTCTTATCGCCTTGTCCTGAGACAGGCACCTCTTTTGCCTCAGCAGGAAATTACATTTGCTGCTAGAGATGCTCTCTCTTTGGCCAAGCTCACAATCATCAGTAAGTGTTTGAAGAAGCTATGTAGACTTTAATAATTATCTAATTATCTTTTTTAATCTTTAACTTTTTGTATCTTTATTTTTTCAAGCCCTGTGTTTTTAAGATGCAATTTTTTTAAAGTTGAATTTGAAGAAAAATCTGAAGAATACACCCATAACCCTGGTTTTCTTAGTTATTATACTTTATCATTCCACCTACCAGGTATTCCAGTTATGTGTTTTGCATTGCACCAGTACATTCAACAGGATGGAGCAATAGTCTTGATACAATAAAAACAGAGTATAACTGATAAACATTGTAATCTGTGTAGTTCTGATTATTGTTCATATATGCATGTTACACCTGCTTCTTTCCTTCCCAACAGCTGTACCTGATCCTCCCGAGGACCCAGAGGTCCTCAGTAAGACAGACAAGTCTGTCACCCTCTCTTGGTTCACTCCTCTACATGATGGAGGGAGTCCCATTCTGGGCTACAGGGTGGAGATGCGGCTGGTAGACAGTGCGCTCTATCTTCCATGTCATTCTGAACCTGTGTGCAACACAGAGTTTGTGGTTGAAAATCTTATCCCAGGGAGTGGCTACAGGTTTAGAGTGGCAGCTCTCAACAGAGCTGGGATTGGAGAGCCTGTTGAGTTGCCCCAGACTGTGCAGCTTGGTGAGTGGATGTGTGTGTTCTTATATAATTTAGTTGAGAGTGCTTAATTGCCAAGACGTTTTGCAAATAAATGCTTAGTTGACAAAAAATTTTTTTTACACGGGAAAGAGATATGAGATCAAAACCCTTTCAGAATTGAATAATAATACAATATGGCTTAGTCCAGTGTGCAATTATTTATCCAAAATAATAACATTTATTGTCTGGTCATCTATAGACAGCTCTACAAATTTACAGTGTTCTACCACATGATGTGATTATAGCAGGGTCGAGAAATGTTACTTTTACTAAACTGCTTAATGATGTGTGTGTTTGTTTTCTCACTGTTACACAGAGGCACCCATTCAGCCACTGATTTGCCCAGGTAAGACATTGTGTGTTTGGTGTGTAGGTTTCTTGTATTTATCCTACAAGTTATATTGTTGTTATACACCTCTACACATGTATCCTTCTCAAACTAAATTTGCAGTCTGGCATGCTAACGTGGACTAAGTACAGTTTTAATCAATAGGCTCCGGTATCACAAGGTTTTGTGCTGTGTGGGGACTGGCAGTAACATATTAACACTGAAACCATTATTGTGCTTACAGGTACAGAGGCAAAAAAGGTTGAGACTGAGATGATGGGGCAACCCAGTCTGCCTCCGGAAGCTGCTGAAGAAGGTGATGTCCATGAGCTATGGGAGGAATCGGCCAAGAAGCGGCGCATGAGTCGAGAACCCACTTTGGACTCCATCACTGAACAACCTGAGGAGGACGGTAAAGGTGGTAAAAAAAAGTCAGGACAGAAAGAGCCGAAGGCCTCAGAGAAAGTAGAGATAAAATTAGTAGAGGAGCAGGCCATTGCATCTAAGAAGCAGACAGAGTCTAAATTGTACACCAGCTCTGAGGATGAGTCAGTTCCTGGGGGTTCAACGCTTGTCTCCTACCTCAAGAAGAGCAGCGTGTCTACTGTTACAGCGACCAATGAGGCAGAGACTCTGACTACTGAGAGGTTCTTTGCACATTTCCAGACGACAGAGCAGAAAACAGTGCAGCAGACTAAAGTGGAAACAACCACAATTCAGCAGACAGATGCAAAACAGGTGTCTACAGGGGAGAGTAACATCATGGAGATCAGTAAAGAGGATGAGCCCGAACTCACAGATGCTGCCATTAAGATTCAAGCTGCCTTCAAGGGCTTCAAAGCCCGCAGGGACATGCGCCCTGTCTTTAAAGAGGTCTTTAAAGACCAGACCAAAGAACCTAATGGCACCATACATCTAGAATGTGTTGTAGAAGGTAAACCTGAAAAGGTGCGGT
Organism: Percina caprodes; assembly: GCA_013375575.1. Lineage (NCBI taxonomy): Eukaryota > Metazoa > Chordata > Actinopteri > Perciformes > Percidae > Percina > Percina caprodes. The sequence goes on from JABXJD010000037.1 coordinate 3,403,289, forward strand.
GGTTAAAGGATGGAGAACCACTGACCGATGGTAAGCACCACCATATTGATATCTACAATGACGGTAATTGCTCACTGGTCATCCCTGCCATCACCACAAAGGACACTGGGGTTTACATTTGTGAGGTCACCAACAAGTTTGGAGTTACTTCTCATAGTGGTAAGGTCACAGTAGGAACGGCAAGAGAATCATCTGGGCGACGGCCACTGACCGTGGGCTACAGTGCAGACAGCGAGCCTGATAGCTCCTCAGGAAGTGAGATGGATGAGTCACTAAGGCAGGCAAGCAGACGTCTCCGACGCCTTTTGCGCACACGCCTCCCACCAGATGTTGAGGAAGAACCATTTCTCAGCGCAGATGAGGGAGACCTTGGTCCTCCAGATCCCCACTCTTACCGGGAGGACGACAGTTTCATCTACATTCGCTTTGACTCAAGGGCAGAGGCTGAGGTTGCCTCAAAGAGGTTCCAGGAGATGTTTACAATCAGTGGGGTTCCTGTGGAGACCACAATCCTGGAGGCAGGGCCCCTCAAAGTGGAGCTACGAATTAGAAAGATGGGCTACACGCAAGATGGTACACAGACCCCCACACAAGATAGACAGCCTCCTGCCTTTATGGCTGGAGCTCCCGGTAAGAAACGCATGGAATTGGCTGTTATAATCAATGTACAATTTGTATGCACTTTCTAAATCATCAATAGGTAACTTTAAAAATTATCAGTATTTTTGCAAAGATCTTCTTCATCATATAAGGGAAGACTGCCACGTCTGAACAATTCAGATGTTGTTCTACTTGCATTATTTTGCTCATTAATTTACCAATTAGACATATTTTCACGTCCTTTAGTTGTTGAAGAACGCTTATCTGTAAAATAAAAGTGATGTACATAAGGTGATGTCACGTCTATTTATGTTGTCATTTTTAACTTTTTTGATTTTTGACTATTTTCTCTCGTTACCCAGCTGCCCCAGTTTTCTTGACAGAGCTACAAAGTCAGGATGTTCCAGACGGTTATCCAGTCAGCTTTGACTGTGTTGTGATTGGCAAGCCCCCTCCAACCATTCGCTGGTATAAGGACGGAAAATTGCTGGAGGAGAATGACCATTATATGATCAATGAAGACCAGGAGGGCTGCCACCAACTCATCATTACCACTGTGCTGCCCACTGACATGGGTGTCTATCGTTGCACAGCTGAAAACAGCAGCGGCATTGCAGCTACTAAGGCTGAACTCAGGGTTGACAGTGAGTACACATACATTGCATGCACACACACACTCAAACTGGTTCTCCCGAGACTAGCATAATTATACAATCACATGTACATATCGACACACACACTCATTTCACTGAACACTCTTTAATGCTGTACATTTATCTTTTCCTTTAGTGTCTTGCAGCTCAGATTATGACACTGCTGCTGATGCCACTGAGACATCTTCCTATGTCAGTGCCAAGGGCTACATGTCCAGGTAAATTTACTATGAATGGTGTTGAAAAATATGTGGAAAAATCAATTATATAATATGATTAAGTACTGAATTCCTGAGGTGTGCTGTTCTCCCCTCTTGTAGGGAAACTGAGACATTTGAGTCGGTGGCTGAAGATGATCAGCTACCACAAGTCGTGGATGAGCTTCATGATGTTCATGTCAGTCCAGGTTCACCTATTGCTAAGATGCAGCTCAAAATAAAGGGTAAGAAATTTTCATTTTTATTTATAAAAACAAACAACATCAAAAACACACAAAACAAACAACTCAAGACATGAACAGATCACGGTTAAAGGGTAAGTTTATTAACAAATATTAAAAGTATAGTTATTTGAGGCAGCCAAATAACAGCTAATTGTAAGTCTTAAAAATGAAGTCAACCCACAGAAAATTGCCTATGACTAAGGATTGTTGTTTCTGAAATACCTATTGTCTTCCAGGCTTCCCCAAACCCAGAGTATACTGGTTCAAAGATGGCCACCCTCTGCGACCTTCAGAAAGGATTTTGTTGCTAGCACAGAGAGATGTTCATGGAGTGAAGATCCTTGAGGTGAAGAAAGAAGATATGGGAGAGTACTCTGCTTACATCAGCAATGTAGCTGGTTCTGCTTACTCCTCTGCCCGCCTGATAGTTCTGAGTATGTATTCACCTGGATATTTGCCTACACAAAAAGAGCACAATAAATAAAACTGTTAATTACTTTGAGATTTCTACAGATACAGTAACAACTGTATTTTCAACAGATCCAGGGGAGATGATGCCACAAGATAAAAGAGGTAACTACACGTTTATCCTACAAACTTGGCACAGGCACTTTAGTAGATATAATAATATTTTATATGTGACTGTGCTTTTGTTTTTACACTATATTTTCACAGACCCAAAGGTGCCTCTGGTGCCACCCCGCTTCATTGAAAGGTTCAGCAACAGAAAGGTGAAACAAGGAGCCAGCATCACTCTTTCTGTGAAAGTAGAAGGTTTGTTTAAGTTACTATGTGATTGTTTTAACATCCTTTAACACCTACAGTAATCTGTTGACTCCCAAAACGTTTCTTCTTGTGTTAAAAATTCTCAATACTGTCTGTTACTTTTCAGGATCTCCTCCTCCTATGGTCTCCTGGCTAAAGGAGGAATCAATGGAAGATGTCCTGTGGATCAAGCCGGATACTAAGGGATACAAAATAGCAAGCTCTGGGCGCCAGCACAGCCTCATCTTGATGGACGTGGGCACAGAATACACTGGCACATACACATGCATTGCCACAAATAGAGCAGGACAGTCCATCTGCACTGCCCACCTCGAGGTTGATGACAGTAAGGAAAGCAAAATCATCTAGACACTCTATATAGAAATTATATTGACTTTTGAGTTTATTCACAACCTAGTAGACACTTGGTAGAGTGCAAACTTCTTTACGCCTTACTTTGTCTCCCGCGTGTGATTGTAATTGGATACGTATGTGTCTACCCCTTTTTTACTAGTACCACAACCAAAAAAAGAGACCAAAGCCTCAGAGTAAGTTTTTCTTTGAGATTTCAGATTCAGAATGTCATTGCACATCAAAAAGGCTTGTACAGTAAATTTTTAAATACATGCATATATGAAATTGTAACATTTATTCTCCTCAGGGTTCTTGGAATTACAGTTAGTCCTCCAGAAGAGGAAGCTGGCAGAGGAAAAGGTGACACATATCACCTTATACACTGGCATATTGTTTATAGTAGCATATAAAGTATTGTCTGTTATGTATAGTAACATTAATTATGTGTAGTAATAAATACTGCAATATTTATGCTGTTCTTTTCTGTCCCTTAAGAGGGTAAAATGCCCTACCTAGGTGAAGTAGGTACAGAGGAATTCCTCATGAAACTCACCTCCCAGATTACTGAAATGGTATCAGCAAAGATTACCCAAGGTAAGTGTATGTTATGGACCATTCTGTCTATGCAATTCAATATTCAGTTAGTTGATTTTAACGAATCAAAGATGATTTTTGAAAGAAATTGTAGTTTCAGTTTAAAGGTACTTTCTACTAGAACTACTGTTATATTTAATAATGCTAAAATATATCCAGGTGACATTTCAGACAGAGGGATTAATGGGAAAAAGCCTAACTTGAGTTAATTGAAATGTTTCAACAATCCAGCTTAGCGTAACATCATGGTTTAAACCATGATAAAGCAATGATTTAGGCATTTGACTGCAGCCCCCATTAAGCTTCGACATCATTTAGGCATCCAGTAGTAGTAGATGCCCATTGGGCTTATCATATGGACACATAAACACAGGAAGATGTTCCAGCTCCGGACTTTGGCTGTCTGTAAAAAGGTAAACACCAAACATGCATGTACAGTACCTATTAACTGTAACTATTTTCCAGTACTGATAGGTACCTGTGCTCTTAAAGTGGGATGACATATAATTCCAGTGCGAAATTATTAATTCTCTCATAATAAATGCAGCAAGCTAACTTTGACCAAATAACATACTGTAGGTCAGAGATAGGCAACCAAGATCCCTAAAACAATCCACTGTAGGTTTTCATTCCACACTATACTAGGTGATATAAAAGGTAAAGACACCTTCACCCACAGGGAAACCCTATCTCTTAAATCAACTGTTGTCTGTGGTTGAAATAGAAGTCTGCAGGTTGCCTATCTCTTTGCTAAATTAGACTGAGTAGTAATCTTCTGATACTGCATTTGAGAAATGCAGGCTGTGGCTAATGGCTTTGCTAGTTACTAATGCTAAAGCTGCCGAAAGTAATCCACAAATTATGTTGGATACAGTGCTTTAGTTAAGTGTTTTGTTACTTGGCAGTCAGGTTTGGTTAGTTTTCAGTGAATTCATTCTGATTATTCAAGAATTTTGAAAGTGTAGTTCATTCTAAGTTTTTAAACACTTCAATTATTGAATTATAATTCACTTTCCAAAAGATTTGAGAATGTCACCAAACTTTGTGTTCCTTGTCTGCTCTTGTCAGTGCTTGATTTTCAGCATGTTTTGCTTTATCCATGAGTATATGTCTTCTCATTGCTTCATACGGACATTTCTCTACCACCTTTAAATTCATCATCAGTTTAGAAATCCAACCAATTACATGCTCATCCAATCATTAATTTGTTATTCAGACAGTTTACAGAATCAGGAAGTGCTCCAGTGGATGAAATCTTGGCCCAAAACTACCAGTATGTATCCCAATTGCTTCAGTTTCACAATTAATATCCTTTTTCCCCCCATTGAGTTATAGATACAGATGACTTGTGGAAACTGTTTTGAGAGTCCTTTTACACACAAGATAAAAAACAACAACATGCATTATGTTTGAAGGTACAGCCACAACAGTTTCCTCTTTTCCTATGTTAGCATAATTGTTAAAACGTCTAATTGAAATGGATTTCAACATGATTTTTAAATGACTACGAAGTCTCACCAACTTATAGCTGGAATACATGCTCACCAACAGACATGGATGTGGAGAGCTCAGATAATAAGCGTTATCTGTACTGTAGCTTTTTCTTGCATGTTGCCACAATACTAACACACAGCAAAGCATTTATAGTAAAATGATCGTTGTGGATTTTTTTTCTTTTCTTTACATTGCGAACTAAAATCTAAAACGATATATAGGGGTAGTGCTCTAAATGTTTGGATGAACATTACCAAGTAAATAAAGCACCAGTAGATGCCAGCAAAGTGTCAGTTAGTGCTTTAAATGTAACTGGTCTTGGCTCAGCCGGGCTCTGACAACCTGGGCACTAATGACTGCTACCAAATTCAAGCCAAAAACTTATTTTTTTTCACCTAGTGAAGTTAAGTAGGAACCTTTCTAACCATGGTAAATAACAGTGAAAGTTACATTTAAAAGATTAATAGATTATTGTAATGGCACATGCTCTATTTTTACACACAATTGACCTATCTTCTTCTGAGTACCTCCTTCCGTCTTTGTTTCCCCAGCTTCGTTACGCGTACCAGGTGTTGACAGTGATGATGAGACCAAGACTCCTTCTCCATCACCTCATCATGGTCGCTCTCGTCCTCCCTCCCTCATTGCTGACTCCTCATCTGAGTCTGATGAGGGGGATGCCAGGGGAGAGGTGAGATACAGATCTCAGTGTGATTTTGCTGTCCAGAATGTTTCACTATAAACACATTTTTTTGTTTTATTCATAAATATGGGGAAGACACCCTTAACAGGTATTACTTAAAAATGTCATCTGGTATAGGCTTGAACAGTACATTTTAAATGGTAGATTTACATTATTTCAAGTCTGTCTTAAAACACTATTCATACTCCCTTTTGTTTTTTTTAATTGAAACAGTTTGTGTTATCATTCATCCTGTTCATACTGGCCCGTAAAAGATCCCTCCCTAATGTCATATTCTTACAGATGTTTGACATCTATGTGGCAACGGCTGACTACAACCCCACCAAAGCAAGCAAGGAATCCATCTCTCTAAAGGAGGGACAGTATGTTGAAGTTTTGGACTCAGCTCATCCACTCAAATGGTTAGTCAGGACCAAACCCACCAAAACTACACCATCCCGCCAAGGTTGGGTCTCACCTGCCTACCTGGACAAGAAACTCAAAGTACGTCTTAAAAATAAAGCCACTAATCCGTCAACCTTTAATAATTCATTGTCTTGACGCCTTTGAATATTTAAAGAGTAATAGTAAAACTGTGTTTTCTTCCAGCTCTCTGCTGATACGAGTGACCTTCCAGAGACAAGTGTAGAGGAGGTGTCTGAGGGTGAATACAAGAGGAAATTATTGTAAGTAAAAGATGTCTACACTCACCTACCACGTACTGGAACTAAAAGATGTACTATAACCAACTATTATACCATGTCCCTAGCCAACTGATCCAAGACCTGATAAATGGTGAATCACAGTTTGTAAAAGAAGTAGACTTCTTTACATCCCATCACATGAAGCATGCAGACAGCCCTGATGCACCGCCTGATGTCAGCAGCCAAAAGGAAGCCATATTCAGGAATATTGATGATATCAAGTCCTTCCATAGCAAGTGAGCTAACCTCTTCTGAAAAAAATTTAATGAAAGACTGAGAATAACCGTGAGAGTTTTAGTGCATTCATTTCCCCACAATTTTGTTCTTAGGGCATTCCTCCCAAAGTTGAACGACTGTGACACAGATGACGATGTAGCCATGTGCTTCTTGAAGAACAAGGACGGCTTCGAGAAGTACCTCCAGTATCTTGTTGGTCAGAGTCAAGCTGAATCTGCTGTCAGTGACAAGGCTGTTCACAGCTTCTTTAAGGTAACACCACAACTAATGTGGTACTGTGGGTTATGCAGTGCGTCAGAACCTAAGCCCATCACACTCTCTAATCCTAAACATAACATTTGTTATCACTCTATTAAAACATTTTTTTGCCAGCCTATTTAAAGCTGTAATTTCTTTGGTAACTTACTAATATATTTTGCTACCTTTGTCTTTAGAGTGACAGGACTCTGCACCAGTATAAGGATTTGAATTTAAAAAAATCTTCCTTTCATTACATTGTAGGAGTACACAGAGAAAGTACAAGCCAGTGCAGACCCTGCAGATCCCCCTGTACGCAGCATCAACGCCAGCCTCCAACAACCACTGGAGAGGATTCAGAAGTACAAGGCCGTCCTCAAGGTGACACCTTTGATGCACAATATGACTGCACTCTTATGAGGTTTAGTTCTCTGCATTACAGATAGGAATACAGCACTCGCATGTGTAAGGCATTTGATTTTAGACCTGTATCACTGTCACCTCAGTCTTATCAGAATCTCTTCTCCAACATCTTCAGGAGCTCATCCGAAACAAGGCAAAAAATGGCCAAAACTGCTGCCTACTGGAAGAAGCTTATGCCATGGTGTCTGCACTCCCTCAGCGCTCTGAGAATACCCATCATATCTCCATGATCGAGAACTATCCTGCCACACTGGAAGTATTAGGAGAGCCAATGAGACAGGTAGGTGGAGTTACTCTTATATCCCTGATTGGTACACTTATTATAGGCATAATTGTGTTTGTTTGGTATTTTTCTGTATGTTTTTCCCCCTTTGAAACCAGGGACCCTTCCAAGTGTGGGAAGGGGCTCCAGGAATTAGGACGTCCTCTAGAGGTCACCACCGGCACGTCTTCCTGTTTAAGAACTACTGTATAATCTGCAAACCGAAGAGAGACAGCAACACTAATACACAAGCATATGTCTTTAAGAACATGATGAAGGTAAGAGGTTTATTGTAACACATTTCTTTCTTCTTTATTATAACCTTTCTTGACCAGCAGCCTAAATTATGTTTTTGGTATTCTTCATCCTGTTGCAGTTGAATAACATTGATGTGAATGAGACAGTGGAGGGTGACGACCGTGCCTTTGAGATCTGGCATGAACGCGAGGACTCTGTGAGGAAATACACCTTGCAGGCCCGAACTGTTAACATCAAGAACTCGTGGCTGAGAGACTTTAGAGAACTGCAGCAGCGATACAGCATGCCTGCATGGAGTGAGTAAAACACACGCACACACACACACACACACACACACACACACACACACACACACACACACACACACACAGTCTAACTGTTTTCTATCTTTTATCACTCTAAATGTATTTTGGATATTCTCCTACTTTCAAGCACCACCTTTTGTAATTAATCTCCTTTTACAGGTCCTCCTGACTTTGATGAAATTCTGGCAAACTGCACAGCAGAGCTGGGGCAGACTGTTAAGCTGGCCTGCAAAGCCACTGGAGTACCCAAACCTGCCATCACTTGGTATAAGGGTATGCCATTTGCATGTTTTTTTTTTTGTTTTTTTTACTAATTTGCTCTATTAGACAATACATAGACAAATTGAGGTAATGGCAAACTGAGTATCTGAGGCCAAATGTGTTTCATCAATTTGTGGTTTACTTGTTGGATGTAGATGGACGTACAGTGGAGGCAGATCCTCATCACATCATCATTGAGGACCCTGATGGTTCCTGCACACTGATCTTGGATAACATGACAGCAGATGACTCCGGCCAGTACATGTGCTTTGCTTCAAGCTCGGCTGGCAATGCCAGCACTCTTGGCAAGATCACTGTACAGGGTAAGTGGCTAAACAGTGTAATAGTGAATGCTTTAATTTATGCTTAGTTATAATACAACACAGAAAATATCAGTAATTAAAGACCTTTTTGAATTAAGTAATACATTTTTGTCAAGCCAATTTATTTTAATTAGGTGTTATTATTCAACCATATACTATATTTTGACATATTTCTTGTAGTGCCTCCTCGTTTTGTGAATAAAATGAGGAATGCTACATTTGTTGCTGGTGAGGATGCTCAGTTCACCTGTGTCATACAGAGTGCCCCCAACCCCAAGATCAGGTATGACATTTAAAGAACATCTTAAGTAAATTCAGGAGGTAATTTGAAATTTCTGCTGCATTGTGTTGACCTCTTTTACTCTTCTCTGGCTGTGTTTACGGTCAAGGTGGTTCAAGGATGGCAGGCTGCTGACTGACCAGGAAAAGTATCAGACCTACAGCGAGCTCCGTAGTGGTGTTCTGGTCTTAGTAATAAAAAACCTGACAGAGAGAGACCTGGGACACTATGAGTGCGAGGTTGGCCCATTAAAAAATCATACTTGATTTACAAACTTCATTATAATGTTATTTAAACGAATATGTATAGAAGGGGAAGTATAAATGTTAACTCTAAGTTGGTTGATTTCAATTAGCAACAAAAAGTCATCTTTGGCTCTTTAAGACTCTAAAAATATATTCTCTGCTATTGCCAGTTGTCCAACCGCTTGGGCAGTGCCAAGTGTGCTGCTGATTTAGTTCCACCCTCTGCTGTGGCTCGCACTGGTGAGCAGGCCATCACTATTGAAGGTAAGAACACTGACTTTATGCACTAATATGCACCTTTTTCAGGCTCTGAATGATAATGCTTTTAATGCAGGTTTAAATACACACAAGGAGTTGATTGATCTTTCACTCTTTCTGTGATTTTTTTTACTATAAATAAATGCTCTCATTTTGTCTGTTAACTCTCATCTGTTCTGCTTCCCCAATAGTCACTGAGCAGGAGACTAGAATACCAAAGAAAACCATCATCATGTAAGTGTGGAGGCTAAAATTATGTCTGTTGCCTGGTTGTACTTCAGATCATCCTCTAGACAATTTTGTCTCTTCAATACATGTCCCAATTACTCTGTAAGAAATTTTATTTATTTTAATGTTTTATTTTTAGCATTGCTGTGTAGATATTTCTTGCCAAAAGATCAAATGGACTTAAAGGCAATTTGGTGTGTGTGTGATTCTCTTTCTCTATGGCTTGTGTATGCATTGTCATGTAGTATTTAGAGCCTGTGTGCAAATGATTCTATCACAAGGATGAAGAAAGGATGGTCTGTCTTCACCAGGGTGCTGTCTACTTTAACTAGCAACTTTGTTATTGCAGCTCCTCACACATCATTTGTATTCAAATCTCACACTTCTTACTGTAGCAACACAATAAGCAGTGCAACAAGCTTATGCTGGTATGTGGGACATGCTTGTTTGACATCAGACTTTCCTTTATAGGTTTTGACATCAGCTTTTCCTATTTAGTTACATAACTCAGTGTCACTTATGCTGGTGGATTATGAGTGGTGGTGGAAGCCCACCAGCTTCACTTATTGGAGTCAAAACTGCATGCAGCCTGGTATCTTTTTGTCTTTTTGTCTATCGCTCTAATCATGTCTGTGTTGTCTGTTTCTCTTGACTTCAGTGAGGAGACTATAACCACTGTGGTGAAGAACCCACGTATGAGGAGGCACAAGTCCCCCGGCTTGACTGTTGCTGGAGCCCACCGCTCGGAGACATCCACCCCAGAGCCCCCCACAACCAGGCCAAGGAGGATGCCCACTCCAAGAAAGACCACCATTCCAACTCTCTATGTTACTGAGCCCCAAGGTGCTGGAGCCAGGGCCATGGAGAGCAAGCCCAGGTGGGTTGAGGTAGAAGAGGTAATTGAGTATAAGGTCAATAAATCTCCCAGGCTGCCCAGGAGGAGAGGTATCTCACCGGCAGGGTCTGATCGCGCAGCCACTCCTTCCAGACCCAAAAGGTCTCCGCCGGAAAACCCAAACGCTAACAATTCCAACAACAAGCTGGTGGAGCAGGCACAGCTGCAGGGAGACGTCAGTAGCCAGCCGCTCTCCTGGGATGAAGAGGAGGGTAATGTTTCCTCTGATTCTGTCTCTGGAGTCACTGGAGAGCCACATGAGCTCTCATCTGTCCTCACTCCAGCTAGAGAGGACAGCGAGGACCTGGATGATGAACAAACAATCATCTTTGAACCTGATGATGAAGATGATGATGACCACAACTCACTTGGAAAGCAGGAGCCTAAGATTCTGACACAAGGAGGCCGTGTTCTGACCCTTGAAGACTTGGAGGATTACGTCCCAGAAGACGGAGAGACTTACGGTACCTCCAGCACCCACAGCCCAGCTGCGGAAAAGCCCTGTGAGATCTCTGTGCTCCAGAGGGAGATCGGCGGGTCCACAGTTGGACAGCCGGTGCTCCTCAACGTGGGGCGGCCTGTCGTAGTCCCGAGGCAGAGGAGTGGCTTCTTCAGCCGCTTCAGGGATCATCTCTCCAGCAGCCTTTTCTCATCTGCTGTTCCCCAAGCCAGCGAAGCCCAGTGCAGAACGGAAAGGCATGTCCCCATCCAAGTGAGCCACGCAAAACTGGAAGTGAAGCCTTCGTACTGCTCAGAGGTGCAGAGAGTTGAGGGTGGGCAGCGGAGCTTTAAAACCAAAGTGTCAACTCAGACCTACGGCTACACGTCAGTGGGCAACCCAGTCACTCTTCAAATTAGTGATAACCTTCATCAGAACCAATAGTAACAACTACCAAAGTATAGTTTAATGTGGTACCACAAACCCTCTTAGTCTTAAATGGGGACATCTACTTACATGAGGAATAAGACATATCCTAACCTGAAGTATATTTACTGCATTTGACAAACCATTCCATTTTGAAGCTGCCTTTCAGAAAATAGGCTCATTTTCTGAGTCTTTTTCTTGACAAATGGTTATAGTCAGATGGCGTCTTTAGACTAGGCAAGTTGGAAAATATAGGTATAAATATGTCACGGTAAGCATGAATTACTCCCAACCTGCTCTGTTACACTTGCTTTATGACATATGGAGTATGAGTTGTACAATATACATGGTGGACAGAAAAAAAAGGAAATTAAGGTTTGACATTTTACTAAAGAACAATTTAATCGTCTTTTGTTGAGTTAAATTGTATTTTTTTTAAATACATCAGGTTTTACCTCAACACACCACAACATTATGAACCTTGACCCACCAATATTAACTGATCTAGGGATCATCCTCAGTGATGACTCCTGCTATATACACAAACAAATATTTATACAGTATAGTTAGGTATATATATTTTTTTGGTTACACTTTTGTACCTTTTTAGAAATGTTACCTTTGGCACTTTAGCAGTGCTATAGATTCCTGGAGCAGCAAATGCTGGATTTAATGACTATTAGTGATGTCATGTTTCTAGTTCAGTATTTGCTATGAGTTCATTTAAATATGCAACAATTATGATGCACAATTAACAACAGAACTTTGGTGATTGTTGTGGTCCATGGGCTGTTTAAGTTTCATCAAAGATGTGCGGTCAAAATACAGTCAGTTTGGCAAAATCACAGATAAGTTCTCTACTACTTTGGTTGTTTGTGAATAACTTGTTGGTGAGCAGCTTGAACAAACATGGCATTTCTACAAGCAAATAATGTGGACGGTGATCCTGTTTCACATCAGATCGCTGTGTTTGACTGAATTTTTGTCATTTATTATTATTTTGAAACATGTTTCTACCATTAATTGAATGTTATGCTTAGCTTTATAGACATTTTTGTGTATGTAATGCAGTGAAATCACCTGTGAATTCACAGGATCTCACAGGGTCAGTCATATGTTAGTGATGTTTAGATGAGTGACTGCATGTATTTGCTTTTCCAAGGCAATGTGTTTATCCAGTGTAACCAGATCTGTAATGTTGTATTTGATTTGATTATCAGAATTTACTACCTTTTCAATTTAAGAAATAACTACAATTTAGTAACTGCTCACTTAAAGATTTGTGGTGTTTGTGTTGTTTTTAAAGGTTATTTAGTCAGTTACAAGGATCATGTTATGTATTAATATTAAAGCACTAACCGATTGTAATTGCTTGTACTGTACATGTGTAGTTTTTGGGAAACATGGTTGAGTACAATGTTAATAAATAGATGTACTGCAAATAATAACTATGGCCAGTTTCTTTCACAATTCTTATTTATAGCACACATTCTAAAAATAACAGCGTATTTATTAAAGTTTTAACAGACAGTGTCTTGTTACTGTTGGAGGTTTAATGGACTTAAGAAATACATATTTTTCTAATTATAATATATTTTTATTGTCAGCTGATTATTGTAGAATGACAAACCACAGGACTGCACAGAACTTAATAAGTATGGCATACGACACTTTGACTTTTTATGGCAAACTATATTACAAAACTTAATGACGTACTATACTTTAACTTTTTATGACATACTATACTGTAATTTTTTTTCAACACTTTTAATGCCAAATGTATGATGACTGTTTTATGGCATTTTTTATGACATACTATACTATGCCAAATGTATGGCACATTCTACAACGAGGTTCCAGTGGCTGCTGTAGTATTGGGATGTTGTTGTAATTATTTGACTAACATTATTAAAATATACTATATTAAAAATAAAAATACATCAATATGGTGTGAAACCCTGCTAATCCCACCCTGATTACAGTGCAGAGAATGCAGTTATTCTCTGACTGTACAGCCTATCCATCCAGTTGTTGCACAGATCAATCCTATCTGTCAGGTAATCTCCAAATTTCTGGTTGCCGACTTGAAGAAGTGTGTGGATGAGCCATCCAAGGCGATCAAGGACATTCTGGTCCAGTACGACTGGACCCTGCTAGTTGCCGATCCACACTGCCACAAGTCCAGGGAGATCATCATGACTTTTTTAGGACATACTATGCTAAGACTTTTTATGCCATACTATACTATGACTTTTTTATGACAGACTATACTTTGACTTTCACAACTTTTAATGCCATACTATACTATGAAACTATGATTTGTTATGACATACTATACTGTGACCTTTGTAATATTTTATGACATGCTATACTACAAAATTTTTTGACATACTATACCACGACTTTTTTAAAAACTTTTTTTGATATACCATAACGTTTTTTTTTATCTTTTATTTTGACATGCAATACTATGACTTTAGATAACTTTTTTGACATACTATAAAAGGACATTTTTTCACTTTTTAGACATACTATACTATGACGTTTTAATTACTTTTTTCAACATACTACTAGGATTTTTATGATTCTTTTTGATATACTACGCTTTGACTTGTTTCCACATACTATACCAGGAAGTTTTTATGACTTTTTTTTAAAATACTATACTATGACTTTTTTCTGAGAAATGTTATACTATGACTTGTTTATGAGTTTTCTTTTACATAATATACTGTCTTTTCCAACATACTATGACATTTTGTGACTTTTTTGACATCCTGTACTATGACTTTTGTATTATTTTTTTATCATTTTTTTCACCATGCTATACTATGGCCTTCTTCGACATACTATCCTGACTTTTTCGACATACAAAACTATGACTTTTTGACATGTCATGACTATCACATTTTTCGATGTACTATACTATGACTTTTTATGACCCTTTTCAACATACCATAGTATAACTTTTTTTGATATACTATGATGATTTTATCACTTTTTTAACATATAGACAACATATATCACTTTTTTGACATACTATACTGTGACCTTTTATCACATTTTTTGACGTACTATACTATGACTTTTTTTATCTCCTTTTTCAACATGATATAATATTACTTTTTGACACACCATACTATTACTTTTGTATCCCCCTTTTGACATACTATACTATGACTATTTTTGACAAACTATACTATGACTTTTTTTATAACTTTCTTCGACATACTATGAATTACTTTTTTATCACTTTGTTGACATACTATACTATGACTTTTTCTACATGCTATAGTAGGACTTTTTTGACATTCTATAGTATGCATTTGTATGCCTTTTTTCGACATACTGTACTACCACTTTTTTGACATACTATACTATGACTTTTTATAAACACTATCCTGTGACTTTTTCGACATACTAAACTATGACTTCTTTTGACATATTACACTACGACCTTTTATCACCTTTTTGACATACTATACAGTAACTTTATAATCACTTTTTTTCAACATTTTATACTGTGAATTTTTAATCACTTTTTTCAACATATTATACAATGACTTTTCAAAATACTATACTACAACTTTTTCCCAGATACTATACTATGACTTTGTATTGCTTTTTTTTACATACTATAATATAACGTTTTTAATCACTTTTTTCAACATACTTTATTAGGACTTTTTTTGACATACTATACTATGACTTTTTTATCCAATTTTTTTATATACTATACTATGATTTTTTTATGACTTCTATCGACATACAATACTATGACTATTTTATCACTTTTATATTACCTATTTCAACATGCTATACTATGATGTTTTTCTGACAAACTTTACTGTGACTTTTTTAGCACCTTTTTCAACAAGCTATACCATGACGTCTTTCGACATACTATCCGGCGACATTTTCGGCATACTAAACATTTTTCCACATACGTATGACTTTTTTAACACTTTATTCAACATACTAGATTATGACATTTTTTTACATACTATACTATGACTTTTCGACATACAATACTATGACTTCTTTATCAAATTTTTTGATATACTATACAATGTTTTTTATTACTTTGTTTGATATACTATACAATGTTTTTAATCACTGTTTCAACACACTAAACAATGAAATTTGTATCACTTTTTTGACATATTGTACTATGACGTTTAAAAAGAAATACCATACTGTAACTTTTTTTGACATACAATATTATCACTTTTTATCACTTTTGTTGACATGCTACACTATTACGTTTTGACATAATATTTTATGACTTTTTTCCACATACTATACTATGATTTTTTCATTACTTTTTCCAACATACTATAGTATGACTTTTTTTCATCATTTTTTCAACATGCTATATACTATAACTTTTTTGACAAACTATACTAGAACTGTTTTATCAAATTTTTTGAAACAATACAATGATTTTTTCATGACTTTTTTTGACATACTATAATTTTTTTATCACTTTTTTCGACATACTATACTATGACGTTTTTGTCATACTATACTACGACTTTTTTAACGTACAATACTATGACTTTTTATAAATACTATCATGTGACTTTTTCGACATACTAAACTATGACTTATTTTGACGTACTACACTATGACTTTTCATCACATTTTTAAGACATACTATACTATGACTATTCGACACACTATACAATGACTTTATTATCAACTTTTTCAACATACTATACTATGACTTTCTTTGACATACTAAACTATGAATTTTATCGACATACCTACTTTTTTTCGACGTATATACAGTACCATGACATTTTTATCACTTTTTTGACTTCTTTGACTTTTGAATCATTTGTTTTGACATATTATACTATGACATTTTTTTAAATACTTCAGAGTGACATTTTTAGACATACAGACTTTTTTTCAACATGCTATACCATGACTTTTCGACATACTATATTATGACTTTTTTCCACATACTGTACTATGACGTTTTTATTACTTTTTTCAACATACACTATGACTTTTTGACACACTATACTGTGACTTTTTATCACTTTTTTTTCGACACACTATACAATGACTTATTCAACATGCTATACTATGACTTTTTCATGACTTTTTTAGACAAACTAAACTATGACTTTTTACAGGGTGGTACTAGGACTTTTTGACAGAATAGACCAGGACTTTTTATCACTTTTTTTTTACTTACTATATTACAACTTTTTCAACATGCTATACTAGGACTTTTTTCGACATATTATACTATGACTTTTTTAGACAAACTAAACTATGGCTTTTTATCACCATTTTCAAACATGCTATACTATGACTTTTTTATACATTTTTTCAACAAACTATAATATGACTTTTTATCACTTTTTTCAACATACTTTATTATGACTTTTTCATCATCTTTTTTCACTGTGACTTTTTTTGACATACTAAACGTCAATTCAATTCAATTTTATTTATAGTATCAAATCATAACAACAGTTATCCCAAGACACTTTACAGATAGAGTAGGTCGAGATCATACTCTATAATTTATAAAGTCACAACAATTATAATAATTTCCCCAAGAGCAAGCATAGTGTGACAGTGCAACAGTGGCGAGGAAAAACTCCCTTTTAGGAAAAAAACGTCGGCCAAACCCAGGCTCTTGGTAGGCGGTGTCTGATGGTGCCGGTTGGGATGTGATGCACAGTGGCAATAACAGTCACAATAAAGATAATGGAACAGTGACTAAAAACTGGTAGTTGTAGTTCAGTAGTTAGTAGTTCATGTCATAGCAGGGCTCTGCAGGGCGTTGTAGCAGTATGTAGTGTGGCACAGAAGGGCATAGCTGGACGTAGCAGGACGCAGCAGGGTTCAGCAGGACGCAGCAGGACACAGCAGGGCATAGCTGGACGTAGCAGGGTGTAGTGCAGCAGGACCACGGCAACAACTGCAACCAAGATCTTGGTGCCATCCTAATCCAAGGAAATATGCTGGGCTACAAAAAACATAAGGACTCCGGGGAGTAAACTCCCCAGAACTTTGTTAGTATCAAGCATTTCTGGGACGGGATGCACACAAATGGAAAGGGAGAGGAGAGAGCAGCTCAGTGTGTGCTCAGGAAGGAAGTCCCCCGGCAATTTAGAACTATTACAGCATAACTAAGAGAGACAGGTTGAGGAAAGGAGCCTGGTCGGGCTAGAACTCTCCACAACTGGATCAGGGTGTAGTGGCCTGCCTCCTTCTACTTTCATTATATTATTAATCGTGTGGAAATTAATTTGTCAACTATGAAGAGAAGCAGGTGGGCCTGGCTAGACGGATGCTGCAACTCTTCACTCTCTAAATATAAGCTTAATCAAAAAGGAGGCTTTTCAAATTATTCTTAAATGTGGTGACGGTTTTTGCCCCCAAACCCAGACTGGGAGCTGGTTCAACAGGAGAGGAGCCTGATAGCTTAAGGCTCTGGCTCCCATTCTATTTTTGATATACTATGACTTTTTTTGAAATACTATATGATGACTTTTTTCGACGTACTGTACTATGAAATTTTCATCACTTTTATGACATACTATGATATGACGTTTTATAACTGACATGCTATACTATTACGTTTTTCCACATACTATACTATGACTTTTTATCACTTTTTTCAACATACTATACTATGACGTTTTTCTCACTTTTTTTCGACTCACTATACTATAACTTTTTTTCCACGTCTTTTTATCACCCTTGTCAACATGCTATACTACGACTTTTTTATCATTTATTTTCAACATACTATACCGTGACTTCTTTCGACATAGTACTATAGTACTATATTATTACTATACTATGATTGTTCTCGACGTACTATACTATCGCTTTTTATCATTTTAACATACTATACTATGACTCTTTTCAACACACTGTACTATCACTTTTTTAACATACTATATTGTGACTTTTTTGACATACTATACTATGACTTCATGACATACTATACTTGGACTTTTTTGAAGACATGCAAGACTATAACCTTTTTATGATATAGAATATTATCAATTCTTTTGACTTATTTTGAAATTCTATACTATGACTTTTTTCCTCATACTATAGTATAACTTTTTTTATCACTTTTTTCAACACACTATACTATGACTTTTTGACACACTATACAATAACTTTTTTCATCAACTTTTTCAGCGTGCTATACTATGACTTTTTTCAACATATTATACTATCACTTTTTTTTGACTTCCTATACTATGATGTTTTTATCACTTTTTTCAACATACTATGACATGTTTATCACTTTTTCAACATACTATACTATAACTTTTTTATCACTTTTTTTCGACTTACTATACTATAACTTTTTTCCACGTCTTTTTATCACCCTTTTCAACATGCTATCCTATGACTTTTTTCAACATACTATACTGTGACTTCTTTTGACATAGTACTCTAAGACTTTATCACTTTTTAGAATTACTATTACTACATACTATTTTTTTTTCAACATGCTATACTATGACTTTTTTTGACATATTATGCTATGACTTTTTCATCACTTGTTTCAACATACTATACTATGACTTCGACATGCTATACGATGACTTTTTATGACAAATACTTTTACATACTATACTGACTTTTTATCACTCTTTCAGACAAACTAAACTATGACTTTTTGTCACCCTTTTCAACATGCTATACTAGAACTTTTTTGACAGACTATACTATGACTTTTTTCAACATACTATACCATGATTCTTTTTGACATACTATGACTTTCTTAACAATTTTTTGATATACTATACTATGGCTTTTTAATCACTTTTTTCGACATGGTAGGACTTGATGAATTACAATACTATGACTTCTTTTGATGAACTATACTATGATCTTTTATCACTTTTTTGACAAACTATACTATGACTTTTAATCACTTTTTTCAACATACTATACTATGACTTTTTAATCACCTATTGTGCTTTTTATGATATACTATACTACTCTTTTGACTTCCTTGACATACATACTATGACCTTTTTCGACATACAATAGTATCACTTTTTTGACATGCTATACTATGACTTTTCTCCACATACTATACTATGACTAACTTTTTTTCAACATACTATACAATGTAGTTTTTATCACTTTTTTCAACATACGATTAATTAATTTGACATTTTTGTGACATACTATACTATCATATGTTGACATACTATGGACTTTTATAACATACCATACCATGATTTTTTATGACATACTATACTATAATATTTTTAAGACATACTGTACTATGAATTTTTATGACATACTATATTACGGCTTTTTTAGGATTTTTCATGACATAATATACTATGACTGTTTATGACATACAACACTATGCCATTTTCATGACATACTATACTTTGTCTAATGACTTTTTATTACCTATTATACAATGAAATACTATGCTTTGACCTTTTTGTAATATGTTTATGACATACTAAACTATTCATTCTTTATATTTTTGTGACATAATATATTATGACTTTTTATGGCATACTATGCTATACATTTTGAAATTTTTGCAACATACTATACTATGGCCTTTTACAACATACTACACTCTGACCTTTTATTACATTAAGACAGGCTATACTTTGAATGAACTTTTTCATGACTTACTAAACTATGACACTTTTATATTTGTATGACATACAGTACTATGCCTTTTTTATATAATATTTATAAATTATAAATAGCAGTTAATGTGTGGAAATGGCGTATGCATCATTTGAGGTCGTTGGCATCTGGTATCTATCGAGCATTTAAGTGCACATGCTATGATGGGAATTTGTTAATTCCCACCTAATGTTTCAAATATGTTTTCAAAGTTTATTGGTCAAATTCTGGTAATATGAGTAAAGTGTACTTTTTTGACATCCAATTCATTTAATTGCACCAAAACATACATATCAAGTACAATAACAAATAATCAATATATAGTAGCCCAATACTAACGAGTTCAAGTGTGTGTTAAAGGGAACAGGATTGCATTTCTAGCGCTCGTGTTTTACTGATATGAACTCAATTCATTCTCTTGTGCTTTGTTCCCACACTGTTAGTCGGAAATATGAGTTTATACAGTGCTCCAAGGAGTTATCACAAACTAAGACAGTTTAGTTGTGCTATTTTACAATCAGTAAGTTAAAGTTTGTATGTGAAACTAGAAGTGGTCTGAAAATGTATGGAAAGGGGTCTTAAGGTTTTACATGTAACATCAGGATTGCTTGAGATACCTTGGTCATAAATATTCTTTCAATAAAACAAGTAACAGGAGATTTATGTGAAGAGAAACATGCCATTACATTTTTCTCAAATTTAAAAACCAATCCTTAAATAAAAACAGTACACGGAATGACATTTTACTGTGCAGGGGAAGCTGCAAAATAACAGTTACACAATATGAAAGTTTTCACAAATTTACAATTGTAAAACAACAAAATGAAGAAAAACAACAAAATGATTCTGTTAAAGATCCCCCAAAATAAAAGCTATGTTCTATGACATTAGATGTACTATTGTTTCTGTTATGTAATATTTTCTACGTCTATAAATGCAATCCTTTTAGAGCACAAGAGTAAAAATGGTTATCCAGCAAATCAAACTATAATGGAGTCATGTGGCAATTTACACAAAATCTGCCAAAGAAAACATTTACCAACACCGGAATAGTTTTATTATTTTAACAGTAAAGTTAACTTGCAGAGTTAACCCCCCTCTTGCAAGTTAACAGTTTTTTACTAGAAATCAGTTGTATTGCTAAAGTTATTATAGTTAAACTATCTGTCTCTGTAATATATTTACCAATCAACACAATATGACTGGCACAAAGAACAGCATAATTCGTTGCCACAAATCAAGAAAAGAAACTAGCTTTCTACACACCTTGAAAGACAGGTTTATCCATGTGATAGTATGAGTTATGCTACGCCCTGTTTGTGTTAGTACTGGTTGGTGCACGTACAAAGCTGCAAGCTTTATATAGTCAGTAAACCCTGCCCAACAGAACATCCTGCATATCAACCCATTTACATATCAAGTTAGCATTATTGGAGTAGCTTAAAGTGAAAATAGAAATGTGGAAAGCCTTCTTATCGATAAAAAAAGGGTTATGCACTGTGATAGTATTTGGTAATAACTACCACTATACACCATATAAAACCAAAAGCTTCACAAACCACCATCTGAGGAATGTTCACGACTGAAATAAAGGTCTGTGGTTTTGTGAGGAGTGGCTGGACAAGACTTGAGGGTATCAGGTTTCAGTCTCCTACGAAGACATGTTGACTTTCTTGACCATATTGATTTCCTAAAGAAGGAAAAACTTTTTTTTAATGCTCCTAATATGATGATGATGGTCAAGAAATTAAGACAAATCTACAATGACCTAACAAATTTAAAGCAAGACTACATAGAGCAAATAAACATGTTTTATCCATTCCTTATACTTCTTCCATTTTGATTTTGGAAAGGTATTAAAATGTCTGTTGATACTCAACTCAATTAAATAATTATTCATAAAAACAGTTTTAATGTGTGTTGATGATTTTTAATCAAAGACTGAGTTCTGAAATAGTAACTCACCTCAAGAAGAACATGTTTTAACTGCCTATAGGCATCCTCCAAGTTATCATTCATAATTAGGACATCAAACATACCGGGTTCTTTACCTAGAAGGTGATATAATTAGGTTCAGAGTCATGTTTTTTAACATTTATGTGGTTATATTTTTTAAAAAACAAACTATAAATACTTACTAAACTCCATGTCCACCTGAGCTGCACGTAAACGCTTCTGGAGGCTCTCCTCTGACTCGGTTTTCCTGTCTCGCAAACGTTTTTCCTAAAATATTACAGAACGCATTCAGACATATTCACAGAGCACCCAAAACCTGTATGACCAGAGGCCTGTAATGCAAAGCAGGATTTTGGGTTAGCCTTTGTAGTACAGGCCTCAGGTAACTGTGGTACAAAAACAAACCCAAGGTAACATTGAAGGGACCCCGCCCCCCCCTCCTCTGGCAGGAAAATTGGAACCTCTATCGATTCAATGAAATGCATTTCCTTCTGTGCTTACCAGGACTGCCATGGATGGTGGCTGGATAGAGATGTAGATGGGATTGAGGTCTGTCTTTTTGATGTTTCTCACACCCTGCATGTCAATGTCAAGTATACAGATGAGGTTCTTGGCCTGGACAGCTTGCACGGCGGCTTTACTCGTCCCATACATGTTCCCTGAAAACTCAGCATTCTCAATGAATTCGCCGTTGTTAATGGCTGTCTGCATCACCTCCCGTGTGACATAATGGTAATCTGAAACCCCAAAAAAGGAGACGTTTTTTATACAAATAAAGAAAGCTACCACTATACTGACTCATAAAAATGTGATTTACTGTGACAGTGGTCATGAAAGAAGAAGAACATGTTCATGTACCTTTGCCATTCTCTTCTCCAGGTCGAGGATTTCTTGTTGTATCTGAGGGTTTAGAGGACAGTTACGTCATAGTACTGTACTTTATTTGAACCTTAAACAATAAATCGATTAATCAATTAGATTAATCAATAATGAAAACAATCACTAGTTGTAGCCCTATTTGCATTTGCTTGTATGCATACCTGTATACATCCACATCTCCTAGAAAACCTGGATGACCTACAGGATTGACTATACTGATCAATGACAAGCCTCACAACTGGTGAGAACACCACCAGAATTAATGTTGACTGTTGTGGCATAGAGTGGCACACTTACGGGAGACGCTGAAGCCAAAGACACTGTTGTATTCTTCCATGAGCTTCTTTAGCAGAGTGCTCTTCCCTGCCCCGGACGGGCCGCTGAACACCACAGGCCTGGGTCCAGCCATAGCTATTGGAGAGTCAGAGAGGAGAGTTCAATATAGGAAATTAGTGGGTGAGGCTGGATGGATGACACATATCCACTGGAATTCTATTGCATGAGTCATTACATGTGCACAAACATATGGCTTAAAAATATTTCACAACATTACAGCAGGTTAACATGCTGACTATGCTCTGGTGGGATAAATGTGATAAAAATATAAGCCAGCAGTTCTTACAGTTCAACCAAATGATGAGACCAAAACATCTCCCACAAGAGAAAAGGCAATCAACAGGTTGGCAAGCTGTGAGGTTACCATGGTGCAAAAACAATTACTAACTAATTGGCAAGCTCTACTCTGCTTGGGATGGTAGCACAAAAAAAGTAGAGCTAAAACATACAAGAGGCAAAGGAGTAATGATGCTTTTAATAGAGACATTGGCCCATATTCATGTAAACAACGACTTAAAACTCCCTTTAACTAAATTACACAGCAATCCAATCCCTGACAATCCTATAAACATGACCTGTACTTTACACCTTAGCAAAATAGCTAATTCAACATCCTATTTTCTCTTCACTGCGATATATTCTACACAACTTTTCTTTCATTAACAACATTTCTTAGGCAAGCTGCTCAAGCAAAGTAACAAAGTAATCGTCTGTAGCGTTCCTGCTTACCTTTCGGCAATACACACAGAGCCAAAGCAGATTGCGAATTCAAGTGATTGTGTGTGTGATTGTGTACAAGTAGATTAGAGAGAAGAGTAGAGAGGGAGGAGAGAAAAAGAGAGGGCAGTGCCATTTATGAACTAGATTTTGTTATGTATTGAGATAAATTTAAAAATGTTGAGTAGATTTATCCAGAATGATTTGATAATAAAGAAAAGACCTGTATGCGTTTTTATTTCTAGCCCAAGAGCTGAGACAAATCTCAATTCTTCTTAGTAATATTGTTTGTAGTTTTAAGGCAAAGAAAACAATGCAGTATAACTGGTTCCCAGTAAACTGGGAGCATCTTTCAACCAGATATTTACAACAGGTAACCAGCTATAGTTGTGCAATTGAGCTATTAAAATAAATACAATGAAAAGCTAATATCAATAATAATAGTAATAAGCCTACTACATCAATGTCAGGTATCAGACAGATTGGCAATTGGTCTGAAATGAAGTATTCCATATGACATGCACCAAATTACAAAAAGGAAAAAAAAATATATTAGCCTTATCAATTTTTAAAAACAAAAGTAAAGTGTGCTGGATTTCAGAAAACAAAATGCTGTGGACTACAATCAACGAGCCTTCTTGTTTTAAAGCAAACCAGATGAAGTGAGGTCGTCTGTGCAGGTGCAAATGACAAGAGTAGTTCTCCATTGCCTCTTGAATGCTTCCCTTAAACAGCACCATGTCTAATTAAAGGTGCAGGAGTTCCTCAACATTTTCCTGTTCTTAAATGAGTATCACCCCCAACCCTCCCCCACAAAAGTTATCCATAAATCTATTTGGGAAATTTGCATCAGCTTCCTGTTAACATATGGAAAAAATAGGGCTGCAACAAAATATTATTTTCATTATTGATTGGTCTGATTAATGGTTTAATGGTGACACCTCTTCCCATTTTTTGTCTGACTAAAATCAGGTCCAAAAGCCAAAGAGATTCAATTTAAAGTGACATTTAACCTAAAAAGCAGCTAATACATTTGAGAAGCTGCTACCAGAGAATGTCAAGTAGTTTTGCTTCATAAATTACCTAAATAATTGACGGATAATTAAAATGCTGATTAATTTCTGTTAATCAACTAATTGTTTCAGCTCTAGAACTATACAGGAAGGATGTTGTATGCCTGTGATTGTCATATAGTGCTAATTCTTTACTAAAACTACTGTCATCATTAGAAAAAACAAAACAATTCTTTAATATGCTACATGAGTTTGCTTGTTATACATTTATTGCCAAGATTAAAAGATGGAAAATTGATTCATGAACTAAATCAATCAATACTGATACAAGACTAAATATTGTCATTTATCAAAGTAGGAAAGTTAATATTTACTGGTAACAACTTGTAAAATGTAAGGAGTTTTGCTCTTTAGTTACTAATACTTCCTTTAATTGTATCATTATCTCAGAGAAATAGTGAGCATTATCATAATGTATGACATTTTACAGAGACTTTTTAAAATGAATGCATTGACAAAGCTTCTAAAACTTGCAGCTCCATATAATCCAAAACCCACACAAGAATCCACCATGTGTATTTGACATATAGCTGCGTGACAGGAAATGAGCGACATGAGAGTTTACAATCAGCAGGGGCTGACACTTATTAGAAGCTGCACGGTGCTTGACTTAAACCATGTGCACTAAACCCCATGTGATTAATATTTGCCTGAAGCAAAATTTAAATCATGTGAAATCTTCAGGTCTCATTAGTCTGCTAGGTGTTCAGTACGCGAGATGAAAGTTGATACATCAATAAATAAATCAACTACTTCTCAAACAAATATGTTAAACATTTAATGGTTCCAGCTTATCAAATATGATAACTGGGTGCCTGTCTGTGTCTTATATGTTTTTATATGAGAATATAGTGAAAATATTTGGTTTTAAATGTTGGTTGAGCCAAATAAGCTATTTGAATATGTCAACTTGGGTTCTGGGAAGTCAATGTTCTATTATTGTGTGTTTGTCACAAATGCCAGAATTACTTAACAAATAAAAACAACTCAGATATTGCAAAATGCACTTTGACACACTGCTATAAAAGCAATAAACTTTTATTATTTGCATGTAAATGCTGAATTCATGTTTTTAGGATGGTAAATGCACACGAGAAAAGCATTCCATGTGCATTGATGCTGATGTAAACTAATTGAGTTTAAATGTATTGATTGCGATTAAGATGCAAGAGCGAATAGGCGGGCCCTTAAAAAAGCTAAGCATTAATACTACATAACCCATAAAATGTGAACATAATGCGCTGAGATAGCAACAGGGATTGTTTTTAAAACTCAACGTTTAACAGGTATCACTGATGGCTCCCATCTACAACGACTTATTATTATTATTATTATTATTATTATTATTATCATTGTATTAATTAAGGACTATTTAAACGACGATTAAACTACAGGTAACGTCAGAGAACACACAACAACCATCTTCTTCCCATGTAACAACACAGCAAAAACAATCCGACTTCACACAATCAGGAATGAATGGCAGCATTAGCTACAGTGATAATGGCAGACAATACATACAAGAGACAGACGTTCTCCTTCCTACCTGAAAATAGCCTGGAAAAATATCTCATGTACATCGGGAGTTTAGTCTAAGATGTTGGGTAAGTCTCCGGATTTTCTGCCTCCTCTCCTCCGAGCCTTTACTGTTTAAACCATTATGGAAAATTGTCCTGTCTGCGTCATCATTGCGGGCCAAAACATCAAAACGTTACGTTCGCGAGCATCGGGAAATACGCGCGATGACAAAACACAAATCTACATCCATGACAGAAAAGGGGAGTTTATTATTTATCAATAGCCAAAGAGAATAGACGATACAAAGGCAGCCAATATTAAGTAAATATGTTACAGCTGCAGTTCCTACCTTAACTGGGAGAAACATATGCGCACTCTTATTGTAGCCATGTTTTCAGGTCGCCAAGTAAAGTTAGTTATAGCTTTAGCATAGCTTAGCTTCAGTTAACGCGGTTTAATCCAACGATTCATCTTGCGCTCAGCAGCTCTTTTGAGTAAATAATTGGCCAAATTAATTACCGGATCAGTTTCAAGGGTCAACCGAAATACAACCACTAGGAAACGCGTTATTGCGATCAACATTCGGAAGACTTAACGCAAAACTACCCGGATGAGTGAATGCTGAAGGCCTTACCAATCGCGCTGCTCATGTGCTAATGTGGCTTCTTCTCTAAAGTCATCAAAAGCAACCGACTAAAATGTTTGGTTCATCGAGATCCGGAGGAGTCAGAGGAGGCCAGGACCAGTTCAACTGGGATGACGTGAAAGTCGATAAACACAGAGAAAACTATCTCGGTAAGTCTTTAAAAAAACTGGCAGCCAAGCCCGTTATCACCGCTCACAAGAGACACTGGCTAGCGTTTGCTAACTTGCTCACCAACAGAGCAATTCTTTTAAAATCCCATTTAAACTACATACCACGGCTTCGGTACTCAACATGTATTCCCATACCTTTTGTTTTAGTGTCCCTCATAACACAGTGCTCGGTAGCCCTGTTTTCCACTCTACAACCAGCAGGTCCTAGTTTTCATTGCTCCCTCTCCTCTGAGCACGCACACGTAGCCACTCTGCTATCTGAGTACACACACATCGCTGCCAACATATCAGCATGCCAAACGAGAAGACATACAGCCGCTGTGACATAAAAGGGATGAAATAGAATACACTGTTGTTAAGCAAGTGTCGTTCTTTTTGGAACATGAACTGACGTAAACACATGATATGGGTACATTAAGAGGCTCATGCCACCACAAATGATATTGCCTTTTCAATAGCAGAGCTTTTAAACGTTAAAGATCAACAGGTGATTTTTGGAGAGACTCCAAATGTGTATTCTCCAAAGCAAAATATCATTGCCAATGTTTTTCTTCATTAACGTTTTAGCTACATCAAAGAAAAAGATCTGCATATTTTTAATGTAATATAATATTTATTTATACAATAATTTGTGCTATTCCAGTTTGGATAGTCAAGTTAGTATCTACAAACACCAACATCAGCGCAAAAGTGCACTGATTAGTCAATTAATCAACCTACAACAAAAGAATTACACTGTTTTGACAATCGATTAATCCTTTTTTTATCTTTAAAAAATAAAATATGTTTATATGTAAAGTGCAGCAGAAATTAAGCATCTTTCTCAACCACTCACATTTCTTCTGCATTGTTTCCAGGGAACTCGTTAATGGCACCAGTAGGTCGATGGCAAAAAGGCAAAGATCTGTCATGGTATGCAAGAGACAAAAAGGATGGCACACCTTTGTCCAAAGAGGATGAACTTGCTGCTGTTAAGGCTGCAGAGCATGAGGCACTGATGGCTGCCCTGTACGTACAACTTCCTATAAAAGAAATGGTTGAAAAATGCAAGTGTGGGTTATAAATATAATTAATTTGTCTTCCCCATTCTGCATCTAGAGGACACAAGAATATGAAGAGGCAACCAACTGGCTTGACCAAAGAGGTATGTCACTTTGTTTGGTACTGCTCTCGCTCAAAAGCATGTTTTAAATTTTTAACATGCATTTATTAAAAATGGTTGAATGATTTATATTTTTACATTTTTGATACAGG
Source organism: Percina caprodes (assembly GCA_013375575.1). Classification (NCBI taxonomy): domain Eukaryota; kingdom Metazoa; phylum Chordata; class Actinopteri; order Perciformes; family Percidae; genus Percina; species Percina caprodes. The sequence continues at coordinate 3,431,855 of JABXJD010000037.1, forward strand.
ACCTTGCAGATGTTTGCAGGAGGGAAGATGATGGCGAAGAGAGAAATGTGGACCGTGTTTCAGGCTTGGGAAGCTCCAGGTGATTTTATTTCTTAAAAACATTGTAAACTTTTGGGGATATAACAAGCTATTATACAAAGCACCTACATAAAATGAATCAATTTTTTTAAAAGGGCATGTGAAAACAAAATAACCTTGTACTGAATATACATATAATTTACACGAGAAAATGCAGAAATCAACATGGACAGTTCAAATAATGGAAAGTTCCAGTCATGGAAAATGTCCAGAAGAAATAATTCCTGAGCATTTGAAATCATAAATTTGAATACCGTCTTCATATGTAAACACGGCAACTCAGCATATTGGTAGGAACATGACATCTGTCTCTGCCTTTCACTATGTTATGTTATATTAAACTTTTCCCCTTGACATTGAAGTGACGGCAAGAGATCCTTTTATCTTAATGCACTGTGATTGTCAAGTATTTGTTAATAAATATGTTTTTATCTACAGTGCAGGGTCAAGAAAAATGGTGTTATCCCAAAAGGAAAAGGAGGCAGCTAAAATAGGCTTGCCTGTTTTTACAGTAAGTTCTTCTCACTGAATATTGTCACTGAACGTTTTTAAGATGAAGACTCAGTAAGATGCAGATGTTCATTGTAAGTGCAAAGCAGTGATGGATGGAGAAAAAAATATATACTTATATACAGGTGTATATATATTTTTTTGTATGTAGTGAAGAGACTTTAAGAGTTTAGAGTAAGGACAGTTTCTTTCATTGGATCTACAACTTGATGTAAAGATTTAAGAATATCTTTTTTTACAGCACCAAAGAACAGAAGGTTGTCCAGAAACCTCAAAAACAAAGACATCTCAGAGTGTAGAAAAAGGGGATATGGAACAACGGTGAGAATGCATTATACAAGTTATCACCTAAGACCTAAATTGCTGAACACCCACACATTTCAGACACACAAAAAAATAAAACGCAATGTGTTGTTGCTTTCTCTCTGTAGGCACGAGAGCAAAAAGAAAAAGAAAGAGAAAAAGAGCAAAAAGAAGAAGGAAAAGAAGAAGAAAAGGGAAAGAAGAGATTCGTCCTCCTCGGGGTCAGGTGACAACAGAAAAAGGTTGGTTCATTTATTCATACAGACCTTTTGATCAGCTTGGGGTAGGGTCACCTGTTACCTGAGAGTGGACAAAATAACAGGAACACTTATAAAGTATGGCTTAAAAAAACCTATGCTCATTGTTCACATGTCATGTATTTGGAAGAACATCTCTCATCTCTTTTGAAATCAAATGTTATTATTACATGCTTCACAAAGGTTGCATTAATGAGTCAAATTGTATTGTGTTTTGTTAAATTATATTGCACATTTGTTTATGTTACTGTTTCCAACTCCTGTATTGTAGCCAAACTTACAGACTGGCCATGAAACAATAGCTTTCATCTGCATCGTCACTAGAGGGCACTAATGCACTGTCATGACGTGAAATGTCATACACAGGGCATCTTGAAGCATTAGCTTTGAAACTTGGGGTGCATGTGTCACAAGACCTTAGATTTATCATGTCAATCAGTTGTGTAGGAAGGGGGGCATACCAGATTAAAATAATGTAAATGAACGCGCCGGTGAGAGAGGAATTATAATATTACCTCAACATATGATGGTAGTGTACAGATTTAATTATATAAGTTGTTAAATATACAGACATTTGTCGGTGTGGGTGGTTTCTGTGTCTATGCCACTAAAGCTCATCAGTACATCTTACCCGATCCTCCACGACTCTTACATTGATTATTTGTTTCCCTTTTACTGTTCAGGCAGAGAAAGGACCACCATCATCATAATCCATCATACTATAGTCAGAGTGGAGCCAGACCCCATGACAGCCATTCAAGGGGGGGAGCAAAGGCCGAGCAACGGCCCTCCTACCCCCATCATCGTCAGCAGCGGCATGACACAGACTCCTCTGATGGGGGGTCTCCTGTGCCCCGTAACCCTGTCAGCCACAAGACGGCCCCTGCTGGTGTCACACAAAGCCACAGGCGGCGCCACGACACAGACTCGGACAACTAATGTCCCCCCCCCAATTGAAAGATGCATTACGCGGACAGAATGCTCTACAGCAGCTTGGCTGGCCCTGAAGACCTCATTTACCCCAAACAGCCACTGACTGCATGGAGACATGTCCATGTGGCTGACACACTGGCTTTGGCTACGTGTTTTAACTTCTTCACCCAATAAGTTGGTCAGTTAATCATGGGACACTGGTGTCTTTTGATGTTGAGTTGTGTTTGACAAGTTTTTTTTTTAACACAATTTTACGTGATTAAACCAAATATCTAAATTTCTGTATTGTTATAGGTTGTGGATTTGTATCTTATTAGTGTAGAATACAATACAAGATAAAATATTTTGCAAAGCAAACACAATGATTTTATTCCTATGTCTGGCCCTGGTAGCTGTTACTGTTTGGGACAATCTTAGAGAATTAATTCATAACAAACAGAACAAATATATGTTTTCTAATGTGCCGTAAGATTTTTCCTGGAAACTTCTTTCCTGACACTGTTAACAACAGCTTAAGTAAAAGAATATTAAGGATACAGATTATTTTATACAAACATTTCTATGTTAAGATATCATACATCTGGCAGCTTTTCAGCAACATTGACACTTTTGAAGGTCATGTCATCAGCACAGTAATGTTTGTATCATGAAAAATATCCTCTCTCTGTAATGATGATGTCAATATAAGACATGGAGCTGTCTGTTGCTAAGCCTACGTCTGAAAAGAGTCAAGCATGTGTTCTTGAAATATTTCCAAGATGCTCCTTGACGCCTTTTTCGTCCTTGCACATGTCCTCCATCCCACTGTGCCTCTTGCACTAGTCAGCAGCTTCAGTCCTTTTCTTTTCTCAATCATGGCAGCGCTCCTTAATCCCTCACCACGTAGGTTCAGCTCTCTGACTAGTGCGATACCATTGGAATGCTCTCCACTGGTAATAATAGAGTGTAGTGTTTGCATTTGCCTTGAATTGGTCTGAAAGAGGGTATTCTGCTGGCTTGCACCTGGGGGGTGCACTAAAAAAGAGCAAGGCATTCATAAAGAAGAGTGCAAAAAACGGCTGGTCCTTTTATATGGCCGAGTACCGTTAGACTGCCACACACAAACCAAGCTGACGGAGCAGCAGGAGAGGAGGCCACACAAAGCAGCCCTATGAGGGACCCAAGACTCCAACTCCCTCCCTTTCTACCACCACCATACTTTCCTGCCATGTTTTATAGGCCTGGCTGCATTAACCATAGCAGCCTAATCAACCTGCAAGAATGCTGTCCTAGATTGCCACCCTACACAGTGTGAAACAGGGCGCACTCTCCACATTACTGCTTTAACCCAACATTGGGTGGTTTACATCACCTTGGGGTATCTCATTTCTTCTTGGGTCAAAGGGTGACAGCCCCAACAGGTTGCTATGACACCACGGTCTTGGGTTTGTTGTTCAATTTTAGTATTGTTTTGTTAAGCTTATTACTACTTTGTTAGAGCTGTAACTACTGCCTATTTTTTTAATTATCAATTCACCAATTGTTTATTAATCACTATCAATAAAATGTAAGACAGGTGTGAAAGCTGCCCATCACAAGTGTCCAACCAACACACCAAAACTCTTCTTTTTGTTATAGAAAATTAAATTCCTTTTCAAAAAATTTTTTAAAAGAAAACTAACACATAATCATAGGAATTTTTCAGAGGGCATTTTCACTTCACAGACAGAAAAGCACAGGTGTGAATAATGAAATTATTGATGGCTGAATTCCATTTAGCTGCTTTGATTTTTCTGGTATGCATGCTTGCGTACTGTCACTCACTGGAACACTTTAATATAATGGAGCAGGAGACGTAATGTTTGTCATTTTCTGCTTGCTAAATGAAACAAATGTTAACTTTCTTTCAATTGACTAATTATTTCACCTCTATATATAAAGTTAGTAAAATTAGGTGTGCATATTTTAGTAGCAGGGATGCACATTTTCAATGTTTGGAAAAAAGCTACATTACGCACCTCAACATTCAGCAGTTTTATTGCATAGAGTGAAAGAATTAAAATCATTTGCAGAAACTTTTTTTATCCAGTCACTTTAATTACAGTGCTTTTTCGTCACAAAACAAACACTTTACATTAAAAACAGACAAACTTAAGAGATTAACAGTTTTCAAATATTTAGGTTGATATAAATCAAAGACAAAAATGATGCACCCTTAAGACATGTTCAGAGCAGTAATGTAACACACACACACACACAGAAAAAAGCTTGAAAATAAAAGGCAACATGTATCATGGATAAGAAGGCATATGTATGGCTTCCCTTTTAACCCAAGCACAACTGCAAAGGAAGAAATACTGGCACTACGCTTAACATGTAGCTCAAACTGATTTTGTATTAGAATCAAAATGCAATTTCCCAGATTTGATAACTGAATAAAAAAAGGCATGCCTTGCCTTTAGAATAAATAGTAGGGCCATTGTAGTGTGCAACTCCTTTTGTTACAATAACCTAACAGTACACAGAGTTACAGTATAGGGCTGTTGAAATAAGTACTCAGTGGAGTAATAGTTCCTGTGCAGTCTAATGATGCAAACACCCAGTAAGTTTGCATGTCTCTAAAGACCAACAGACCACATCATGCAACGTTGCTAACAAGTATATTGTAAAGGCAGCACATGATAAACCTGAGACTTAGAAATACAAACACCCAATGCTGCCTCAACCGCCTGCCTTTCAAGCAACCATGAAACCCACAGATGTGAGATTGCTGCAGCATTTTTCAATTCAAGCCAACATACTGTATAACAAAGGCTGGTAAGTGTTCACAGACAGGAGTTCAACTTGGGCAAAGTGATGTCAGTACAGAGTACTAACAGTCAATGCCAGTGTTTACAAACACACATTTGGGGGGCTGGTACATGAAGTCACTGGTTAAAGTAACCATAGTAACTGCAAGTAGTGCATCAGTGTTTAATTCAGTTTATTATTATTATTCTTATTATTATAAGCCCCTCATGGATCACTCCCTACAGTACATGTGACCTGATGACAAATCATCAGATTGCATTGCGGTCCTGGGCAAATGTGCTGGTAAATTCTTATTCCTCACCTCCCATTTCTTATTCAATGGACACATGGCTGCCCAACAGCCAGAAAGAGAAATAACCATGGTAGAATTTGTAAGAGTGCAATAAGCTGCCCCATTACCAAATATATTTACAATTACATAAAATAAAACCTGACAGCTTTACAAGAACAGACCTTCTCCACCACTGGCATGTATGTGCGATAATAACAGCTGAGGCGAGGGTTTTAGGAGAGGGTAACTCAGTTTTGCAACACCTTTAGAGTAAAGAGCAAGGTCAGAGATTTGGTGGAGTAGATTAGTTGTAGAGAGCAGATGATTATTAATGGTTTTTGAGTTGACTAGACAACCAGTCCAGTCCTTCGTAAAGGCCATCCCCAGTGGTGGCACAGGTCGCCTGGATGTACCAGTTTCTGCCACGTAGGTTGTGAAGATTCAACTTGTCTGTAAGTTCTGCTGCATTCATAGCGTTTGGAAGGTCCTACAATCAATAAACAGTGAGAAAACATTAGAAGTCAACCCTGTTAACAGGAGAAACTTGCAAGAAACTGGTTATAATGTACATCTGCCTGTATCAAAGATTTTCATAAGTGTATCTTACTTGTTTGTTGGCAAACACTAATAGCACGGCATCACGCAACTCGTCCTCTGCCAACATTCTAGAGAGCTCTTCACGAGCCTCCTGACATCGCTCTCTGTCGTTGCTGTCCACAACAAAGATGAGACCTGGAACAAGAGCAAATAGGGAACAAATGAGTGTGTGATGATGTATCCTGTAGCTTAAAAAATATAAAGCTGTGGACATTTAGTGAATATAAAAAAGTCCATTACAAAGTGTCTGATGTAAAGCCAACAAATGTCAGGCACTAAGGTTTTGACATAACTAAACATACCCTGTGTGTTCTGGAAGTAATGACGCCACAGCGGTCGAATTTTGTCTTGACCACCGACATCCCATACTGTAAAACTGATGTTCTTGTACTCTACTGTCTCTACATTAAAACCTAAATAAAAAAACAAATAATCACATTAAAAACTTGAGTATTAAACACTTGAAGTTCTCATTTAACAGTAATAAGGGCACACAACACATGTAAACAGAACTATTTTACAATTATTGACTTGCCTATTGTGGGAATGGTAGTCACAATCTCTCCAAGTTTCAGTTTGTACAAAATAGTCGTCTTTCCAGCAGCATCCAGACCGACCATGAGGATCCTCATCTCCTTCTTCCACATGTTAAAGAGCGATGCAAACATATTCCCCATGGCGGCTGGTGATGGGATCCTTCTGGGGCAAAAAAACTGAGGGAAAACAACAAATCAAGTGTTAAATTAAGGCAACATCGAAGCTTATGCCTAATATAATCAAACATTATTTGGAGTAGATCTGAACAATTCGTTAATGAATACAAAAAATGTTACCTGCAATAGTTTAAGTACTTTTTAAAGCAAAAAGTAGTTCTTCCGACTTTGTGTGTTGAGCTTTTAAGCCGTAATGTGAGTAAAAATATGGACTCTACAAAGATAAGTTTTATTTTATTGCTCAGAGCGTTTAAATAACGGTTTGTTTATAGCCAGTTTAATGCTTTATATTATTGTTTTTGTCCAAAACTTCTTGCTACACCAGTACATTCCACCACAACTCGAAAACATTTTATTTATTTTTATTGATAAGTGTTGAAACAACTAAATTATAATTTACCTGTCAGTTTATTTTTCCGATAGCCCATGAATGCAGCATTAGCAACTAGTAGACATTCCGAACGTCACCAGTAATTCCCGAGATATGCTTTCTTCGCAGGTTAGCTACACTAACGTTATGTTAGGACACCAGCATTTTCGCAAATACAGACCTAAGGCGGCTTACCGGAGTAGTTTCACATTAAGCTTGCCAAGGGGCAATGCCACAAGTCGCCGTACTAACATAAACCCACGTAAACAAACAACGTTAGCTGGCTATGAGACGATATTGTTAGCTAGTTGTAAGAGCAGTTAACATTTTTGACAATTTCCTGAAAAACTAGCTACTTCTCAGAATGCTCCGATTCTCATTTCATCTATTTTCATGTCAAATTAAGACATACTATCTAGCTAAGAGTACAAGGAAATACCAGGGAAACGTTAGTATATTTAGCTAGCTAGTTAGCATCATCGGTAACGTTAGCTAGCTTTTAGCAGCCGTCAGTTTTTTTTCTTTCGGCGTCTTTATTATCATAACAACCGTGGTCACAAGTACAATTCAGCTTGAAAATGCATGGCTTTTGTGCGACTACATTCCGCGAAAACAGCAAGCTTGATTAAAGTTTATCTTACACACTTACACAGTTGATATGTTTCCTTCCTCAAGGCGTTTCCTTTCTCAGGAAAATGGCGACAATTTGACACGTCAGAGTTTCCGTTCCAGCTAAACTGCGAGCATCAAGCTGGAAGATATCGCCCTCTGTGACTGAGGGGAGAATTACACGCATCGCTGACATTGTTCACTGCTGAGGTTATCAATCTTTTTTAGCCAAGGACCCTTTACAAGCTAAAGTACATAACGGGGACCCCCTCATGTATGTCTCTTGAAATAAATTGACGTGGCCTATTATATATCTTTATACTGGGATTCAAAATAAACTGTTAAGGGGTCAAGTGTAATATTATTGAACATTTTAAACACATCATCTAAACCCCAATACAGAATATTGTCATTTAACCTAAATTATCAACACTGATATAAATTTGAAGACAACTAACCTATTGTAAATCAGTAATATACGCTATACTCTACTTTAAATTGAGTTATGATAACTCCCAATGTTATGTCCTGTGTATTATTGTCTAGACTAGATAATGCTTATCTTTTGCTGCCAAAGGAGCATCCTGGTGATGTCCTGGTGATGTCTTACTGCTCTGTTTGAATTAAAACAAATCTATAGAGGTATTTGTTTTCAAACTCTACTATGCCGGCTACCCCCAGCAGAGGGGGCAGCAGGAGGGTAGAAGGGCAGGAGAGAGCAGCAGGAGGGGAGAAGGGTCTAAAGTTGGGGATGGACCACACAGTAAAGGCTCATAATGCTGTCTCACACTGCAACCATAATTTGTGGTTTTGCCCTGCCAAATGCCTGAGAGATCGCTCTCAGCATATTTTCACAGCAATTGATTTTGTTATGTATGTGGAAGGTGTTTACTGAGTAGCAATTGTTTAGAATTGCCTCACATTCAACTCCGCTTTCGATATCAGGGTTACAATCAGACATAGAAATGTTTCTATTCCTGATTCACTGACAAAACTCTCAGTATCTACAAAACCTGTTGTTTATCTTCTTTTTTTTTACGGATATTGTTTGAAGATTTGTTCTTAAGGAAATAGTTCTTAGAACATATTGCCAAAACTGATACTACTGAAAAGAATGAGATACCAGCACTCTGCTAATTCTCCTATACGTTTTATTGTGCTGCAACTTTTTGACCCAGCTGGGTCTTCCTCAGTCAAATGGCATTCATCATTGGAACAAGCATATACATAGGGCATATACATATATATATATATATATATATATATATATATATATATATATATATATATATATATATATATATATATATATATATATATATATATATCAGCTGAGCTCATTCAAACTAATTATCAAGGGCTTGATCAGCTGAACTCATTTAAACTGATTACCAAGGCCTTGATGGGCCTAAGTGCCACCTTTACCATATATCAGGGCTGTAGTCAAGACCACCTTAGTTGAGTCCAAGACAAATCCAAGACCAGGACTAGTCAAGTCCAAGTCAAGTCCGAGTCCAAAGAGGTTCGAGTCCAAGACAAGACCGAGTCCAAAAAGGTTAGAGTCCAAGACAAGACCGAGTCCAAAAAGGTTTGAGCCCGAGTCAAGACCGAGTCCAGGACAGAAAAAAAAGGTCTTAAGCATGACAGTATCAAGACAATCATTTTGGGTTTCACTTTACCTCCAATATTATTATCAACATAATAAAGAGACTTGGACTTGGTCAAGACCAAAAGCCATATTGGGCAAGACCAGAGGCCAAGACCAAAACAAGTCAGAGTCCAAATACTAGCAAATCCGAGACAAGTCCAAAACCATAGAAAAACGGTCTTGAGTCCAAGACCGGACTCGAGTACTACAGCCCTGCCATATATTACCACATAAAGCAATTGGTTTAAAAAATACATATACCATAACTTACAAAATATCATTATGTACTACATTATCCCACATTTACACTATTTTTCACATTAGATCAATCCCACACACAATATCACAAGAGAGGACATTACAAAAAAGGCTTTATATCAAATTCTTCATTTAAGTTGTATGGGGACATTGTGTTAAAGAGTAACCCTTGCCAAAATGCAACCTAGGGTCTTTTTGTGAATGTACCCGAGTCAAACTTTTGTTTAAAAGCATATTTAGGACTGAAGCACCACTTTTTAAATTTACTGTATTCTTGTTTTTTGGTCAAATGGCTTTTTGAATGGGAGTCCTAGGGGCACTTTTATGCTAGCCTCAAAATAGCTATTTTAAAAATGCTAAGAAGGCTCAAAACAACATCATCACCAGGGGCTCTATACATGAACGCAAGCATTGAGAACATTGTTTGTCTTCACAGAGTTTACTAAAAAGAAAGGTTTTGAGCAACTCACATTAACAGTTGTTGTTTGCGCTATCCGCCATTTTCCCAGTCAAAAATAGGCGATCTCCGAATATGAATGGTACGGACTCCATAGGAGGAAATGTTATTCTTATATGAGGCTCCTTTTTCAACTACAAGGTCAATATTGTTTTTCACTATCGACAAAACAACAAATTATTTGTGCATTTATATGATACTAAGCTTTAGGAGCTTTCCATCTTTACTCTCCTCCCTTGACTATTTTTGACTCGATGGCGACTGGAAGAACAGCTACAGTGAGTTGCTCAAAACCTTTCTTTTTAGTAAACTCTGTTGTCAATGCTTGCGTTCATGTGTAGAGTCCCCGGTGATACTTCTAGCAAAGTTTCATGTAGTTTCGAGCCTTTTTAGTGTTTTAAAAATAGCTATTTTGAGGCTAGCGTAAAAGTGCCCCTAGGAAAGGCCATTTGACTGAAAAATGAGAATACGGTAAATCTTAAAACTGACGCTTGTGTCCTAAATATGCTTTTAAAAGGATGTTTGACATATTTATATATGTTTGGTACATTCACAAAAAGACCTTAGGTTGCATTTTGGCGACAGTTACGCTTTATACATCCAAATACATCCAAAACGTCTCTCTCTGAAGATGCCTTTTAGCATGATCACCCCCTCCTGGAGGGTTCTTAACACTTTCTGCTTTTTTATCTTCTTTTTCTTTTGCAGATACTGATTGAAGATTTGTTCTTAAGGAAATAGTTCTTAGAACATATTGCCAAAAATGATACTACAAATTGTTTCAATTTTAGAAAACACACAGCTTTGTGACAATCTCTAAAAAAGAAAAGACAACTTTGTCCATTAAACAAAGGTTTTATAAAGGGTCAGGTGTCTTCAAGTGAAAACACAAACTCTGACCCGTTTTCTTAAAATCACATGCTTTTCTTTGATATAAGGATATTCTGCAACCTATGGGTTTGTTTCTCAGTTCAAGAAAAGGTTGCATTTTTCATACCTAATGCATGTCAAGATTTATTATCTATATTTATCATCTTAAAATCTTGGTCATGAGATCAAAACCTGTTCTTCACCTGTCAGTGGAAATGTTAACCATCTTTACGTTTAATTTGTAACAGTATCAGTTAGACCAATAACCACCACTTAAATTACAGCAAAGAAAACATAAACAGCACTTTATTAATTAATTAATTCAACCTTTATTGATACTTGCAAAATCATTGGGGGGCAACCCTAATTTACAATAACATAGAGTCAATTACAAGAGTTATACTAACAGAGAAGACAGATATCATTATAAAATAATAAACCATTAAAACCTCACGATTAAGGAAAATTATTTGATAGATAAACCTTTTGCAACAAGGGTAGAGCATTTGATAAATAAATTAAAATGTGAAATAATATACAGCTTCTTAAATATTCAAAATGTATAAGTGCATCGATTGACAGTAGGTGCTGTATTTTTGTTCAGTTAAAAGCAGTTTTTCCAAGTTTTGGCCTAGCTCATGAAACATGAAGCAAGAGCCAGTAGTAGAGCATGTCTGATACATCTGAGTGATTGTTAATTATTAATTTTGAAGTAGGGGCTTAATTGATTAAAAAACATTCCAGTGAGTATAAGGTCTCTCTTGGAGAGATGAACACCCAACTTAACCCTATCATATAAAATACAAATGTGTACTATAGACATCACTGATAATAAATCTCAAGGCAGAGTGATACTGAGGCCAGAGGTTGAAGAGCTGTGGAGGATGCATGTCTATAAATCATTCCAAGACAGACACAGACGTGTGTGTGGGTCTTAACAACCCTTTTCCTACAAAATGTGGGAAAGATGGTTTTATTCCTGTAGGTTTAGCCAACCTTTTTATGTGATGATAAACACAAGATTATCAATGTAAAATTTAGTGAGTTTTTCATCAATCCAGATGCCAAGTTATTTATATTCTGTGACTCTCACTTCAGTAGAAATATTAGTATAGTGTATTAGCTCTGGCTCAGGAAACTAGCATGTACTTTTTAGAGTTTAGTGCAAGTCTTAGAGCTTCTTGCAGAATATTAAAGGAACGCTGTAAGTGTTTGGCTGCTAGATGTACAGAATTAGCAACCTAATACAGCACTGTGTCATCCGCGTACAGATAGGCATGACAGTTTGCCGAAGATGGAATGATATTGTTAATATTACTCTAAAATGTGTTATTGTTGTCTGCATTACACAGCAATCTCTTTTTTATTTCATGAGGATTTTAACTAAAACTCACTAAAAGCAGACTTTATTGAGTGGAAATTATCATAAGATACATTTATAACGTACCATGTAATGAGCCAAAGGTACAGTAAAGATCCTAGGGGTAGTGCTAAATCCAACTTTCCATACTCCACAGGCAAACACAGCGGTAATATCCATTTGAAGGGCTCCTTCCTTGTTGGTCCTTTGCGGCTTCATATCTCGCTAGTTACTGACAGTTGTGATGTGTAGACAGAGTACTAGAAATAGGACAGTAGGAGGGTGTATATATCACCCCCTCAAAGCACACACACAAACACACAAACACACAAACGATGGCCCCGCTTGTGTACACGCTTTAACAACGTTTTTTTACATGTGCACTCTCTCTCTTTCTCTTTCTCTTTAAATCCCTTCTTTAGTTGTGTCAAATGTGTCCCCTGAACACCTATTCCCACCTGGGGGCCACAGCTGCAGACGGGACAGCTACAGTAAGACTCTGGAGATTTTCAAAGTGACCCTTGTCCACAGGAAAAATATCCTTTTATGTATATTTATGGGCAATGTATTCAGACTACCTCATCACCTGAGAGGAGTTATCCAATTTTATGAGTCAGTCATGCCCAAATCAATGTACATGTATGAAGCAGAAAGTGAGGCTTGTCTGCATTTTGTGAATGGAAAAGGGCTGCCAAAGAGGCCTTGCAAGGATAAAAACGCTCAGTAAGGGGCTTGGGAACGCTGATCTGGTTTGTGTGTGTGTGTGTGTGTGTGTGTGTGTGTGTGTGTGTGTACAGAGGGAGAGAATGTTGGTGTGGACATGCACAAGAGTGTATGCATAAGAGAGAAGTGTTATCTTTAGTTTTGTGAGCATTCACATTCTTAAATTTAAAATTATTCATAGAACTTATTTTAGATTTGGAATTTGTGTATATAGTGTGGCGTTTCAATAATCATTACAATGATGATAAGAGAAGAACATTATAAAATGGCCCATGGACAACCAATAGACTGCTGTGTGAATTGTACAAAGGAGCTGGTTCGGGTTAAGCAGTGCTGGAACTTGGATGGACAGGCATGGGATGCCTCCCTCTGCGTCTCATGTAGTACTGGATTAAGATCGGGCAAAATCCCAAATGAGGTGTGAAGCAGGAAACAAACCAAACATTATTACAACGACCAGCATCGTTGCCATGAGAGGATCCATGCTGGCTTCATCCATTGGCAACAAGTGCCACTGGGCACCCTACCCCACGCCTCTCACAGTAGGGGGCGCTACAGAGAGAGACAGGCTGGGGCAAAAGGATAAATGTGCACTGGTGTCGGCTGCCAATCACCTTTGTATGGTGATTGTCAGCATCCTCAAAAGGTTGTTAAAGGGATTTACATAACATTTTGCACTCCGCCCTGGGTGCATGCGGAAATATTCAATTCCATATTGAGTCATTACCTCATAAAGATTGTTCTCATATATTTTGACAGCACAGTTTATGGAAACAACGGAAATGAGGTAATCTAGTTAAATAGCAATGAAGAGTATGAAATGCATATCAAACCATGCGCTTAGGCAACAAACTGGCAATTTAAAGATGGAAAGTTTATAAGGCACAATATTGTTTGTTTTGTCTCGCATTAATCAAATTTTTCAAAAAACGGACTTGTGCAGTACACATTTATTCATTGTTGATGCAACAAATGATCTTTAATGATCTTTTGATTTTGATGATTGATTTTAGTTTCCCTGTATGACCCTTTCACTCTACAATAACAACTGATCTAGTATGTGGGAGCCATTGGTATCGATGGGAGATGTCCCAGGACATCCGTGACAGATGGTTGAAAAAAGCTCTCCAAGGACACATGGGGGGCCTCTGGCGTGGGGATGGGATATTAACAATAGGTATACTGGCAAGGTGTAATGGTACGCGTAGAACGCAACGTCCATGCCAGGGAACTGAATTTCCTTGTAAAGAATGACTTGGTTGGAAGTGAGGTTGCTATGGTCCATTTCTTCACATTTTCAGCACCCTTTAAATGAAATAAATTCAACAGGGCATCTTAAGCCCCTGACACACCAACCAGACTGCCCAAAAATGAAAACCGGCAGCTGATTGGACCAACGCATCACGTGTGTCTGGTTTTTCCAGAATTTCAAAGCCAGACTGTTATAAAGGCTTGTTCAGAATACAATCTCCTATTTTACTATATTCTACTCACCAAAACGTGTTATACGAGAATAGGCTATGCAGTTGCTGAATCTTTCTTCATTTCAGATTGACAAAGGTCAGTTTAAAAGATTTTCGTCAGATTTTGAGAGACTCTAGTCACGCTCATTCCGCTCCTCGTTTTCCAGGTTAGCACTCTACCAATCAAATTGCTCATTTGAGTCCGGCTGCCGGCAGTGCCCGCTTGACTGAGCAGGTCAAAATGAAGGCCGACAGCCCCTCCAGACCACTCCAGATGGTTGATGGCACAGAACACACCAAACAGACTCAAGTCACCGACCTCACCAGACTGTCCACCGGCCGATTATCGGGTTAGTGTGTCACACCCATTACCTGAACTCAAATGACATTTTGACTTCTGCTGCTCTAACTTTGAAACTACCTTTAAGCATCCACTTGGGCAATGACGAGCCATTGCAAGATGAAACAACGGTGAGGATAAAGGTAATTCTTTGAAAGACTTTTTTGTTTCCCTCAGTGGGTTGGTTTGAAGTTGATTCATGTTTGCTATGTATACAGGTTTTTAAGGGTTGTCCCACCCCTGTTCCCTTTTTTAAATCCAGCTATATCCCATTGAGGGAGGCATCAAAGATTAAAGTGTGAACCTGTTGCACCTTGGGGTAGATAATTGGTTGGAATGCACAGCATGTTGAAGCAGGGCCTCAAGGACCAACCAGCACCAACCAAAACATGTGGCATCAAAACCAGGTAGATGTCCAGATTTGGCACATGGCATTTTTCGCTTGTCAAGTTGATGCCAAATGATTTTTAATGTGGTCTCACTCTCCTCTTATTTCTCCAACATTCAGGCATCTGTGACGTAGACAGGTTCATTGTAAGTGGCCTTTTGGGCCCTTTAGAAAAGCCTCATGGTGACAGGCCTAACATGCTCCCAAGGTGGTCCAGGTATGGTGTTTTTTATTGCTACTGACAACTGATCTCCTTTGGTTATGTAAGCCCCTTAAAGATAATCCTTAAGTGATTGAATAATGAATTTGGAGGCATTTTGAACATTGCATACAAGTATGTGCCCCACAGGTGTGTGATGTAATGGTTCACCACATACAAGCATACAAGGTTGTTATCAACCTATCATTGTGTTGTGTTGGTGTTGGTGTGTTGTTTTGATTCTGTGTGTGTGTGTGTGTGTGTGTGTGTGTGTGTGTGTGTGTGTGTGTGTGTGTGTGTGTGTGTTACGCGATGGAGCACCTGTCCGCCTTGAGGCGGCAAAGGCTACAGCCTCTCATTTCTGGAACTCGTGTGGTAATGCATTAGAGGGCTTGTCATTGTACTTTATTGAAGGCCTCTAACAAGCTATTTGACATCCCTGACAGGGTCAGAGGTGTCAACCTGCTCAGACTGACAGGGAGATGGACACATAAGGGCAGAGGTGAATT